>JBBGZY010000315.1:0-612926 GCA_037952925.1 Lithobates clamitans
AAGGACGAAGGGGGGGGGGGGGAGGAAAGGACGAAGGGGGGGGGGAAAGGAAAGGACGGGGGGGGGAAAGGAAAGGACGGGGGGGGGGGGGAAAGGAAAGGACGAAGGGGGGGGGAGGAAAGGACGAAGGGGGGGGGAGGAAAGGACGAAGGGGGGGGGGGGGAAAGGACGAAGGGGGGGGGGGGAGGAAAGGACGAAGGGGGGGGGGAGGAAAGGACGAAGGGGGGGAAAGAGACGAAGGGGGGGGGGGGAGGAAAGGACGAAGGGGGGGGGGGGAGGAAAGGACGAAGGGGGGGGGGAGGAAAGGACGAAGGGGGGGGGGAGGAAAGGACGAAGGGGGGGGGGGAGGAAAGGACGAAGGGGGGGGGGAAGGAAAGGACGAAGGGGGGGGGGGGGGGAGGAAAGGACGAAGGGGGGGGAGGAAAGGACGAAGGGGGGAGGAAAGGACGAAGGGGGGAAGGAAAGGACGAAGGGGGGAAGGAAAGGACGAAGGGGGGAAGGAAAGGACGAAGGGGGGAAGGAAAGGACGAAGGGGGGAAGGAAAGGACGAAGGGGGGGGGGGGAGGGAGAGAAGAAGGGGGAAGGAAGGGAAGAAGGGGGGAAGAAGGGGGGGGGGGGGAAGGGAAGAAGGGGGAAGGAAGGGAAGAAGGGGGAAGGAAGGGAAGAAGGGGGAAGGAAGGGAAGAAGGGGGAAGGAAGGGAAGAAGGGGGAAGGAAGGGAAGAAGGGGGAAGGAAGGGAAGAAGGGGGAAGGAAGGGAAGAAGGGGGAAGGAAGGGAAGAAGGGGGAAGGAAGGGAAGAAGGGGGAAGGAAGGGAAGAAGGGGGAAGAAGTGGGGAAGGAAGGAAAGAAGGAGGGGGGGGGGGAAGAAGGGGGGGGAAGAAGGGGGGGGAAGAAGGGGGGGGGGGGAGAAGGGGGGGGGGGGGAGAAGGGGGGGGGGGGAGAAGGGGGGGGGGGGGAGGGGGGGGGAGGAAGGGGGGGGGGCCTGCACTCTGTCAGTCACACAGAGGCAGGTCAGAAGCAAGCACGAGTGCCCCCACAGCAAGCAGCTTGTTGTGGGGGCACTCAGAGGGGGGGCGCAGGTGCCCCATCAGCGCTCCCAAGAAGAGGAGGATCAGGGTTGCTCTGTGGAAAACCACTACACAGAGCAGGCAAGTATGATACGTTTAATAAAAGAAAAAAAAATCTGAACCTTTACAATTACTTTTAGGTTAGTTCTCCTACAAGGCGCCGTTCATAAGTGTGGATTACATGCGGGCGGGGTCGGGGTCCCAGTGATTAGCTGTGGGAAGACGCCCCATTGAAAGCAATGACAGGCTGAGAGCTCTCATTTCATTCTCTCACATAGGATTGGTTCACGGAGTTTTCCTGCGAACGAAAAGTCCTGAACAACGATTGTTTGTGCCCAAAGTCGATTATTCGCAGATTCACTCAACACACGGCGTGCACAGCGGCCACTTCCTGGCGTCACCACTGCCTTGGAGGGGACATGACTGGGGCAGCCAATCACAGGGCCCTGAGTACATCTACTGATGGATTTGTGAGGAATTGGTAGATGATGGGGTGCTCTGAAGGTCCCCAGGCCCAGTCACATCCATCATCTCCCTGGAAACCATCCCCCATCCTATGAGGAGCCTGAGGCGGCCCAACAATGGTACCCTGTCACGTGATCTGGAGTGAGGACCACACCAGCCGCCATTTCCATTCACAGATAGCGGCCTAACCTGGAAGGAGGACTCCCTGTCACCGGGACGGCAGACTTACCCCTCAATGTACCGTCTACACAACGAGTCCCGGCCGCCGCTCTCCCTTCCCTCAGTCCAATGAGTGAAAATGGCGGCGCTTTCTCGTCAGGAAGACCGCCCGGTGACGTCGTTCGGGATCTCTCCGCTCGTATTGGCTGCACTTAGGGGGGGAAACCTTCCGAGGCCCGATTGGCCGAAACGCTTTCAGCCCCCCCAGCAGGAGGTCAGAGAGCGTGTGTACGTACAGGGGGCGGGGCCGCAAAGCCAGCGGGGCGCCATGTTTGAGAGATTCCGTACATCGTTTAAAGGGACAGCAGCGCTTGTCTGATAGCAGATGACCTGATGTGATCTGTCACCTGACCTGCTGCTTTAACCACTTAAGGACCAGGCCTCTTTCTGAGATTTGGTGTTTACAAATTAAAAACAGTTTTTTTTTGCTAGAAAATTACTTAGAACCCCCTAACAATATGCATTTTTTCTAACACCCTAGAGAATAAAATGGCGGTCGTTACAGTACTTTCTGTCACACCGCAGCGGTCTCACAAGCGCACTCTTTCTGGAAAAAATACACTCTTTTGAACTAAAAAAATAAGACAACAGTAAAGTTAGCCCAATTTGTTTTTTACATTGGGAAAGATAATGTTACGCTGAGTAAATTGATACCCAAGATGTCACGCTTTAAAATTGCGCCCGCTCGTGGAATGGCGGCAAACTTTTTCTCTTAAAAATCTTTATAGGTAACGTTTTAAAAAAAAAAAATCTACAGGTTGCATGTTTTGAGTTACAGAGGAGGTCTAGGGCTAGAATTATTGCTCTCGCTCTAACGATCGCGGCGATACTTCACATGTGTGGTTTGAACACCGTTTTCATATGCGCTCGCTTCTGTGTGTGAGCTTGGCGGGACGGGGCTCGTTTAAAAATTTTTTTTTTTTTCTTATTTATTTTACCTTTTATTTTTACACTGTTTTTTTAAATTGTGTTACTTGTGTTAATTGTGTTAATGTAAACATCCCTTGTAATAGAAAAAAAGTATGACAGGACCTCAGATCTCATATTAACACTAAAATGCAATTAAAAAAAAAAAAAAATTGTCATTTGAAGAAAAAAAAAAGGCCCTTTAAGAGCTATAGACGGAAGTGACGTTTTGACGTCGCTTCCGCCCTGCAATGGTATGGAGACGGGTGGGTTCCATCTTCCCCTCACTCGTCTCCAAACCCATCCACCAGAAGGATCCAATTGCCTCTGTCGCTGCCGACGGCACCGGTAAGTGGCGGAGGGCACCGTAGCGTGCCAGGAGGGTGGCCCCTCTCCTGCCGCCGATATAAGTGATCTCGCGGCAAATCCGTTGCAGAGACCACTATTATCAGAAACCGGACCGCCGGCCGAAGAAGAGGATACCGGGGTTATGGCCCCTCTCCTGCCGCCGATATAAGTGATCTCGCGGCAAATCCGCTGCAGAGACCACTATCATCAGAAACCGGACCGCCGGCCGAAGAAGAGGATACCGGGGTTATGGCAGCTAGCTGCTGCCATAACAACGATATTCCACTTCAAAGTTAGAACTTATATTGGTGTGTAGCGGTCCGGAAGTGATTAAAGTGACCCTGTCACTGCAAAATCAAAGCTGAAAGATTGATTACTTGAAAATAAAAAGTTCAAGACTTACCTTTCCAGCAACCTGTGTGTTGAAACACACCGCTCCTCGTATTCGACCTTCTGGGCTCTTTTTCTGGGCGTCCAACTTTCTGAGATGGGAATGAGGGACACCTATTAGCAAAAGTATACAGATATAGGACACACCCTCCTGCCACGCCCCCTTAAAGGGGAATTCTACAAAAAAAAATTAGAGTGCTTTTTTTTTACAACTACTATTCGTTTATATTGGCTTTTGGAATTTACAAATGGAGCAATTTAGAAATTGGATGAAAAGTTTAGCTCCGGAAAACACTTTTTGATAGATAAGAAGTGCATTTTATACAGGGCGTTTTTTCAGCGGGAATGCAGGGGAACGTAGTTCCGGCACCTCCAGCACTGACTGTATGTAATGGCAAGGGATTCTGAGGTGTGCTTGATGGTCTATTCACCACTTAAGGACCAGCCGCCACAGTTGTAGTGCGGTAGATTGGCTCTCCTGGGGGAATCGCCATCATTGTACGTCTGCCGCTTTAAGACCACTAGGGGGCGTGCGCACAGCGCAACGCTGGAGCCTAAATGCTTGGCCGCTGGCCACCCGCGATTGCTTCTGAGAGAAACAGAAAACAGACAGATCCCCATTCTGAAAACAGAAAACAGACAGATCCCCATTCTGTCGGGGGAGTAGAGACAGATCTGCTGTTTCTAGTGATTAGGAACAGCGATCTGTCTCTTCCTCCAGTGAGTCCCCTCCCCCCACAGTTAGAAACACCTCCCTAGGGAACACTTAACCCCTTCCCTGCCAGTGGCACTTATACATTAAAGCGGAGGTTCATACAAAAATTGAACCTCCACTTTTCGGAACCCTCCCCCCCTCCGGTGTCACATTTGGCACCTTTCAGGGGGGTGCAGATACCTGTATTTTACAGGTATTTGCACCCACTTCCGGGCATTGATAGCCGCAGAATCTGCGGGTTTCTACGCCACTTCCCGTCCCCGTCCCCCCCACAGTCTGCTGGGAAACACATGAGTCCCAGAGACAGCAGGGACCATCCGGATTGCGCAGCGCGACTTGCGCATTCGCAGTAGGGAACCGGGAAGTGAAACTGCAAGGCTTCTTTTTCCGATTCCCTTAGCAGCTGCAGTATTTGTATCTTGATTCCAAAAAAAATAAAAAATGACTATTAAAATTAATTATAAAAATTATTAGGGAGATCTGGCTTTAAAAACCAAAAACATTATTCAGGAGATCACGAGAAATAATAAAGAAATACGTTTGTGAGAAGTCTGTGTGAATATGAGCAGCAAAACAACTTCATTCTTCTAGCATTATAAAGAAGCAGAGAATGCGCTGCAAAAATTTGCAGTGTGACGAATGTGCCATCTCCATTACGAATGGTCATTTTACCAGACTGAGTCTCGTACTTGATTAGGAGCATGCATGATTTTTTGCGCGTCGGAATTGCATACACACGAACGGAATTTCCGAAAGAAACTTTTTCCGTCGGGAAAATTGAGAACATACTCTCAATCTTTTGCTGAAGGAAATTCGCCCAGCAAAAGTCAGATGGAGCATACACACGGTCGCATTTTCCGACCAAAAGCTCTCATCGGTCTTTTGCTGGATGAATTTCCGATCGTGTGTACGTGGCATAATAGTTATCCTGTGGACAGATTCTCCCACTTGAGCTGTGGATCTCTGCAGACCCTCCAGAGTTACCATGGTCCTCTTGGCTGCTTCTCTGATTAATTCTCTCCTTGCCCGGCCTGTCAGTTTAGGTGGACGGCCATGTCTTGGTAGGTTTGCAGTTGTGCCATATTCTCTTTCCATTTTCAGATGATGGATTAAACAGTGCTTCATGAGATGTTCAAAGCTTGGGATATTTTTTTTATAACCTAACCCTGCTTTAAACTTCTCCACAACTTTATCCCTGAGCTGTCTGGTGTTTCCCTTGACCTGCATGATGCTGTTCACTAAGGTTCTCCAACACACCTCTGAGGGCTTCACAGAACAGCTGTATTTATACTGAGATTAAATTACACACAGGTGGACTTTATTTACTAACTAGGTGACTTCTGAAGGCAATTGTTTCCACTAGATTGTAGAGGAAGTACAGAAGTACGTTACAACTTGTGTTAGAAACTGTTATAAGACTGTTGCCATAGGAGACAGCAATCCTACATATGCAGATGTGGTGTCCTGCTGGGTGCCTTTCCCTGCATGGCTGTCTACCTATAGAAGTCTCAGAGTCTGCTAATTACCACTGCAACTACTAAAGGGTGTCCTGGCCCTAAACCCTCTGTCCCACTGTTCTGTTCAAATAAATCTCTACACCCACTATGCCTTACAACCCATTCTATACAGAAGGATATCATCAGCTCTGGGATCTGGAGGTTCTCAATAGACTAAAGGAGGCCCGGGACCTTGCGACATTTGGCGCCCAAAGTGGGGCAAAGGTGTTATCCTCGCAGAAGTCACCCATAGCAGCCGGCTACAGCTCCATTGGGATTTGTCTGGCTCCGTGGGAAGGTGGGAAGTAACATCTATACTTCTCATAGACTGTGTTATTATGCATTCTAACAACGTGGGGAAGAACCAACAAGTCTCATTGATCATGGGAGAGGATCAGCCTGGTCATTTGACACTTCCCGCCAGTGCTGTGAGGGTTAAAACAGACTCCTTTCGCCATGAGCAGAAGGCTGATAGATTATCTGAACTGTTTCCGGATACTTTATCTTGTACTGGGAAGTGGAGTGACAGTGATGAGGAGCCAATGAGTGATGTGCAAGAGGATGAAGTTCCCTCTACTACTACCGCTAATGTGAAAATTAGGCTGCCGGCCAATGCATCACTAGGTCTTTTGAGGAGGATCGTTGGGCTCGATGGGTCCCCAAAGTTCACCCTACCAAGCCAATGCCTTTAAACATGCCTGGTTATAAGCCAGATGTTGTTGCTGGGTGCTCGGTTCAGCGTGCTCCAGACGCACGGGTCCTACCCGGGTATGGAGACCCTAAGACCTTGCTTCGACTGTCCAAGGTACAGCGGATCATTGTAAAGAAAGTGACTGAGGAGTACGGGTACCTATATCCCTACATACCAGCCCGCCTGGAAGAGGAAATCTTGTATAAAGAAACCCAATGGGTGGATGAAGCTGTGTGTAGTTTCCTCCGGATCCCTCTCCAGATAGACTTCCTGAAACTGTCACCCAATATGGCCGAAAGATATACCTCCATGCTACACACCTGGGGCTACGGACGTAAAATTAATCTGGACAGTGTACTTATCTGTAGGCCAGATAGGAAGGACATCAAGCGCTTTGTCACTACGGTGAATGAAAAGGGACCCGACAGAGAAGCGGGGGTGACGCTTGAGGAAGATACTAAAGTGAAGATTGGAAGAGCTCAAGGGATTCGGTGGCAGTGAATCAGCAAGTCTAGTGAGAGAGACTGGGAGCTCAGTGGGTTGAGAACCTACAAGAAGTGTTTATAGAGAAAGTGAAGGAGTTTGTTACAACTTGTGTTAGGAACTGTTCTAAGACTGTTGCCATAGGAGAATGCATTCCGACACATGCAGATGTGGTGTCTTGCTGGATGCCTTTCCCTGCATGGCTGTCTACCTGTAGAAGTCTCAGAGTCTGCCAATTAACATTGCAACTACCTAAGGATGTCCTGGCACTAAACCCTCTCTCCCACAGTTTTGCTCATGAGAAATAAAATCTCTTTGCATTCAAGAAGTGTCTGGCGCCCATAAATCTACCTTACACTTCACCCACTATGCCTTACAACCCACTCTATATGGAAGGATGTCAGCAGCTCTGGGATCTGGAGGTTCTCTTAAGACAAAAGGAGGCCCAGGACCTTGCTACAAATATAATAGAGTAAAAAGAATATAGCCATCTTCCAAAATTTGAATTTCGAATAGAATAGAACCAGCTACAGTGGGGCAAAATAGTATTTAGTCAGCCACCAATTGTGCAAGTTCTCCCACTTAAAAAGATGAGAGAGGCGTGTAATTGTCATCATAGGTATACCTCAACTATGAGAGACAAAATGTGGAAACAAATCCAGACAATCACATTGACTGACGAGCAGAATCAACAACAGCTGGGTAACTGTGGAGAGAGATGGGAGCTGACAGTCAGCCCACAGCTGAGCGGCCAGCTCTGAGAAGGAAGGGCTGAGCCCAGCCCTGACAGCACCTCCTCTTCAACAACCCCTCCCCCTCGGACGACCACTGGGCTTGAGGGGAAAATGTCTATGGAAATCACGGAGGAGGACAGGGGCATGTACATCTGAGGATGAGACCCAAGAGCGTTCCTCCAGACCGTACCCCTTCCAATGCACCAGGTACTGTATGCACCCACGTAACCTACGGGAGTCAACAATGGCTTGTACTTCATACTCCCCATGGTTCTCAACCTGTATAGGGTGAGGACGTGGCACCGAGGTGGTAAAGCGATTGCAGACCAAAGGTTTCAATAAGGAGACATGAAACACATTTGAGATGGGCATACTAGGAGGAAGGTCCAAGGCGTAAGCCACTGTGGTAATCCTGCGAAAGATACGGAAAGGCCCAATAAACCGAGGTGCGAACTTCAAAGAAGGAACACGAAGTCAGAGGTTGCGAGACGACAGCCAGCCCCAACCTGGTAGGAAGGTGCAGGCAGGCGTCTGTGGTCAGCATGGAGTCTGTACCTATCGTTAGCATGTTGTAAAGTTTCCTGGACTTGTGCCCAAGTGGAGCTAAGACCACGGAGATGCTCCTCTAATGCAGGAATACTCTGCGGAACAAAGTCAGGCAACATGGAAGGTTGGAAACCATAATTCGCCATAAACGGGGACAATTGTGCAGCAACGAAAGAATTGCTCCAAGGACTGATTGGCTCGTTCTGCGGCCCCATTAGACTGCGGGTGATACGCAGAGGAGAAAGCAAGCTGAATTCCCAACTGTGCACAAAAGGCTTGCCAGAACCGGGAGACAAACTGACTACCCCTGTCCGAGACAATCACCTTGGGTAGCCCATGTAAGCGAAAGATCTCCCGAGCAAAATGGAAGCCAGTTCCTTAGAAGTGGGCAACTTCTTTTTTTTTTGCAAAATCTTTTTATTAAGTTTTATATTGTCATACAAAAATTACCCACACAGGGGCCAAACATTGCCCACGCAAGGGCATATCCTCTGATGCGGCTATAGACCGCACCAGGGCACATCGTTCAACATAACCAAACTTACTTAATTATACCCCAATGGGGGGAGAGGTTTAATTCAGGAAGATCCATGCTCTGCATTGAACTGACAGGATATTTGAATGAGAGCTATTGGGTCAATTTGCTAACATATTATAACCATAATGTTAATTTAGGAATTGGTTGCTGTATCAGTTGCCGTGGTATTATCATCTAACCAACAGGTCCACACCTTTTCAAATTTTTGGGGACAACCCCTGCCCGAGTAGGTGGCTTTATAGAGGGGCAGACTGGCATTCACTAGGCTCTTCCAAAATCTAACAGAGGGGGGAGATGACTGTTTCCAGGTCATTGTGATGGTTTTACGTGCATTGTATAGTAACAGAGATATTAGTATTTTCCTAGCTCTGAGTATTGGCATTTGATCCACTAGTCCCAGTAGACAATGTTTAGGATAATACGGGATACTAATCTTAGTGATCCTAGTGATCACTTGGAGTACTTCTTTCCAATACTGTACAATTGCTGGGCAAACCCAGAAAATGTGAAAGAAGTCCCCCGGCTGGTAGGAGTGCCAGCACGCCGCAGAATACGCCAGCGACATCTGGTGCAGCCTGTGGGGCGTGTAATGAACTCTGTGTACGATTTTGTATTGGACCAGTTTGTCCCTGGCTGAGACCAGAGGGGAGAATGGAAAATTCCAAATCTCCCTCCAGTCATCTTCATCCATCTCCAGTATGTCCCCCAACCATTTAAGTGGGCAACTTCTTAAGTGGAATACAATGACACCTCTTTGAGAACCGGTCAACCAACATAAGGATAACAGTGTTGCCTTGGGAGTTGGGCAACTCCACATTGAAATCCATAGACAGGTGGGTCCAGGGCCTCTCTCCATTGGGTATGGGTTATAGGAGGCCCACTGGAAGGTGTCGTGGAGTCTTACTCTGAGCACACACGGAACAGGCAGCTACGAAGGCAGTTACATTAGCCCGTAGACTAGGCCACCAGAATTGTTGGGAAATGGCCCAAACGAGTTGATTCTTCTCAGGTTGGCCAGCTGCCTTGGGAGAATGGTAAGGCTGGAGCACGGCAGTATGGAGACTCTCTGGGATAAAGCAGCGGTCACAATGTTTCTCGGGAGGAGCAGGGACCTGAGCAGCAAGAATTTTGTCACCCAAAGGAGAAGTAAAACTGGTGTGAACCGTAGCCAGAATACGATCAGGAGGAATCACAGGAACCGGAACCGACTCCAACTTGGAAGTGCAGGAAAATTGTCGTGACAAGGCGTCAGCCCTTCAATTATTAGTACCGGGTAAGAATGAGACAATGTAATTAAAACTCGACAAGAAAAGAGTCCATTGCACCCTTCTGGGAGAGAGGTGCTTAGCCTCAGACAAGAATATGAGTTTCTTATGGTCAGTAAGAATGAGAACTGGCACAGTGGTACCTTCAAGGAGATGTCTCCATTCTTTCAGGGCTAAAATGATCGCCAACAGCTCTCTGTCACCAATCTCGTAATTGCACTCTGCAGGTGACAATTTCTTGGAAAAGTAGCCACACTGATGCATAGCACTCTCAGAGTTAGGACATTGAGACAGAAAGGCGCCAACTCCAGTCTCAGAAGCATCAACCTCTAGGATAAAAGGCAACGTAGGATCAGGATGTGCCAACACAGGAGCAGAAACAAAGGCAGCCTTGAGACTCTCAAAGGCCTTAATGGACTCCGGAGACCAACTCTGTGGGTTACCGTCCTTTCTGGTCATATCAGTCAGGGGCTTGACCAGAGACAAGAAGTTACGAATAAACTTCTGATAATAGTTGGCAAAGCCCAGGAAACGCTGCAGAGGACATAAACCCAGGGGTCGGGGCCACTGTAGGACTGCCGAAAGTTTCTCTGGGTCCATCGAAAAACCAGCAGTGGAAATCACATAGCCCAGGAATTTAACCTGTTCACGATGGAACTCGCACTTCTCCAGTTTACAATAGAGATTGTTTTCTCTTAGTTTCTGAAGCACACGACAGACATCTGTGTGGTGGTTCTCCAGGGACTTGGAAAATATGAGGATATCATCGAGATAAACCACCACACATAACTGCAACAAATCTCAGAGGACATCGTTAATAAATTCCTGGAAAACTGCCGGGGCGTTACAAAGGCCAAAAGGCACTACGAGGTACTCATAATGGCCTGTTCTGGTATTAAACGCAGTTTTCCACTCGTCACCCTCCTTAATCCGCACAAGATTGTATGGCCCTCTCAAATCAAGCCTCGTGAAAACCATTGCTCCCTTGAGGCAGTCAAATAACTCTGTAATCAACAGAATCGGGTAGGCATTTTTAATCGTGAAACGATTGAGACCCCTATAATCAATACAAGGTCTCAGTTCACCACTCTTCTTCTTCACAAAGAAGAAACCAGCACCAGCAGGAGACGAGGATTTGCAGATGAAACCTTGAGAAAGTGTGTCTGCAACATACTCCTCCATGGCCTTATCCTCCAAGACCGACAGAGGGTGAACCCGGGTATGGCACCAGGTTGAAGGTCAATGCAATCATAGGACCGGTGTGGAGGCAAACTACCGGCTTGACCATTGTCAAAGTCATCGCTAAAATCGCGGTACTCCTCCGGCAGGGGGGAGAGTGAAGAGGAGCACAGGACCTTGGCTACTTTCTGGAAGCATGTCTCACTGTATTGTGGTGACCAGGAGAGAACCTCAGCACGGGGTCAATCAAAAGAGGGGTTGTGCCTCTGTAACCAAGAATAACCAATAACCAGCGTAAACCTAAGTGAGGAAATAACTTGGAATTGGATTATCTCATGATGAAGAGCCCCTACGGCCATGGACAACGGAACCGTCTCATGAGTCACATGGGCAGGTTGTAGAGGTCTCCCGTCAAGAGTCTCAATGGTAAGTGGAGTGTCACGCAGCTGCAGCGGAATCGAGTGCTGCGATACAAAGGCAGCATCAATGAACAGGCCTGCAGCCCCAGAGTCGATTAGAGCCTGTATCTCGATGGATGACTCAGCCCAAGAAAGGGTGACCAAAACCAGGGGCATATCCTTCTGGATAACTGGGGACGAAACAACGCCACCTAAGGTCTGTCCATGACAGGACCTCAAAGTTTAAGCGTTCCCTGGACGGGTAGGACAAGACTTCAAAAATTGACCTGCCAATAAAGGCACAATCTCTCCCTCCTCCTAAAGGCTCTCTCATCCGGAGAGCGTCGGTGCACAGCCATTTTCATCTCTCCAGAGATGTTCAATCAGGTTCAAGTCTGGGCTCTGGCTGGGCCACTCAAGGACATTCACACAGTTGTCCCGTAGCCACTCCTTTGTTATCTTGGCTGTGTGCTTAGGGTCATTGTCCTGTTGAAAGCAGAACCTTTGCCCCAGTCTGAGGTCCATAGCCCTCTGAAGCAGATTTTAATTAAAGATGTCTCTGTACATTGCTGCATTCATCTTTCCCTCAATCCTGACTAGTCTCCCAGTTTCTGCCGTTAAAAAACATCCCCACAGCATGATCCTGCCACCACCATGCTTCAATGTAGGGATGGTATTGGCCAGGTGATGAGCGGCGCCTGGTTTCCTCCAGACATGACGCTTGGGTGGGCTGCCATGTGCCTTTTACTGAGGAGAGGCTTCCGTCTGGCCACTCTACCATACAGGCCTGATTGGTGGAGTGCTGCAGAGATGGTTGTTCTTCTGGAAGGTTCTCTCTCCTCAGAGAAATACTGGAGCTCTGTCAGAGTGACCATCAGGTTCTTGGTCACCTCCCTGACTAAGGCCCTTCTCCCTGATTGCTCAGTAGGCCAGACGGCCATACTGAAGAGTCCTGGTGGTTTCAAACGTTTTCCATTTATGGATGATGGAGGCCACTGTGCTCATTGGGACCTCCAAAGCTGCAGGCATTTTTCTGTACCCTTCTCAAGATCTGTGCCTTGATACAATCCTGTCTCGGAGGTTTACAGACATTTCCTTGGACTTCATGGCTTGGTTTGTGCTCTGGCATGCACTGTTAACTGTGGGACCTTATGTAGACAGGTGTGTGCCTTTCCAAATCATGTCCAATCAACTGAATTTACTATAGGTGGACTCCAGTCAAGCTGTAGAAACATCTCAAGGATGAGCAGTGGAAACAGAATGCACTTGAGCTCAATTTTGAGTGTCAAGGCAAAGGCTGTGAATACTTCTGTAAATATGAAGTTTTCATTTTTTATTTTTAATAAGTTTGCTAAGATTTTAAACAAACTTCTTTCACGTTTCACGTCATTATGGGGTATTGTTTGTAGAATTTTGAAGAAAATAATGATTTTAATCTATTTTGGAAGAGGGCTGTAACCCAACCAATGTGGAAAAAGTGAGGCGCTGTGAATAGTTTCCAGATGCACTGTATACAACAACTACTTAAGGGTAGGTATACAGTATATATTATTCAAAGTAAGGCATGTGAAGAAGTTTTTGGAATAATGGTTCTAAATATTAATTTATTTATGTAATACTTTTTTCAGATAATTGACTATAAGTGGTATTCCTCCTTGCACCCCTTTCGGTTTGTAGTTGAGGGATGCTGGCCAGGGTGAATGCTGACTGAATTTTTAACCATATTGTTATATCACCATTATTGCTGTGGTAAGTAAGTATTATGTTGGAGAAATAAATATGAAAACAAATGAATGTAAGGAGTTGTATTTGTAAGAAACCATGAAATCAGACCGAGACAGAAGTACAGTTAAAGAGGAGTTCCACCCGAGGTCCAGTAAAAAAAAAAAAAAAAATTAAAAGTCAGCAGCTACAAATACTGCAGCTGCTGACTTTTAATTGGACACTTACCTGTCCCAGGGTCCAGCGATGCGGGGGATCGAAGCCCCGCTCGTCTCCCCCTCCGTTCAGCGGCGCCGGCATTGCAACTGTGGGCGCCGGGCTGTGGCTTCACAGCCTGGCACCCACTGCGCATGCGCGATGGGTCCCAGATGATTGACAGGAGGGAGGGAGCAGAGCTGAGCCCTTCCTGTGCCGAGGGGGAAGTGATGTCACCAGCCCAGGCACTGGAAGAGGCAGACTACGAGGAACCACCTAGCAACAGGCATTTAGAGGTAAGTAAAAAAAAAAAATATCCAAATGTTTTTTTGTATTTTTTTTTTTAATTTTTCATGTATTTTTTTTTTTTTGGGTGGAACCCCACTTTAAATCACACTTGTTTAATAATAGAAGTAAATAGAACAAACATAGTCAAAACATAGCCAGAATTCAGGAACCGGAACGGATAGTCAGACAAGCCAAACGCCAGGGAGCCGGAGATGAGCGTAGTAAAACAGCAAGCAGGATCTGGAGCCAGAAGGGATATCAGCCAAGCACGTCTTTTAACAAGAATACAGGCGATAGTCTCTGTGATGTTGACTAAGGCGAAGGCAGAGATCCTTTGGGCTGGACGGCTTAAGTAGGCAGGACTGACGAGCAGGATATCATCAACAGTTGAGTAACTGTGGAGAGATAGGAGCTGGCAATTTGCCGACAGCTGAGCGACCAGCTCAGAGAAGGAAGGGCTGAGCCCAGCCCTGACAGTACCCCCTCCTCAACGTCCCCTCCCCCTCAGAGGACCACCAGGCTTGAAGGGAAAACATCTATGGAAATCACGGCATATCGGAGGATGAGACCCAAGAGCGTTCCTCCGGACCGTACCCTTTCCAATGCACCAGGTACTGTATGCGCCCACGGAAGCTACGGGAGTCAACAATGGACTGTACTTCATACTCCTCATGGTTCTCAACCTGTACAGGGTGAGGGCGTGGCACTGAGGTGGTAAAGGTTACAGCACATCATCTCCTCACTGCCTGCGCACCATGGACTGGGGAGTCGAGGGGACCATCATTAAACAGAAAACTCCTAGGACTCCTGGGATCAGTGGCAATGCTGGGAAAGGGGGGGGTGATCAGTGTCAATGCTGGGGGGGGTTCATGGGATCAGTAACAGTGGTGGGGGGATTGGATTAGTTATGTGGCAGTACACTGTGGCAAATTCTGAATCATGTAGAGCAAAGCTGGAAATCTTTGTCAAATATATATAGTGGGGGATTCTACCAATGTAATGGGGAATTTAGAATGACCACCAATGTGAGGGGGGATTTACACTGACCATCAATGTGAGAGGGAATTTGCACTGACCAGCATGTAACGGGGGATTTTACGCCACCCACCAATAGAAAAGAGGGGTTTCTACACTGACACCAATGTAATAAGAGCATTTACACCAACCACCAGTGTAAGGGGAAATATACAATGACCTCCATGTAAGGGGGAATTTGCACTGACAACCATTGTCAAGGAGATTTGTACTGACCACCAATGTAAGGTGACACTTCTACACCAACCACCAACGTTAGGGGGGATTTATACTGACCACCAGTGTAAGGGCAATTCTGCACTTACCACCAATGTAAAAGGAAATGTACACTGATCACCAATGTAATGTGGGATTTTACATCAACAGCCAATAAAGGGGGATTTCTACACTGACCACCAATGTAAGGGGGATTTACAATCACCTCCAATATAAAGGGGGCTTCTACATGGACCACCAATGTAAGGGAGAATTCGAAACTGACCACAAATGCAAGTTTGTGGGGGGGCGTGGTCAAGATGGCGACCTAGCAGGACGTGAGGGACAAGAGCTCCGCACCTGATCGGCTCTATCATCCGATATATCGGGATACACAGACGCCCTACTGGTCCTTCTGAGCTGCCACTGCTCACGGGCTCTCCTGAGAGGTAACTTGGGAGGTAGTGCCATCGGCATCGGGCGAGCAGACGCCGGCGGGACCGCGTGGAGCGCCCTGGTGTGCAGGAGACACAGGGCTCCACGCTGCACAGGCCTCACGCTCCGGTCCCCTGTTACATGTGAATAGACCGCTCTGGCTGGCACCCTCCACACTTGTCTGTTTAAGATATGGAGCCATCCTTCTTACCCCACTGAAAAGGGGTTCTATCACGGGCTCGAGCGGGACATACTCTGGGGCACACAGACGGCGGCATCCTGCCTTATAGATCCCCTCCATCACCAGGCAGACACAAGTGCAGCGTCCTGGGGAGGAGTGATAGTCAGGAACTGCATGCTGTACAGCCAATTCACTCTGGTTCCCTGTGCTATAAACATACACTGCTCTGCCTGATACACTGAAGGAAGGCCTCTAAGGACTTACAGCCACCCTCCTTATCCCACTACATAGTGACTTCCTTGGGAAGTTAATCTGGGGCATACAGACAGTGACATCCGGCATTGCAAACGTCGCCACTGCAGAAAATACACACGTGGCGCACCCTGGTGTGAGGCGAGGGACAGTGGCTTTACATTGCACAGCTGCCTTAATTTGGCCCCTTGAGATACATAACCATACTATCCTACCTGCCGGGCTAAGTCTGGAACTGGGCATGCGTAAGAGGACCTCCGGTACACAGAAGAAAAGGCAGTCGGCCCAAAAAACACCACCGCCGGCCAGAGACACACGTGCAGCGGTGCGACTAATCATGGCGTCCCAAACGGAGCACACAGAACCATGTGCAGAAACGTCTCAACTGGCCACAGACCAATTCCAGGCATTAATGCAGGCGATAACAGGCTGCCAAACCACCCTTACCACGAAAATAGAACAGATGCAATCCGAAATGGGCCTCATAAGACGTGATATGGACAAATACCGCAATAGGCTGACGGAGGCTGAACGAAGGGTAGGAGATAATGAGAATGTCATCCGGGATCATAGTGCCTCAATCCGTACACTGCAAGTTAAGATAAAAACGCTGGAATCCTGTGCTGAAGACCAGGAAAACAGAAAACGCAGAAATAACCTGCGACTGGTGGGACTTCCGGAGGGAGTGGAGGGAAGAGATTCGGAGGCTTATACAGAGCATCTGCTCCGTACTCTTCTTCCGCAAGCTCCATTCTTTACCCATTTTGCGGTGGAGCGCGCCCATAGGATGCCATCGGTCCGGGGTCCACCGGGAGCACAGCCACAAACTTTCATATTCCGCATGCTAAACTTCAGAGACCGTGATTTAATTAGAGAAGCCAGAAAAGCTGGGGAACTGAGATCCGAAAACGCGAAGATCATGCTGTTCCCTGATTATTCGGTCGAGACGCAAAGACAGCGTAGGACATTCAATCAAGTCAAAGCCCAAATGCGCACCAGGGGGCTCAAATACAGCATGCTATTCCCAGCACGGCTTAGAGTGGTGGACGGTGAGACTACAAAATTCTTCACTTACCAGGAGGAGGCATCCAGATGGCTCGACTCCTTGCCACGCAATCATTGATCTGTAAATCGGAGACCACCAAGAATACCCCTTTACTTTACCCGGGATGTTTGGCGGTAAGAAAAATAGTTTTTCATTTTTGCAACCTCCTCTTTATCTGAATCCGGCAGACCACAGAGAGTGATGCATTTGTCTTTCTTGGAGACAAGATCTAGAATGTGAATTGGATGCAATGTCTGGTGTTGACATGGGAGGTGACCGATATTTTGCTGAACGCTCTGGTGCTCGGGGTTGGGGGGGTCTGCCACCTTTGACTCACCGGCGGTGTTTGACTCTCTTTGCCGTTGGTTCTCCCCCTCCCCTCCCACCTGTGGCCCCCCCTAGATGCCGGATGTACTGGAATCCATACTCCCAATAATTATCACCCCCTTTTTCAGTCCTAACGAGTGAGGGATGGATCTTGCATTTGAGCGGTTGAGATGGGTGGGGGGCTGAAGTTGTTTCTCCGGGCCTCTTACCGTCAGAGTCATCTGACTAAACGTGACTTAGGCATCTCCACCAGAACTGTGATCCGTCTATGGAACTGCCGACCAGATGGAGAGGTTAGTTTTCCCCCTTGGTTCAGTCTCAATTGAGTAGCATAATTGTTTAATATGTACTGTTTAACCTTGTTTATTTCCTACAGGTTGAGCGAATAGCTCGTGTAACTAAGATTGTACCCTTAGAGTGATCTAAGTGTGTGTTGCTGTGTAGATGCTGAAGGGTTTCTGTGTTCCCCTACCATGTTTTTCCTTTTTATCAGCAATGGCCTACAGGTAATGTGTGTAGTGGAGTCCCTGCTCTCCATTAGGTCCTAGGTGTGTTAATTGCTACAAACTGCCCCCATAGGAGCTTTCTCCTACATTTAAGTTGTTTTTTTTTTGTTTTTTTTTTATGGTTGTTATGGGTACTCAAACACCCCGAGGTTCAATTAAAGGGGTGTGGGGTGGGCTGGGAGGGAAGTTTGTTTTTTTGTTTGTTTGTTTTGTTTTATATTTGTTCTTGGTTTTCTTATACCTACATGCTTGAATGCATTTCAATACAAATAGTTCTATAACATCAGAGGATTAGGTTACGCTAGGAAGTCTCCTGTCCTAACACCTTCTTGCGGGCTCCCTGCTTGCCCACTGATGGGGGTGGGGTGGGGTGGGGGGGTCTCCCGTAAGCCCCCGAGGTATGTGGTTCCCCGTTCAATTTATCTGTCCTTCCGAGATATGGCTCCATTAAAGATCTTGTCCTGGAATGTCAGAGGTCTTAACCATAAAATCAAGCGCTCTCTAGTTTTTGATTGCCTTAAAAAGTATACTCCACATATCTGCATTCTACAGGAGACACACTTGGTGGGAGGTAGAGTGATGGGACTGAAGCGGCCATGGGTGGGACACCATTACCATGCTATGCACACTAGTTATGCCAGTCGAGTCAGTTTCTTGGTCCATAGATCTCTCAACTTTGAACCCCTAGATGTACTTATAGATCCAGAAGGCAGATATGTGCTGTTACATGCTGTTATTGATACACTAGCCGTGGTGGTGGTGGGTGTTTATCTACCGCCTCCGGCTAATATCTCCCTCTTACAGAAATTGGTTACCCTGATTGCCCAGTTCCCCACGGATAACGTGATCCTAACGGGGGATTTCAATATCCCTCCGAACCCCTCTCTAGATAAATTGTCCCCGGACCCCACCACTGATTCGGCGTTGTCCCGTTGGTCCCAGACAATGGGATTGGAGGACGTGTGGCGATGGAAACACCCATCAGATTGTATGTACACATGTCACTCCTCCTCCTATAATACATTATCTCGTATTGACCTTTTCTATGCCAGTTTACCCATGCTTCCCAAAATTATAGATATTGAGATACTCCCAAGAGGGATATCTGACCATTCTCCGCTGCTGTGTACGTTGCAAACTGCTACCCCACAGGCAGATAGAATCTGGAGGCTGTCTCGGTTCTGGATTGAACATCCTACTATAGAAGTGGAGATGGTCAAAGAGATCAAACAATTCTGGTTATCTAATGCCAATTCCGCCACACCGGGGACTGTATGGGACACCTTTAAAGCCTATATTAGAGGTTGTTATATGTCATCCATAGCCAAGGAACGTAGAAACGACGCAATGTTATTGGAGGAAGCGGAAGGCCCAAGAGTTAGAGACTAGGTTTGCCCTTACCTCTAACCCAATTATAGCACAGGATATGAGGGTGGCCTATCAGGAGGTTATGCTACTCAGAGTGGCCAAGGCAAATAAACGCCAATTGGCCCAGACACAGAGAATATTCGAACAAGGGGACAAAACAGGCAGGCTTCTAGCCTGGCTGGCCAAGGAACAATCCTCGATCTCCACCATAGCCCGTATTCGAAAGAGTGACGGGACTCTAGTATCCGACCCGGTAAATATTAATGCTTGCTTTGCTGACTATTACTCGACTTTGTACTCTTCTAAGACACACTATTCTCCGGACGAGCTCTCAGACTTTTTAGACAGGGTAACGCTTCCGGTCCTTACAGACGCAGCAAGGGAAAGCTTAGATGCCCCAATAGCTTTGGAGGAGGTTCAGCAGGCCTTGGGTTCTATGCAGACGGGGAAGACCCCGGGAATAGATGGTCTCCCTCCCGAATTCTATAAACTATACATTGGTGAGGTAGCCCATAGGATGCATGCAATGCTTACGGAGACCCTACGAACTGGGGAGCTCCCACTGTCTATGGCACAAGCCATTATAGTGGTTATACCCAAACCAGGGAAGGACCCCCAACTATGCCCTTCATACCGACCCATATCCCTGCTTAATGCTGATGCAAAAATACTTACTAAAATTCTAGCCAGACGACTGAACGAAGTAATACTTACTCTTATTCACGAAGACCAGTCAGGCTTTATGCCGGGGAAGGGCACAGATATAAACATTCGTAGGTTGTATGCGGTCTTGGCCTCTGGAGAGGATGGTGTGGAGGACGGGATTGTGGCCTCTTTAGATGCAGAGAAGGCCTTCGATTCTGTTGAATGGGGCTATCTCTGGGAGGTACTTCGCAGATTCGGTTTCGGTACGGTCTTCCTCTCCTGGGTCAGGATGGTGTACAAGGCCCCCGACGGCCAGGGTACGCACAGGTACGGTGCTCTCTCCGGCATTCCCCCTTGGTAGGGGGACCAGGCAGGGGTGCCCTCTTTCGCCGGGACTTTTCGCCCTGGCGATTGAGCCCATGGCTGCCCTCCTCCGTGCTGCACCGGAAATTCGGGGGATCACAAGGGGTTCAATACAGGAAAAGGTGTCATTATACGCCGACGACACCTTGCTGTATCTTAGGGACGATGGTACTTCCCTACAGGCAGCCCTCTCGATCATTAATAGTTTTGGAAAATTCTCGGGCATATGCTTAAATTGGGTGAAGTCGGTCCTGTTCCCTCTCCATGCTGGCTCTGCCTCCTCGCAGGCAGATGGGCAGCTTAGTAGAGTCTCTCAGTTTAAATATTTAGATGTAGAAATACATCGGGATTTAAAAAAATATATAACCCTCAACCTAAACCCAATGGTTAATCACCTTTCCCAAAGATGCGCCACATGGAAATTCTTACCTCTAACACCAGTTGGCCGCGTTAACTTAATCAAAATGTCGGTATTACCCAAGTTTACCTATTTATTCCGTCAAACTCCAATCTCTATACCAATAACATTCTTTAAACTTGGATAGTATTGTTACCTCATTTATCTGGAATGGGAAGGCTCCTAGAATAGCTAGATCAACTCTACAACTGCCAGGTGTGCTGGGGGGATTGGCCTTGCCCTGTTTTCTGAAATACTGTGACTGTTAAGTGGTGGTTCTCGGAGGACCTGACTAATCCCGCTTCCACTACGTAGGCGGCATTGGTTGGTTCGTTTGTGGAGTTGGGGAATTTGGTTTATAGAGGCCCCAGATCCAATCTTCGGGTGACTCTTCCCATGAAGACGACCCTTAAGGTTTGGGACACGGTCCAAAAACAGCTCATGGGACCCAATGACCGGTCCCCTGCGACTCCTTTATGGGGCAACCCTCGTCTGCCTCACTTTCGCTCTATTCCTGACCCGGTCGTGTGGGCTAGATATGAGGTCAAAACTTTGGGGGACATAGTAGCACAGGGCCGACTGGTCTCTTTTGATGCCTTAAAAAGAGATAAGGACCTCCCGAATCATATGTTCTTCAGATTCCTTCAGTTGCGCCATGCATTCCGGTCCCAATTCCCTGGCCCGCTAAATCTAGAGGGGTCGCCTGTGGAAAATACACTTAAATCCCCAGATACTGGGAAAACGCTATCCACACTGTACAATATATTTGCGTCCCACGACACATCTAGAGTGTCCCAGCTGTGTGAGTTATGGCGGGGGGATATTCCGGAGCTGACAGGTGAGGACTGGGAGGAGGGGATTCAGCAATATTTACCCCTTACAATCTCGGCTAGAGATAGGTTCATGCAACTGAAGTTTCTTCACCGTGCATATTACTCTCCAGTACGTTTAGCGAGAATTTACCCTGATAGGTCGGCGAGGTGCGCTAGGTGTGGTTCGGATGACGCTGACTTCTTCCATATAGTCTGGTCCTGCCCTGGTGTGAAGTAATTCTGGGAAAATATACTTGCTGATATTAATTCTATTGGGAGAGTGATGATTCCATACAGCCCGATCCCTCTTTTGTTAGGTATTTGCGACTTTCTAGAGGTCTCATGGGGGAAGAAACTATTTATCTTCTACGCCACACTGTATGCTAGAAAGGCAATCCTATTACAGTGGAATCAGTCCCAGCCACCCACCAGACAGCTTTGGCAGTCCTTGATAAATAGGGCATTACCATTATATAAAATGACATATATGGGAAGAAATTGCCCCAAAAAATTTGGGAAGATTTGGGCAGCATGGGTGAAGGCAAAATATCTAACTATTGACTGAGGCCCCCGGGTCGGGGCTCACAATAATTGATATAAACTGGTCCTCATCAATAGATTTTTGTGTCTACCTGTGAGAGTGTGGGATTAAAATGTACGAACTGAAAGGTAATCAATGTGACCTTTTATACCTCCAACTGAGATTGGTGCAATGTTCTTGTTAACATATTGTTGATTTGACTGCTACTCCTGCATTTGTTAAGAAATGTAAGAAAACTTTGTAAGATGTCTCTATCTATGTCTAATCCGTTTTAAACTGTTTGTTTTGGAAAACCTAAATAAACTTTTTTGTTAAAAAAAACAAGAACAAATGCAAGTTTGTATTTTTTTAACGATTACCAATATAAAGAGGAGTTTCTACTCTGGGCACTAATGTAATGGGGATTTACACTGACCACTAATGTAATAGGAGCATTCACAGTAACCACCAATGTAAAGAGGGATTTATGCTGACCACCAATGTAACTGAGACATTTAGCTTCACATTTGTGTGTCGGGAATACATGCAAAATCGCTTTCCTGACACCACAGAAACATACTGCCCTTTAGCAGATACACAGCAGTGCCATTAATTGTTAATGACACCCTCATGCATCTGCTGAGATGCACGTATTCACATGCACCAAATTCAGGGTGTTGTGGCACCATGTTATTTTGAAGAAGGGTTCCACCTCCATCTTTGCTTACCGCAGAACAGGCTGATGTTCCGTAAGGAAAGTCGGAGGAATTTGTTGTTATTCAGAAATTCACATGTATCTGAATTACCAAATTACAATAGTAATGAATTTTAAACAAATCCAAAATAACAAGCCGAAATTCGGATGAAGTTCGATTCTAATTCGAATTTGAGAACAAATTCTAATTGAATTGAAAAACAAGTTCTGATCGAATTCTAAAAAATTTAAAAGCAATTTTCTAAAAAAGAATGCAATAAAATAGAATATAATAGAATAAAGCAATAGAATAAAAATTAAAGACAAGTTAAGAATAGAAAAGAATAAAATAAAATAGAATATGACCATCTTCAAAATTCAAATTTGAATAGAAAAGATTAGAAAATTAGAAAATTCAAAACAAAGGAATCCAAAATAATAGAAAATAATAGAATAGGAAATAAGAGAATAGAATAGAAAAACAATAGAATAGAAAAAAATATAAAGAATATAACTATCTTCAGAAATTCGAATTTCGAATAGAATGAATTTGAAAAGAAAAGATTAGAATAGAAAATAATAGAAAAGAATAGAATAGAAAATAAGAGCATAGAAAAGAAAATAACTGAAAAACAAATAATATAGGATAGAATAAAATAGAATATAATCATTATATTCTGTCTATTTTATTTTATTCTATTCTATTCATTTTCTATTCTATTGCCTTTTTTTCTATTCTATCCTATTCTAGTCCAACCTTTTCTATTCGAATATGAATTTATTCTATTCGAAATTTGAATTTCAGGAGATTGTTATATATTCTATTTTATTCTATTCTATTGTTTTTCTATTCTATTCTTTTCTTTTCTCTTATTTTCTGTTCTATTTTTCTTCTATTCTGTTCTAATCTTTTCTATTCAAATTCATTCTATTCGAAAGGGTAGTATGGTCTCTATAATGAATCAACAGAGATAGAAATAAATAAATTTGTATCATCATCCAGAATTCTAAAAATTAATAAGAAATGGGAAGCCTAGTCCCCGGCCAGGCTACCACAAGGACATTGGGGCTGTTTGGACTATCGCGGTACAGTAAAGAAATATAACTTGTGAATATGTGACAAATAGACAGTTGTAAAAGATAAAAATGACTTATTAATACAAAGGTACTGGTCATTTACAAATAAAAACATAACAATTCATATATGTCACTGGAACAGTTAACCCCAAGATTGGGGAATAACAGTGGGACAGTTCATCACAGACGTTACTCGACTTGTTACGCGGACAAAAGCCGCTTCCAAGGCTAGTTGCGTGGACAAAAGCCGCTTCAAGTTGGATGGTTTGCGCTTGTGAACAGCAATCTTTAAGTCTGACCACAGATTTTCTATTGGATTGAGGTCTGGGCTTTGACTAGGCCATTCCAACACATTTACATGTTTCCCCTTAAATCACTCAAGTGTTGCTTTAGCAGTGTGTTTGGGGTCATTGTCCTGCTGGAAGGTGAATCTCTGTCCTAGCTTCAAATCACACACAGAGTGGTACAGGTTTTGCTCAAGAATATCCCTGTATTTAGCACCATCCATCTTTCTCTCAACTCTGACCAGTTTCCCAGTCTCGACTGCTGAAAAACATCCCCACAACATGATGCTGCCACCAGCATGTTTCACTGTGGGGATGGTGTTCTTTGGGTGATGTAATGTGTTGGGTTTGCGCCAGACATAGCGTTTTCTTTGATGGCCAAAAAGTTAAATCTTAGTCTCATCAGACCAGAGCACCTTCCTCCATACATTTTGGGAGTCTCCCACATGCCTTTTCGCAAACTCAAAATGTGCCATTTTGTTTTTTCCTGAAAGTAATGGCTTTCTTCTGGCCACTCTGCCATAAAACCTTACTCTATGGAGCGTACGGCTTATTGTCTTCCTATGTACAGATACTCCAGTCTCTGCTGTGGAACTCTGCAACTCCTCCAGGGTTACCTTAGGTCTCTGTGCTGCCTCTCTGATTAATGCCCTCCTTGCCCAGTCCGTGAGTTTTGGTGTGCGGCCGTCTATTGGCAGGTTTGCTGCTGTGTCGTGTTCTTTCCATTTGGTTATGATAGATTTGATGGTGCTCCTAGGGATCATCAAAGATTTGGATATTTTTTTATAACCTAACCCTGACTTGTACTTTTCAACAACATTGTCCCTTAATTGTTTGGAGAGTTCCTTGGTCTTCATGACAGTGTTTGGTTAGTGGTGCCTCTTGCTTAGGTGTTGCAGTCTCTGGAGCCTTTCAATAAGGTGTGTCTATGTAATGACAGATCATGTGACACTTAGATTGCACACAGGTGGACATCATTTCACTAATTATGTGACTTCTGAAGGTAATTGGTTGCACCAGAGCTTTTTATGGGCTTCATAACAAAGAGGGTGAATACATACGCACATGCCAATTATCAGTTTTTTATTTCTGAAAAATAGTTTTATGTATATATTTTTCTAATTTTACTTCAATAAACTTAGACTATTGTGTTCTGATCCATCACATATAATTCAGATTAAAAAAACATTGAACTAAAGGCTGTAATGTAACAAAATAGGTAAAAAGCCAAGGGGGGGGGTGAATACTTTTGCAAGGCACTGTATAATATAAAAATGTAGGAGCACCTGAATAGGAAGGCTAAAGCAAGGAATGAATTTCAATTGTTTAAAAAAGATGGGGTTCAAAACAAAGTCTCAGATCCATATAGACCACCGACAAAAGAGGAACTCCACAATGTAGACAGCGTTCAAACAGACAGGCAGTCCTTCGTGCATAAAGAGTCAATGCTAGCACCCAGAGCACCTAGGAGCTCCACAGAAGGTGTGTGTCTGGGTCTCCCGAAAGCCCATTATTCCAGCATGAATCATTATTTTATTTTATTCTGTTCTATTTATTTTCTATTCTATTATTTTCTAGTCTTTTCTAGTCTTTCTATTTAAATTCTTTCTATTCAAAATTCGAATTTTGGAAGATAGTCATATATTCTAGTCTATTGTTTTTCTATTCTATTCTTTTCTATTCTATTCTCATATTTTCTAATCTGTTCTTTTCTATTATTTTTTTATTCTATTCTAATCTTTTCTATTCAAATTAATTCTATTCGAAATTCGAATTTCGGAAGATGGTTTTATATTTTTTCCATTTTATTCTATTTTGTTCTAATTTTTGAATTGTCAGACAGTCAGTATCTTAATGCAACAGCTGCATTTAAATAGAACAAAAAAACAAATTCAAATGTGTTTTTGAATTTGACTACCGATTGATCATTTTTTCAAATTTTCTTTCGAATGCGGTCAGATTTTTTTCGAATTTGAATACAAAACTAACAAAACAAATTTATTTACATACCGAATCAAAACGAAACGAAATAAAACACATTTTTTCATCCTGCATATATCTAATCCCGGTATCAAGACTTTCCACAGCCAATGCCCTATAAAGAAGATGTGATTTGAGTGGCTATACGGCCACTCGATCACGTCTACAGGTGGCGGAAGGGAGTCCCCCCCTCCTGCAGCCGCCTCTCCTGTCTACACAGAGGGAAAGGAACTGAAGTTTCTTCCTCTCTATGACGTCAGAAACCGGAAGCGATGGGTATTTTTTCGTTTACCTTTGCTACTGGCCAGTGAAGCAGCCATGCTATCACAAGGGATGTTGTTCATCCCTTGTGATAGCAATATAATTGATCAAAGAAAAAAAAAATTAAAAGGACAGTGTATACAAAAAGTTTTAAAGTCCTGCATGCATATGTAAACGGTGATCATACCGCACATATGAGATCGGGAACATCAGAGCGTTAGCAATTATTTTAGCTCCAGACCTGTGTAACTCTAAACTGGTAACCTGTAAAGGCTTTTAAAGTGTTGCCTTTGGAGATTTTTAGGTACCGAAGTTTGGCTCAGTTCCATAGGCGTACGCAATTTTAAAGCATGACATGTTAGGTATCTATTTACTCAGCGTAACATCATCTTTTATATTTTATAAAAAATTGGGTATTATATATATTATATATTACTATTATTGGGTATAAATATGGGTTTGTGTGCACTAAAATTTATTAAAGTGTATTTTTTCAGAGAAAATTGCGTTTAAAAAACCACTGGGCAAATAGCGTGTGACGTAAAAAATTTGCAACATCCACCATTTTATTCTCTAGGGCCTCTGCAAAAAATTATATATAATCTTTTGGGGTTCTAAGTAATTTTCTAGCAAAAAATTTAGATTTTTACATGTATATGAGGAGTGTCAGAATTGGCCCGATATTGAAGTGGATAAAAATGACTGAGCTAAACATACACTATGTTTTCAAAAGTATTGGGACGCCTACCTTTACACACACATGAACTTTAATGGCAACCCAGTCTTATGCCCCGTACACACGGTCGGACATTGATCGGACATTCCGACAACAAAATTCTAGGATTTTTTCAGACGGATGTTGGCTCAAACTTGTCTTGCACACACACGGTCACACAAAGTTGTCGGAAAATCCGATCATTCTGAATGCTGTGACGTAAAACACGTACGTCGGGACTATACACAGGGCAGTAGCCAATAGCTTTCATCTCTTTATTTATTCTGAGCATGCGTGGCACTTTGTGCGTCGGATTTGTGTACACACGATCAGAAATTCCGACAACAGATTTTGTTGTCGGAAAATTTTATAGCCTGCTCTCAAACTTTGTGTGTCGGAAAATCCAATGGAAAATGTGTGATGGAGCCTACACACGGTCAGAATTTCCGACAACAAGGTCCTATCACACATTTTCCGTCGGAAAATCCGACCGTGTGTACGGGGCATTAGTCTGTAGGGTTCAATATTGAGTTGGCCCACCCTTTGCAGCTATAACAGCTTCAACTCTTCTGGCAAGGCTGTCCACAAGGTTTAGGAGTGTGTTTATGGGAATGATCGACCATTCTTCCAGAAGCGCATTTGTGAGGTCAGGCACTGATGTGGACAAAAAGGTCTGGCTCGCAGTCTACGTTCTAATACATCCCAAAGGTGTTCTATCGGGTTGAGGCCAGGACAGTCAAGTTCCTCCACCCGAAACTCGCTCATCCATGTCTTTATGGACCTTGCTTTGTGGGGTGAACGATGTGCCTAACTATGTGTAATGTGTGTACAGTGTGCTGCTTTTTACTAACTGATCTTTTAGTTTCTCTTCCCTGCTTTGCAGTTATGAGAAACTGATCCTCCCTTCATACGGAGCTCTGCGTTGTTTACCAACACAAAGCTCTGGGCTGTGATTGCACACGGCCGATCAGCAGGTCCCGGCTAAGGATCAATTGCCGGGACTTACTGACAAGTAAGTCCCGGCAATTGTTAACCACTTGCCGACCAGCCGCCGTAGTTTTACGGGGGCAGGTTCACTCTATTGTGCGAATCGCCATAGGTGTACGTTGCTTCGTTTTATAGCACTGATCGCTGTATAAATGTCACTGGTCCCAAAAAAGTGTCAAAAGTGTCCGATCTGTCCGCCGCAATGTCGCAGTCTCGCTAAAAATCGCTGATCACCACCATTACTAGTAAAAAAAAAAGAATAAAAATGCCATAAATCTATCTCCTATTTTGTAGACGCTATAACTTTTGCACAAACCAATCAATATACGCTTAATTTTTTACCAAACATATGTAAAAGAATATATATTGGCATAAACTGATGAAATTCTTTTTATTTTAATTTTTTTTTGGTTGTTATTATAACAAAAAGTAAAAAAATATTGTTTTTTTCAAAATTGTCGCCATTTTTTTGTTTATAGCGCAAAAAATAAAAAACGCAGAGGTGATCAAATACCAC
Source organism: Lithobates clamitans (assembly GCA_037952925.1). NCBI lineage: Eukaryota > Metazoa > Chordata > Amphibia > Anura > Ranidae > Lithobates > Lithobates clamitans. The sequence continues at coordinate 28,242 of JBBGZY010000315.1, forward strand.
CAAAAGAAAGCTCTATTTGTGGGGAAAAAAAAGGACATACATTTTGTTTGGGTACAACATCGCCCAACTGCGCAATTGTCAGTTAAAGCGACGCAGTGCAGTATTGCAAAATATGGCCTGGTCATTAGGGGGTAAATCCTTCCAGGGCTGAAGTGGTTAAAGACAGCACAGTAGATGATGTTTGCCTTCAGATGCTCTCCAACTGAAACTTTGTATGGGGCCATGTGAACACCACAGACAGGCAGAGAAAGGAAGGAGGATACAAAAAAAATGAAAAATTTTATTTTTCTGTCTTGAACATAATAAAGGAAATATGCAAAGAAATATATCTCCCCTATGTGAGTGCATTTATGTGAATTGAAGGGCATTTACTTATTTGGAGAAAATGTACTCTGATCCAAAGTAGAAACATTTACAAAGTAGTTGATCACAAGTTTACTTAGCTACATTCAGCACAGGACCTCCTGGAGTTTACCTAGAATACCTAATTATCAGTCATATATTGTGTTACTAGTTTTTTTTTTTTTACAGAAAAATTTTATTAAACAAATCAGCATTACAGTACAAGAACTTAGTACAGTCATTACTGTGAGAATAATTACAGTGGGATTTACCCTAAAACAATAACTACTGTTTATCAGTTGTTCCAGATGTGCACTCAACAGAATTTTCACTTAACAATAGTTCTCATGGCTCGTGTCATCTTAAAAATTCTTGGATAATATGAAGTAAATAACCCAGTATTCAATCAAGCCTAGTAGGGGCGACAGGGGGGCGGGGGGGGGGGGCGGGGAGAGAAGAAGGTGGGAGGGGAAGGGGAAGGGGAGAGAAGAGGAAGGAAGACAGGGGGGGGGAGGGAAAGGGAGGAAAAGGAAGGGGGTGAAGAGAAACGGGTATAAGAAGAGTAGACGTGAGATGCAGGATGTCCTCTCCTATGTTTCGTGTCTTACTTATGGGGTAGGGGGTTCGGGATCCCCAGAAGCGTCCATCCAGGACGACCTAATTTTATCAAACTTCCCTGGACATTGCCTGCTTTCGTACGTCAGTCTATAGAGGGGAAGTACCTTGTTCACCGACCTTATCCACGAGGCCAGAGTAGGAGGCTCCTCCAGTTTCCATCGCAGTAGAATTTCCCGCCTAGCGTAGTACAATGCGAAGGTTAGACACAGTTTATCATACCTATCACCCTCAACATCTTCCAGATGACTGAACAGTAGTATTTCGGGGTCAACCGGCAAGTCTGAACCTATGACATTGCCCAGTGTGGAGGCCACTGCTGACCAAAAGGGTCTTAGTTTGGAGCAAGACCAGACCATATGCCAGAAAGTACCCACTTCTTGTCTGCATCTCTGACAGTTGGGATCTCTTTGGTGGTATATGCGCGCCAGTCTCTGTGGGGTAAAATACGCTCTGTGTAGGAACTTAAATTGTATAAACCTATCCCTTGCAGCGATCATAGAAGGAATGTAGGAGATTAAACACTCCTTCCACTCCTCTTCGTCCAAAGAGGGAATATCAATCTTCCACTTTTCCCAGATTTTAGTTAGTTTTGCATCATACTCCATCGTAAGGTATAAATATATTGTTGAGAGAGGCTTTCCCATCACGCTGGAGGTCAGGAGCCTTTCAATGGAGTCCAGTTCCAGAGTGAGGGGGGCAGGGAACTGAGCCTCAAAGGCGTGCTTCAGCTGCCAATATCTAAATTGGAAGGAGGATGGGATAGCAAATGATTGCCTCAGGGCTTGGAAAGTCATAAGCCTGCCATCTTTAACTATGTTTTAATGTGAGGATTCCCTTTTTTGAGAGGGGTCCGGTATAGTGTAAAAGTGGGAGAGTAGAGGGTTACCCCATAGGGGCATGTGGGGTGAAATGTGGTTGGGTTTCCTATAGATTTTCCTAGCCTCCTGCCATACCCTCACAGTGGTCCGCATTGAAGTCGTCATAGACAAACTGGCCCTAAGACCGCGAAACGGGAGATTGCTAAGGGCAGCAAAGGAACCCATGGTGGCTGCCTCCAGAGTGACCGCCGGATTCTGCGTGGGCTGGGAGAACCACCACCTAATCGTAACCAAAACAGCTGCCCAGTAATAGATTTGAAAATTCGGTAGCCCCAGACCCCCCCCCCCGAAAGCGGGAGGTATAAGATCTGCCTGGCCACCCTGGGTGGCCTCCCAGCCCAAACAAAGTGTATCAGCAGACTCTCCAGCCTACGAAAGAAAATCTTAGGGATGGGTATGGGTGTGTTGCGGAAAAAATATAGATATTTCGGGAGGAAAATCATTTTTAATAAATTTACTCTGCCTACCGGGGTCAGTGGAAGGGAACGCCATGCAGTACACCTAGCCGTAAGTTGTGCCATGAGTGGACGCAAATTGTTATCTATGTAATCTTGGACTTTACCGCTAATTTTTATCCCCAGATATTTGAAGTCATCTACCCATTTAAGCTGGGGGTGAGGTGTTCTAGGGGTCGAGGGATGGAGTAGGAAAAGAACCGACTTATCCCAATTAATACGAATCCCCGAGTACCCACCAAATCGGTTAATCAGTTTGAGTGCAGGGGCACTATCTTAGAATTTCCCTGGTAGGGATCATGCCCCCACCAGTCCGCACACACCATGGAATGAACTGGGCATAACTTATGCAACATAATAAGTCATCCATGTGGAAGTTCGTGTGATAACGGAGACCTGAGCCCAGGTTATGGTGAGTAAACAACAAAAGGGGTCACACAGCATATACCAGGTAAATCATCAGCGAATCTGTGGTAACGAGTCCAGCCAGGCAGAAGCCTCTCTCGGGGTGGTAAAGAAGCGGGTTGTCTCGTCGTCCTGGACTCTCAGACGGGCAGGGAAGAGCACACTGTAGCGAATGCTGCGTGATCGTAGAGCCGCTTTGACTTGGTCAAAAGATTTCCTGAGCTTCTGGGTCTCCACAGAATAGTCAGGGAAGATCATCAACTTCGTGTTCTGGAATCTGAGTTCCCCTACGTTTCTAGAGGCACGGAGGACTTCCTCTCTATCTCTGAAATTAAGGAGACGGAGGATGAAGGTGCGAGGGGGGGATCCAGGAGGCCCCGGCTTAGGCGGGATGCGGTGAGCCCTCTCCACCGTGAAGTAAGGTGACCAGTGGGCCTCGGGTAAGAGATCACGAAGCAGACCCTCTATAAAAGAGGTAGGGTCGTTTCCCTCCGCCCCCTCCGGTAATCCGACAATGTGAAGATTATTACGCCGGTTTCTGTTCTCCGCATCCTCGGCTCTGTATTCAAGGGCCTTCACTTTGGTTTGAAGCGTACGGAGTGATGCTCCATGTTCCGCAATGGTATCTTCAGTGGTACTCAGTCTCTGCTCCGCCTCAGTGACGCGATCGGATTTTATCAATATCTTGGCGAATTAGACCCATATCCAGCTGGACTGCTTCAATCTTTGTTGTTAGTGTGGATTGACAGGTAGCAATGGCCGCCATAACATCCGCCAGCCAGGGGGGCCGAGAGTCATCCAACTCCATAGTAATTGTCTGTGGAGCCCTTTGGGTGCTACGTGTATGGAGGGCCTCCGGGGGGGACAGCTGAGCGTCGGAGGGGAGTCCGATTGTGGTGGGAAGGTTAACTTTTTACCCCCTTTGTTATATTTTGTGCTGGAGTTCCTGCGCCTCATTCAGGTAGCAGTGGCCCAGATCTGGGTGATTATCAAGAGCTGGGTGTGGGAACCTGTCCGCAAAGTGAGGGGTATTCAGGCAATAAATAGGGCAAAGTGAATGTCCCCTTTAATAGTTCTCCCCCTCACCTGCAAATGTATGATGCAGAAGCAGACTAGTTAAGGCCTACACTGAGCCACTAGGATTTTCAGCCCATCCACCTCTCTGCACAGCCTGGGTGGGAAGGATGTGAGCGCTCTAGGATCTCTTCCTGGTATCAGGCAGTCCTCCTCAGCTGTCCCAGGGTCCCCTCTACCAGAATAGGAGAATCCGGCGATCCTCCAGTCATACTGACAGGCCGGAGCTCCAGGAGAGGCCGCGGCCTAGTAAAACATGGGGAGGGGAGAGGCAGCAGGGCCAGATCACAGGGTTTCTACCTTTGAAAAGCAGCTCACCCTCCTCCATCCAGAGTCTGCGGCATCCGATGAAGCCTGGGAGCGGGTCTGACCACGGCAGAGGCCTCCAGTCCGTCACGCGGGCCGGCAGGAAAGGCCGCGGCTTCGGCCTAGTCACCCGCAGTAGGCCGGGAGCCGTTCTCGGGCCAGGAAACGAAAAATCCCCTCGGTCTGTAGTGGATAGGGATTCCCTGGGTCCCCCCAGTCAGCAGGGATGCAATTGCTGCAATATTAAAGCCGATGAATCCGGATTTTAAAGACGGAGTGGCGGAGCTCACAAAAGACCCAACCGCTCACAGTGCCATCTTGGCCACGCCCCCACCGTTACTAGTTTAGCTAATTTTTTTCAGGACTGCTTTCTGTGCATCAGAATGATACAAATATATATGCACACAATTTTAGAAGTGTCAGTTAATTGACTATATTACTTTTCCCACTACAGTATAGCTTGCCAAATGCCTATTATAGTAATTCTTCAGTGAGCTGCCAGTGTTAATACTTACATGGCGTTGTGACATGTGTTTTTCTGCTTTCCAGGACACGGCAGAACGAGCCAATTGAACTGGACACTTAATATTGACAGATTCTGAAACAGATGGCCAATCTATGCAGGAACAATTAACTTAATTACTCTTTGTTACACATTCTGTGACATCTAGATAAAGTAACTCATTCAAGAACCATTTTATTTTCAAGGCAATCTCTTGTCAAAACTGAAATGTGGACCTTCAAATGATTGAATTGCATCCAGGAAGCTAATTTCTGCCCCCCACTTCCCCCCAGAAGGCATTTGGGAATGTACAGTGCGGAGTGTATGGCGGTGGGTAGTATGTGAAGAAGAGTATGGAGTGTATGGAGGTGGGTAGTATGTGAAGAAGAGCAGTATGGAGTGTATGGAGGTGGGTGGTATGTGCAGAAGAGGAGTATGGAGTGTATGGAGGTGGGTAGTATGTGCAGAAGAGGCATATGAAGTGTATGGAGGTGGGTATTATGTGAAGAAGAGCAGTATGGAGTGTATGGAGGTGGGTGGTATGTGAAGAAGAGCAGTATGGAGTGTATGGAGGTGGGTGGTATGTGCAGAAGAGGAGTATGGAGTGTATGGAGGTGGGTAGTATGTGCAGAAGAGGCATATGAAGTGTATGGTGGTGGGTATTATGTGAAGAAGAGCAGTATGGAGTGTATGGAGGTGGGTGGTATGTGCAGAAGAGGAGTGCTGAGTGTATGTACGTGGGTATAATGTGCACGTGAGGAGTGTGGAGTGTACAGCAGGGGGTAGTATGTGCAGGATGGTGTCAATAGGGCAGTGAACGGTGTCAGTAGTTCTTTATTTTTAATATTTTTTTTTCATTATCATTTTTTTACAATTTCATTTTTTTGTATTTTTTTTTTTCATTTTTTTTTCAAAATGCTTTTTGGGGGCCAGGGATGGTGTCAGTAGGGCAGTGGACGGTGTCAGTAGTTTTTTGTTTTTGTTAATTTTATCTATTATTTTTTACAATTTTGTTGTTTATTATTTTTTTAAAATAATTTTAATAATATTTTTTTTCACGTTGCTTCTGGGGAAGGGGGTGGAGGTATGTGGCAGTGGACGGTGTCAGTAAGGCAGAGTATTGTGTCAGTATTTTTTTATTTTTACGCATTGATTTTTTACATTCTAATTTGTTTTTAATTTTTTCACAATGCTTTTTGGGGGAAGGAGGTTGGGGCTTTGGACAGTGTTGGTAGGGAACACTGAGGACAGAGATTCCCCAGTCCCTTTCTCACAGGCTCCTGTCCATTCAAAAAATTAAGCAGAGTAAACAGTTTACTCTGCTCAGTTTGCACAGGACACAGGATTGAGCGGTTGCTTACTGTGTCCAATTCAGAAAAGGAAGGGGCCGGTAAATTACATATTTACCGGTCCCTTCCTCCGCTCTCCATCCTGACACATCCCCCCAGCATCTGGCGGGAGAGGAAGGAAGCCGGCAGGGGGGGATGGGGGGGTAGAGGAGGTCATGGGGACTGGAAGAGAACAGGGGGGGGCAAAGGAGAACACAGAGGGGAGCCAGAAAAGGAGAAAAGGAGGACAGGGGGCCAAAGGAGCACACAGGAAACAGAATGATCGGTGCAGCGGGAGGGACAGCTGCAACCACCAATCTCCCTGTATAGCTTTTTAGCTGACAACTGCAGGAGGGAGAGGAGCGGCTGCCAGCTAAAAAAGCTGTACAGGGAGATTGGTGCTTGCAGCTGTCCCTCCCACCGCACCGATCATTCCCAGCTGTGAACCCCCAGCCACCCAGGATCGGCCCTGCAGGATATAGCTCGGCACTCGCAGGTGTCAGGGAGCCACAGCCCAAATGCGGGAGACTCCCGCACCTCCCGGGAGACTTGGGATGTCTGAATTTGTGAAAGTTGGGTGAGATATAAGTGTGATTTTGTGGCATTCCATTTTTTACTCCTGTAGCACCCTCCTTGGTAGGTGCTAGAGTGAGTGTATATAGTTTTTGGTTTCTCTGCTTAACAGGGAGGCAGCTAGGCAAATTAAAGTGCTGTCTGTTTAACAGAGAGCTGTGATTGTTTGGTAGAGTCTGCTCAGTGTGCTCTGGTGTTGCTCATGCTATCTTGACCTTTTACACTGGTCTAGTAGCTATGGAATGTACTGGGCAGTGGGTGTAAACCATGCAGATGAGACCATGAATATTAGACATGTGCACTGCCGAAAAAAATGTTTTTTTCATTTTCGTTTCATTTTTTTTGTTTGTTTTTTCGTTTATCAGATCATTTGTTATGATCGGCTTTAGTTATTTTGATCATTCATAACTTCGGATGCATTCAAATTTGTTACGTTCCATTTGAATAGATGCGGTATTCGTTATTTTGATAATTTGTAATTTCAGATGCATTTCTTATTTGTTGCGTTCAACTTATTTAGCTGCGGCATTCATTATTTCGGATAATTTGTAACTTCATATAAATTCGTATTCGTTGCGTTTACCAACAGTTAGCCAAATTTGAAAGGAAATTTCAATACCTATAATTTAATAGTTTATAACTATTATTATAGTTTTTATTATTATAATTATTATTTAATATTAAAAAAATTATAATAATAAAAAATATATAATAATGGTTAATAGTTCTTATTTTTCGGATTTTCATTCTTTTGGAAAATTTGTTTTCTAAAAAAATTGTCAAATAGTCTTTCATTCATTCGGATGCTTCTGAACAAACAAAAATGCAAAATTTTGAAGAAAAACTAATTTGTAACAAAATGGATTGCACATGTCTAATGAATATCCATACAGCCCTGGTCAATTAGAAGGGGATGTGCCCCAATGCATGCTGGGTGACTGTATTTATATTTGATGAGCACAGAGTTCTGGGTCTTCCTCTACAGAGAGAGGTCCAGGTGAGGAGGTATGGGCTCCTTAGGTATGGGCTGTCAGGGCCTGAAACATTGAACCCATGGTTCTCCCAAGAGCGGACTGACGGATAGGGATGAGCTCCGAGTTCGAGTCGAACTCATGTTCGACTCGAACATTGGCTGTTTGCAAGTTCGCCGAACAGCGAACAATTTGGGGTGTTCGCGGCAAATTCGAATGCCGCGGAACACCCTTTAAAAGTTTATGGGAGAAATCAAAAGTGCTAATTTTAAAGGCTAATATGCAAATTATTGTCATAAAAAGGGTTTGGGGGCCTGGGTCCTGCCCCAGGGGACATGGATCAATGCAAAAAAAGTTTTAAAAACGGCCGTTTTTTCAGGAGCAGTGATTTTAATAATGCTTAAAGTCAAACAATAAAAGTGTAATATCTCTTTAAATTTCGTACCTGGGGGGTGTCTATAGTATGCCTGTAAAGGGGCGCATGTTTCCTGTGTTTAGAACAGTCTGACAGCAAAATGACATTTTGAAGGAAAAAACCCATTTAAAACTACCCGCGGCTATTGCATTGCCGACAATACACATAGGAGTTCATTGATAAAAACGGCATGGGAATTCCCCAAAGGGGAACCCCAAACCAAAATTTAAAAAAAAAATGACGTGGGAGTCCCCCTAAATTCCATACCAGGCCCTTCAGGTCTGGTATGGATATTAAGGGGAACCCCGGCCAAAATTTAAAAAAAAAAAAATGACGTGGGGTTCCCCCTAAATTCCATACCAGACCCTTCAGGTCTGGTATGGATTTTAAGGGGAACCCCGTGCCAAAAAAAAAAAAAAAACGGCGTGGGGTCCCCCCAAACATCCATACCAGACCCTTATCCGAGCACGCAACCTGGCAGGCCGCAGGAAAAATAGGGGGGGCGAGAGTGCGCCCCCCCTCCTGAACTGTACCAAGCCACATGCCCTCAACATTGGGAGGGTGCTTTGGGGTAGCCCCCCAAAACACCTTGTCCCCATGTTGATGAGGACAAGGGCCTCATCCCCACAACCCTGGCCGGTGGTTGTGGGGGTCTGCGGGCGGGGGGCTTATCGGAATCTGGAAGCCCCCTTTAACAAGGGGACCCCCAGATCCCGGCCCCCCCTGTGTGAAATACTATAGACAACCCCCAGGTACGAAATTTAAAGGGATATTACACTTTTATTGTTTGACTTTAAGCATTATTAAAATCACTGCTCCTGAAAAACGGAAAAAAAAACTTTATTTTGCATTGATCCATGTCCCCTGGGGCAGGACCCAGGTCCCCAAACACTTTTTTTGACAATAACTTGCATATTAGCCTTTAAAATTAGCACTTTTGATTATTCATGTTCGTGTCCCATAGACTTAACGGTGTTCGCGTGTTCGAACGAACTTTTTTCCTGTTCGCATGTTCTGGTGCGAACCGAACAGGGGGGTGTTCGGCTCATCCCTACTGACGGAGGATGTCCACGGATCCTGTCTGGTACCACTGAGGAAGGTTGCTGCTGGTGCTTCACAGGGGACTCCTGGAACTTGTGCTGCTGGATCCCCCTCTGAGTGCTAGAAGTCAGCTGCTGGGTGTAAGCTAAAGGGGACACTGGCTAGTGTCTTGAAGAAGCAAGGTCCACTAAATTCCTTCTGCTACAAAGGGACTTGCTTTATTCTGTACAGCCTTTTGCATAGTGCTACTGACAGCATGCTAAACAGTTCTGTTGAGAAAGTTGTCCTCGCTTGTTAATGGTTAGTTTGAAATAGCCTGCTAAATCCCTTCTCCTATCAAAGTTTTTCAAATAAAACAAAAAAAACCCCACATCCCCTAGACTTGTTATTGGAGACAACGAGTAGAAGAGTGTGTGTGCCTGGCTGTGTAAAAATTCCCTGTGACTGGCTGTGGATCAGTGGGAGACCCAGGCACAAATATTCAAGAGGCTCCTGTGGGGGTAGCGCTACACTCTGCAGGCTAATCAGGTTTAACTCCTCCTGGAAACCATAGGAGGAGCATGGAGTTTGTTAATAGACACATGGCAGCATTGTCCCCTACGTTGCTTTAAAGCTGAACTCCATGTATGGATTTTATTGCATAGTTACATTGGAAGGAAGGAAGAAATAGGAAGGGAAAGAGAGAGAAGGAAAGAGATAAAGAAACGGAGGGGGAGAAGGTGAGAGAAGGAAGGAAAAGAAAGAGGGACGGAGGGACAGTAGACCCAGATCCTACACCACAATAGAAATATGTGTTTTCCAGAAAGTTTAACAATCAGCAGATAAAGATACTCTAAACACCTGGTGTTAGCGCTTTAATCATCACAGCACCACGGCGCTTGTGGGTTGAGGCGTGCGCTCATTGCTTAAAAGTGAGTGCAACCCCCCCTCCCCCTCTCCCACTACATTCCCCCCCCACCTGTATCTTTACATCAAACGGAATTATACTATATGCCACTTGTTCTTTGTCTCTGCATATGATATACGGCATCACCAATCAACGCCATCTGTTGTACCTTTGGACCTCCCCGTCTGCGGGGCCTCCTCTACATATGCTGTATACCTTACAGCTGTAAGGTAAGGGGCCTGGGAACACGGAGGTGCCCCCACCTGTCAGCACACTGTCTTCCTTCCCCCCTGGTTCACCATTATTACCTTATCCATATCCAGGATTGTCACATTTGGTGGTGGGACTGTCGTCACTTTGTTTATTTTATTTTTTCTTTGGTATATTTAATTTTTTTTTTTGCCAAGTGTTGGCGGGTCACCAACACCAACCACTGGGACTATTTTTATGGACACTTATATATATTTTTTATTCACATTGTCATTTATTATCCACGTGTGTATTTATATCATCAGCTGATTATTTATTTTAGCACATTTACATATACATGGTTTTAGCAATTGCATTGGATAAGTTTTTATGATATCTGATAGACTCTGGATTGATGCTCTTCTTGAAGCAGATTCATATACCCCTGCACACTCTTTGCTGGTATACACCTTCAGTTTATTTATTTGATCTGGTTTGATTACAGCACTTTTGTTATGCATCATTTAGCGATATTTGTTTGTGTGTACTTTTTATTTATATATTTGCATCTGTGAGTACGTTTTCACATAATTTTTTCACATTTTTAGGTCATTTGTTATCTATTGATTCATTTTAGTCTAGCTCCCTTTCCCCTTTCCCCCTCCCCCCCCCTTTTTTATCACAGTGCAACCACCACCCCCTTATTTCGCCATGGTTGTTATGGTGTAAGGATGATTAAAGCGCATTATTTCTATTATTACATTTTAATGTAAAATTAAATAGTTCAACTCACCATAATGCAGAATCAGTGGGAGCCCTGTGCATGTCACTTGACATGTCGCCTACCACTAGATGCCATCAGATGTCCCCAGCAAGGTCCCTCCTTACATCAGGCATTCCCAGCAGAGTGCCTCCTTACATCAGGTGTCTCCAGTGGAGTGCCTCCTTACATCAGGTGTGTCCAGTGGAGTCCTTCCTTACATCAGATGTGTCCAGTGGAGTCCCTCCTTACATCAGGTATCCCCAACCAGCTGAGTCCCTCCTTACATCAGGTGTCCCTAGCCAGCGGAGTCCCTCCTTACATCAGGGGTCCGCAGCCAGCGGAGTCCCTCCTTACATCAGGTGTCCCCAGCCAGCGGAGTCCCTCCATACATCAGGTGTCCCCAGCCAGCAGAGTCCCCCATACATGCAGCCCTATAGTCGATTAGAGCCTGTATCTCGATGGACGACTCAGCCCAAGAAAGGGTAACTGAAACCAGGGGCTTATCCTTCTGGATAACTGGGGACGAAATAACGCCACCTAAGGTCTGTCTGTGACAGGACCTCAAGGTTCGGGCGTTCCCTGGATGGGTAGGACAAGACTTCAAAAAGTGACCTGCCACAATAAAGGCACAATCTTTCCCTCCTCCTAATGGTTCTCTCATCCGCAGAAAGACGCGTGAAACTCAAAGGCATTGGTTCACCTTCAATGACCGATTCGGTTCCAGGAGGCATTGGAGGTGAGGGAGGCAAGGGTGGGACTGCAAACCTCGGAGACAAATGTACAGGAGGCTTCCACAAGCGCTCCTTACAAGAGAGTCTTTCTCTGAGTCTGGAGTCAATGAGGATGGCAAATGTGATCAACTTCTCCAGCTCAGTGGGTATATCTCGGGCTGCTATCTCATCCTTGATGGTATCCGAGAGACCATGAGAAAAAGCAGCCACAAGAGCCTCATTGTTCCAAACAACCTCTGCTGCCAGAGTACAGAACTCAATGGTGTAATCGGCAACAGTTCTCGTACTCTGTTTGATGGACATGAGGCACTTAGCAGCAGAAGAGGAGCGTGCGGGAACGTCAAATACCCTTTTAAAAAAAGCCACAAACTCAGGGAAACTCAAGACAGCAGGTTTTTGAGTCTCCCATAGAGGGTTTGCCCAGGCCAAGGATCTCTCAGAAAGCAAAGATATCACGAAACCTACTTTGCTTCTGTCCGTGGGAAATGCCTGGGGCAGCATCTCAAAGTATACCTCAACCTGGTTGATAAACCCTCTGCATTGGACTGGATCGCCCCCAAATCGCTGGGGAAGAGGAGCGAAACCAGACATATCTTTAATAGAGGTAATACTTGAGGCAGGTGCCTGCACAGAGACTGGAGCAGTAGCAGGGACAGCCTGCAACACAGGTTGTACCGGAGCAGCCACAGTGGAAGATTCCAGGTGAGCCGTGCGACTCAGGAGTGTTTGTAACGCCATGGCAATCTAATCCATGTGGCGATCCTGCTCATCCAATCTTGAAAAAATATTACCAACAAATGGATTGACTGCATCTTCTGAATTCATGGCCTTCGCCTACTGTCAGAAACTATGAATCAGACTGAGACAGAATTACAGTTAAATCACACTTGTTTCATTATAATAAAAAAAGGTAAACAGAGTAATTGTAGTCAAAGCATAGCCAGAGTTCAGGAACCGTAACGGATAGTCCACCAAGTTCCTGTGTACCTGAAGACTTGCTTGGCTGACATCCCTTCTGGTTCCTGATCCTGCTTGCTGTTCCACTACGCTGATTCTCCGGTTTCCTGATTTCCAGTGAATATGTGACAAACCGTGATCTAAAACATATATATACTGTGGGGACAGAAAATATTCAGACCCCCTTAAATTTTTCACTCTTTGTTATATTGCAGCCATTTGCTAAAATCATTTAAGTTCATTTTTTTTCCTCATTAATGTACACACAGCACCCCATATTGACAGAAAAACACAGATAGGTTGACATTTTTGCAGATTTATTAAAAAAGAAAAACTGAAATATTACATGGTCCTAAGCATTCAGACCCTTTGCTGTCCATTTCTTCTGATCATCCTTGGGATGGTTCTACACCTTCATTTGAGTCCAGCTGTGTTTGATTATACTGATTGGACTTGATTAGGAACGCCACACAGCTGTCTATATAAGACCTTACAGCTCACAGTGCATGTCAGAGCAAATGAGAATCATAAGGTCAAAGGAACTGCCTGAAGAGCTCAGAGACAGAATTGTGCCAAGGCACAGATCTGGCCAAGGTTACAAAAAAATTTCTGCTGCACTTAAGGTTCCTAAGAGCACAGTGGCCTCCATAATCCTTAAATGGAAGACGTTTGGGACGACCAGAACCCTTCCTAGAGTTGGCCGTCTGGCCAAACTGAGCTATCGGGGCAGAAGAGTCTTGGTGAGAGAGGTAAAGAAGAACCCAAAGATCACTGTGGCTGAGCTCCAGAGATGCAGTCGGGAGATGGGAGAAAGTTGTAGAAAGTCAACCATCACTGCAGCCCTCCACCAGTCGGGGCTCTATGGCAGAGTGGCCCGACGGAAGCCTCTTCTCAGTGCAAGACACATGAAAGCCCGCATGGAGTTTGCTAAAAAACACCTGAAGGACTCTAAGGTGGTGAGAAATAAGATTCTCTGGTCTGATGAGACCAAGATAGAACTTTTTGGCCTTAATTCTAAGCGGTATGTGTGGAGAAAACCAGGCACTGCTCATCACCTGTCCAATACAGTCCCAACAGTGAAGCATGATGGTGGCAGCATCATGCTGTGGGGGTGTTTTTCAGCTGCAGGAACAGGACGACTGGTTGCAATCGAGGGAAAGATGAATGCGGCCAAGTACAGGAATATCCTGGATGAAAACCTTCTCCAGAGTGCTCAGGACCTCAGACTGGGCCGAAGGTTTACCTTCCAACAAGACAATGACCCTAAGCACACTGCTAAAATAATGAAGGAGTGGCTTCACAACAACTCCGTGACTGTTCTTGAATGGCCCAGCCAGAGCTCTGACTTAAACCCAATTGAGCATCTCTGGGGAGACCTAAAAATGGCTGTCCACCAACGTTTACCATCCAACCTGACAGAACTGGAGAGGATATGCAAGGAGGAATGGCAGAGGATACCCAAATCCAGGTGTGAAAAACTTGTTGCATCTTTCCCAAAAAGACTCATGGCTGAATTAGATCAAAAGGGTGCTTCTACTAAATACTGAGCAAAGGGTCTGAATACTTAGGACCATGTGATATTTCAGTTTTTCTTTTTTAATAAATCTGCAAACAATTCTGTGTTTTTCTGTCAATATGGGGTGCTGTGTGTACATTAATGAGGAAAAAAATGAACTTAAATGATTTTAGCAAATGGCTGCAATATAACAAAGAGTGAAAAATTTAAGGGGGTCTAAATACTTTCCGTCCCCACTGTATATATGCAAAAAGTCCATATGCACAATGAAATAAATAAATCAAAATTCTTGATTGCTGAAGAAACGTGAATAAACTCAATCCATGCTCTGTGACAGTCTCTGCAGAAATAAGTGCTGATAGGTAATCACCACAACCTCTGTGTGCAATGCCTGCTCACCTCAATCAAAGACCCCCTTGGTCTATTGGCACTTTTAATAATAATCCACAGACGGGTCCGCTCGATCGTACACAAGTTTTCTGTCATTATTTATAGTTTGCAGATTGTTTTTTACTTATATCAGCGCTTTAGTAATTTATTTCACAAATTTATTTACTGTCCTGAAGTATGCTGATCTCTGGCTCCCTGACGTCCTGGCTTGTCTGACTATCTGTATCGGTTGCCGAACTCTGGCTATGATTTGACTACGCTTCGCTGTTTACCTTTTACTATTATTATTATTAAACAAGTGTGATTTTAACTGCACTTCTGTCTCGGTCTGATTCATGGTTTCTGACACTGGGAAACGGTAAGACCAGGACAAAGGTCTAAATCCCAGGAATGTTCCAGGGAATTTGGGACAGTTGGCAACTATGCTTTTTCCTTGAGGCCTCAGAATCTTCAAGGTGTGTTTAAGGTGGTCAGATGAGACTAAAACTGAATTATTTGGCCTCAACACCAAATATGTCTGGCGGAAATCTAATACAGCTCACCAACCAAACAACACCATTCCTTCAGTAAAAAAAAAAAGGTGGTATTATCCTGTTATGGGGGTCTCTGCAGCAGGGACTGGAGCACTTGTCAGGATAGAAGAATAATGGATGGGGAAAAAATACCATCAAATTCTTGAGGAAAATCTGCTTTCCTCTGCCAGAAAGTTGTCAATGAGAAGAAGGTTTACCTTCCAACATGACAATGAGCCGAAGCACACAGCAAAAATTACCACACATTGGTTGAAAAATAAAAAGGTGAATGTCCTTGTATGGCCTAGTCAGAGCCCATACTTAAACCCTATTGAAAATCTGTGGAATGACTTGAAGACTGCAGTAAACAAACGGTCACCATCAAATTTGCCTGAACTTGATCAGTTCTGTAAAGAGAAGTGGGCAAACATTGCAAAGTCTACATGTGCAAAGTTAGTAGAGACATATCCTAACAGACTAAAGGCTGTAATTAAAGCAAAAGGTGGTCCAACAAAATACTGACATAAGGGGGCTTATTCCTTTTCCAACTCAGTGATTCTGTTTTTTTGGCTGGTGTTATATCTTTCACTTGGATGTTATAAGTTGCACTAGGTAATACAGCTGGATTAAAACAAAAATTGTGTCTATCTTCATTTCAGGCTGTAAAGCAACAAAATGTGATTATTTTAAAGAGGAGCGATTATTTTCTATACCCACTGTATGTTCTTTTCAAGTCTATGGGGTGTTAATGTGCAGGCATTGGAAGCCTGGCACTAGACTTTTATCCAGCCAAGATAAAGTCATGACATGTTAGTGTGCAGGAAACCACAACACTAATGCCGCGTACACACGATCGCACATTCCGCCAACAAAATCCATGGGTTTTTTTTCCGACGGATGTTGGCTCAAACTTGTCTTGCATACACACAGTCACACAAATCTTGTTGGAAATTCCGACTGTCAAGATCGCTGTGACGTACAACACGTATGACGAGCCGAGAAAAATTAAGTTCAATAGCCAGTGCGGCTCTTCTGCTTGATTCCGAGCATGCATGGAATTTTGTGCGTTGGAATTGTGTACACACGATCAGAATTTCCGACAACGGATTTTGTTGTCGGAAAATTTGAGATCCAGATCTCAAATTTTGTTTGTCGGAAATTCCGACGGAAAATGTCCAATGGAGCCTACACACGGTTGGAATTTCCGACAACAGGCTCCCATCGAACATTTCCCATTGGAAAATCCGACTGTGTGTACACGGCATTAGAGGAGGTAAGGAACAGCACAGTGTTTGCTGGGGGGGGGGGGGGTGCAGTTTACTGTACTGAGCGAACCAAGAAGGGTGGTCTGGTGTCTGGTGCCATACAGTCTTTCTTAAAAAATCTTCCCAGCAGTAGGCACAAGATGAAAGTCATATACCCAGGAGTGGAAGTGGGGACGAGGGAACCCTTAGTTTCCTTGTCCCACCTATTCCTTCAAGCAGATAATTGTACATATAATGTACAATTTTATCTTTGAACATCGATTCAGGAAATGTTTAACGTCTACAACACAATGTAAAATCATTGTACATCTGTGACCCTGTTTCTTCCCCATCTCTCCAGAATGTTGTTGTTTTTTTCTTTTTTGTCTTCTGTCTTTTATAAAGATGTACTATGTCTGTATTGCTGTGCCTTTGCCCACGTTGGGCGTTAATTAAACCATATTTGAAAAAAAAAAGAAAGTCATATACCCAAAAGTACTGCCTATTTTAAAAGGTGACAGGAGAGTGCAGGGAATATCAGCAGGGGAGGAGCTCAGCCTTCAAGCATACTCTTTACTGGGCAAAGTACAAGTTCAACCTACCCAGTATTTTAAAAGTATCCTTTTGGACCCTCTTTAGAAATGTCCGGGGCCTCTTCATACCATTGAATTGTGGTAATGCATATTATGCATGTTGGCACCATTTATTTTGAAATGCACCCCCAGGCACCTTTGTTGCGGCTCACCACAACACACAGCAACATGCTACTGTGTATTGTGGTATGCTGTGTCCAGGGGGAAAAAAATTTAGGTATGATTTTTTTTGTCTGCTATGATGTGTTGACAGCCTTCCCAAAAATAATGGGCATTTCCTATTACAAATTGTGGACATTACTCCAAAACAACAGCGCAAACAGATGTGAATAAGGCCCTCAAATTTTGCATCATACTACAGGGGCCAGTTCCTCTCTCTCTCCTAAAGTGATACTAAACACACAATGTTTAATTTACATTGTCCTTACTCTTTCTGTATGTGGATGATGTGTAATTATTTTAATAAAAAAACAAACAAACATCGAAGTACCTTTTTCCTAATCGATATACAGCTATCACATGGCCCAGATCTTTCCCAGACTGTCTGCAGGAAAACATAAACAAGAGGAGCTTCTAGTCCTCTGCTGCTGGTCACATGTTCAAAATAAAATAAAAAACAGCCTTTGGAATACAGAGTAAAAATGAATAAATAATATCAATAAACGGTTCTAAATTTTCATACGAATACAGTATATATTTGAAATCAAATTTTTATTATTTCATGGTAATAACATGGTATGGGTGGATTTCTGCCAGTCACAGGCTGTGTCAC
The DNA here is from genome assembly GCA_037952925.1 of Lithobates clamitans. NCBI lineage: Eukaryota > Metazoa > Chordata > Amphibia > Anura > Ranidae > Lithobates > Lithobates clamitans. Next base: position 45,703 of record JBBGZY010000315.1, read on the forward strand.
GCCCCTCCAACCTGTGTCTTAGAATAAGAGGGAGGTGATTCCTGTATTAATCTACATGTAATATTCCACCCCCATTGTGTTTAGCTGGTTCGTGGGCATGGAGGAGGAGGAAGGAAGTGGGCTGTCATTTACCACTGTGTATACATCCACATGTGTGACTCTATAGTCACATGGGTTGCTAAGATACCGTATGATAGGGAGGAAAAGCTCAGCATAGAAACTCACAGAAAACTGTGCATGTGCAGAGCTGCCACCACAGCTTCCAAATCCCTAGCTAAACTGGGGACATGAACAGAAGGTGGAGAAAGAGAACAGCAGGATCAACCAGGTTTTTTGCAGAATACAGAAAACGTATCTCATAGTGACTGAGTGAGTATGAACAGCAATTAATACATCATTTATTGATAGTTTTTTTATGATGTGGGTTTAATGACACTTTAAATTCGCTATGTAGAGTAGAGCTAATACAACTTGATGTGGTAAGTTGGTTCTTTGTGTGGTGTTGGGGTTTGTTGTGGTAAAATGGGAGAGGGGGGCCTCCGACACTTGCAGAACCTCCATGTCTCGTCTTACAGCCCAGTTGTCTTTTATTTTAATACAAATTCAACTGCTGTTTTTTCCTGCTACTCTTGATTTGGACTTGATTGCTTGTTGGAGGGAGTGACCCCACATTCCCATCTTCTTCAGAAGGCTTATTTTGGATGTAGCAACAAAACCCCTACATCCCAACTCTACAATGAAAATCTGGATTTTACAGAAATTCTGAGTAGCTTCAGATGACAATTAGCCCAGGTTCACACTGATGCAGGTTAGAAATCGTGCGAGTTCAGCTAAACTCACACGATTTCAAACTGCCAATGCAGTCCAAATTTGGGGGCGATTTGACAGACATCTGAGTGGGTTCATGCACAGATGTCTATTCAAATCCCCCCCCCCCCAAGTCACCAAAAGTAGTACAGAAACTACTTTTGGAAGTCGGTGCTGCACCGCAAAGTCGGGCGGTGCTATTGCTGACATGTCAAATCGCATGCCAAATCGCCCCAATGTGAACGTGGGCTTACTTGTACTTGGTCTTTTTTTCTCTTGTAAGCTTCTTCAACATCATCTTGCCATGGTACAGCCCATTCCACAGCTTATGTCAGCTTGGTTGTTGTAAAGCACAGGACCATTTGTGGACCCCAGTGTTGTAGCCAGGACTACAGACGAAAAAGATTTGGGGGTACTTATTTTAGATGATTGCAAAAAGAGCAAATGGTGTGACCAGGCAGTGGGAAAAGCAAATTGAATTCTAGGATGCATCACTAGAGGGATCACCAGCAGGAGTAAGGAGGTCCTGATTCCCCTCTATAGATCTTTAGTGAGACCTCATTTAGAATACTGTGTCCAGTTCTGGAGACCTCACTTACAGAAGGATATTGATAAAAAACAGAACGAGACCAGAGATGGGTAACAAAAATGGTGAAAGGTTTAGGGATAAAAACATACAGTGCCTTGCAAAAGTATTCACCACCCCTTGGCATTTTTCGTGTTTTGTTGCCTCAAAGCCTGGAATTAACATGGATTGTTTGAGAATTTGCATTATTTAATTTACAGAACATGGCCACAACTTTGAAGATGTTTTTTTTCATTGTGAAGCAAACAACAAATAGGACAAAATAACAGAAAAAGTCAATGTGCATAACTATTCACCCCCTAAAGTCAATACTTTTTAGAGCCACCTTTTACGGCTATCACAGCTCCAAGTCGCTTTGGATAAGTCTCTATGAGCTTGCCACATCTTACCACTGGGATTTTGCACATTCCTCCTTGCAAAACTGCCCCATCTCCTTCAAGTTGGATGGTTTGCACTTGTGAACAGCAATCTTTAAGTCTGACCATAGACTTTCTATTGGATTGAGGTCTGGGCTTTGACTAGGCCATTCCAACACATTTACATGTTTCCCCTTAAACCAATCAAGTGTTGCTTTAGCATTGTGTTTGGGGTCATTGTCCCTCTGGAAGGTGAACCTCCGTCCTAGCCTCAAATCACACACAGAGTGATACAGGTCAAGAATAGGGATGTGCCGAACACCCTCCGGTTTGGTTCGCAGCAGAACATGTGAACAGGCAAAAAATTTGTTCGAACACGCGGACACCGTTAAAGTCTATGGGACACGAATACGAATAACCAAAAGTGCTAATTTTAAAGACTTATATGCAAGTTATTGTCATTAAAAGTGTTTGGGGACCTGGGTCCTGCCCCAGGGGACATGTATCAATGCAAAAAAAGTTTTAAAAACTGCAGTTTTTTCGGGAGCAGTGATTTTAATAATGCTTAAAGTGAAACAATACAAGTCAAATATTCCTTTAAATTTCGTACCTGGGGGGTATCTATAGTATGCCTGTAAAGTGGCGCATGTTTTCCGTGTTTAGAACAGTCCGAGAGCAAAATTACATTTCTAAAGGAAAAAAAGTCATTTAAAACTACTCGCGGCTATAATGAATTGTCGGTCCCGGCAATACAGATAAAAGAAGTCATTGAAAAAAACAGCATGGGATCCCCCCAGTCCATTACCAGTCCCTTTGGGTCTGGTATGAATAATAAGGGGAACCCCGAACCAAAATTTTAAAAAAAATTGCGCCAAAGTTTTTAAAAAAATGGCATGGGGGTCCCCCTCAAAAATCCATACCAGACCCTTATCCGAACACGCAACCTGACAGGCCGCAAGAAAAGAGGGGGGACGAGAGAGCGCCCCCCTTGAACCATACCAGGCCACATTCCCCTTAACATGGGGAGGGTGCTTTGGAGGCTTGTCCCCATGTTGATGGGGACAAGGGCCTCACCCCCACAACCCTTGCCCGGTGGTTGTGGGGGTCTGCAGGCGGGGGCTTATAGGAATCTGGAAGCCCCTTTTAACAAGGGGACCCCCAGATCCCGGCTTCCCCCCTGTGTGAAATGGAAACGGGGTGTACCCCTACCATTTCACAAAAAAGTGTCAAAATGGTAAAAATGACAAGACACGGCTTGGCATAAGTCCTTTATTAAAAAATAAAAATGTCCCACAAAGTCTTCTTCTTCTTCTCTTGCTCTGCCGATGGACCAAAAAAAGAAGAAAAAATGCGACCGACCCGCCTCCATGGGTCCGTGAGTTTTCGTGTGCGGCCGTCTCTTGGCAGGTTTGCTATTGTGCCATGTTCTTTCCACTTGGTTATGATAGATTTGATGGTGCTCCTAGGGATCATCAAAGATATGGATATTTTTTCATAACCTAACCCTGACTTGTACTTCTGTCCCTTAATTGTTTGGAGAGTTCCTTAGTCTTCATGGCAGTGTTTGGTTAGTGGTGCCTCTTGCTTAGGTGTTGCAGCCTCTGGGGCCTTTCAAAAAGGTGTGTATATGTAATGACAGATCATGTGACACTTAGATTGCACACAAGTGGACATCATTTCACTAATTATGTGACTTCTGAAGGTAATTGGTTGCACCAGAGCTTTTTATGGGCTTCATAACAAAGGGGGTGAATACATATGCACATGACAATTATCAGTTTTTTATTTTTGAAAAATAGTTTTATGTATATGTTTTTCTAATTTTACTTCACCAACTTAGACTATTGTGTTCTGATCCATTACATATATTTGTCATGGTTATGCAATAGAGTTTCTCTGTCAGCTTACCGGTCTCCATGTGTTCATCTCTAAAGACCAGCTGCCTCTCACCTGACTGGTTTTATAACCTCTCCTCTAAGCATGGCCCCACCCCAGGCCCTATCAGGGAACCCTATATTAACCTGTGCACTGCAAGCCAGCAGTGCTGATCAACTATTGTGTGTTAGCCTCCGTGTGTACTTGCTGTTTCCTACGTCTGATTCCAGTTACCGACCTTGGCCTGTTCTTAACTATTCCTGTCTGCTCATGACCCTGACCTTTGGCGTGTCCCCGACCATCCCTGTTTGCCTGTGACCCTGACCTTGGCGTGAACTCTGTTGTCCTTGTCTGCTTGTGGCCCCGACCTTGGCTTGTCCCTTACTTTCCTTGTTGTTCCAGCCTGCTGCCTCCTTCCTCTTCTTCTGTAGTCTACCATGAGCGTGAGCTGTGAGACCCTGGGGGCCGCGACCTGGAGCCAGACTGCAGCGCAGTCCATCCTCACCACTAGAGGCTCTGGTGAACACCTGTTGGCTCTTAGACTCCGCACCCTGGGGAATCTATGCTCTAGCTCCCAGTGGGATCTGTGTCAGTGATCCAGTAGACCTGCTTCCTGAACCTCCCAGGGTTCAATCCAAAGCAGTCAGTCCTAGGGTCCACTACCTTAGCGGTGCACTTCTGTCTCCTACAGAGTGCATCTGTCACCTAGCCCCAAGGTGACCTGACAATAATTCAGATTAAAAAACATTGAACTAAAGGCTGGAATGTAACAAAATAGGTAAAAAGCCAAGGGGGATGAATACTTTTGCAAGGCACTGTATCAAGGGCGACTTCAGTAATTTAATATGAGCAGTCTGGAGGAAAGAAGGAGATGGGGAGACATGATTGAAACCTTTAAATACATCAAGGGGGTGAATAAGATTCGGAAGGGCAGTTTTTTCAATATGATACCAGAATCAAGAACACAGGGACATGACCTCAAACTAACAGGAGGAAAGTTCAAAACTAATCTTAGAAAGTATTATTTTACTGAAAGGGTAATTGATGTTTGGAATAAACTACCAAAAGAGGTAGTGAGACAGTCAACAGTAAATGGCTTCGAACATGCTTGGGATAAACACAGATCTATAGTCAGACAATAAAGTAACCAAAAAAAACAAAACAAAACAAAAACAAAAGAAAAAAGGGCAGACTCTACTAGTCTGTCTTTTTCTGCGTCTCTTTTCTATGTTTTTATATCTGGATGAAACAGAAAATGGAGAAATCCCCACCCCTAAGGCAAAAGGAAGGGAGGGGAGAAAAATAATGAACACTGTGTAGTGCGTAAGGATGATAAAAAAATATATATATACTTTTAGTCTAAGTATAAACCAGATTTAATTTATTTTAAGAGAAATTTATGCTGCTGGCTTGGTAGCCTCTTTCTGGAGTTTCTTGATCTCATGTTTGATTATCTTGTTTCTCATTTTTTTTGCTTTCATTACTTTGTAACAGTCAAAATCTGTCATCTTTGCTTTCCTCTCTCTAACATCAATCCTCTTTACCCAGTTAGTAACAGTCCATTTCTCATTGATCTTCTCCTTCTCCCAGGCTTTACGGTCATATTTCTGACAAAAACTGTGAGGGAACTTCAGAACAAAGTCAGTAAGCTGCATGCACTTGAATGGCATTGCTTGCCCTCTTACACCACTGCAGGGACCATCGATAAGAGCTATATTTTGGTCAATGACATCAGAAATTGCCACAAGTTTACCAGCATGGGGACCAAAAGAGGTATAGGCATCATGGCCTATCTGCACATAGCGTTTGAACACCATGATGGCGGCGGATAGCAGAAAGGCGACTAAAAATATCTTTACAAAAATGTATTTACATAGTTGGTTGGTAAGGTTGAATAAAGAGAAAATCCAAAAAATACTCCGCGCTGCACAAGTAATAATTAGCAGCTAACACAACAAACGGAAATTTGGCTCAAATCAACAGGTGCATCAAAGTGCAGCGCTAAAGTGCCAAATTAACCATAGTTAATATTATGAACATAAATAACATGGTGAATTATACATATAACACATGTGATGAAAAATTATGTGAAAAAAAAAGAAAAACAGATGAAATGAATGAATAAATAGTATAAAAATAAATTCTCTAGTAGTCTCCAAGTGTCCACATTGTGCGGTAATTAATCACGGTCCATATTGAAGTGGGATGATCTTAATCTCGGTGCATAAAACCAGTAGGGTAGATGGAGAGTAAGAACACCAGTGTGATAGTGCCACCACCAGGATAAATGCAGGCTTACCAGAGAGTTTGAACTCAAGAGAACATACGTTCTATGAGTTAAACGAGCTTGTATTGTCAGTCGACAATAGGGGTGGAACCATGGGAGTCGTCAGGGAGTCGTCAGTGATTAGAGTCTGAAGTCTCCAGAGCCTTCATGGAAGTAAAAGAGGGGGTAGAGGTAACTTTAGAGAAAATATGCACCACTCCGAGGTTTACCCCTATCGGGAGTATGATAATCAGTCTTATCACCCCTCTCCAGGGAGGCGAGAAACACGCCCCGATCCGTACTATAACGGCAATTCTCATTATTACCATGCTTCCCCTGTACCTACTCATAATAGATTCTCCCCTCTTAGAGACACACATAGCTCTGAACATATGAGAGATAATTATAACCAATCCCCATATGTACATAATTCCAATACCTATGGGAATCTGGATTTTCACGAGGACCATCATGCAAGAAAGCGAGGCCCAGACCCAAGAGAGGTTGTCGAGGGGGGAGGAGAATACAGAGGAGGAAAGAGAAAAAAAGTATAATAGGTCAAGGCGTCTTTAATTTAAGTACTCAGTCACTCACCCAGGCAGAACTATCTGTGTTAGATAAGGGCCCTCCAAGAAAATTAGATAAATTCAACACTTTTATCGATATCCACAAGTATATACGCAAAATCAATATTCAAAGATATTTGATTCCTAACCCTCTTCGGAGCGACTATCCTGCAGCCACTTCAGGGACTGTCCACTCGGGATTAGCTAACCCTTCTCTCTTTACTCCCCCCGTTCCAGTAGCCCCTGCGGTAAAAATCTTTAGGGACCTCGTCCTTGAGGATCTTGCAAAATTACCCGATAACATATTCGCCACCCACCTCTGTCAAAGAACGGACTGGAGTCTCTGTGTGCACAGAAAGACTTGGTCATCCGTCCAGCAGATAAGGGGGGTGGCATTGTGGTTCTTGATAAAAGTCAATACGAAGAAAAAATGTATCGTATTTTGAGTGAACCAGATACATATGGAGAACTTCCTAATAATCCCACCAATTTGTACAAAAAACAGCTTCAAAAACTCATTTCTAAAGGTTATGATTCAAACATTCTGAATAAAAAAGAGAAAGCATTTTTGATTCCTATAGCACCCAGAATCCCCACTATATATTACTTACCCAAAATCCATAAAAACCCAGTGTGTCCCCCAGGTAGACCCATCGTAAGTGGCATCAATTCCATTACATCATGAGTGGGTAAATACATAGATTTTTACTTGCAACCTATAGTAAAGCAAACACCCTCATATTTGAAAGACACCAGTTCTACTATTAGACTCCTAGAAAATATCGAAATACAAGATGGTTACATCATGGCCACCACGGACGTGGCATCATTATATACCTGTATACCACATGTGAAAGGTATAGAGGCCGTTAGATACTTTATGGATCGTGAACAATCCTTGGCATCTTTCCAGTGTGAATACCTGATAGAACTTCTTGAATTCGCAACCAAACATAATTATTTTTGGATTAATCAGCGTTACTACCTTCAACAACGTGGGGTAGCGATGGGAGCGAAGTTCGCTCCAAGTCTTGCAAATCTGTTTATGGCCAAGTGGGAGGAGGATGTCGTCTATGCCCACGTGACCACGTCCTTGGTCCTGTGGACAAGATACATAGAAAACATCCTCCTCCCATGGAGCAGGACTTTGGAAACATTAAAACAGTTTTTTGAATATCTTAACTCTAATGACAGAGGTATTTCTCTGTCTTATGAAGCTAGCGAAACCAAAATTCACTTTCTCGATTTAGAAATTGAGATTGTGGATAAGCAGTTTAAATTCAAAACGTACTTTAAACCAACAGACCGTAATGGTTTTATTCCCATAGACAGCTGCCACCATAGGTCCTGGCTTAGTTCCATCCCACGGAGCCAGTTTCTGAGACTCTGTTGTTTTGGCACCCCACACTTTTTAGACTATGTGCAATATTGAGCCATATTAAGCACATTGCGGCTTATGGGGACATATAGGAAATCTACTTCACGGCGCTGGAACGCAATTCAGGCCATGATGTTGAGGCTTGGAACGCACGCAGGTCCGCCATCTTGGATGACCCAGAAGTGCGTGTTTAGATACATGTGGACACTGTATGAGCTGGATTATCATTATGGGGGTCACGGTGTCTTTATTAAGGAGTATGGCTGCAGTGGATGAGCACCCCAGACGAAGTCTAGTGAGACGAAGGCTCTGGAGACTTTGGACTCTAATCACTGACGACTCCCATGGTTCCACCCCCATTGTCGGCTGACAATACAAGCTCGTTTGACTCATAGAACGTATGTTCTCTTAAATTCAAACTCTCTGGTAAGCCTGCATTTATCCTGGTGGTGGCACTATCACACTGGTGTTCTTACTCTCCATCTACCCTATTGGTTTCATGCACCGAGATTAAGATCATCCCACTTCAATATGGACCGTGATTAATTACCGCACATTGTGGACACTTGGAGACTACTAGAGACTTTATTTTATACTATTTATTCATTCATTTCATCTGTTTTTCTTTTCACATAGTTTTTCATCACATGTGTTATATGTATAATTCACCATGTTATTTATGTTCATAATATTAACTACGGTTAAAGGTTGAATAAAGACAACACTCCATCCAGTTCAACCTGTGTTGGTGTGTTTGTGTGTGTCAGTGTCGATAATCATTTCCCATATCCCCGTATATTGTGTTCGCTAAGATGCGCACGCAAGAGTCTTTTAAATCTATCCATACTTCCTGCTGACATCACTGATTGTGGAAAAGAGTTCCACATCCATATCGCCCTGACAGTGAAAACCCCCCTACACATCTTAAAGTGTTAAAAGCTAGTAATATAGAAATAGTTTATCCGCCCCCCCACAGTGCTCCCAGCTTATAAATCTTCCTTTTACAATAAAATACCGCCATTATATACCTTTTTGGCTGATCTGTATACCATGGTCACTTGATAAACTGCAGGGTTTGCCCAAGTGCTGAGTGTTCAGGTAGGAGGAGATTTCCACTACAGCCTGTGTGCTCATGCTGTTATGGGAGGATGATCATCCATGAATCAAGATATGACATCCCACCCACGGTGTTTTTTTTTAGTTCCTAGGCATGGAGGAGGAGGGAGGGACTGGGTTGTCATTTAGGATCTGCATACACGCCCAAATGTGTAATGTCAATACTATGTGATCTGAAAAGCTCAGCTCTACAAGGAAATATTCTCTCTAGCAATAGAGACCAAACTGAGCATGTGCAGCAGTACTACCGTCTTCTCTGGCCTTGCCAAGAGAGACCCGCAGGAAGGGAAGGATCTGCCCATGCAGGATCAAAGAGCCTTTTTACACAATACAAAGGATTAACCCCTTAAGTTCCACAGTGAGTATAAAAAGCATGCTATTCTGCATATACAGACTGATTTTACTGTTGTGGGTTTAGTAACACTTTAAGGTTAAACCGCTTCTCTTCCAGTCTCATTGTGTGGCCCCGTGTCTTCTTACACTCCCTGGGACTAAAAAGTTTCATACTTATGCTGGGATCACCGTTGAGATAATTATATATCGCTATCATATCTCCTCTCAAGCGTCTCTTTTCCAGGGAGAGTATTGACAAACATGAAGTTAAGATACATAAAGATTAAAATGATATAAAAACTTTATTTTATATCGAGGGCTCCTCAAAGGCTGAACAATGCCATGATTGGTCCTTGTCCACCATGTTGCTGCCTCTACATGTTTCGCGGGGAAAACAACTCACTTCCTCAGGAGGACTTCAAGGCGTGATAATCTAAAATAAAAATCATAAATGTAAACAACATTTAGATTATCACGTCTTGAAATCCTCCTGAGGAAGCAGGTTGTTTTCCCCATGAAACGCGTAGAGGGAACAACAACGTGGATGAGGACCCCCTTATTTTAATCTTTATGTATCTATGTATTTTAACTTCATATTTTTCAACAAAAGTTGGTAAAGATATTTTTAGTCTGTTATCCCTATGCACCAGAAAAGGTCCACAGTACCTGCTATTTTTCTCTCCTCCCTTTCCTTCTGCCTTAGGGGTAGGGATTTCTCAAGTTTGATGGAAATTGGATGAGGTATCTTAAAATTTTTGTTCCTTCTCAATCTAAGCTACCTGGAGGAAACAGAAGGTTTTTTTCCCCCAAGTCCACATTTATTTTTCAGTCTCATGCAATCTGCAGGATACTTGTACTTTTAAAATAATTTTTAAAATAATTCCTTTCATTTTCTGTTGCATTTTCAGGACAGGAAGTCCTGTGAATGGAAAACTACCCAGCAGGACACAGGCAGCAAAAAAAAAAAAAAAATTGATAAGGGATTTATTCCTTCCCCTCTTAAGGTTGGTCTGCCGGTACACATTGTACACATTGTTTAACATGATCATTTCCTGTCGATGTTTGCAGGAGAGAATTTTTGGTGGTTCACCTCTGTTCCAAGATTAAAGGAAAAGTATGCCCAAACCTCTTTTAGCCCTACTTTTCCTGTGGGTCAAAAGAGTGCACTTCGTTCTGCACCCCTGTGACCCTTTTTCAGCCGACAGCAGACTGACATCAGCCGGTCCAGACTCTTTAGAGATTCTGACTTTAATGTCGGGATCCACCCAGATGCCTGAGCAGAAGCTGGTTCAGCCTCTCAGCACGTTGCCAAGAGCCTGAGCCAGCCGCTCCCACCCCCTCCACATCTGGGCGCTCCAGTAAGCACTGGAGGGGCAGAGCAGAGAGCCAGTGACTGACAGGCATTGGCTCTCTGCTCACTGAAGACCAAGAACCGAGTGATCAGTGGTCTTTGATCACTCGGTTCTTGATCTTAGAGGTGGCAGGGGGTTGATGTTGCATCCACCTGAATGAGTATGTATGTTTGTGTTTTTATTAATCCCTCACTTCTCTTTTAACTGCTTTAAGACCGCCCACAGTGCTTTTACTTCAAGAGGATGGCACAAGTAGGCTGGATCACATACATGTACGTGATCCAGCCTGTTTCAGGTTAGAGGCGCGCAGTACGCCGCTCCCGCAACCGATGTGTCCACATAATCACAATGTCATCAATGCTGTTATGAATAAATTTAATTTATAACAGCTGTAATTCCTATAGTAATGCTGTGATTGGCCCAGCTATAACTACCCAGCTCTCCCTACACACATCTTTCATCATTTTTCACCCTTCATTTCCTTTTTTTTTTTTCGTTTCACTTGGCGCTGATTTGACTTTGTGGTGGGGGTTCATAAATTCAGGCCTGTTTAATAATATAATTATTTACTATTTTTTAATTTTTGTACTCAGGCCATAAATGACTTATACACATATGCTGGCCTTGTCTCTGCGAGCCGTCCTTGCCTACCCTTTTGGGTGACCCACCCTACCTTCATCTGCCAGCCGAGACTTGTCTGAAGTAGCCCCAACATACCCCACCATTTACCCTTTATGGGGTAATTTTTGTTTCTGTGATGCTCCTGTGCCTTTTGTTGGGTGTGTGAGTATCTTGTTTGATTTCTTTTTAATATATAAGGATTGGGAACGTTTTTATTTCTATTTGACTTATTTATTTTCATGAAATGGTCTCTTCACAGATATGTACTTGGATTTCACCATCTCCTGAAGATGCAAACTTTGTTCACGAAACACGTCGAGATTATCAGTACTTGATAGATGAGAAATGATTTGTATTTGAATTGTATAATAGACATTAACATTTACATCTCCTACATCTTGATTATATGGCTACTTGTATTTTGCACCTTATTATTTCATCTTTATAAATAATAAAAGATGTGATAATTTATATAATGTGGCAATAATTGTTGTGGCGCAACTCTCTCAAAGTCCCATAAGCAATTATTGTTTTTGTTAATCCTTTCTACAGTGATGAAAATACTTATTTGATCCCCTGCAGATTTTGTAAGTTTGCCCACTTACAAAGAAATGAAGGGTCTATAATTTTTATCATAGGTGTATTTTAAATAATCGAGACAGAATATCAACCAAAAATCCAGAAAAAAAACACATGATACAAATGTTATAAATTGAGCTACAGTTCAGTCACAGCCTCGTGGGGTAGGAATGATCATAAGAAAATTGAGGTATCAGCCCAGAACTACACTGGAGGAACCTGTGAATGATCTCAAGGCAGTTGAGACCACAGTCACAAAACAAACCATTGGTAACACAATACGTGTAAAAATCCTGCAGCGCCCACAAGGTCCCCCTCCTCAAGAAGGCACATGTACAGGCCCATCTGAAGTTTGCCAATGAACATCTGAATGATTCAGAGAAGGATTGGGAGAAAGTGCTGTGGTCAGATGAGACCAAAATTGAGCTCTTTGGAATGAACTCGAAATCCCTGATCACCCCCAGCTATGATGACACCGGACTAGTCTGATGAAACCATGTTAAAAAAAAAAAAAAACTGTAAAAAAGTAAACGGTAAAAAAAGTTTATACGTTTTTTAAAAACTTCCGGAGGTAAAGTGGTTCACATAAACAAAACTTTACAACATTTATGCAGTGCTCATAAGGCCCCTTTCACACGGGCGCCTCCATTTAGGGGACTTTGCTTGCTCAACCGGGGGATTGCTCTGCTGATCCCTCCCACCTATACAGGGGATGACAGGTCCATGTGTCTGCTCACTGTGCAGAGCAGAGATGGACACAGTCCCGCTCTCCTCTATGGGGAAATCACATGAAAACAGGCCGCCAGTCCGCTTTCATCCGATCCTAACCAATCTGCCAGACGGATGGAAAATAGGACCACCATCCATCTGGATTTTGTGGGCAGGATCAGATCGGATAGCGGCGGATGTCCACTGACATCCGCCACTTTATAGGGAAGAGTGCAAGGTCAAATCTGAAAAATCTGAAAAACTGACAGACGGACCTGATCGGACAGCCTGTGTGAAGGGGGCCTTAGTCAACAAACAAAATCTTAGAATTCTCAGGTGAATTGTCTAGATTCTACCAGCTGAAGGATGCAAAAAATCTGTAAAAAAAAAAAACACAATTGACGTGCAGATTATTTTTCTACCCTAACTCAGGTGACCAACTTTCACCAAAAAGAATACCAATGTGGAGTTACCCTTTATAGTTCCATGACTCCTTGTAAAGTTTCTATTTCTACCACATCAATCGAGGGGCAGGATCAGATTGGATAGCGGCGGATGTCCACTCACAGCCGCCGCTTTATAGGGAAGAGTGCAAGGTCCAATCAGATCCGCCTGAAAAACTGACAGACGGACCTGATCGGACAGCCCGTGTGAAGGGGGCCTAAGTCAACAAACAAAGTCTTAAAATTCTCAGGTGAATTATCGAGATTCTACCAGCAGTAGGATGCAAAAAATCTGTAAAAAAAAAAAGACGACAATTGACTTGCAGATTATTTTTCTACCCTAACTCAGGTGACCAACTTTCACCAAAAAGAATACCAATGTGGAGTTACCCTTTATAGTTCCATGACTCCTTGTTAAAGTTTCTATTTCTACCACATCAATCGAGGGGGAAAGAAAAAAAAAAAATGAAACGACAAAATTAAACAAAAAGTAGAAAATAGACTTCTCTTACCCACACGATAAAGAATCAAAGCATAAAATATGCAAAACTATACAAATATATTGTTATCGCATTGTTTTTCCTCTTTTTTTTTTTTTTTTTGCATGTGTGAGTGTGTGTGTCTGTGTGTCCCCCCTCTCTCTGCGTGTGTGCGCTCTCTCTCTCTCTCTCTCTCTCTCTCTGTCTGCTCCTTGTGGCTGAGCGAGGTTCATGTTGCTCTCTCTCTTTCTCTCTACACTGCCAGCCCCTGATGTGATGGCGAAGAAACCCCGTTGACAAGGCACTGCTTTTTCATGACGGTGAGTTTCCCTTTGAGTGTATTATAATTTTGTGATAAAAATTTCAAGGAAAAAAAAAAACACACAACCTCCTTCCTCCCTTCCTTCGGGGAGGGAGAAAAAAAAAAAAAAAAAAAAGAGAGACGGGGAAATCTATCTCCAGACAGACAAGGAGAAGAAAAAAAAAAGAGAGGAGCAAATAATATTAATAAAAAAAAATATATACAGTTGCCAAAAAGGCAGCGTATTAGGTTTCAGGCTAAAGAGCGATTGGCTAGCGCGTTTTATCCCCCCTTCTCTCTTCTTTTTTTTTTTTAAATTGGCAGATATATAAAAAAAGGGAAAGAATACAATATTTATTTCCCTTTCTATATTTCCTTGTGTGAGTAGCAGAGAGAGAGAGAGGGGGGTGGGGGATGATGATTATCATCCTGGGGGGAGGGGAAGGCTTGTTTTTTAGCTGGAGGTGGAAAGAAAGTAGCCAAAAAAAGGTGACAGTGTAACAAGGGAGGGGTAGTTTGTGAGGTTTTTTTTTTTCTTCTCGATGCAAATTGAAGAAGGGGGGAAAGAGAAACTCTTCTTTCAATGACTCATTGATTTGAGCCGGTTTAAAATTAGTTTTTCTCTCTCTCCCTTTTTTTTTTCTCTCTCCCACCCCCCTCCTCCCAGCCCTGGATCACCACCATAAGAGGGGGGAAAATAGAAAAAGAAAAATAATCTTTAGCTATCCCCTCCCCCTTCTTTTTCCTCTCTCCTGTTACTGGCGTTAAGCTGCATCGCCGTTTTTTTTTTTTTTTATTTGGCGGTTGTCTATAGAGCTGAGGAGACAAATGGACGGCTCTTCCTCAGGACCGACGGCGGATTCCAGTCTACTTCCAGCCCGGGGCCTACCTCAGGGGAAGCACCGACGGCGCCTCTCCGCTACTATTTATTTCCTGTTTCCACTCAAGCTCGGCCTTCTGGATGTTATCGGTTTATGGAAACGTTTTTCTTTTTTTTGGAGGGGTTACGGTTGAGGCGACGGAGAAGAAGAAGACGGTCCCCAGGGGGACGGCACCCCGAGCGGTGCATTGGATCTCTTCCCGCGCTGCATTGGATCCCCTCAACGTTCTATCCGCGCGCCCCTTTTTCTCACCAGCGGGCCGGCCGCGCGCCCCTCCTGTTCCCTTCTCACATCCTACATTGTATCAATTCACCATCCACCCGCGCGCGCTGCATTCTATCTCCGCGCGCCGCTATCGCCTCACATTCTATAGCGCGCTACATTGTATCCCCTCAACGTTTCCCCCATCCGCAACATTGTATCTCTTCACAAAATCCATTTCACGCGCCTCATCCTATCTCCGCTGTATTCGGCGGGCCCGTTTATCGTTCGTTTTATTAACATGGCGGCTCTGTATTTGTAAAATGTCACCGACCCTCCCCTCACCCCCTATTCCCTTCTCGGTGGGTGAAGCTGCTGTTCTTATAAATGAAGGATTGGGCTGTTGTTTTTTTTTTTGAGGAATTTTTCATTCTTTATCAACGTTTTTTTGCGGGTTTTCTGACGTAATTTGCGGGTTACATTGCGGGATTGTTGTGTGTGTGTGAGGAGGGAAGATGGCGGCGGCCGCTGGCGGAGGGCCAGAGGAGATGGCGCACTTCTCACGGCGGCCATTAGAGTCCGGGACTGACTGACTGACTGGCTGAGCTCCTCCATTCCTCACCGCAGAGCCTCCTCCTCCTCTTCTCTGCTCCGCATTGCCTGTTAGGTTATGTTTGTATGTATTAAAGCGGTTTACTTTACTTGTATCTAGTCAGCCGTATTTATTATTCCTTGTAGGTTGTGTGTATAGAATGTTTATGTTGTATAGTGGAGCTGACAGGACCCAGGAGTGCATGGCTGGGAAGGGGAGCCTATAGCTTAGGGTCTATGCATTGGAAAGGGGGGGGGGGTCTATGACTGGGAAGGGAAGCCTATAGCTGGGGGTCCATGGCTCGGAGTTTATTGCTGGGAAGGGGAGCCTATAGCTGAGGGTCTATGGGAAGGGGAGCCTATAGCTGAGGGTCTATGGGAAGGGGGGGTCTGTTGCTGGGAAGGGGAGCCTATAGTAGGGAGTGCATGACTGGAAAGGGGATCCTATAGCTTGGGGTCTATGGCTTGGAAAGGGGGGTCTATGGCTGGGAAGGGGAGCCTATAGTAGGGAGTGCATGGCTGGGAAGGGGCTCCTATAGCTTGGGGTCTATGCATTGGAAAGGGGGGCTATGGCTCGGAAGGGGAGCCTATAGCTGGGGGCCATGGCTGGGAAGGGGAGCCTATAGCTGAGGGTCTATGGGAAGGGGAGTCTGTTGCTGGGAAGGGGAGCCTATAGCGTGGAGTCTGTTGCTGGGAAGGGGAGCCTATAGTAGGGAGAGCATGGCTGGGAAGGGGCTTCTATAGCTTGGGGTCTATGCATTGGAAAGGGGGGGCTATGGCTGGGAAGGGGAGCCTATAGCTGTGGGGGCTATGGCTGGGAAAGGGAGCCTTTAGCTGAGGGTCTATGGGAAGGGGAGTCTTGCTGGGAAGGGGAGCCTATAGCTGGGGGACCATGGCTGGGGGTCCATGACTGGGAAGGGGAGCCTATAGTAGGGAGTGCATGACTGGAAAGGGGATCCTATAGCTCAGGGTCTATGGCTTGGAAAGGGGGGGTCTATGGCTGGTGGTCCATTGCTGGGAAGGGGAGCCTATAGCTGGGGGTCCATGGCTGGGAAGGGGAGCCTATTGCTGGGAGTCTGTTGCTGGGAAGGGGAGCCTATAGCTGGGGGTCTATGGGTGGGAAGTCTATAGCTGAGGGTCTATGGGAAGGGAAGCCTATAGCTTGGGCTCTATGGCTGAGAATGGGAGCCTATAGCTGGGGGTCCATGGCTGGGAAGGGGAGCCTATATCTGGGAGTGCATGGCTGGGAAGGGGAGCCTATAGTAGGGGTGCATGACTGGAAAGGGGATCCTATGGCTGGGAAGGGGAGCCTATAGCTGGGGGTCCATGGCTGGGAAGGGGAGCCTATAGCTGGGGGTCCGTTGTTGGGAAGGGGAGCTTATAGCTGGGGGTCTATGGCTGGGAAGGGGAGCCTATAGCTGAGGGTCTATGGGAAGGGAAGCCTATAGCTTGGGCTCTATGGCTGAGAAGGGGAGCCTATAGCTGGGGGTCCATGGCTGGGAAAGGGAGCCTATAGCTGAGAGAGCATGGCTGGGAAGGGGAGCCTATAGCTGGGGTTCCATGACTGGGAATGGAAGCCTATAGCTGGGAGTATGTTGCTGGGGGTCCGTTGCTGGGAAGGGGAGCTTATAGCTGGGGGTCTATGGCTGGGAAGGGGAGCCTATAGCTGAGGGTCTATGGGAAGGGAAGCCTATAGCTGGGGGTCCATGACTGGGAAGGGGAGCCTATAGCTGGGAGTCTGTTGCTGGGAAGGTGAGCCTATAGTAGGGAGTGCATGGCTGGGAAGGGGCTCCTATAGCTTGGGGTCTATGCATTGGAAAGAGGGGGGCTATGGCTGGGAAGGGGAACCTATAGCTGGGGGTCCATGACTGGGAAGGGGAGCCTATAGCTGGGAGTGCATGGCTGCGAAGCTGAGCCTATAGCTGGGGGTCTATGGCTTGGAAAGGGGGGTCTATGGCTGAGAAGGGGGGCCTGTAGCTGGGCACATTCATATCACACATTACAATCACAGTTATCACAACACTGAAATTATTGTAAGGTGAATATTATTATAATACAGGACTTATATATTGCAAACAGTTTGCACAACGCTTTCCAAATTAATATTGCTACAAAAATTGTGGCTATTCACTGCAATTTCTCAATCCTGGGAAAAATGAATCAGTTTTTCAACTGCCCATAATTGGTTTATTGAAGTGAATAATCAATAATTTATTTTGCAAATCTCATCCCTTTCAGGGCTGGTTCACACCCCAATTTTGCATTTTCTCCCTTTTTTTTTTTCATCATCTGAATTGAGGATGTGCATTCTGATGCTTTTTGTTCTGATGTATTTTTGATGCAGAATAAAAATGCACAGGACTGCATCTGGTGGGAAGCAGTCCTTAGGCTTCTTTTACACTGAGACGCTTTACAGGTGCTATAACGCTTGTAAAGCGCCTCTCAAGGGTGAAAGCCCAAGGGCTTTAACACTGGGGCGGTGCGCTGGCAGGACATTTTAAAAAGTCATCTTTGAGGCGCTTTAGGAGCGGTGTATACACCGCTCTTAAAGCACCCCATGCCCATTGATATCCATGGGCAGTGGCACTTTGTGGGCGCCGAAAAGTGCAGCTAAAATGACAAAAAGCTTTACCAACGTTGCCGCAGAGCTTCAGTTTGAAAGTGCCCTTAGTAAACCAGCTTTCTGTTATTGTAGGTTACAAAAGTTGTATAAGTTACTATGGTTAACACTTTAGAACTATAATTTGTGTTAATAAGTAAATATTGTATAAAAAAAACATGAATTACTGTGCAGATAAGATTTTAGTGCTATTATGGTCAAGGGCATTTGGGCTCAAATTTTTAGGACGTTTGAGGTTGATGACAATGCTCTGTCGTGTTTTGTGAGGCACTATCATTTTACACACAATTTGGGATCCCAATCCTAATATACAATTTGGTTGTGTTTTTATTGAAATGGAAAAAAAACATGTAAATGGTGAGGCACTATAATAGGGTCTATCCTAAAAGGACAGGTTATAGAGTAATAGAATGAATTTTGTTATAATTACAGCGCAAAATCTGGATACTGGTTTATTGCTTTTTTTGTACCTGGATTGTATACCATACTGAGATGGAACTTTTTTGACATGTTTAATCTTTTTATAACTGTACAATAGATTCGTGAAATTCTTTGCAAACCATTGGATTTGTACAGTGGGAATGTCTGTGCTTGATGTTGGCCTTTAGCTCTCTTTTGATAGTAGTAGTTTGTATGATGTACAGTATGTGCTGACATGGGATTTGTACATTGAAAACCTAAAAAGCATGACAGATGTAGCTAGGATTTAACCACTTCCCGACCGCCTCATAGCAGATTTACTGCTACAGGGTGGCCATTCTGTGCAGAATCACACACACACACACATATATATAATACTGCGCTTTAAAAAAAAATATAGAACACTGCACTATCTGTGAAACAACAATTGATTGAAAAATAAATGCATTTGAAAAAACTCCGCTGCAACTTCATGTGAGACACACACAATAATATCATACAGAATTAAAAAAACAAGTTGCGCTGCTTGATAGTAAATAATCAAGGATACTGCCTTGAACAGGTGATGCATACACCAATTAATAACTGTGCAACCTGTGGAAAGAATTAATAAAAAACTCCAATACAATTAATGAAAAAGTCACTGATTGATTCCAAGACGGATAAAAAAACTGAGAAAGTCCATGTGTTGAAGATGCTAATTCAATGTGATCCTCCACAGTGGCACACAAATGTAACACCGCAGGAAAAGTGAGAGAAGTAGTAGTGCCTCCACCTCTATAAGTACTGCCTCTTACCAGCTGTAAAGGATCTCCTGTTACGGAAGCTAAAATGCACCTGTGGATTATTACCCCGCCTCGAGTCTCTGTATAGTGTACCACTGCTCCCAGCGTTTCCACAAAATGGATAGCCTCATATACACATACATTCAGAAGGTCCTCATGGAGAGATAATAAAGGCTTGCATAGTGTAAAACCTTTTATTATTCAACTTAAAAGAACGACATTGCACTTACAATTCAGATGAAATAAAACGGCATTAAAAATCGAGCCAGCGGGCTCTCGATTGTAGCCTGTTGCTTCCAGGACCTGCGTACATGTGGTGACGTCAGCACGTTGCTCCTCCCTACATACGTTTCATCACACCTGACGTCGTCCTGGCCCCACGAAACGTACGTGGGGAGGAACGATGTGTTGGCGTTACCACGTGTACGCAGGTCCCAGAAGCAACGGGCTGCTATCGAGAGCCGGCCGGCTCGATTTTTAATGCCATTTTATTTCATCTGAATTGTAAGTGCAATTTGGTTCTTTTAAGTTTAATAATAAAAGGTTTTATATTATGCAAGCCTGAATGGACACAGGGAGCTGCAGCTTGGTTCGGGTCCCCCCATAGCAACCTGCTTGTTGCGGGGGCACTCAACAGGAGGGGAGGGGCCAGGAGCTCCAGCCAGGGACCCAAGAAGAGGACCTGAGCTGCCTGTGCAAAACCACTGCATAGAGCTCAAGTAAGTATAACATGTTTGTTATTTTAATAGAAAAAAAAATGACTTTACAATCACTTTAAATGTTGATAATGGTTAAAGTGGAATTGCAGCTTACACCTGACTAGGATTTACTGCTTCAATACTGGGCACTTTTACCCACTTCCTGCCCAGGCCAATTTTCAGCTTTCAGCACTGTCACTTTAAATGACAAATACACGGTCATGCAACGCTGTACCCAAACTAAATTTTTATAATTTTTTTCCCCACAAATAGAGCTTTCTTTTGGTGGTATTTAATTACCACTGGCTTTTTTATTTTTTGCTAAAAAATGAAAAAAAAAGACATTTTTGAAAAAAATAGTTTTTTCCTAGTTTCTGTCAGAAATCTTTTTTAAAAAAGTCATTTTTCTCCTTCACTGATGTGCGCTGATGAGGCGGCACTGATAGGCTGCACTGATGGGCACTGAATGGTGTCACTGATGGGCACTGCAGGGGCTGAACTGATGATCAGTGCCCTGATGATCTGTGCAGTCTCAATGCGAGGAGATGCAGGGATCTACTATACGGTGGCCGGGAGGTAGTTAAAAAACTGTCCTCTTCAATCCCCTAACACCTATGCTAACTAAGCTGTGTATTAAAGATGTTTTGAATTATTTTTTAGGCATTTTGGTCTGTTCACGTGATCCAGCTCCACTATGTCAGCCAGTTTTACTTCAAGAAGCAGCAGAGAGCACAGACAAGGGGTTAGCTATTGAAACCTATTGATGATGTCACTCCTCCAGGCTTTACTAGCTGTTGTTAGAGCGGTTCCTCCTCTCCCCTGCAGCTGGCACTAGCTGGCATGGGGGGGACGGGGCGATCACCGGACTTAACCATTGTAGCCTGAAAATGGGTAGGTATGTACATCTTTCTTAGCAGGTTAGTTAGCATAGGTGTTAGAAGGGGGGAAGGGATCTGCTTTAAAGGCTAGTTGGGTATAAGCTGGAATTCCACTTTAATATTTGAAGAATAGGCCTTCGTTATATATTTTCTTAAAGTGGTTGTAAACCCCCCTACTGAGAGCAACACAGCCTATTTTATCTCCTTAAAAAAGGACAATTGCCTGACTGTTGTAGTGACCTCATGACTTCAGTACTTTTGAACTATTGACCTGAAACAAGTATACATGGCAGATCAGAGGTTCATTGTACATTACTTGGGTGTTTGTTCCGGCTCAGTGACTTGGAAAGTATTAATCCTAGGTGACTAGGATTCTCAAAGGTCAACAGTGGCAAACCTCCATATGGCTTTCCTTTACACTGAAGGAAACTTAAGTATGTGCTGCTGGAGCAGATTGAGGGCCCTTTTGTACCTGGTGAAATATAGAGGGTCTGTCATTGCTGTCCACCTTTTGGAAATTAGAGGTGCACTGAATGGAAATTTTGGTACCGAAAATTCAGGATGCACTTGGCCAAAACCGAAAATGACAGTTTTAAAAAAAAAAGTAAATATATAATTGTATTATAGTCAACGTTTTATTTAATATAATGAATTTAAATTAATATGAATTTATTGTTGGCCGTTATCGGCACCTTTAGCGCAAGAAAAGCTCAAGAAAAATGCATCCCTTATAGTTCTATGTATGTCTTCACACTGGTCCGTTGCGCTTCCGTTGTGTTAAAAAATCTGGCAAGAATGCATCAATAACACACCAGTGTTACGTTTTTGAGTCTCATGACCTATGAAAAACACACCATAAGCACACTAAAATCGTGGCATTATGGGCACCTTTTTCTCTATCAGCAAGATGCTGAAAACATCAATATGTGTCGCCCGCCAAAATTTCGGTGCATCCCTACTGGAAATGCTGTAGGATATCAGTAGTCGTAATCAATAGTTTGGCCCCAGAACAAGCATGCAGCAAGTTAAGCCAGCACTTCCAATCTGTTTTCTTGTGCTGGGTCAGAACGTATGGATGCCGCTGCACGCAGACAGCTTTTTAAGTGGTTGTAAACCCTTAAATATACCCAATGAAGTGACTGGGGTCAGGTGATACACAGGGATGATACAAATCATCCTACATAAGTTGTACCTGTTTGTCTGCAGTCTTCTATTCTTTACACCTGTTCAAAGTGCAGAATTGAGCTCCCTCCCGTCATCTTTTATCAGAAGTGACTCATGCTGATCTCAGAGGAACGGGGCAGCAGAGAGAAATGACACTTAGTGCTCTGGACTCAGCCAAGTACATATTATAGAGGGATATGCTTTGTTCATATTTCATGTCAGAGGTTCACAACCACTTTAAGGTAAAGTCATCAAACACGGTCCTCACATTTCTCAGTACAGTTTCCTTTAACCACCTGTCGCCCCGTTAACAGTACATTTATTGCTAGTGGGCTGCACAGCGATGTACCCAGTGTACTTCCTGGTCAAGAGGCTGCATGCGCATGCCCCCCTGCTGACCTGTGCTGTGATTGGACACCGTACGAGTTTGTCAGTTGGTTACAGCCAGTCATTTTGGCAGTATACCTGCTGATCGGCTGTGGACTCACTCATAGAACAAATCTGTGTGTTTGTAAACAGGATCTGGCTGGATTCCTCCCTGCCATTCAGAATTGAAAGCAAGGAGGGAAACCCAGCCATATCAGTGTGTAAAAGAACACCTACATTTGCATACTCTAGTTAGGCACACCGGTAACCCCTTGTTTGCCCTCCTGATCACCCAACCAGTGCCATTAGTACAGTATTATCACTGTATTGGTGTCACCAGCAGTGGCAGCCCATCCATTAGGGGCACTCAGGCGCCGTCCCCTCTCTCCACACCACCCCTTATATGACTAATTGATAGATTCATGCATAGATTCATGCATAGCATGAATCTATCCAAGGCCACTGCTGCCACCTCAGTTTTCAGGCTTCCAGCCCCTTTCAGGACGCTGGGCGCCTGAATTACAGCGTCGGGGGTGTTTTTTTAAAGCACCTGATTAGAGCCATAGGCTCTAATAGGCTTCAAAATATGTGGGCCCGTGGTGGAGAGCATTGTGCCATGAGCCCACCCAGGTATTACAACATCGAATGAACATTCGCTGTTTTAACACTGATCCTCAAT
The DNA here is from genome assembly GCA_037952925.1 of Lithobates clamitans. Taxonomy (NCBI): domain Eukaryota; kingdom Metazoa; phylum Chordata; class Amphibia; order Anura; family Ranidae; genus Lithobates; species Lithobates clamitans. Next base: position 68,752 of record JBBGZY010000315.1, read on the forward strand.
CCGTCAATCAGACGCAGGTGTGAGACCCATTTTCTGATTGGCCGAAAAGAGAAGTCTACTGATTGGCTACTGAGCAGGAGGAAGGAAACGGAGGCCAGAGCCGTGGCCCGTGGAGAGCAGGAGAACAGAAGAGCCGCCGAGAGCCCCATAAATGGGGTAAGTGCACCAGACCCACCCACCGACCGATGGGGGGTTTGCTACTGTTTGCCGCCCCCCAAAGAAAATTACCACCTGCTGCCACTGGTCACCAGTGACAGTAATGTCCCTCCCAACCAGTGTCTATTAGCGACAGATTGCCCACCACACTATAGTCACAATATAAGTTGTTGATCACTGCCATTACTAGTAAAGTGTCTGTATAGATCAGTATCTTGATCAAGATCAGAACTATACTAATATCCCCAAAAATGCAGTGTGAGCAGGATCAGCCCCCAGTCATTGGCAGCACTTGCGACATGTAGCAGAATAGCAAAAAAATGCCCTATTTATGAAGGGGGTAAAACCTTCTGGAGGTCAAGTGGTAGTAAAATTAGTATTATTATTGTGCCCAGAGAAGGCCGTGAACCAAGAGTTAGTAATCAGATAAAGACTTTATAGAGGCATCCAAAAGACCATTGTTTTTTTGAGCTACAGCAATACACAGTTCATGTGAAAAACAAACTTTAAATCCTATTGGAGTTTGCCAGAAGGCACGTGGCGAGACGTAGCAAGCATGGAAGAAGGTTTTGTGGTCTCCTAAAAAATGCTTCGGGAGGTTGTCAGCACTGCTTCCAGCAGGACAGTGGCCTGGAACGCAAAGCCAAGGTTATATTGAAATGATGTAAAACCAAGAACCTAAATTGTGTTTGGTCTTTTTAAGAACCATTCTGTTCTAGTTTAGAAAGGCTAAAGGGCAATTGTACCTTTTGGCACCCCTCTTAGTGTAGCAGCCCTCCTAAACACTTTACCTTGGGCCTTGTTACAGCCATCATTACTGTGTGGCTCTGCGCAGAGCTACATAGACTTTCTACATATTCTGTCCCTGCCAGGTCCTCCTTTTTTCTGAGCATGCCTCTGGCAGCCCCATTTATTCCTATGGGGAGCCTTATGGCAGATTCCAGCAGTCCTGTGGAGTATAGCTCTCAGCAGTGAATGGTGATGCACAGCATGCATGTGCAGAAAGAAGAGGACCTGGCAGGGGTAGTTTCTGCTTGAAGCAGCACTCTGATGTTTTCTGGAACAGACACCGAGGTAAGTGTTAGACTGGCTGTGGGCTGCCCTCAGGGAGGATGGGGAGACATCTTTAAATCTTTTACTGATAGGCTCAGCCTTTCAATTTTTCACCTCAGGTGACCAAATAATTTTTGTCGTTTATCACTTTTTTATTTTTTATTGCTTTTACTATTTTTTACCTAAATTATTATATTTAAAGTACAAGGCCTATAAAATTAAAAAGATATTACTATTGATTTTGTACATGATAGTTGTGCGAATGTTTATCAAATCTTTATTTGACTTAAAATATTCATTATTGGTGCTCACAAATATAGCATAACTTCCAGAGTTTTTCCAAAATCTAAAAGATAAGCTGTATTACCGTTAATAAAAAAAAAAGGCTTAGAAATGTGCCTTTTTTTTTGCGAAATGGTGAAAATTGAATGAGCATGTGCCTGTAAATAAGTGACTTAAAGCCATTGTAAAGTTTATAATAATTTTTTTTTAAATTAAAATAACAAACATGTTATACTTACCTGCTCTGTGCAATAGTTTTGCACAGAGCAGCCACGAACCGCCAATTCTGGTTTCTCCCGCCAGTGCTGTCTTCTCCTTCTGTGTCTGGTCTGTCCCTTGCTTACTAGGTGGGCAGAGGTGTGGGTTCGCTCTCAACCCAGGTTGTGTGTGTCCAAGGACTGCCCTGTCCCCCGCTCCCTCCCTAAGGCCCCTTTCACACTGGGGCGGGGTCGGCGGTAAAGCATCGCTATTGTTAGCGGCGCTTTACCGTTGGTATTTGGCCGCTAGCGGGACGGTTTTACCCCCCCCCCGCTAGCGGCTGAGAAAGGGTTCAAAACCACCGCAAAGGGGTGGGCAGGAGCGGTGTATACACTGCTCCGAAGATGCTACTAGCAGGACTTTTTTCCCTGTCCTGCTAGTGCACCACTCCAGTTTGAAAGCCCTCAGGGCTTTCGCATTGGAGACACAGCAGCGGCACTTTCAGGTCGGTTTGCAGGCGCTATTTTTAGCACAATAGCGCCTGCAAACTGCCCCAGTGTGAAAGGGCCCTTAGGGATTTTACTGGCAGGAGCCAATGGCTCACGCTGTTCACAGACAAGTCTGTGAGAGCGGGGAGAGAAGAACTGACGCCGGGCACAGAGATGGACTTGATGGATCAGTCACTGATACTCTGCTATCACTTCCAAAAATACATTCTAGAGTTTGCTTATAAGTGGGCATCCACAAGCAATGGCTGACAACATTTACCTGGGTTACTATTTAAAGTGTTACTAAACCCACAACAGTAAAATCAGTCTGTATATGCAGTAAAGCATGCTTGTTAGAAATAGATGACTCAGAGGGTTGGGTGTGTCATTGCCATCATCCCTTTAAAGATTCAAAAAACAGATAAATACCTCAATGTGGGATTTTTAAGGCAATGTAGTGAAGAAAAAATTGTATTTAGATAAAAAGATAATTTATTGATACATAGAAAAATAGAAAATTTATAACATACAAAAAATACTTTAAATAATTATGCAATTAAAAAAAAATCGTCCGATGACATGAAATGAACCATAAGCTACAGCTCCTACATCGTGATACATCCTGCTACCAGATACAATCACCACCTATATTGATGCCATGGCATCAAGTAGCGAAATTCCAACGCGTTTCAACTTTATAACATCAAACAAAGTCTTCCTCAGGGAAAGATTGCATCAGGTTCTAAAGTTTAAAAAAATAGTAATGTTACAAAATGTGTATACATATCGCATATATCTCATTAGTCGCATATATTGGATAAACACAACTTACATTTTACATGTAACTGCAAAAAAAAACGCATTCCCAATGCTGACAGGGGTCTCCATTATTTGTTGCCCATGCTGTCTAATATCCTCTACAGAATGACCAGGTATGTTTTAGAAAAACCAATATTAGGCAGCCAATAGATGGAGTTGCTAAAAAATAGAAGGCAATGTTTTTAGTGGATAATGATAGTGGAAACAGAGTTTTTTCAGAGATCCATATTCTCTGAGGCTTAGTAGTTAAAGTTTGTATAGGATTACCTTCTGCTGATGAAGTGGAGTATAGGTATTAGAGTTCAGAGTAGCCAGCAACGGTGAGCCCTGGTCCTGGAGTACCTCTCAGGAGCGGAGTGGGAAATACTCCCATCAGCCGTCCCTGGCGTCCTATTAAAGGGATGAGGGTGTGGCAAAGGCTCTGGGCGTCGCGTCACTATGGCGACGCTCTACTGCCAATTGGTGCTGATATATAAGGGGTGGGGTCCCGACAGAGCGGCATCCCGCCCCCTGCATAGAGTCTCGATGTGTCAAAGGGCACTGGGGAGATGCCCCATGACTGCTTGTTGCTATGGAGGAGAATGCAAGACGCCGTTCCATCCCCTAGTAAGGGCGCCACGCCTCACCTCCCTATATCCTATGGGGTGTGGGCGTGGTTTGCCGAGACAGGGGAGGAAGGCGTTGTGTTACCTAGGCAGCACAATGTACTCCCATTATCTGCCAGTGGTGCGTGCAGCGTCGGAGTCGTATGACTCAGACGCTTGCCAAGACAGGAGAGGGAGGCGCTGCGTCACCTAGGCAGCACGGTGTATTTCCATTGCCTGTCATGTGACACCGACGCTGCAGGGACGCAGTTGCCTAGGGAAAATAAATAGATAAATAAAGATCGTCTCACGGGCGGGCAGAAGCCAGCCTAGGTTAAACATAGAGACAAAAGAACAAATCAATGGTTAAACCAGGAACCTTTATAGGTTAAGGTTAGGTCATTATTTTTAAGTTCGTACTCGGTAGTCAAATAATGCATGGTGCACCATCAAAATATATAGAACAGTGGGGGTAGCTGTATTGCATTGTAATAAAGTAGAAACAGCACCATTGGTGATTTTTTTATTTCATATGTAACATGCCTAAACCCTTTGAAAAGGTATATGTATCCCTTTACCTCCAACATGGAGGTTCAGGGGCAGAAAACCTATTAGGACTAATAACCACCGACACAGTGAAAAACCCCCCGGCCCCGAATGGTGATCGGGGTCCTGGGGTATGTAGGCCACGATGGAAAAACCGTGGCCCCCCTGTGCCGAGTAGGGATAGAAGAGCAGAAAGGGCAATCGGATATCAAAACCCAAATTCTCAGCACTGGGAAGCAGAAATAAAAAGTTGTTGTCCTCAAATGCGTTAACGATAACAGCAATTAAACAACAATCATGCAGGTAAATGGAACTTAATAGACTACGCATAATGAGTCATAATATAAAATAAATTGAATTAAAAGAAACTCTCCTAAAGAATTTTTACTGGATGGAGTATAAGCCCAATACCTTGGCAGTTTGGAACATGTGGTATCCCACTGTGGGTCTCACAAGAGGAACCATGCTACCTAACGATGTGGCCCTTGAGATAGCTATTTCAAATATGTGGGTGACCCAAAAGTGTAATACCTAAAGAGTGGGTCAAAACATGCAGAACAAGGCAAAAAAGTGCAGTATATATTGATATATATGCAATTTATTTTAATCAGTTTTCCCAGAACTGAAACCCTCCAGAAAAGGTCTGAAGCTTTCAGTTTCATTTAAGCCCGGGGGGTGGCGGCCCTAAGGCATCTTATCCAGCGCATTTCGCGCTGGAGAAGAACCTTGTTCCAGTCACCCCCCTGATTGGTAGATGAATCCTATCTAGGACTGTAAAATTAATGGAGGGTAATCGGTAATTGTGCTGTCTAGCGACATGTCTCCCCAGGGGTAGATATACCGTATATACTCGAGTATAAGTCGTTCCGAGTATAAGTCGAGGCCCTAATTTACCACACAAAAAATGGGAAACACTTATTGACCCGAGTATAAGACGAGGGTGAGAAATGCACAGCTACTGTAAGTGGAAAAGAGGGTCAACAATGCCCATTTGCAGCATCACTGTGCCCATTTGCATGCCTCACTGTGCCCATTTGCAGCCATAGGTCCCCTGAACTTCAAACTCGGTAGTTAAGGGTCTCTAGATGCCCCCTAGCTGCAGCCAAAATTTGGGGTCTCTGAACCCAAAGGGTCCCGAAATGACATTGCTGCAGATAGACACAGTTGACCGAATTTGGGGCCCCGTATCTCGGGGCCACTTAGTGCTAAGAACCCCAAATTTGGTGTGCAAACCCAGTGGAACTAGCACCATAAAATTTCCAAAGCCAGGGTTCCTAGCACCAAGTGGCCCTGAGATATGGGGCCCCAAAGTTGGTACAGAAAATGTCAAGCACTTTTCTGCAGCAGAGAATGACATTTTCCGAACCGATTTTGGGGCCCCATATCTCGGGCCACTTAGTGCTAGGAACTTCCGCTTTGGATATGTTGTGGAACCAGGTCCACTGGGTTTGCATACCAAATTTGGGGTTTCTAGCACCAAGTGGCCCTGAGATACAGGGCCCCAAAGTTGGTTCGGGAAATGAAATTTTTTGCTGCAGAAAAGTGCTTGACTCGAGTATAAGTCGAGGGGGGGCACTTTCAGCACAAAAAAATGTGCCGAAAAATTCGACTTATACTCGAGTATATACGGTAAGTTGCCAATACGCATGCTCTGTCTGTTTTTTCCTACGTAGAAGGCACCACACTGGCACTGCATGAGGTAAACCACGCCCTGCGTCCTGCAGTTGGCGAAGTGACGCAGGGAGAAACTCTCCCCATTGGGCAGCGCCAGTGTGGTCCTCCTACCGATGACTTTGCACTGAGTGCAAGATCCGCACGGGTAAGTACCCCATGTTTTGCAAGGATCTTTTCTTGCTTTGCCTTTGTATTCACTTTGGGTCAATAAATACCCTATCGAGCCTGATTTCCAATATGTGATTTGCGGTTTGGGGCCGATTAGCCCTTTCAGAGTGGGGTCACCTGTGAGGATGGGCCAATACTTGGAGATTATTTTATTGATCCTGTGATGTTCGTTGGAAAATCTTACAATAATCCTCGTAGAGGTATCCTCTTTGGTGGACTTTTTAGAGAAGATTAAATCTCTTCTATTGGTTAGTTTGACCCGCTTAAAAGCCTTTTTAAGGGATAATTTTGTATAACCCCTGTTCATAAGTCTGATAGTGAGTTGGTCGGCCTCTTTTTGAAAATCTTCATCATTGCTACAGTTTCTTCTAAGACGAAGAAACTGACTATACGGAATGGATCTTATTAGGGGGTCCGGGTGGAAGCTATCCGTGTTCAACAAAGCGTTGCCCGCAGTTTCTTTTCTGTAGAGTCTACTCGATAGTCCACCATCAGGATTCTTGAAGATAGTAACATCCAAAAAATTCACCTCATGGACATCAGATGTCATTGTGAATAAGAGATTGAAGCTGTTATTATTCATAAGTTTTAAACAATCTTTTAGTTGCTCATGGGGGCCGTCCCAGATGATACAGAGATCATCTATGTATCTCTGCCACATACAAATGTGGCGAGTATACATGGACGCTGCTTCCCCCTGTAGGAAGTCCTTCTCCCACTCCCCCAGGTACAGGTTGGCATATGAGAGTGCACAGCAGGTCCCCATAGCCACTCCCTGCACCTGGAGGTAGTGGGAGCTTTTGAACAAAAAGGTATTATGCCTGAGGATGTATTCCAGCATTAGCAGAATGGAAGCATCGAATTTCCAATCGGTAGTTGCCCTTTGTTTCAAAACCCGTTCAATTGCTGCCATGCCCAGATCATGTGGAATACTATTGTAGAGGGATTCCACATCTATTGTGACAAGTATAGCCGAGCTGGAGATGGTTAAAATGTCCAGGATTTGCAACAAATGTATTGTGTCTCTTGTATATGATGGTAGGTCCATGACATGGGGTCTTAGGTATTGGTCTATGATTTGGCTGATTCCCTCTGTGATAGAACCATTTCCGGAGATAATCGGTCTCCCTGGAGGATCATTGAGCTTTTTGTGCCCCTTTCGTTAATGCATAGAAGGTGGGCTGGCGTGGGTGTCGAGTACGTATGAAATCCCACATATCCCTATCTATTACCCCCTCATTGAGGGATTCGTCCACTAAGGAGAAAAATTCTTGGTTGAATTTATCCACCGTGGCTGGGGAAATTTTTTTTAGCATTTAGTGTTAAGAATATTGAAACACATTTTTTCATATTTAGCATTGTCCATGAGGACAATGTTTCCCCCCTTGTCCGATGCCTTGATCGTAATTTCTGTGTTGTTCTTAAGAGTATTTAGGGCTTGTTGCTGTTCCAAATTCAAGTTGCTTTTGGTGGTATGTTTTTCCATTTTTTCAATCTCTCTGGTAATTTGTCCTACAAACAGAGCTATTACTGAATTTTTTGGTTATTTTTTTGTCTCCACTAGATTCCTCTTGTTCTTCCTCACTGCCTGCGCTATCTAGATCCTCCTCCCAAAACTCCTCAACAAAGTCGCTTTCTTATAATTATAGGTTAAGGTCTCTAAGGGCTTTGAAATCGGCTGCTCTTAGATTTGGTGCCACTTCTGGTGTGACCATAGTTTTTTTGGTATATAAACTTTTGAGTAGAAGCTTCCTAGCAAATAAATTAATGTCCTTGATGGTCTCGAAGCTGTCTAGGTTGCGATTAGGACAAAAGGAAAGACCTAAAGACAGTACTTCCTGTTCTGCTGTTGTTAGTTTATGAGATGAAAGATCGATGACATTTAGCCTTCCTTCGGAGGTGGGACTATTGTAGGTATCATTGACAACTGTGTCTGAGGAGGCGGTGTCGGGGTTGGGGGAGGTGCATTGCCCCTGTCTAAAAGATTGTCTATTTGAGTTTGCTGGGTTTTTGGGTATGCACCCTTTTCTTTATAGCTTTTTCCAGGATTGAGGGAAGAGGGATCTTTAGGATTCCCCGATAGTGCCCCCCTAGCCCTTCCAATTCCACCTCCTCTTCCACTTCGTGAGATTTCAGTGGGTTGTGGGTCAGTAGTCATTTTTTTGTTTATTTGTTGAATCTCCCCTTCCATTTCCAAATGTTTGGGAAAAGGACCCTTTCTTTTGCCTCGGAATCTACTTGCCTGAGAGGAGGCAGAGGAGGAGGAATTGTTGGAGCGTGTGTCTGAAAGGTAATCATTAGTTTGGTTGACATTGTCCTGTCGTGAGGATCTTGGGTTTTTTTTTCTTGATTTTTGATCAAAGTTCCACTTGTAGGTCCTGCCCTCGCCGAAAGCATTCTTATCCCTCCAATATTTTTTCTCCTTTTTAATCAGGAAATTTTTGCTGAAGATTTCTAGGTGCTCCTTGAGTTTCTTTTCATATACCGCATACTGTTCATGTTTTTTTAGAGGAGAGAGTCGGGCGTACAGTGTATTAATTTCCATATCCATACCTTTCAGTTGCTGCTGATATTCATTTTGTAGCAGCAACATAAGGTTTTTGGAACATTCGTTTAGTTTTGTTTCCCAGTTTGTTTTAAGTTCTTTGGTGATATTGTCTAAGGTGGGGAATATTTGTATTCTTAGGCCTATGGGGTTAATACCCTCTCTGATATACCTTCCAAGTGCTTCAATGTGCCAGTGCAAAGCCGATTTTTTCTCCAGGATTTTGGTTAGACAGGAAAAGAGCGAAGAGAGGTCAAATGCGACCTGTTCTTTATCCTGATAATTTTTTTGGATGTTGGCCATAAGTTCCTCCCATTCTTCTCCCAGTAGGTCCCCCATCATGTACCCTCAACGCCTAGTTTGGATACACCCAGCCCTAAAAAAAGTCCAAAAGAATTGGTCAAAGAAAATATCTAAAAACCTGATAGGGGTGCACTAAGCTCCTCAAAGGGAGATCAATCCCTTCTTTTAGATAAACAAGGGGAGAAGTGAACCTTCTAATCTTATTTAAATGAGTACATATATTCAGGAGAGTCCACATCCAGCCATCTGAGTCAAGAAATGAGGTATGGGTGTATTATCCACCCTGACAATTACATAGAAATAGGTGACTCAGAGGTTTGGGTGTGTCATTGCCATCATCCCTTTAAAGATTCAAAAAACAGATATATACCTCAATGTGGGATTTTTAAGGCAATGTAGTGAAGAAAAAATTGTATTTAGATAAAAAGATAATTTATTGATACATAGAAAAATAGAAAATATATAACATACAAAAAATACTTTAGATAATTATGTGATTAAAAAAAATTGTCCGCATGCTTGTTATACTTACTGTGGAACTTAAGGGGTTAATCCTCTGCATTGTGTAAAAAGGCTCTTTGATCCTGTATGGACAGATCCTCTCCCTCCTGCAGGGTCTCTCTTGGCAAGGCCAGATAACAGAGTCAGAGTAGTAAAGCTGCACATGCTCAGTTTGGTCTCTACTGCTGGAGAGAACAGTTCCTGTTTGAGCTGAGATTTTCAGGTCACATGATATTGACAATTGGGCGTGTATTCAGATCCTAAATGACAGCCCAGTCCCTCCCTCCTCCTCCATGCCCAGTAACTAAAAAAAGAACACAGTGGGTGGGATGTCACATCTTGATTCATGGATGATCCACCTCCCATAACAGCATGAGGACACAGGCTGTAGTGGAAATCTCCTCCTACCTGAACACTCAGCAATCGGGTGGACCCTGCAGTTTATCACGTGACCATGGTATACAGATCGGCCAAAAAGGTATATAGTGGCAGCATTTAATGTAAAAAGAAGATATATAAGCTGTGGGCACTGCGGGGGGGCGGATGAACTATTTTCATATTACTGCTTTTACTGGGTAACACTTTAAAAAACTTGTTTTATCTGATGACATTAGCAACACAGAGAAGAGACACAATCCTTTCCTTTAGTATTACCTTAATGTCTTCTTTTGCCTTCTGGTCACTGGCTTCAACTTTACTCTCCTGGGGTTTCCGAAACAAACATTTTTTCTAGTAAAGGACCTACACCCGTTATATATGGGGTACACTATACCCAGTAGTGTATTTAGGTTTTGTGCTGCCCTAGGCCTGACTAAACTCGTGTACCTCCTAATTTAAATACGACCCACCCCTTCTTGTCAAGGCCACACCCCTTGCTGTTTAAGACCTGCCCTGAAATTTTCGAGTGGGGACACTAGTTCTGAGGGCCTGGGGGGGGGAGGGCAATGGATTCCCTTAATTTGCGTAGATTTCCTCTCACTTCCTGTTTGGCTATGGGGCAGGAAGAGAAGGGCTATCTCTGCAATGGGACAGGGATGGTAAAAAATAAACTGTCAGGGGCTATAACCCTCCCTAAGGCCCCTTTCACACTGAGGCAGTTTGCAGGGGGTATTGCGCTAAAATTACCGCCTGCAAACCGCCCCTAAACAGCCTCCACTGTTTGTTCAGTGTGAAAGCCCGAGGGCTTTCACACTGAAGGGTGCGCTGGCAGGACGGTAAAAAAAGTCCTGCAAACCGCTTCTTTGGAGCGGTGAAGGAGCGGTGTATTCACCGCTCCTAAACCGCTCCTGCCCATTGAAATCAATGGGACAGCGCGGCTATACTGCGGCAATAACGCGGCTATAGCCGCGCTGTACGAGGGATTTTAACCCTTTCTCGGCCGCCAGCGGGGGTTAAAACCGCACCGCTAGCGGCCGAAAACCGCTGCAAGAACGACGGTACAGCAGCGCTGAAAGTAGCGCTGTTGTACCGCCGACGTCCCCACCGCCCCAGTGTGAAAGGGGCCTTACTCTTTCCAAAATGAAAAAAAAAAAAGTGTTGCCTATAGTGCTACTTTAAGCACAAATTTCTGATAATTTTATGGGGAGGACTAAGAAGATATAACCATGTGAATGGTGCAGCAGAAAACACAGCACAGTGAAGGAGGTTCATGGTCCAGGATGATGAGAGTCAAAATTAGAAGCGGTGCCCCCCCCCCCACAGTTGTGGAATGCTGGCCGCCCGCATACCGGAAGCAGCGCGGCCGTTTTATGGGGGTGCTAGACTAATTTGCCTCTCAGCCCAGTCCACCCCATAAGTCTGGCGCTACACTAACAGTGTAGCGCAAGCCAGCGGGGACTCTTTCCGTGCTGCCCCCCTGCAAAGTGCTGCCCTAGGCCTAGGCCAAGATACAGCGTTGACTATACCACCTGGAGTTTCTATATCCACTTTTACTGAGGAGCAATTATCCATTGCACTGCAAATGTCAGCCCATGCCGTCATCTCAGACTGGCATTCAGAATCACAAGTACCTTTGTTTTGTTGTTTCCCATGGAAACCAGATTATCAGAAACCAGCAATGGATTTCATTTTTAACCACTTCTCCCTGGGTGGACGTCATAAGACATCCTCAAGTTTAAGAGGTAATACTAGGAGAAAGCTGCAATAAACTGGATAAATCAGGGAGTAACCACAAAATTTTGACATTTAAAATAGACATTGTAAAGAGAACATGCACCAAATGCATTGGAAGATGCCCCCTTGGACTTTGATGGCAGAAGTAAAGTATAAGAAATCAAGATAAATAAAAGAAGGGCACAAAGGTGCCAACTTTATTGAGTACAAAAAATGGTAGAAAATATATAAATATTATATCACATATACACACAGTGTCTGCTGGTGGCCCGCGATCGTGACACGGAGAGGCAGAACGGGGAGATGTAAACAAGGCATTTCCCTGTTCTGCCTAGTGACAGGGATCTACTGCTCCCAGTGATCTCTCATGTTCTAGTGAGCCCACCCCCCCCTACAGTTAGAACACACTGAGGGAACACAGTTAGCCCCTTGATCACCCCCTAGTGTTTAACTCATTCTCTGCCAGTGACATTTATACAGTAATCAGTGGCTATTTTTAGCTCTGATCGCTGTGTAAATGTCTCTGGTCCCAAAATAGTGTCAAAAGTGTCCGATATGTCCGCCGCAATGTCGCAGTCATGATAAAAATCGCAGATCGCCACCATTACTAATAAATAATAATAAAAATGTCATAAATCTATAACCTTTGCGCAAACCAATCAATATCCGCTTATTGCGATTTTTTTTTTTACCAAACATATTTGGAATAATACATATTGGCCTAAACTGAGGAAGATATTAGTTTTTTTATATATGTTTTTGGGATATTTATTATAGCAAAATATAAAAACCGCAGAGGTGATCAAATACCACCAAAAGAAAGCTCTATTTGTGCACAACCGTGCAATTGTCAGTTAAAGCGACGCAGTGCCCTATTGCAAAAAATGCTCTGGTCATTAAAGGGGTAAATTCTTTCGGGGCTGAAGTGGTTAAGTCCCGCACGTGTTTGTACACAGTGATCACACCACACATGTGAGGTATCACCTTAAACCTCAGAGTGAGAGCAATAATTTTAGCTCCAGACCTTCTATTTAGCTCTAAACTGGTAACTTGTAAAGGCTTTTAAATCCTTTCGAGCCTATCAAGATTTTTAGGTACTGTAGTTTGGCCCTGTTCCACGGGCCTTTGCAATTTTAAAGCGATGTTATGCATAACATCATCTTTTATATTTTACCAAACAATTGTGTATTATATTTTGTTTGTGTGCACTAACGTTTTTTTAAAGTGTATTTTTTCCAAAACGAATTGTGTTTAAAAAACTGCTGCGCAAATACCATGCGACCCACTGAAAATGGGGTACTTTGACGCAGTGGTGGGCTGAGGGCCTCTGCTTAAAAAAAATATATAAAAGGTTTGGAGGTTCTAAGTAATTTTCTAGCAAAAAAAAAAATTAGGTTTTTATACAGGTGATACTCGAAAAATTAGAATATCGTGCAAAAGTTAATTTATTTCACTAATAAAAGGTGAATCTAATATATGAGATAGACTCATTACATGCAAAGCAAGATAGTTCAAGCCGTGATTTGTCATAATTGTGATGATTATGGCTTACAGCTCATTAAAACCCCAAATCCACAATCTCAGAAAATTAGAATATTACATGCAATCAATAAAACAAGGATTGTACATAGAACAATATCGGACCTCTGAAAAGTATAAACATGCATATGTACTCAGTACTTGGTTTGGGCCCCTTTTGCAGCAATTACTGCCTCAATGCGGCGTGGCATGGAAGCTATCAGCCTGTAGCAATGCTGAGGTGTTATGGAAGACCAGGATGCTTCAATACGGTAGTGGCCTTCAGCTCTTCTGCATTATTCGGTCTCATGTCTCTCATCTTTCTCTTGGCAATGCCAGGTCAGGCGAGTTTGCTGGCCAATCAAGCACAGTAATCCCACGGTCATTGAACCAGGTTTTGGTGCTTTTGGCAGTGTGGGCAGGTGCCAAGTCCTGCTGGAAAATGAAGTCAGCATCCCCATAGAGCTCGTCTGCAGAAGGAAGCATGAAGTGCTCCAAAATCTCCTGGTAGACGGCTGCGTTGACCCTGGACTTAATGAAGCACAGTGGACCAACACCAGCAGATGACATGGCCCCCCAAATCAACACAGACTATGGAAACTTCACACTGCACTTCAAGCATCTTGCAGTGTGTGCCTCTCCATTCTTCCTCCATACTCTGGGTCCTTTGTTTCCAAATGAGATGCAAAATTTGCTCTCATCAGAAAAGAGGACTTTTGGACTACTGAGCAACAGACCAGGTCTGTTTTTCTTTAGCCCAGGTAAGATGCTTCTGACGTTGTTTGTTGTTCAGGGGTGGCTTGACAAGAGGAATACGACATTTGAAGCCCATGTCCAGGATCCGTCTGTGTGTGGTGGCTCTTGATGCACTGACTCCAGCCTCAGACCACTCCTTGTGAAAGTCCCCAACACTTTTGAATGGCCTTTTCCTGACAATCCTCTCCAGGCTGCGGTCTTCCCTGCTGCTTGTGCATCTTTTTTCTTCTACACTTTTCCCTTCCACATAACTTACTATTAATGAGCTTTGATACAGCACTTTGGGAACTCCTTTTGCAATTACCTTTTGAGGTTTTCCCTCCTTATGGAGGGTTTCAATGATGGTTTTCTGCACAACTGCCAGGTCAGCAGTCTTTCCCATGATTGTGATTCCTACTGAACGAGACTGAGAGACCATTTAAAGGCTCAGGAACCCATCGCAGGTGTTATGGCTTAATTAGCTGATTAGAGTGGGACACTTTGAGCCTAGAATATTGCACCTTTTCACAATATTCTAATTTTCTGAGATTGTGGATTTGGGGTTTTCGTGAGCTGTAAGCCATAATCATCACAATTATGACAAATCACGTCTTGAACTATCTTGCTTTGAATGTAATGAGTCTATCTCATATATTAGTTTCACCTTTTAAGCTGCATTAGTGAAATAAATTAACTTTTGCACGATATTCTAATTTTTCGAGTATCACCTGTATGTGAGAAGTGTTAGCGTGACCTGGGAGTCAAGTGGTTAACTACTGTCAGGAGCCACAATTTGTTTTTCAGACTCAGTGTCTGTAGAGGGAATACACACTGATGAGTGAATATCTCCCACTGCAATCTCATGACACATCATTTCATCTGTCATCAGATACTCTGCAGGCAACTACCCTGACATCTGGCATTTATTATAGGCAACCAGGTTCGTATCATATGTTTTTCTCGGTGAGCCTCTCTGGCATAATATGCTAGTCCTCATATTCAGTATTTAACATTTTTCCCTGCACTTCATGGCTTTTAATGGGTTTACCACACAAGCCTACTTCTGGGTCAGTGATTCCAATCTGTTTAACTACTTAAAGACCGAGCTTCTTTTTGAGATTTGTTGTTTACAAGTTAAAATATTTTTTTTTTTGCTAAAAAATTACTCAGAACCTCCAAACATTTTATATATATTTTTCAGACACCCTAGAGAATAAAATGTCAGTCATTGCAATACTTTATTTGCTCAGCGGTCTTACAAGTCTTACAAGCGCAATTTGTTTGGAAAAAATACACTTTTTTGAATTAAAAATTAAGACAACAGTGAAGTTAGCCCAATGTTTTTCTATATTGTGAAAGATAAATAAAGGTAAATTGATACCCAACATGTCATGCTTCAAAATTGCGCCCGCTCGTGGAATGGCGACAAACTTTTGCATCTAAAAATCTCCATTGGCGACGTTTAAAAATTTCTACAGGTTACCAGTTTTGAGTTAGAGGAGGTCTAGTGCTAGAATTATTGCTCTCCCTCTATTGATCACGGCGATACCTCACGTGTGGTTGAAACACCGTTTTCATATGCGGGAGCGACTTACGTATGTGTTCGCTTCTGCGCGCTAGCTCGGTGGGACGTGCGCTTTAAAAAAAAAATTTTCTTATTTATTTTACTGTTTATTTTTTATTTTTACACTGTCCTTTAAAAAAAATGGAGTCACTTTTAGTCCTATTAGAAGAAATGTAAACATCCCTTGTAATACAAAAAAAGCATGATAGGACCTCTTTAATGTGCGATCTGGGGTCAAAAAGACCTCAGATTTCACATTTAGGCTTAAATGCAATAAATAAATATAAATAAATGTCATTTGAAAAAAAAAATCCCCTTTAAGAGCATTGGGTGGAAGTGACGTTTGATTTTTTTTTTCTTTTACCAAGTAACGTACATTCCACATGAGAAATGATGCTACCAAAATTAGCATGTGCTGTAATTTACCTCCAGCATTGTTCCTGTTTCTTCTTGCTGGAAGCTGCCATTTCGCTAAAGCCCAGAGCCCCTGAGCAGAAGTAAATCAAAGATACGAACATATGTTTGCATGTCCAATCCTGTGAGTTAGTTCACATTTTTGGTGGTTGTGGTTCTGTGTATTTTGCTGTATACAATACTGTATCTATGACAATAGATAATATTAAACTTAACGCTGCTCCTTTATTAAACTTATATTAACCACTTTCTTACTGGGCACCTAAACCCCCCTCCTGCCCAGACCAATTTTCAGCTTTTAGCGCTGTCACTCTTTGAATGACAATTGTGTGGTCATACAACACTGTACCCAAATGAAATTTTTATCATTTTTTTCACACAAATAAAGCCTTCTTTTGGTGGTATCTGATCACCTCTGGGTTTTTTATTTTTTGTTTAAAAAATAAAAAAAGACCAACATTTAAAAAAAATAAATAAAAAAACCTTTTATATTTTGTCAATAAATTTTGCAAACAGGTAATTTTTCTCCTTCATTAATGTACGCTGATGAGGCTACACTGATGGGCACTGATAGGCTGCACCGATGGGCACTGATAAGGCGGCACTGCTGGGCACTGATGGAGTGGCACTGGTGGGCACTGATAGGTGGCATTGGTGGGCACTGATGGGCGGCACTGAAGGGCATTAATAGGTGGCACTGAAGGGCACTAATAGGTGGCACTGATATCTGTCACTAATAACTGGCACTGATGGGCACTGATCGGCACTGGTAGGTGACACTGATAGGCAGCACTGCTAGGTGGCACTGATGAGGCACTGATTGGCACCATTGGTGGGCATTAATAAGTGGCACTCGTGAGCATTGATAGGTGGCACTCATTGCTGGCACTTATGTACTGGTGGGCACTGATTCGTGGCACTGAAAGGCAGTACTGGTGGGCACATTAGAGGCGGCTTTGCCTCTTCCTCTTCGGGTCGATGTCCCTTCAACAGAAGCTGGTGACTGGATTTTTTCTCTCCTCACACTGTCAGCGTGAGAGCAAAAAGAAAACGATTACCGATCCCCTGTTTACATCATGTGATTAGCTGTCATTGGCTGACAGCTGATCACGTAATAAGGGGCCGAAATCGACCCCTTACTCCGATCTGTGATCACCCGAGTCTCATTGACTCGGATCACTGAGGAAGAAGTGCATAAAAAAGCCACGTCCATTTGAGAGACAAAAATAGGTACTACTGTGTATTACCAAAATAGCGGACTTTTAAGGCTTGGAAACAATCAAGAGAAAATCTAATGAAAGCAATCAATTTTATTGAAAGTATTATACAATATCAAAAAGGAGGATAAAACCATCACATATGTGCATCTGTATTTATGTGCAGTGAGCCCTTGTGCGTCTACGCGTTTCGCCGTTAGGCTTCTCCAGGACACGATCAAAGTTCAGAGATGCAACAGATAAGAGAATACATTTCTCTATCTTAGTGTGAGATACATAGTTATAGTATCCATGATAAGATGAACAGTGGGTTTGGGGATTGAAAATCCATCCGCGGTGGCTGAATCTAGATGCAGGGACAAATTGACAATCTACAGTCCTGGCCTGAGGGGCGCCAAAGTAGTCGCAAGGTATCCGTCAATACATCACTCAATAATTGGGTTTGGATCATACAGGTGATTAATTCCCGGCAGCATATAGCTTTTAAAGCGGGAATTCAATAGGCAAACATGCCCCTGGGATACAGCCGTGTGCAGTGGTTTTATCCTCCTTTTTTTGATATTGTATAATACTTCCAATCAAATTGATTGCTTTCATTGGATTTTCTCTTAATTGTTTCCAAGCCTTAAAAGTCCACTATTTTGGTAATACACAGTAGTACCTATTTTTGTCTCTCATTGACTCGGGTGATCACAGCACGCCACACGTGCCCTTCAGGGGGGCGTGGCGATCGTGCAAAGGGGTGGGCGTCTATTGACAGCCTCCCGGCAAAGCAGATCCGCGCTGTAGCCGTCATTCGGCTATAGCGCGGATCTGAAGCAGTTAACCAAACTATTACATAAAGTGCTCATGCAATCAATAAGTCCATTGTTGTGCAATCATAAATGAAAGTCCATCCATGCAGAGAAAGTGACAAACGTAATGGATTTCTGCTTGTGAAGATTCCAGTACCACTTTGTGCTCCCCTCCTGATTCCCCACTCACCAGCAATAAGGTTCAAAACCGCATGGTCTTTATCCTGCACCAATGGATGAGTCTATCTCCTTCCTTCTCCTTCGATTACAAGGTTCCCATTATGGTGGTATGAGATATACCAATGAAGAGAGAGATGTATATAGCGAAATACTGCTAGGTTTATTGGAAAAGTTTAAAAACAAATGCACTTACAGCAATGAAAAGTCATAGGGCATGTAAACAACGATCGCCGCCATCAGATTGTGCTTTCTATCTCGTTTTCGCTTCAGGGACGAACGAGATAGAAAGCACAATCTGACGGCTGGAACGCACGCTACGGCGGAGATCATTATTTACATGCCCGTATGACTTTTCATTGCTGTAAGTGCACTGTAAAGGAGCGCTAAGTTTAATATTATCTATTGTCATTCTATGGGGTCTATGACCTTGCACTATAGCAGCAGCTTCTTGGTACAAATAAAATACATTTTATAATCCATATTTTATAATCCACATTTATTTTTCACGATTTATTGGGATATTTAATATCTCACAGACAGTAAAGCACATCTAACCATAGCGCAGGTATTTTCACTATTATTATATTATTATTCACTAGTACTGTATCTATAGTTCAACCTTTTTTCCCACCTATTATTTGTGTGAAATGTGTTATAAACCTGTTAAAGTAATTTATTGGGCTGATTGTGTTAGTTGGGTACCTAGGCTAGCTGTGTTGGACTTAGAAACAAATTGGACTTACGAACATGCTCTTGGAACGGAACTCGTTCGTATGTAGGGGACTTACCATACCTTCAAAAGCGGCCAGCCTGAAGTCATCTAGCAGGACTTAAAGCGGGGTTCCACCCAAATTTTGAACAATATCTGTATGTATTCTCTTCCTTGCCTAGATGCTGACATGCCGTTTAAAAAAATTTAAATCGCCGTAATTACCTTTTATTTTTCTATTCTTCTTTGCACTTCCTGGTTCTCCTCCCATGGGAGTAGGCGTGTTTCTAGCCCCTCCCAGACTTCTGGGAGCTAGTCTCAGGCTTCCCAGGATGCCACTGAGCATGTGCGGAAACGAGCGGTGAATGCTGGGAGCACAGCATTCACCACATCCAGGAAATAAATGCTTGTGGGCTTCAAATGCCCACAATGAAGATGGAAACCGCCTGCAGTGAATAATATAATAATAATAATATAAGTTATTCTTTCCGACGAAATCTGACACAGGCGGACATATTACACACAATATGTGAGTATGTAATGCTGAGAAGAAAAGTTTGTGAATGAACTAAAAAAAAAAAAAAACGATAGATAGGTGGACCCCCGCTTTAAACCATGTTTTTTGCACTCAGGCACTTCCACTAATACCGCTTTGTTTTTCAGTGCAGATTCTTTAACCTTTTCTTGGGTTACCAACAAGAATCTCAGATTACCAGAATCTCTGTTATTCTCTTGCCATTTCTTGGCTCTTCCATCTTGCAAAAGTTATGCCTAGTACACGCGATTAGAAAATCTGACGAAAAGTAACGCTTTTTTAAAGCGATTGTATAATAATCTGACCGTTAATACACAGCTTTTGAGAGCCGATCGCGGCAGTTCATGCTAAATTATCCGAAGGGACAAACACAAAATGTTTTCCCGTATGATACCATTGTTTAACCACTTCAGCCCCAGAAGGATTTACCCCCTTAATGACCAGGACATTTTTTGCGATACGGCACTGCGTTGCTTTAACTGACGATTGCGCGGGTGTGCGACGCTGTACCCAAACAAAAAATGTATGTCCTTTTTTCCCACAAATAGAGATTTATTTTTGCGGTATTTGATCACCTCTGCCGTTTTTATTTTTTGCACTATAAACAAAAAAAAGGTGTCAATTTTGAAAAAAAAAAACAATATTTTATACCTTTTGCTATAATAAATTTCCCCAAAAAAATGTCTTCATCAGTTTAGGCCGATATGTATTCTTCTACATATTTTTGATAAAAAAATAACAATAAGCGTATATTGATTGGTTTGCACAAAAGTTATAGCGTCTACAAAATAGGGGATATATTTATAGCATTTTTATTATTTATTGATTTTTTTACTTGTAATGGCGACGATCTGCAAATTTTTTTGTGGGATTACTAAAGTGACAGATCTGACACTTTTGACACTTTTTTGGGACCAGTGACATTTATACAGCGATCAGAGTGAAAAATAGCCACTGATTAGTGTATAATGTCACTGGCAGGGAAGGGGTTAACACTTGGGGCGATCAAGGGGTTAAATGTGTTCCCTGGGAGGTGTTTTTAACTGTGGGGGGAGTGTACTGATTGGGAGTAGAGAGAGATCGCTGTTCCTAATCACTAGGAACAGCAGATCTCTCTCTACTTCCCTGTCAGAATGGGTATCTGTCTGTTTACATTGACAGATCGCCGTTCTGGCTCTCTGAGGAGTGATCGCAGGTCGCCGGCATATATCGCGGCTGCCGGCCACATGCATCGGCTCCGATGACACGCTGTGGGTGCGCGCCCCATATACCCCTTCAAGCGCCCGCCGTACAGCTACGGCAATTCGCGCAGGGGAGCCAACCTGCCAACGGAATCAGAGAGCCCTGTTCGTTAGAGCTTACAATCTAAGGGGGGGTGGGGTGTCAAGAGATACAAGAGGTAATAACTCTGGGGGATGTACTGCTGATGGAGAAAATAAATGTACAGTTGTTAGGTGGGGGCCAGATAGGCTTCTCTGAAGAAATGAGTTTTCAGGGATCATTTGAAAGTGGACAGGGTAGGAGATAGTCAGACAGATTGGGGTAGAGCATTCCAGAGGATGGGAGAGGCTTGGGAGAAGTCCTGGAAGTGAGCATGGGATGAGGTGACTAGAGATCAGGAGGTCTGGGGATGAACAAAGAGAATGATTTGGTTGGTAGTTTGAGACAAGGTTAGTGATGTAGCTGGGGGCCAGGATGTGGATGGCTTTGTAAGTAATTGTTAGTATCTTGAAATTATTTTGTTGGTTGAGTGGCAGCCAATGGAGGGATTGGCAGAGAGGGGTAGCAGACGCTGAGCGGTTTGTAAGGTGGATGAGCCTGGTAGCAGCGTTCATGATGGACAGAAGGGGGGATAACCTTTAGAGCTAAGCCAATGAGGAGGGAGTTACAGTAGTCGAGGCAATAGATGACCAGAGAGGGAATTAGAAGCTTTGTGGTATCTTGGAGATGTCGTGGAGGTTGAGGCGGCAAGCTTTGGACAGCGATTGGATGTGAGGCCGAAAGGATAGTTCAGAGTCCAGGATTACACCTAGGACCTTGGCGAGGGATGACGAGTTGATAGTTGAGCCGTTGATTTTGACAGAGAGATTAGGGTAAGTGGTACGTGGGGGAGGAAATATTATGAGCTCGGTTTTGGATAGATTGAGTTTGAGGAAGTGATGTGACATCCAGGCTGATATGTATGTTAGTAAGTTGGTGATGCGTGAGCAGTGTTCATTTCGTCAGCTAAAATACAGTGCCTTGCAAAAGTATTCACCCCCTTGGCATTTTTCGTGTTTTGTTGCCTCACAACCTGGAATTAACATGGATTGTTTGAGGTTTGCATCATTTAATTTACAAAACATGCGCCCAACTTTGTAGATTTTTTTTTTTACTGTGAAGCAAACAACAAATAGGACAAAATAACACAAAAAGTCAATGTGCATAACTATTTACCCCCCCTAAAGTCACCTTTTGTGGCTATCACAGCTCCAAATCGCTTTGGATAAGTCTCTATGAGCTTGCCACATTTTACCACTGGGATTTTTGCCCATTCCTCCTTGCAAAATTGCTCCAGCTCCTTCAAGTTGGATGGTTTGCACTTGTGAACAGCAATCTTTAAGTCTGACCACAGATTTTCTATTGGATTGAGGTCTGGGCTTTGACTAGGCCATTCCAACACATTTACATGTTTCCCCTTAAACCACTCAAGTGTTGCTTTAGCAGTGTGTTTGGGGTCATTATCCTGCTGGAAGGTGAACCTCCGTCCTAGCCTCAAATCACACACAGAGTGGTACAGGTTTTGCTCAAGAATATCCCTGTATTTAGCACCATCCATCTTTCCCTCAACTCTGACCAGTTTCCCAGTCCCGACTGCTGAAAAACATCCCCACAGCATGATGCTGCCACCACCATGTTTCACTGTGGGGATGGTGTTCTTTGGGTGATGTGATGTGTTGGGTTTGCGTAAGACATAGCGTTTTCTTTGATGGCCAAAAAGTTCAATTTTAGCCTCATCAGACCAGAGCACCTTCCTCCATACATTTTGGGAGTTTCCCACATGCCTTTTCACAAACTCAAAACGTGCCATTTTTGTTTTTTGCTGAAAGTAATGGCTTTCTTCTGGCCACTCTGCCATAAAGCCCAACTCTGCCATAAAGCCCAACACAAAGCTCAACTGTGGAACTCTGCAGCTCCTCCAGGGTTACCTTAGGTCTCTGTGCTGCCTCTCTGATTAATGCCCTCCTTTCCCGGTCTGTGAGTTTTGGTGTGCGGCCGTCTCGTGGCAGGTTTGCTGTTGTGCCATGTTCTTTCCATTTGGTTATGATAGATTTGATGGTGCTCCTAGGGATCATCAAAGATTTGGATATTTTTTTTTATAACCTAATCCTGACCTGTACTTCTCAACAACATTGCCCCTTACTTGTTTGGAGAGTTCCTTGGTCTTCATGACAGTGCTTGGTTAGTGGTGCCTCTTGCTTAGGTATTGCAGCCTCTGGGGCCTTTCAAAAAGGTGTGTATATGTAATGACAGATCATGTGACACTTAGATTGCACACAGGTAGACATCATTTCACTAATTATGTGACTTCTGAAGGTAATTGGTTGCACCAGCGCTTTTTGTGGGCTTGATAACAAAGGGGGTGAATACATACGCACATGCCAATTATCAGTTTTTTATTTCTGAAAAATAGTTTTATGTATATATTTTTAAAATTTTACTTCACCAACTTAGACTATTGTGTTCTGATCCATCACATATAATTCAGATTAAAAAAAACACTGAACTAAAGGCTGTAATGTAACAAAATAGGTAAAAAGCCAGGGGGGTGAATACTTTTGCAAGGCACTGTAATTTTGTCTACTAAATTAATACTATTTTAGTCAACTAAAACGAAAACAATTGAGATGACTAAAATACGACTAAAATGGCATTGTAGTCAAAAGACTTAAATACGACTAAAATGAAAATGGCCTTTTAGTCAAAAGACTATTACTTAAACTAAATTTACACTGCACTACCACTTAAGAATATTAAGAAAAAGGCTTTTCTTATTTTTTTCTTAATATTTAATGTTGGTAAAATTACATTGCTATAAGCAATTTGGAGCCTTCCAATGGATAGGATTGTATATATGAAGGTTTTCTATAATTTTTTTTTCTATTGGTTGAACTATATGGACTTGTGTCTTTTTTTGACCTGAATAAAGCTAGGTACATACGGATTGAAATTTGGCCATTTCAGCAGGGCCTGTCCAAATGTTGATCTGTGTTTGGCCCTCCATGTTCAACAGAAGTGGTTTGGAACTGCTGGAAAACTTTCATTTGCTTTGCCACTGCAGCGAATCGGATGTAGCACTAATCAGTGTATTCTGACAGCAGAGGAGTCCCACTGTCAGAATACAGTAGCACAGCAGGGAGAATTCTTCCATCCACCCCACTTGCGTCCATCCCAACGGCTGAATGAAAAGTGAAAATGTGTGTATGCCCAGCTTAAAGTGTAACTACACTGCATTGGAGCACCACAAACCAAAAAGTTATTTATTTATATTATTATTATTAATATTATACAGAATTTATAGCGCCAACAGTTTACGCAGCCCTTTACAATATAAAAGAGAGACAATACAGTTACAATACAAGAGGATTAAGAGGGCCCTCCTCAGAAGAGCTTACATTCTAATAGGGTGGGGCAGGTGGCACAAAAGGTTGTAACTGTGGGGAATGAGCTGATGGAAGTTGTAAAAGATTAGTTAGAGGTGTTATAGGCTTCCCTGAAGAGATGAGTTTGCAGGGATTGCCTGAAGGCAGCGAGTGTAGGAGATAGCCAGACAGGTTGAGGTAGAGAGTTCCAGCGGACGGGAGAGGCTCTGGAGAAATCCTAGAGACGAGCATGGGAGGAGAAGAGGGAGCTTGAGAGTAGGAGGTCTTGAGAGGAGCGTAGAGGATGGCTTGGGTGATATTTGGAGACAAGATTGGTGATGTAGCTCGGGCAGAGTTGTAAATGGCTTTGTATGTTGTGGTTAGTATTTTGAATTTAATTCGCTGGGAGATTGGGAGCCAGTGTAGGAATTGGTGGAGAGGGGTGGCAGACACTGAGCGGTTGGTAATGTGGATAAGTCTGACAGGACCATTCATGATAGACTGAAGAGGGGATAGCCTATGGAGAGGTAGGCCAATGAGAAGGGAGTTGCAATAGTCAAGGCGAGAGATTACAAGGGAGTGAATGAGTAACTTGGTGGTTTTATTTGTTAAAAAGGGGTGTATTTTAAGAGATGATACGGAGGTGAAGTCTACAAGTTTTCGACAGCGATTGGATTTGAGGCTGATAGGACAGGTCTGAGTCTAGGATTACACCTAGTACCCTGACATGAGGGGAAGGACTGAAGGTTGCATTATTGATTTTGATGGAAAAGCCATTGGGGGGGCACAGGCGGGGGGAATATTACCAGCTCGGTTTTAGAGAGATTTAGTTTAAGGAAGGGGTGCAACATCCATGCTGATATTTAAGTTAGTACATTAGTAAAGCGAAAGGAGACTGAAGGAGTGAGGTGAGGAGCAGACAGATAGATTTGGGTGTCATCGGCATATAGATGATATTGAAAGCCTTGGGTGGTTATCAAGTGACCAAGGGAGTAGGTGTAGATAGAGAAGAGAAGGGGTCCAAAAACAGAGCCTTGGGGGATTTCTACAGAAATGGGCAATGGAGAGGAGGAGACAGAGTTGTAGGTAACACTGAATGAGCGCTGTGATAGGTAGGAGGAGAACCAGGATAGAGTAGAATGTTGGAACGGAGTTTATTGAGAAGGAGCCGGTGGTCAACAGTATCAAAGGCTGCAGAGAGGTGAAGTAGTAGGAGTATGGAGTGGTGCCCATTGGTTTTAGCAGTTAGTAAATTGTTAGTGAGTTTTAGTAAGGAAGTTTCTGTGGAGTGCTGCAAGCAAAAGCCAGACTGTAAGGGGTCAAGAAGGTTATTATCACTGAGGTAACAGCTAAGACTGTTGTACACTAAGTGTTCTAGAAGTTTAGAGGTAAATGGGAGCAATGAGATGGGTCTTAAATTGTTCAGGTTGGTGGGGTCCAAAGGCTTTTAAAGTATGGGAGTGATCAGCGCATGTTTTAGAGGGGAGGGGAAGGTGCCACTAGAGAGGGAGAGATTGAAGATGTGATTGAGGGAGCATAGGATAGAAGAAGAGGGTGACCATAGAAGTTGTGAGGGAACAGAATCCAGGGGACAGTTGATTAAGTGGGCATCTGAGAAAAGTTTTGTAACCTCTTCAGTAATAGCCAGTTCAAAAGAGGAGAGTGTTGACTGTGCTGGTAGGCAAGGTATGTTGAGTGGGGAAGATGTACACACAGTGGAGGTGTCTTCACGTATTGCATCAATCTTGTCTTTGAAGTGATTGGCTATCTCATGGGCAGTGAGTGAGTCAGTGTGTAGAGGGGGGTAGGGGACGAAGCAGAGAGTTAAAGATTGAGAAGAGCTGACTGGATGACAAGGTATTAATGAGAGAGACAAAATAGGCTTGTTTGGCAGCATGGAGCAAGGAATTGTATCTTAGAAGGGCAGATTTATATAGGGTGAAGTCCTGCAGGCATTTGGTTTTACGCCACAGTCGTTCAAGAGATTTCTAGTGTTGTCAGTTTGCCAGGGTTGTAATAGTCGGGGCCTGATATTCAAAGCAAACTCCCCCATCCATCCATGTCCCTGTGCTTTATTTTGCTAAGAAATCACGTTGAACCCCCCCACCCCCCTAGCATTTCTGGCCATGGCCAATTTGAGTAAGGGTAGATGATTCATGTAGCATTTACTTCCTGGAATCCATCTGCCCTTAGTTCAGGCATGCAGGCAAGAGGGTGTGCTTAACTGACATGAACTGACATGCATGAACTGAGGAAATGTAAAAAAAAGTTTAATACAAGTAAATGTGATATACTTTCCTATGTATTTACTAATGCTGACAACATGAGGATTAAAAATAGTCCATGTGGACTGAGAGAGTGAAGTTCCGCTTATGTAACTCACACCATTCAACTTGCTAATATATCATTCTATGTACAGTTAGGTCCATATATATTTGGACACAGGCACAATTTTCATACTTTTGGCTCTGTATGCCACCAGAATAAAATTAAAACGAAACAATCCAAAGATATTTGAAGTGCAGACTTTCAGCTTTAATTCAAGGGAACATAAAAATCAAGTACAAATTTTAGGAACTGCAACCAATTTTTTACACAATCCCCCCATTTTCACGGGCTCAAATGTAATTGGATAAATTAATAAATTAAAAAATAAAATGTTCATTTTTAATATTTTGTTGAGAATCCTTTACTGGCAATGACTGCGTGAAGTCTGAAACCCTTGGACATTACCAAATACTGGGTTTCCTCCTTTCTGATGCTTTGCCAGGCTCTAACTGCAGCTTCAGTTGTTCTTTGTTTGTGGGTCTTTCTGTCTTTAGTTTTGCCTTCAGCAAGTGAAATGCGTGCTCAATTGGGTTGAGATCAGGTGATTGACTTGGCCATTGCAGGATATTCCACTTCTTTTCCTTCAAAAGCTCCTAGGTTGCTTTTGCAATGTGCTTTGGATCATCGTCCACCTGTACTGTGAAGTGC
The DNA here is from genome assembly GCA_037952925.1 of Lithobates clamitans. Classification (NCBI taxonomy): domain Eukaryota; kingdom Metazoa; phylum Chordata; class Amphibia; order Anura; family Ranidae; genus Lithobates; species Lithobates clamitans. Next base: position 95,445 of record JBBGZY010000315.1, read on the forward strand.
CGTCCTATCAACTTTGCTGCATTTGGCTGAATCGGGGCTGACAGTATATCTCTAAACACTGCAGAATTCATCTGGCTGCTTCTGTCTTCTGTCACATCATCAATAAGCACCAATGACCCAGTGCCACTGGAAGCCATGCATGTCCATGCCACCACACTGCCTCCACCATGTTTTACAGATGACGTGTGCTTTGGATCATGAGCTGTTCCAAGCCTCCTCCCCCCTTTTTTTCTTCCTGTCATTCTGGTACACATTAATCTTAGTTTCATCCGTCCAAAGAATGCTTTTCCAGAACTGGTCTGGCTTTTTTAAATGTTTTTTGACAAAGTCTAATCTGGCTTTTTTATCCTTCAGGCTTATTAATGGTTTGCACCTTGTGGTGAACCCTCTCTATTTAACCTTGTGAAGTCTTCTCTTGATTGTAGACTTTGACAATGATACTCCCACCTCTTGGAGAGTGTCCTTCACTTGTCTGGATGTTGTGAATGGGTTTTTCTTTACCATAGAGAGGATCCTACAATCATCCACCACTGGTGTCTTCCGTGGACGTCCAGGCCTTTTTATGTTGCTGATCGCACCAGTGTGTTGTTCTTTCCTCAGAATGTACCAAACTGTTGATTTGGCCACTCCTAATGTTGCTGCTATCTCTCTGATGGATTTGTTTTGTTTTTTTATGCCTTACAATGACCTGTTTCACTTACATGGACAGCTCCATTGCTGTAGGTTCACAGCAATAGCAATAGATTCTATTCCTGCTTAATTGATGAAGAAATAGCAAAGGAGTAGCCCACACCTGGCCATGAAACAGCTTTTGATACAATTGTCCAATTACTTTTGGCCCCTTGAAAAAGACGGGGTGGCTATTCAAAGAGCTTCCTCCAATTTGGATGAAAAACCCTTCCTCCAATTTGGATGTACATACCCTCAAATTAAACCTGAGAGTGCGCACTTTCAGCCCATATCCATTATATAACTATAGTTGAATATGTTTTGGTAAATACCTGAAAAAAACTAAAATTGTGCCTGTGTCAAAATATATATGGACCTAACTGTATATGCAATGTATTTGTAAACTACCTCAATTGCAAATAGCAATATTATATACAATATATATTTAAACAACATTATTTGTGAAAGTCTCTAAAAAATGTTTACTCACTGCTGATAATCACTCTCCTAAATCACTCTCTGGAGTTGATTGGCCTTCAACTTGGTAAAGTCTGGACACACTTGTTATCTATCAAAAAGATCCCTTTGATTGGTCTTTCACCGCTTACAAACTTTGTACAAAGAAAAAATAATCCCATGCACATTATTTCGTGCTGTAACAGCCAAAGGTGGGACAAGATCATCCAGTGCCAGGACAATGAGCAGAAACTGCACCATTGACACCCCCAGGGCTGGTCTGGGACAAAAATTTGGCCCTAGACTTCATCCAGACTGACCCACTTTGACAGGTCTCTCCCATGCCGGTCGGACAAACACGCCCCCCACCCTGGCCTACCAAACAAGGCCCCCCCTTCCCACTAGCCATTAGCCGTTCCACATTATTTCTCTTATGAGCAGTACCAGTGGGGAAGCTAGACATTATTTCACCCGGGGCAAAGAATCAGTTTGGCGCCCCCCCCAATGGGACAAGATTAGGCAGGAAAGTGAGAAACTCCCAGGCCATAGCTGTCTGTCCCCTCCCTCATGTTCCTTCTGGTCCCCCCCATGCTCATCTGTCCCCCCCTGTTCTCCTCTGGTCCCCCCCCCATGCTGCTCCTCTATTCCCCCCCATGCTGCTCTGGTCCCCCTTGTGCTCCTCTTGTCCCCCGCATGCTCCTCTGTTCCCACGCATGCTCCTCTGTTCCCCCCCAAGCTGCACTGGTCCCCCATGTGCTCCTCTGATCCCCCCATGCTCCTTTGGTCCCCCATGTGCTCCGCATGCTCCTCTGGTCCCCGCATGCTCCTCTATTCCCCCCATGCTGCTCTGGTCCCCCATGTGCTCCTCTCCCTCCCATGCTGCTCTGGTCCCCCATATGCTCATCTCTCCCCCCCATGCTGCTCTGGTCCCCCATATGCTCCTCCCCCCATGCGGCTCTGGCCCCCATATGCTCATCTCTCCCCCCCATGCTGCTCTGGTCCCCCATATGCTCCTCCCCCCATGCTGCTCTGGTCCCCCATATGCTCCTCTCCCCCCTCATGCTGCTCTGGTCCCCCATATGCTCCTCTCCCCCCCCTGCTGCTCTGGTCTCCCATATGCTCCTCCCCCCCCATGCTGCTCCGGTCCCCTGTGCTCCTCTGTCATCGCCCCCCCCCCCCCCCCCCCCCGCAGCGTTCAACTCCTCTCCCTGGCTAGTTATGCAGCGCACCTGAATACAGACATGATGCTCGGGAGTCGACACTGAGAAGCTCATCATACAATCCAGAAGGAGGGCGGCCACACACAGTTGTAACATAACCTTCTTTGGCACTCATTCTCCTGCTCTTTCCTTCCCCCACTCTCCATCCAGTCTGCTGCCCTGGTGAATCTAGATGGAAAGCGGCTGAAGGAAAGAGCAGGAGAACGAGTGGCGAGGAAGGTTATGTTACAGCTGTGTGTGGCCGCCCTTCTTCCCGGATTGTATGATGAGCTTCTCAGTATTGACTCCTGAGCATCATGTCTGTATTCAGGCGCGCTGCATAACTAGCCAGGGAGAGGAGGTGAGCGCTGCGGGGGGTGACAGAGGACCGGAGGGAGGCGGCGGTCCGCTGTCAGTGTATCCGTCCCACCAGGAAACTCCCGGTAGTCCCGATGGCCAGTACATGCCTGGACACCCCATCATCTCACAAACCTCTGACCTATCAACCTTCACCAATTACCACCAATGAGTGGAGAAATTAATGTAACCAATATCAGCATGCATCAAAATGTTTGTGTGCCATGCAATTAAATAGTACCAATGCTTGTGTTACACTGCAACAAACTGAAGCATTTAAATTGGTGCACAAGTATGAGGCTAACATTGGCAAAGGAAATGTCCCTGGGTTGGTGGTGTGACTGGAATGAAAAATGTTCCTGGGGCAGAGGTGTCTCTGATAGGAAAAATGTCCTTGAGTCGAAGGTGTCGCTGAAAAGAAAAATGTCCCTGTCTTGGTGCTGTGACTGGAATAAAAAAATGTCGGTGGTGTCACTGGAAGGAAAAATGTTCCTGCATTGGCGGTGTTACTGAAAGGTAATTTGACTCTGAGCCTGTGGTGTCACTAAAAGAAAAAGTATGCGTCTGAGTTGGTGGTGTCATTAAAAAGAAAAGATATCCCTGCTCTTCCCTTAACCCTTTAAACCCCCCTGTCCCACAACAAAACTCTCCTTCCCCCCACTACAGCGCTTTCTCCCAAATACTCTACAGGAGGATCTGCTGCTAAGTGGCTGGGCTGTCATGCTGGGAGCGCTCTTTGTGAGGAGAGGTGCGCTGTCAATTCCAAACTCAGAAGCTAGCACAGGAAGTTGGCTTCTGTTTTCAGAACATGTGATAGCGGTAAACACAGGGCTAGTGCTGGAGGTGGCCATACTCCAGACGAAAAAAGCCCAGATGAGACGAATGACACTGCAGTCAGTGTTAGTAAATAGAGGAGAAGGGAGCTGCTGGAGCTCCCATCGTACCCCTGCCGCTACATCGAGATGCTGCACTGGGGGCATTTGCCCCTACTGCCTTCCCAACTCCCACCCCTTGTCCCAGCTCAGATAACAGCACTCAATCCACCACTTTAGGTATATCCATCTTTTACATACACTGCCCAGTCATGGAACTCCTATTCCGCCTTCATCAAACAACTGTGACTCAAAGGTTATGTTCCCATTTCACTCCAATCATGCATTTGTACTAAATTACCCTGCCATCCAATACCACGGCCACTGCCTCTTGTCTCTCACCCGCTATTAAGTCAGCTGCTCTGAACACCACCCATCCCAACAATGTTGGTGGGCTGTGTATCTGTGTGCACAAGCTCCTCTGATGCGTTTCATCCTCAGGATTTTGTCAAGAGATAGCTGGCACATGCAAAACCTCGTACTTATACATACTGTGATGTTGAAACCTTTACTATTAACCCCACAATACCCTACAATGATTGCTAAACACATTTGATACAGATACTGTGATCCATAGCATACAGTATAATATATAACAGTAACTGTTATATATTAAACATCCTCCACATCAAATACAATTATAATTAGTTAACCCCATACATTAAAGTTAATTATTCATAATGACATAGTGTATAAGTCCAAATCAGATACCCCTTATTTGTCACTAATAAAATACTTCAAATTTATACCCAAATTTAAACCCCTAGGTGATAGAGTCTTTGTGATATAAATCTATTTAATCTTTGTCTTTGATACAGTATTATTTGTTTCAGATTCCCTCCCCTCCAATTTAATTCTGTTTTTCTGTTCCCCAAATTGTAATCTTTGTGGATTTTTTATATATGTATACAGTATCTCAGAAAAGTGAGTACACCCCTCACATGTTTGTAAATATTTTATTATATCTTTTCATGTGACAACACTGAAGAAATGACACTTTGCTATAATCTAAAGTAGTGAGTGTACAGCTTGTATAACAGTGTAAATTTGCTGTCCCCTCAAAATAACGCAACACACAGCCATTAATGTCTAAACCGCTGGCAACAAAAGTGAGTACACCCCTAAGTGAAAATGTCCAAATTGGGCCCAAAGTGTCAATATTTTGTGTGGCCACCATTATTTTAAAGGTCTGCCTTAATCCTCTTGGGCATGGAGTTCACCAGAGCTTCACAGGTTGCCACTAGAGTCCTCTTCCACTCCTCCATGACGACATCACGGAGCTAGTGGATGTTAGAGACCTTGCGCTCCTCCACCTTCCGTTTGAGGATGTCCCACAGATGCTTAATTGGGTTTAAATCTGGAGACATGCTTGGCCAGTCCATCACCTTTACCCTCAGCTTCTTTAGCAAGGTAGTGGTCGTCTTGGAGGTGTGTTGGGGTTGTTATCATATTAGAATACTGCCCTGCGGCCCAGTCAATGAACTGTAGCTCCCCAGTGCCGACAGCACACATGCAGCCCCAGATCATGACACTTCGACCACCATGCTTGACTGTAGACAAGACACACTTGTCTTTGTACTCCTCACCTAGTTGCCGCCACACACGCTTGACACCATCTGAACCAAATAAGTTTATCTTGGTCTCATCAGACCACAGGACATGGTTTCAGTAATCCAAGTCCTTAGTATGCTTGTCTTCAGCAAAGTGTTTACAGGCGTTCTTGTGCATCATCTTTAGAAAAGGCTTCCTTCTGGGACGACAGCCATGCAGACCATTTTGATGTAGTGTGTGGCGTATGGTCTGAGCACTGAGATGCTGACCCCCCCTCATGTGTCTATTTCCCAAAGACAACCTCTGGATATGAGGATGAGCACGTGTACTCAACTTCCTTGGTCGACCATGGCGAGGCCTGTTCTGAGTGGAACCTGTCCTGTTAAACTGCTGTATGGCAGGGCCGGACTGGCCAACCGGGATACCGGGATATTTCCCGGTAGGCTGGCTGCATTTATTAAGGCTGAGGCCGCTTTTGCCTCGGCTGGCTGGCTGCCTGTGTCATCAATGTGAAGAGCGGCGGCCGCCGCACTATGTAATGCCTGTGTCACTGTCTCCTCCTCCGATCCGGCGCCGCCCACACTCAACTAAAGTGTAATATATGCCTCTGTGTGTGTGAGGGGGAGGAGCAGGAGAACAGTCCCTTCGTGACTTGTCCTGTGCGGCGCCAGCACCGCCCACTAATCTGAGGAGAATAGAAGTGGCCGGCCGTGCAGCACAACAATTAAGGTACAAAATTCTCTCTCTCTCTCTCTCTCTCTCTCTCTCTCTCTCTCTCTCTCTCTCTCTCTCTCTCTCTCCATTAAATTACAGCCACTGTGCCCATAAATTACAGCCACTGTGCCCATAAATTACAGCCACTGTGCCCATTAAACGCAGCCACTGTGCCCATTAAACGCAGCCACTGTGCCCATTAAACGCAGCCACTGTGCCCATTAAATGCAGCCACTGTGCCCATCAAACGCAGCCACTGTGCCCATCAAACGCAGCCACTGTGCCCATCAAACGCAGCCACTGTGCCATCAAACGCAGCCACTGTGCCATCAAACGCAGCCACTGTGCCATCAAACGCAGCCACTGTACCCATCAATTGCAGCCACTGTGCCCATTAAACACAACCACTGTGCCATCAAGCGCCACCACTGTGCCCATCAAGCGCCGCCACTGTGCCCATTAAACGCCGCCACTGTGCCCATCAAACGCCGCCACTGTGCCCATCAAACTCAGCCACTGTGCCCATCAAACGCAGCCACTGTAACCATCAATTGCCGCCCTCTCTCTCTCTCATCAAACGCAGCCACTGTTGTACCCATCGATTACAGCCACTGTGCCCATAAATTCCAGCCACTGTACCATCAAACGCAGCCACTGTACCCATCGATTACAGCCACTGTGCCCATTAAACGCAGCCACTGTGCCATCAAGCCCAGCCACTGTACCCATAAATTGCCACCACTGTGCCCATCAAACGCAGCCACTGTACCCATAAATTGCCACCACTGTGCCCATTAAACGCAGCCACTGTGCCCATAAATTACAGCCACTGTGCCCATAAATTACAGCCACTGTGCCCATTAAACGCAGCCACTGTGCCATCAAGCCCAGCCACTGTACCCATAAATTGCCACCACTGTGCCCATTAAACGCAGCCACTGTGCCCATAAATTCCCGCCACTGTGCCCATAAATTCCCGCCACTGTGCCCATCAAACACAGCCACTGTGCCATCAAACGCAGCCACTGTGCCCATCAAACGCAGCCACTGTACCCATAAATTCCCACCACTGTGCCCATTAAACGCAGCCACTGTGCCCATAAATTCCCACCACTGTGCCCATAAATTCCCGCCACTGTGCCCATCAAACACAGCCACTGTGCCATCAAACGCAGCCATTGTACCCATTAAACACAGCCACTGTGCAATCAAGCGCAGCCACTGTACCCATAAATTGCCACCACTGTGCCCATTAAACGCAGCCACTGTGCCCATAAATTCCCACCACTGTGCCCATCAAACGCAGCCACTGTACCCATAAATTGCCACCACTGTGCCCATTAAACGCAGCCACTGTGCCCATAAATTCCCGCCACTGTGCCCATCAAACACAGCCACTGTGCCATCAAACGCAGCCACTGTACCCATCAATTGCAGCCACTGTGCCCATTAAACACAACCACTGTGCCATCAAGCGCCACTACTGTGCCCATTAAACGCTGCCACTGTGCCCAAACGCAGCCACTGTGCCCATCAAACGCAGCCACTGTGCCCATCAAACACAGCCACTGTGCCCATCAATTGCCGCCAGTTTTCCCCATCAATTGCCGCCAGTTTGCCCCATCAATTCCTGCCAGTGTCCCCCCCGCCCGGCACTTACCTGTGTCAGGTCAGCTCGTTGCTCCACGCTCCCTCCGATCACAGTGCCTGTCGCTTCAGCCAATCAGGTGATAGGTAACCAGACCCAGTGCACCTGATTGGCTGAGAGGCGGGTCAGTGTTAGGAAATCAAATAAATCGCTTCCCTAACACAACACTGTGTAAGCAGCGAACGCACAGCAGTGTGTATGTATATATATATATATATATATATATATATATATATATATATATATATAGCCCTATGTGCTTTTATATGTGTCTTATCTATATATAATGCACTCTTTAAATGCGCTTTAAAATGCATGGTTTTCCATTTTATGAACAAGAAAATAATGAAGTTATGCTGTTGGGCTGGTATAATAATGCTATGGGGCTGGTATGACATTTTTTCCAGGGCTGGTTTTCATACCCAGTCCGGCCCTGCTGTATGGTCTTGACCACCGTGGTGCAGCTCAGTTTCAGGGTCTTGGCAATCTTCTTATAGCCTAGGCCATCTTTATGTAGAGCCACAATTCTTTTTTTCAGATCCTGAGAGAGTTCTTTGCCATGAGGTGCCATGTTGAACTTCCAGTGACCAGTATGAGAGAGCGATAACACCAAATTTAACACACCTGCTCCCAATTCACACCTGAGACCTTGTAACACTAACGAGTCACATGACACCGGGGAGGGAAAATGGCTTATTGTACCAATTTTGACATTTTCACTTGGGGGTGTACTCACTTTTGTTGCCAGTGGTTTAGACATTGATGGCTGTGTGTTGAGTTATTTTGAGGGGACAGCAAATTTACACTGTTATACAAGCTGTACACTCACTACTTTACATTGTAGCAAAGTGTCATTTCTTCAGTTTTGTCACATGAAAAGATATAATAAATATTTACAAAAATGTGAGGGGTGTACTCACTTTTGTGAAATACTGTGCATATATATATTTTTTTTTTTTTATTTATTTATTTTTTTTTTTAATGGTCTGACATTCTATGCTGTTTAAAGCCCCTTTTTATATTATACATCTGGTCCCTGATACTTTCTGCAAATGTCTGTGTGGTTTATTCTACATACTGATGTCTACAGGGGGGTTGCAACAAATAAATTACCCCTTTTGTGCAACAGGATATAAATTGTTTAAGCTAATATTCCTCATGAGTACATTTGGATGTGAAAGATTCTTTAAATTTATCATTGCACGTACTCTGCACCCTACTGGTGCACATAAACCCCAAAAAACCCTTTTCTTTCCAAGAATGTAACTTTTCTCCCATTTATAGGAGATTAACTCTATGATCCAAATTTTTGTCTCAGTGTAGATTTCTGGTATTTTGGGGAGTAGAGGTCCTAATACCTTATCCCTGAAAAAAAAGTAGTATTTTTTCATAATAGCCTCAATTTTTGGGCGTTATAATTTGTGACAAAAAACATACAAACTTAATGGATCCGGATGATAAACAAAGGCTTTTGTATCTTTAACCACTTGCGGACCGCCTGCCCGCAATGCAGGGTTGGGACAAGGGGTGGGCAGGATGGGAAGCTTCCCTGGGCACTGTGGTATCATGTGATGTGGGGGGGGCACCATGAGGAATTTGGGGGGAGGGAATTAATCTAGGTGGGGAAATTTCAGAGGGGGGGAGGGGTCTAGAAAAAGTGATTTGGGGGGATTTATGTTGGGAGGGGGAATAGAGGAAGAGGATTTGTGCAAGGAAGGGAGATTTTAGGTGTTTGTGCTAGAAGAGGTGATTTGGTAGAGGGGGAGGAAATTGGTGCTAGGATGTGTAGTTGAAAGAGAAATTTGATGGGTAGAGGAACTGTGCTAGTTTTTTTTGTGCTGGTGGGAATTTGAAGAGTGAGAGAGGATTTGAGCCGAGAGGAGGGGAGGCTAAGATTTGTGCCGGGAAGAGGGATTTCAGCAGGGTGTTGGATTTGTCCTGGGAGGAAGGGGAATTTATGCTTAGTGGTAAGCAAGCTGACACATAATGTTCATGTTCATACATCTTGGGGGGGGGGGGGGCGCGGCTTGACATCCAGATGACCTTGTCCCGGCACTGCCGCAATGTACTGTGGATGGGCGGCCCACACAGGCAAAGTGATGTACCCGCCGTATGTCGCTGCTTGCTTCTGGGCTTTGGGCATACGCATGCGCCCCCCACACGCCAGCACCCGCTGTGATTATACACAGCGGACAACTGCCAGCAAGTCTCTGTCAATTATTCATGGCCGGGACCTGCTGATCACTCGTGTACATTCACAGCCCAGAGCTCTGTGTTGACAATCAACACAGAGCTCTGAACAGAGAAACTTAGAGATCAGTTAGTAAAAGCAGCACACTTTACACATACTACACATAGCTAGGCACACATTTAACCCCTTGATTGCCCTAAATGTTAACCCCTTGCCAGCCAGTGTCATTAGTACAGTGACCGTATATACTAAATATTTGATCAAAGATGCCTGTAACTACCACAATCCTCCTACAGGCATCCAGGAAAAAATAGGAGGTGCTTTAGAAAAGTGTCCAAGTGCCTTTAACACAATGATGGTGTGACCCTCTACATGTGTACTATACACTAACACAAAATAAGATCTTGCTCTGAACAGATCTATAAACTAAAAATTATATGTGTACATATACTAACCAAATAGGTGTTCAAGTGTCCTTAGCACAGTGATGGTGTGACCCTCTTAATGTGTATTTCAACACTCACACAAAGTGTACTTTTACCAGACACTTATATAACTATACATCTCCAGTGATAAATTTTGTGGAGTCACTATATGCACAAAAATATACTAAAATATACTACATAACAAATCTTCAAAATAAATCAGTCCAAAAGTAGACGTGATATCACACGTGATAAAAAAAGTGTCCAAAACAGGTAACAATAAATCTTGATAAAGACAAAGGTGATGCTGTGTCTCTTCCACCTCTTCCCTCGTGAGCAGTGATTCCACTCCCTCAAGAATTACACTCACCGACTTATTTTGCCAGCACTTTCATGCAAGGCAATAATCGCTTATTTACCACACACCAGGGTAATAGGATCAATCGTTGTTCCACAGTGAATGTTTTAAATGAGGTCCACATGAAAAAAATAAGTGCTTGTTAGAAGATTGCAGTGGTTTTAATAAATGTGTGTTACTGGTTTACACTATTGGAGCACTTATTTTTTTCATTTTATTTTTTGGCCGGGATGGGGGGCTAACAGGGGCTGGAGCAACGGGGGGTCTGAGGTCTGTGGTCAGGTCTGACGCCCCCGGCCATTGGAGCACCAGCCGCCACTGCTGCCCATACATGGTTTGAATCTCGGCCGGTTCCTGCTGAACCGCCTGAGATTTGAACCATCTATGGCTGGCTTAAGCATGCATCTTAGAGAAAGGGGGCGGGTTACACTAGGTCAGGGCGCAAAAGGGATGAGTTTGCTTTGTTTTCAATTGCACTTATCCTTTAACTAAAATAAAGTGATATTAAACCCTCATTTTTTAGGCACTTTGAGCAGCTGATTTCAAAACTTACATATGGAGCTACAAATTAGTTCACTGGGGAATGTTTGTTTAATATGCTTAATGTGTTAAACTTAAAGACGCTGAGAGTTTAATATTACTTTAATAAAAGCTGACCATTGTAAGCACCTCTGGCAGTATTAAATGGTTTGTCTCAACACTCTAATGCCCTGTACACACAATAGGTGTTTTTCGACAACAAAATCCTGAATTTATTTCCGACGGATGTTGGCTCAAACTTCTTGCATACACACGGTCACACGAATGTTGTCGGAAATTCTGAACGTCGAGAACGCGTGACGTACAACACATATGAGGAGTCGAGAAAAATGAAGTTCAATAGCCAGTGCGGCTCTTCTGCTTGATTCCAAGCATGCGTGGAATTTTGTGCGTTGGAATTGTGTACACACAATTGGAATTTCCAACAATGGATTTTGTTGTGCGAAAATCTGAGATCCAGACCTCAAATTTTGTTTGTCCGAAATTCCGATGGAAAATGTCCGATGGAGCCTACACGCGGTCGAAATTTCCGACAACAAGCTCCCATCGAACATTTGTTGTCGGAAAATCATATCGTGTGTACAGGGCATTACTGTCACTTTTGTTGGATTGTTAATGCTAGTGATGAACTGCTTCATACACAGTGGAGTTGATTTATTACAATTCAGTTTGCAAAGAATACCCAATCACATAGCTCCCAACTGTCCCTGACTGTCCCTGATTGGGAACAAAGTCCCTCTGTCCCTCTTTCCTCCTCATTTGTCCCTCATTTTGGTCTGATCTATAAAGTTGTATATAAAACGCACTATTTTTCTTTCAAAAAGTGTTTCCCAGTGCTCAACCTTTCATCCAAATTCTAAATTGCAGTTTCAAAAGCCAATATAAAGGAATAGTAGAGGTAAAAAGAGCACTTGTGGGTTTAACTACAGTAATCTTTTTTTGTTTGATTCTCCTTTAAGGGGGTGTGGGAGGGTGTGTGTCCTATGCCTACATACATTTGCTAATAGGTGTTCCTCAATCCCATCCCAAAAGTTGGGCAGTATGCAATCAGGTGCAGGGGAAAAAAACAGCCTCTTTGCTTGCACATGATTGGATGATGGAAATCAGCAGAGCCTCACCACGTTCACTAAGCTCCTGGGAAACAGAGTGTAAATGTACTTGCAAAGTGCACAGTCTATTTACCCTGAGTAAATCAACCCCAACAATATGTCAATATATTTTAAAAAAATGACATGGGGTCCAGCTAAAAATCCATACCATACTGGATTGTGTTTCTGGGTGATGTAATTTACCAAACATGGTTATGACCATATTTGATCAGTGACATCACCCAGGATATCTTCAGATTCAGAATACTTTGAAACCATTTGAAACAAGTTGGTGACCAGATGCTGTCATTAGTTGGTGGTAGTAATACCATAACCACAGTGGGGAAAATAATTATTTAATCCTCTGCAGATTTTGTAAGTTTGCCCACTTACAAAAAAATGAAGGGTCTATATTTTTTATCATAGGTGTATTTTAAATGATAGAGAAAGAATATCAACCAAACATCCAGAAAATACACATAAAACACATGCTAAGAATTAAGTTGCAGTTCAGTGAGTAAAGTTTGTATTTGATCCCCAAGTAAAACATGACTTAGTACTTGGTGGAGAAACCCTTGTTGGCAAGCGCAGAGGTAAGACATTTCTTGTAGAAAAATGCTAACTCTGACCCTAAGAACACCCTCCCTACAGTCAAGTACGGAGGTGGAAACATGATACTTTGGGGCATTGTCTCTGTTAAAGGTACAAGCCGACTTTACCGCATTGAGGGGCCAATGGACGGGGCCATGTATTGCAAAATCTTGGATCAGAACCTTCTTCCCTCAGCCAGAACACTGAAAATGGGTCATGGATGGGTCTTCCAGCATGACAATGACCCAAAACATACCACCAAGGCATCAAAGGATTGGCTCAAGAAGAAGCAGATTAGGGTTATGGAGTGGCCTTGTCAGTCTCCAGACCTTAATCCTACAGAAAATTTATGGAGGGAACTGAAACTTCGAGTTGCCAAGTGACAGCCAAGAAACCTTAAGGATTTAGAGAGGTTCTATAAAGAAGAATGGACCAAAATCCCTCCTGAGATGTGTGCAGACCTGGTCACCAACTACCTTTGTGCTTGTCAACAAGGGTTTCTCCACCAAGTACTAAGTCATATTTTGCTTGGGGATCAAATACTTATTTTACTCACTGAACTGCAACTTAATTTATAACGTATGTATCATGTTTTTTCTGGATTTTTCTGTCTCTATCATTCAACACCTATGATAAAAATTATAGACCCTTCATTTCCTTGTAAGTGGGCAAACTTACAAAATCTGTAGGGGATCAAATACTTATTTCCCCACTGTAAGTGAATGACTTTTGGCTGCAGCAGCCAGAGGTTCGGGTGGGCAGATAAACTGATCAAAGCTGGCCACTAAGTTCATCTGTTCGGAGCACTGCGAACATGTTTGATCCAAACCCAAAACTCATATCTAGTGGTCTCCCCTGTAAGGTTACATTTATTTGTATTTTTTTTATAAAGAAACATGCTAGGTTATGCTTGCATTAGGAAATGGAATGTTTGTGGCCTCTGCATGCAGCTGGGAGTCAAAACAGTGCGGCCACCAGAATGCCACCATCTCTCTTACAGAGCAACATTACAGACCGTAAAATGGGAGCTACCGACTGGATAGAGCATGAGCAGTGTGGTCCTGTGACAGATCAACGTACATATTGGCCAGTGCATCATGGATCTTCCAATAATGCCCAAAAGTTTTTATCACTGCACAGCGGAAGGGTGCAACATTTGGAGGCCATGAAGGACCTCTTTGTCAGGCATGTGACGCTAGTCACAGCTCTTTCTCAAAGAGTCTTTGAGAAAACACTGTGCCTAGCTCGAAACATGCCAGAAAAGAATCTGTTTCTGCTGGCTATTTTTACCACTTGCAGACTGCCTGTCTGAAATGTACTGTAGATTGGTGGCCTTCACAGACAAAGCTACGTACCCCTACGTCGCTGCCTGTTTCCGGGCTTAGGGAATCAAGACAATCAAAACAGAGTTCTGAACAGAGAGAGCAATCTCTCAGTTACTAGTAGTAAAAGCACTTTACACACATTACACATACAGTGAGGGAAAAAAGTATTTGATCCCCTGCTGATTTTGTACATTTGCCCACTGACAAAGAAATGATCAGTCTATAATTTTAATGATAGGTGTATCTTAACAGTCAGAGACAAAATAATAAAAGTATCAGCACGATTTCTGCCTCCCAGGTGTCTTCTATACAGGTAACCAGCTGAGATTAGGAGCACTCTCTTAAAGGGAGTGCTCCTAATCTCAGCTTGTTACTGTTCAAAAGACACCTGTCCACAGAAGCAATCAATCCAATTCCAATCTCTCCACCATGGCCAAGACCAAAGAGCTGTCCAAGGATGTCAGGGACAAGATTGTAGACCTACACAAGGCTGGAATGGGCTACAAGACCATCGCCAAGAAGCTTGGTGACAGGGTGATAACAGTTTATGTGATTATTAGCCAGTTCCCCCCAGCATCAGTAAGTGCCAGATTGTCCGCCTCACTATTGCAGTCCCATTATAAGTCTCTGTGAAGAAATTTGATATTTTTTTTACATTTTTATTGGATATGTTTTGTAGCAGAAAGGAGAAAATATTTTTTCAAAATGTTATATTGCCAAAAATAAAAAACCCAGGGGTGATCACCAAAAGCTCTATTTTTTGTTAAAAGGAATAATATAAAATTGTTTGTGTACAGTATTACATGACCGCACAATTGTCGGTTAAAGTAGCTCAGTGCTAAACTGCAAAAAATGGCCTGGTCATGAAGGGGGTAAAATCTTCCAGTGGTTAATACAGGAAGATTATTTTGCATCTCATTCCTGTTGCTGATAAAATTGATTGCTTTGGTATAGGCAAACCAAGCCAGCACCGAGATGTGATTTTGGCTTGTGGAGCCTGATCTCACCTTAAGCAGCATTTGAAATATTTGACATTGTAATAATAAGTACTGATTATTTGTTATCATTCACTGACATTTCCAGCTTTCCAGTTGCAAAATGTAAAATAAAAAAATACAGACGGCAATACTCACCTTCAATCTTGACTTATATCCCACAGTAATTCTTCACCCTTACTAGATGTCCTCAGTCTTCCTTGTTGAATTAGCACCAGTGCCATTAAACCCACTTCATCTTATGCCACGTACACAGGACCGGACTTTCCGGCAGAAAAGGTCAGACGGAACGAATCCGTCAGACATTCCGATCGTGTGTGGGCTTCATCGGACCTTTTCTATCGAAAAATCTGACGGACCTTAGAAATAGAACAAGTTTCAAATCTTTCCGACGGAATCGATTCCTATCGAAAAAAACGTTCCTCTGTATGCTAGTGCGACTGACCAAAAACGACGCAAGGACAGCTATTGGCTACTGGCTATTGAACTTCCTTTTCTAGTACGTCATCACGTTCAAAACTATCGGACTTTGGTGGGATCGTGTGTAGGCAAGTCCGTTTCATCGGAACTCCGTCGAAAAGTCCTTTGGAGTTCAGTCCGATGAGAAGTCCGCTCGTGTGTACACGGCATTAGCCTAAGTTATTGTGGTCCGCTGTTTTTCTCTTGAATTCAATAAAGCTTAGAAAACTACACAGCAGTATAATTATGCACCTTTAGTAAACAAGAATGTTGTGTTAACAAATTATTTACAGTTACAGGAATTCAAGACATATAGAAGTTGATTTACTTAAGACAAATAGACTAGTTGCATTCTGTAAGTGCAGTTGCTCCAGATCTTAGTAAATGAGGTTAGGCTTCACTTTGCAAAAAGTACCCAATCACGTGCAAGGAAAAAAAAATAGGAATTTTTGCTTGCACATGATTGGATAATGGAAGTCAGCAGAGCTTCTGCTCATTTACTAAGCTCTGGAGCAATTGCACTTGCAGAGTGCAACTACACTTTGCAAAGTGCATAGTCTATTTGCCTTTTATATATCAAATCCATAGATTTCTACTAATCTCCATACATACACATATCCACACACATCCTATCCTTTCCTAGCAAATGCACCAGTCTGTATGCCACAGGAATACAGTAAAACACACTTAGCTTCCATTATAGCTGGTCTACGATTTCCGTAGCAGACAGGACTCCAGACATTTCATTGCATTGTGCAGGAAAATAGGTTCTTGGCTGTTTTATCTCTCTTGTAGTGTGGCTTCTAGAGTTGTCTCAAACCTGCTTTCATGTTGTGTAGCTGGCCTTTTAGCTTGGAAGGTTTGGTAGCCATTCCCAAATGGGCGTAGCACTTTTACAGTAAATTGAGTTCCTGCATCAGTTTCAATGAGGAACACATTTCTGTCTACAAACTCCAGACTGCAGCATAGTACCATAAATGTCATAGCTCAAGTATTTCAAAAGCTCAGGCTATTGTTGAATTTTATTGCGAGAACAAGAATTAAGCTTGGGTCCAGTGTTTGACAAGAGCTTCTTTACATCAATGGGATTAGCTAAAAATTAGTACTTTAATAGAATATAGTTCATTTATAGGTAAAGTTGATCCAGGTAATATCAGAATATCATGAAGGAATTTTTTCCCCGTTGGGGCAAATTAAATCATGCGTTGCTTGGGGGGGGGGGGGGGTTGCCTTCCTCTGGATCAACTGTGGGTATAGGATTGTGTATATAAGATTGTATGTATTTTTTTCCCTTTTATTGGTTGAACTAGATGGACTTGTGTCTTTTATAATATATATATTTATATATATGGGGGGGAATGCAGTTCCGGCACCCCCATTACTGAATATAGGTAATGGCAAAGAGTGCTGGGGTGTGCTGGAGGGTCTATTGAGGCTGGCTGCTGGGGGATCTATTGTTGCTGGAGGAAATCTATTTTTGTGTGGTGGTCTATTGTTGCTGGTGGGGGATATATTGTTGCTGGGGGGACTTATGTTGCTGGGGGTCAACTGTTGCCAGGAAAAAGATCTACTGTTGAGGGAGGAGTCTATTGAGGCTGGCTTTTTAGGGGTCTATTGTTGCTTGGATGGTATTTTGTTGCAGGGGCTTATTGTTTCTGGGAAGGGGGGTGTATTGTTGCTGGGGGGGGGTTGATTTTATTGCTTGTTACCGAACAAATTCCATACAAATTACTTTGCACCACAAAATGGGTAGGGAATTAAAACAAGGGACGATGCTCAGGGGTTGGAAGGGGGCAGAGGCAAGAAGTGACACAGAAGGGAGAGTTCCTGCACCTATTCTCTGAGAAAAAAAAGCCCTGTGTGTGTATATATATATATATTTATACAGTTGTACTCATAAGTTTACATAATCTGGCAGAATTTATGATTTCTTGGCCATTTTTCAGAGAATATGAATGATAACACCAAAACTTTTCTTTCACTTATGGTTAGTGTTTGGCTGAGGCTATTTATTATCAATCAACTGTGTTTACTCTTTTTAAATCATAATTACAACAGAAACTACCCAAATGACCCTGATCAAAAGTTTACATACCCTGGTGATTTTGACCTGATAACATGCGCACAAGTTGACACAAAGGGGTTTGAATGGCTATTAAAGGTAACCATCCTCACCTGTGATCTGTTTGCTTGTAATTAGTGTGTGTGTATAAAAGGTCAATGAGTTTCTGGACTCCTGACAGACCCTTGCATCTGTCATCCAGTGCTGCACTGACGTTTCTGGATTCTGAGTCATGGGGAAAGCAAAAGAATTGTCAAAGGATCTGTGGGAAAAGGTAGTTAAACTGTATAAAACAGGAAAAGGGATATAAAAAGATATCCAAGGAATTGAAAATGCCAATCAGCAGTGTTCAAACTCTAATCAAGAAGTAGAAAATGAGGGGTTCTGTTGAAACCAAACCACGGTCTGGTAGACAAACTAAAATTTCAGCCACAACTGCCAGGAAAATTGTTCGGGATGCAAAGAAAATCCACAAATAACTTCAGGTGAAATACAGGACTCTCTGAAAACATGTGGTGTGGCTGTTTCAAGATGCACAATAAGGAGGCACTTGAAGAAAGATGGGCTGTATGGTCGAGTCACCAGACAAAAGCCATCACTATGCAAATGCCACAAAGTATTAACTCTTACAATAAACCAAACAGCACAAAGACAAGCCTTAAAACTTTCTGACACAAAATCATTTGGAGTGATGAGACCAAAATTGAGCTTTTTGCCCACAAACATAAACGCTACATTTTGAGAGGAGTCAACAAGGCCTATGATGAAAGGTACACCATTCCTACGGTGAAACACAGAGGTAGATCGCTGATGTTTTGGGGATGTGTGAGCTACAAAGGCACAGGAAATGGGACGTACTTGGACATGACAATGATCCAAAACACAAGGTCAAGTCGACCTGTCATTGGCTACAGCAGAATAAAGTGAAGGTCCTGGAGTGGCCATCTCAGTCTCCTGACCTCAATATCATTGAGCCACTCTGGGGAGATCTCAACTGTGCAGTTCATGCAAGACAGCCCAAGAATTTACAGGAACTGGAGACTTTTTGCCAAGAGTAATGGGCAGCTTTACCATCTGAGAAGATGAAGAGCCTCATCCACAAATACCACAAAGGACTTCAAGCTGTCATTGATGTAAAGGGGGCAATACACGGTATTAAGAACTGGGGTATGTAAACTTTTGATCAGCGTCATTTGGGTAGTTTCTGTTGTCATTATGATTTAAAAAAGAGTAAACACAGTTGATTGATAATAAATGGCTTCAGCCAAACACTAACCATGAGTGAAAGAAAAGTTTTTGTGTTATCATTCATATTCTCTGAAAAATGGCCAAGAAATCATAAATTCTGGCAGGGTATGTAAACTTATGAGCGCAACTGTATATATATATATCAGTATTTTTTTTTTTTTTTACCCAGCCCCTAGGGGATGTCATTGCAAGAGGGGGGGGGGGGGATCGGGGAAATGAAAAAAAAATAGCCTTCTACTTCAAAAAAAAAAAAATCTTAACTTTTCCTTTTTTTGTTACAGGTTTCTTGACATGCAAGTCAATATTTTAAAGGGGCAGAAGAGTCTTTATTTGTTACAATGATTGTGCTGACTTCATTTTCAAATGGAGTCTCTAATGATTGGCACGTGGAAAAGCTGTGCTAAAGCTTTGGAATACAAGGTACTTTCTGCAATTAATGAAGTAAAAAATGTTTGTCTTTATTTATTTTACCAATTAAGCTGTCCAATGGAGATTATTCTGACCAGTGCTTAAGGATTTGCAGACGCCTGAGCTGTCTCTGACATAATTGTTTGTTACACGTTGCATCTTACTATTCACATTGTTAGAACATCTGCCAAGATTGTAAAGAAGTTTACATTTGAACATAATTGTCTTCGTCCAGTTTTATAAGAGAACAAATTTTGCCGTAAATATGCATGCATTAAAGGAAAGTGCATTTTTTTATGTAGCTGACATGGACGATGATGATGACGCTGGGCTTCTCGATTTTATTGGGTAAGTGTACTGTTTACTATGTGCATATCATTGTTGTAATCTATCTCTACATGTCTGTTTACTATTAGGGTTTCCAGTTACCTGAGAGAAATGAATTCTGTTAATAACATCAAGGTTTATTACCAAAATACTTAGTTAACCACAACAGCCCCGGAAGGATTTACCCCCTTATTCACCAGGCCATTTTTTGCGATACGGGACTGCGTTAATTTTACTGACCATTGCGCGGGCGTGCGACGCTGTACCCAAATAGAGCTTTCATTTGGTGGTATTTGATCACCTCTGTGGTTTTTATTTTTTGCGCTATAAACAAAAAAGGCAGACAATTATGAAAACAAAACAATATTTTCTACTTTTTTTATAATACATATCTAATTAAAAAATATAAACAAAAAATGTATTCATCAGTTTAGGCCAATATGTATTCTTCTATATATTTTTGGTAAAAAAATCCCAATAAGCGTATATTGATTGGTTTGCGCAAAAGTTATAGCGTCTACAAAATAGGGGATAGATTTATGGCATTTTTATTATTTTATTTTATTTTTTTTACTAGTAATGGCGGTGATCAGCATTTTTTAATGAGACTGCAACATTGCGGCAGACAGATCAGACACTTTTGACACTTTTTTGGGACCAGTGACATTTTTACAGTGATCAGAGCTAAAAATATGCACTGATCATTGTATAAATTACACTGGCAGAGAAGGGGTTAACACTAGGGGGCAATCAAGAGGTCAAGTGTGTCCTAGAGAGATGCTTTCTAACTGTGGGGGGAGTGGACTGACTGGGAGTACAGAGAGATCGCTGTTCCTGATCACTGTACTCCCCTGTCAGAACAGGGACCTGCTTTGTTTACATTGGCAGATCCCCGTTCTGCCTCTTTGAGGAGTGATCGCAGGTGGACATCGCGGCCGCTTGACCCGCACATCGGCTCCTCTGCAGTGCAGTGGGTGCGCACACGCCTGCAGTGTCTCAGAATTGGGCCGCCCTGCCGCAGTATATATGCGGTGGGCGGTCCTCCACCCTAACACTAAAATCCCTACATCTACAGACATCCACAATCTAACACTAACCTATCTAGTCCTGTAAAGAAGAAATCAGTATACATACCTTTTTTGAAGCCGATCCAAAACAACAATCCAAACGTTTTTTCTTCCACTGTGTGCATAAACTTCCACCTTACAGTGTTGTAATGTTGCCACACGTGTTTTTCAAGACCTCCAAACGCATAAAGTAAAACCAAAAGCCTCTTACCAAATACTGTGGACCATTAGGGGTTAAATGGTCAGTAGCACGTTATAACTAAATGCCTCTAATGGTACTCAGAGTCGGAATCACATCCATCCCGGATCAATGTTACCGGCAATCAACAAAGGCGTAATAGGTGAAGACCATAGTGAAGTATTTTAACCTGTTTCCCCCAGCTACTTGCATATATGCAGCCTCTCAGCAGATGGGATTTAACGCATCAGCTTTTAACAAAACTGTGCTGAGAGCGCACGCCCTGTGCGATCCCAGCACAGTCACCAGCGGGGACCGGAAAGCTCCCAATGCATACTTGCGATCGGGAGCTTTCTGATCATGTGACCGCTGTGACAGTCCATCACAGCAGTCACATGACCCGAATGCCCGCCTCCTGGCATCTAGAAAGGGTTAAAAGTAACTTTTATTAAAATATAGTACACACTTACAGGTCAAATCCTTGTAGCCACATGAAGCAGTATCTGCGGACATTCAAAACAGACAATTCCTCATACCAGACTCTCACTGGCACTGTGCGTGATGAAGTCACGTGGCCACATACAATGCGTTTCGCTCTACTCAGAATGTACACACAGCTGAAGAAGGCAAAACCCTTCAACCACCATGTATATTGTTTATTCTGCATATCAATGAGAGAAAGACAGTGTAAAAATGACCAGCTTTTGCTTGTTCTTCATATTGCAAATGCTCCAAATTAAAAGTGTCAAGCAATCACCCTGTATTAAAGACTGGTAGCTTGAATCTTCGACCAGCTTCTTTTATGTTGATTTCCTACCTGTACATTGCAGTAACATGTACGGCAATGCACATTAAAGCCTAGCACACACGAGCCAAATGTCGGCCGGTATCAACCGGTTCAATAGAAACCATAATTCAAACACAAGGGATGCATCACTCAGAGCAGTGGAGCCTTAGTATAAAGCTGGAAGTTGCAATCCGGGTGCCGAAGTTGTGGTGTCCTCCCATCCACCAAAAAACATTAGTCAACGGAAAAAGATAGCTGGCAACTCCATGAACCTCAGATATTTTTATTTTGCCATACCAGTGAGTACAAAGACAATGGCAGACAGATTTCAGCAATAAGCCTTGTTCACAGCAAGGCTTATTGCCGTATCGCGTCTGACACTGTCTTTGTACTCACTGGTATGGCAAAATAAAAATATCTGAGGTTTATGGAGTTGCCAGCTGTCTTTTTCTGTTGACTGCAATAGAAACTGGCCGACATTCAGCCCTTGTGTATGGCAGTTAGTCCAACAGAAGCCAAAAAAAGGTCTGTGGAAGGCTCCCAATCAGCACTCTTAGCCATTGACTGAGAGCGTTGACCAAAGTGTTCTGGTGGGGGGGCTGTACCCCTGTCAGAACAAAAAAGCTCAGCAGGGGAGATCGCTGTACTAACATTGGATTGTTAGTACATCGGCTCCAACCTGGGCTGTCAGTTTTTTTTTTCCTTCAAACCAGCGGTTGAAAAAAAACTAGTGGGGTGTACAAGTCTTTATGGACAAAATACCACACCTTAATGCAAATGCGGTCATGCACCACAATTAATCGCTAAAGTGTGAAGGGACCCTCACTGTGGAGGACAAAATCTTTGCTCCTGAGTTTATGGCTGCATACATTTTACATGGCAGATTATACATCTTCAAAAATTGTCAGTTCTCATTTGCAGCAGTGGGATTGAGGCTCATTCACACATCTAAAAGAACTAGGAACTCTAGCAAGATAGTTTAGCTATTCATGTCCTCAAAAGTTTTAAGAAGCTGGTGGACAATTTAGCCCATCAGCATCCCACCATAGCTGAAAAATGACAGTTAATTCTTTATATAAATGATTGTGTTTTTAAATATGTGCACATCTTCTTTTTTTTTTTTAAGGGACGCTCAGGCATTGAATTATTATCTACATGGATCAGGAGATAAATCTGTAAGTTTTTTGCTGTGCATGACAAATTAAAACAAATTAAATGTACTGTAGAGTATCTTTATTTTTACATCTATTGGCTGTTGTGTTTTTCTTGTGCCAGAAATAGTCTATCGGATTTTTGTTAGCTTTGATTTTGATCCCAAACATTACTAGGTATAAAGGCAGAGGGTAGGAGTTTAATGCCGTGTACACACGACCTGACTTTACGGCATACTTGGTCCGGCGAACCTGAGTCCGTCGGACAATTTGATCGTGTGTGGGCTCCAGCTGACTTTTTTTTCTCAAAAGTTTGACGGACCTAGAAATGAAACATGTTTCAAATCTGTCCGACGGACTCGAGTCCGGTCGAAAAGTCCGCTCATCTGTATGCTAGTCCGATGGACAAAAAACGACGCTGGGGCAGCTATTGGCTACCGGCTATGAACTTCCTTGTTTTAGTCCGGTCGTACGTCATCACGTACAAATCCGTCTGACTTTGGTTGATCTTGTGTAGGCAAGTCCGTTCATTCGGAAAGTCCGTCGTAAAGTCCGTCGAAAAGTACACCGGACAAAGTCTGCCGTAAAGTCCGCTCGTGTGTACGCGGCATAAGGGTTTTTGAAAAAAAAAAAACAATTTGAATGACAATTACTCAGTCATGCAACACTGTACTCAAATGAAATTTGCGTCCTTTTTTTCACACAAATAGAGCTTTCTTTTGGTGGTATTTAATCACTAGTGGGTTTTTTTATTTTTTGTGCTATAAATAAAAAAAAGACTGAAAATTTGGTGAAAAAATGCCTTTTTCTTTGTTTTTGTCATAAAATTTAGCAAATTAGTAATATTTCTTCATAAATTTTGGCCAAAATTTATACAGCTTTTTTTTTGGTAAAAATAACCCTAATTAGTGTATATTATTTGGTTTTTGTGAAAGTTATAGAGTCTACAAGCTATGGTGCAAATCATTGAAAATTGATAACACCTGATCACACCGAATGTACTGAAGACCTATCTCATTTCTTGAGACACTAACAAGCCAGGAAAGTACAAATACCCACAAATGACCCCATTTTGGAAATCACACCCCCAATGTATAATCTTTGAGGCATAATGAGTCTTTTGAACGGTTCATTTTTTTGCAGAAGTTTTTGGAAAATGTGGGGAAAAAATGAAAACGCATTTTTTTCCCACAAAGTTGTCCCTTTTTAAGATATTTTCAACACATAGCATGTACATAGCAAAATGACACGCCAAAATACATCCTGCTTCTCCTCCTGAGTATGGTGATACCACATGTGTGAGACTTTTACACAGCCTGACCACATACAGAGGCCCAAGTAGCACCTTCATGCGTTCTACAAGCATAAATTACACATCTAATTTCCTGACAACCAATTATTTTTGAGGGCCCTTATATTACTAACACATAGCATTTACATACCAAAAATTACACTCCAAAATAAATTCTATTGAGGAAAGGGTAAAAAAAATTTTCTTTACCTTTGGTTTTAGTAGTGTTTCCAGAAGAGAGAATTAGTGCAGGCAGCAGGCAGCAGGCAGCAGGCAGCAGGCAGGGATGTACTTAGCAACAATAGTAATTATCCAGGCAGCAGGCAGGAATCATGTCTATAGTCAGCACAAGGATATCGTCAGCACAGCCAAAACATTTGTCCATAGAAATTGTCCAGGCAGAGACAACCAGCACAGCCGTAATATTTCTTTTGGTACACCGTTACCCCCCTGCACTCATTATTGTACCGCTCTCCAGCCCTACATAAACATACTGCCTCTCGCTACAGCTAATTATTTCCATAGTCCAGGTAGTAGGCAGAGGTGTGGTCAGTTTATGCTGCAGGCAGGGGGATGGCGGCAGTAAGTCAGCAGCAGGCTGAGGGCCGCAATCAGGTAAGACCTGTGCACAGAGGCACAGGAGTAGAGGCTTCGACCCACCCAAATCTCTATGAAGCCTCCAGACTCCAGATCCTAATCCGGAAATTATGAAACCCGGAGACAACAAAAAAAACAAACAAAAAAAATTGTTTTCTCCATCCGGAAAAACATTTCTGGAGCCCCTCACAACAGGGCAACAGATAAGTCCAAGCGGTAGGCAAAAGCATAGTCCATAAAACAGGCCAGGGTCAGTTCACGTGCAAGCAGTCCAAGCGGTGGGCAGAAGCGTAGTTGATAATACAGGCCAGGGTCAGTCCACATGGAAGCAGTCCAAGCAGTAGGCAGAAGCGTAGTTGGTAAAACAGGCCAGGGTCAGTTCACGTGGAAGCAGTCCAAACGGTTGGCAGAGGCATAATCAAAAAACAGGCCAGGGTCAGTTCACGTGGAAGGCAGTGGCATGGTTATTTGAGGAAGCATGGGAAATGGTCAGCACAGATGATGAAAATGGGGAAATGGTTAAGAATATGGGCTAATATTTTAGGGATGTGTGATATAGTCTGAAGCATTCACCATTGCAAAGGCCAGGTTCGGAGGGACACTGTGGTCAATGGTAGCTGGTATCTCTTCGAAATCCTTTATTGCTGCATACTCAACATCTTTTTTGGCATCTTCAGCCTGCTTCAGATTTTGGAATGTGGTCCGAGAAGTGGCATTCATGAAGTCGGCTAACAGCATCAGAGCGAAGGTTTTCTGGGGGGGTCTTTGATGATAGATGAGGGACGTGACAACTTCTTCTATGAAGGAAGTGGGCAGGGTAGGGCTTTCTGTGGATTTGGTGTAAATTATGTAGGCATTATAAATGGCCAAATTAATTAAATAGAGTGCTACTTTCTTGTACCAGAAACGGGACCTCCTTATTGCTAAATAGGGCTGAAGCATTTGGTCATTGAAATCCGCCCCCCCCATGTACAGATTGTAATCTTGTACACATTTTGGCTTTACAATGGGACCTCGTCTTCTCTGAACTTCAACTGTAGTGTCATCATGGATGGTGGACATCATGTACACATTCCTGGTATCCTTCCACCTCAAGGCCAGCACTTTGTTGCATCTCAAAGTTTCTCTTTCTCCCCTTTGCAATTTCTTATTTACTATGGCTTGTGGGAAGCCCTTCCTATTCTTTCTGGAGGTTCTGCGAGGTATAAGTGTTTCAAAAGGGGCAGGCTGGTGCAGAAGTTATCCAGGTATATGTGGTAACCTTTCTTCAGCAGTGGGCATGCCAGGTCCCATACAATTTTACCAGTTGTGCCCATGTAGGCTGGGCACTCAGGGGGCTGGAGCTGGGAATCTCTTCCTTCATATATGCGGAGCGCATACAGATATCCCGTGACTGTCTCGCAAAGCTTATAAAATTTCACTCCGTATTTGGCCCTTTTGCTAGGAATGTATTGTTTTATTCCTAGTCGGCCTGAAAAGTGTACCAGGGACTCATCTACACATATATGCTTATCGGGGACATAGAGTTCTGCAAATTGTTGGAAAAAGAAATTAATGAGTGGGCAAATTTTTGTATAATTTATCATAATTTGGATGATTGCGGGGAGGGCACTGGGTGTTGTCACTGAAATGAAGAAAGCGCATTATCATCATATCGGGACCTGGACATTACGGAAGAATAAATGGGCATGTGGTGGATGGGGTGGGTGGACCAATAGGCATGTCCTTCATTTTTTTTGTAAGCCCCATGTTTATGGTGAGGACCATAAACACTTTGAACTCCTCCAGAGTCAAATCTTTAATGATGATTGGGGGTTGTTGGCAATATGCTGTTGGGCATATAAATTGGTCTGGTCCACGATGAGTTGCAGCAAAGTGTTGGGCAAAAATAAATGAAAACAATCAATTTCAGAAAAAAATTTGGTATTGGCCTGCACACCTGGCTGTGCGGTGAAAGGGGGAATTCTTGCTGATCCTGAGTCGGAAGGCAGCCATGTTGGATTGGCAAGACCATCTGGGAGATATGTCGTGGCCCTGACTCTTGGGGGATGTGGCACTCCAGTGCTGGTAGTTGGGGGATTTGAAGTTCCTGTGCTGGCGACAGGTGATGGGTGACAGGTGACGGTCACTGATGGGTGACAGGTGACATGTTACGGTCACTGGTGAGTGACAGGGGACGTGTGGCGGTCACTGGTGGGTGACAGGTGATGGTTGATGGTCACTGGTGGGTGACAGGTGACGGGTGACATTCACTGATGGCAGTCTCTGATGGTGACTGGTGCACTTTATGGGACCAATAGGTGACAGATGAGGGTCACGGATGGGTCACTGATGACAGTCAGTGATGGCGATCACTGATGACGGTCACTGGCGATGGTCACTGATGGGTGACAGCTGCACCGCCGACGGCAGTCTCTGACGATGACAGGTGCACTTTGTGGGCACTGATGGGTGGCAGGTGCACTTTGTGGACACTGATGAGTGACAGGTGCACTTTGTGGGCACTGATGGGTGACAGGTGCACATTTATAAGCACTGATGTGGTAACTGATGTGACTGTTGGGTGACAGCTGTAATGGGGGGGTGAGATGTGACAGGTTCTCTTTGTGTTGGTGCAGTAAACTACAATACACACATAGATCAGTAACTCACTGCTCCTGGCTCTTCTCTCCTCACACTGGAAACAGTGTGTGAGGAGAGAAGAGCCGGTACCAGTTAGTAACCGGTCTATGTTTACATTTAGTGATCGGCTGTGAATGGATCACAGCCGATCACGTGGTAAACATCCGCCAGCCATTGGCTGTTTACCCTTGACGGTGACGAGCAGTGTTCCTGGGAACACGCCGCCACCGACATGACCGCGCTGCGCGCTCCCGATCGCACGCATGCGCGGTCTAAAGCGGGGAACACCCATTTGTGATCGGCCGTGACGTAATCGCAGCCGATCACATGGTGAACAGCCATGCCCAATGGCTGTTCACCCCTATTGGTGACGCACTGTGTCTCAGGAACACGCCGCCACCGACAGTGCAGGGCTGCACGCCCGCAATCGCGCGCATGCCCTGTGTGAATCAGCTGCCGTCATATGACGGCGGGCCAAAATAAGAGCCGCACCGCTCCGCTGTCATATGACAGGTTAAAGCATGTTATAGTTATATATGTTATAGTTATGTAAGCATGTTACAGTTATATAACACCTAAAAAACCTGGCTGATCCTGCCAGTTTCTCTCCTCCCCTCTTTAAACTGACCACGGTGTATGATGGATTGGCTGCTGAGCCCCGACACTGTGGTCAGTTTACGTGACTCTGTCATCAGCAGCCTGCTATCTGCTCTCCTCTCTGCTCCTGTGTCCTCCTTGCCCTTCCCCTCTCTGTCTGTGTGTGAGCCGCCCCTCCTGCTGCTCTCTTAACACTAACCTGTATACACCATCAGCACTGCCTCCTATTGCAGTGTCCCCCTCTGTGAATGATTTATAAATATTTATAAATATAAATGCTGTAAATACCTAAATTAAGAGCCGAGATTGCGATCACATGACCAGCCAGCTCTCTCCTCCTCTCCCTCTCCACCCCTCCAGGCTGACATCAGCAGGGGAATCTCAGCCCCGCCTGATGCATCTCTCAGAGGAGGAAAGGAGAAAGCTGGCCAGTCACGTGATCGCAATCTCAGCTGTAAATATTAGGTATTTGCAGGATTTGTTTTTATAAATCACATACAGAGGAGGATACTACAATAGGAGGCAGTGCTGATGGTGTATACAGGTTAAAGGTGATAGTGTGCACTTGGGTAAATCCTTTGCTGAGATTTTGAGTTAAATATCTCTGTGATCTGAAAAAGGCTAGGCTAAGTGTCTGCTTCATGCTTTCCATGTGCTGTGGCATAGGTGGACAACTGTGGCCCCCTATGGCATAGGTGGATAACTACAAGTCCCAGCATGCCTCTGCCTCTAAAAGTAACTGGCAGTCTTACCATCATGCCTCTGAGAGTCATGCTTGTAACTGTCAGTCTTGCAATGCCTCATGAGACATGTAGTTCCACAACACCTGGAGGGCTGCAGTTTCCCACCCCTGTGCTATGGCATATAAGGTCATCTTAACTTAAGTGACTGTGGAGCAATTCATCCTCAACATTCACAACAGAAGCATTGAGGTTTTTCATGTTGTTCTCTCAGCAGCTCAGCTGAGCAGGTGGGTCACTGCTGGGAAGAAAGGAGGAGCAGGGAGAGCTGAGCCTCTAAACCAGGGCTGTGACAGCTATGAATGCAGCCCGATACAAAATCTTAAACTTACGTGAAAATTTTGATTTTTTGTTTATAAAAATGCATTTACATTTAGCGAACACATGCGACTGCAGAAGAATAAGACAGTGCCTCTTTACTGGACTTTTATATAGACATGTGTAGAACGAAAAAATGTGTTTTGTTTTGTTTCGATTCATTATCTACATAAATTTGTTTAGTTAAATTAGTTTAATCTGTTTAATTCATTTTCGGAATTCGTTTCGTTTATTCATATTCGAATGGTTTCATCTTTTTGAATTAGAAATCGGATCGATTCGAAAAGTTTTCGGTCAAATTTCAAATAGTTTTCGAATTCAAAAAGTTTTTGAACTCAAATAGTTTTCGAATTTGAATAGTTTTCCAATTTCCAAAGAGAATAAAATAGAATAGAAAGTAAAGGAATAGAATAGAAAAATAATAGGATGGAAAAGAATATAACAGAAAATAAAATAATAGAATATAATAGAGTAAAACAGAACAAAATAAGATAGAAAATCAAAGAACAGAATAGAATGGAATAGAATAGGATAGAAAGGAATAGAATAGAATAAAAAAAAGAATATAATTAAGCAGTTGGATCCGCTTGACGGAGTCCACCCTTCTGAATAATCTCTGCCACTATATAACTTTTTGGATGATCTGTATACCACGGTTACATGATAAACTGCAGAGTTTCTAGAGTGCTAAGAGTTCAGGTAGGAGGAGATTTCCACTACAACCTGTATACACGCCCACATGTGTGATGTCAATATCATGTGACTTGGCTAGCTCTGAGAACAAGTAAATGTTCTCTCCAGCATAAAAGACACAACTGAGCATTTGCAAGTCGGCTACTCTGCCTGTGTTAGTGGCCTTCCCCAGATAGACAGTGCTGGGGTTCCACAGTGAGCATAACAAGCATGCTATGCTGCACTGATTTTACTGTTGTAGGTTTAGTAACACTTTAAACAACTTTAGTGCTTCTGTTATATTAAAAATGTCTTCACAATGTCTGCAGCTAAAAGGTCAGTGGGGATTTTTTATGATTTTTTACTGTTAGTTAAAAATATGGAAATTCTTGACTGTCTATAGCCTCTCCATAATTTTACTTTGAAGGGTGAGGAGACTTTCAAACAAAGTTTTCCAAAAGGTTCCTGTCATAGTCATGGGACATGTTTTATCCTGTTACCAACTTTTTTTTACTCCTTTTCACTTGAAAAGTATTATTTTAAAACAAACTTGTATTGAAGGAATACATAGGCGTCTATTACTGACTTCTCCCCCTAAAAATTCTGGTTGTTTGTCTATCTTCCTGGTCTAACGGCTTTCTTTTTGTGTCACTAACCTTACGGAGTATTCAAATCTCTTCTGACTCTCCTCTGATTTCACTTGCTGCATGCTTGTCCTGTGCATTATTGTATTGAACTCACAGACAGCAAAGTAACTGACATTTGCAGGCAGAGGTCAGCAATGGCAGCCTACATATACCTCTCCACTATACTTGTACAACGTCAGTTGTATTGCATTGAAATAGGGTCCGGTGCATTTTGCACGAAAAACATGTGCCTTTTTTGGTCCGCTTCAGATCCAAGTTCAGCCCAAAATTTAGGCTGAAATCGGACCTGAAACAGTGAACCAGCACGCACCAGATCCCTACTTTGAGCCGCATGCGGCTCATATGTGAACCCAGCCTCAAGGTTTTTCACCTTAATGCATTCTATGCATTAAGGTGAAAACCCTCCTGTGATGCAGCTGCCCCCCCCCCACCCCCCAGCCCCCAGAGTCTCCTTTTACTTATTGGAACCCGGTCTTTCCAGCGACGGGGACGAGCACAGCAGCTCCAGCTGGTGTCTCAGGTCCTGATTGGATAGATTGATAGCAGCGCAGCCATTGGCTCCCGCTGTTGTCAATCAAATCCAATGACGTGGGAGCCAGGGGGCGGGGCTGAGTCCTGCTGTCTGTGTCAATGGACTCAGCAGCAGGAGACGTGAGCGCGCCCGCACGAGTGCCCTAAGGGAGAGCGGCTCTCCATCGGGGCACTCGAGAAGAGGAGGAGCCAGAAGCGCCACTGAGGGACCCCAGATAAGGAGGATCGGGGCCACTTTGTGCAAAACCAACTGCACAGAGGAGGTAAGTATGACATTTTTTTTTTTTTTAAACAAACCTTTACATATACTTTAACCTTTTAGATGTGAAAAATGTTTTAAATCTTTTACCCTAAATGAACTGTTCTTTGTTTTACTTAACAGGATGCTGATGAATTAACGGATGCAGATTTTTCAGCTTCTAATTCAAACTCTATTTTTGCCAATGCTAGTGTAAGTATAAATGAGAATAAATGAAAGGTTCTAGTCTTGGACAACAGTGATCAGAAATATAGGAGCTATAAAAAAAATCTATAGTCTTATTTTTGACATCCCATACATCTCTGCAACGCATGCACATTTCTCTGTGTTATATTCCTTTCCTAAAACCTCTGCAAGTACAAATACCTGTTGACTTGTCAGAAATGCACTTCACTGTTCCACCCTCCAAAAAGTTTTTTTTTTAAGTCAGCAGCTACAAACACTGTAGCTGCTGACTTTTAATAAGGACACTTACCTGTCCAGGGAGGCCCTATTGTCGCCCCCCCCCCCCCCCCCAGGCCAAATCGGCTCGAGTGCAGGTGCCGCCATTGCAACTAAGGGAAACCGGCAGTGGAGCCTTCAGGCTTCACAGCCGTTTTCCCTGCTGCGCATGCGCAAGTCGCGCAGCATTTCTGAATGGCTCCCTCATCTTCTGGGACACACACAGAAGTCCCAGATAAGAAAGTCACAGAGTCAGTTTACAGCCACACACATATTGTCAGGGCATGCACACCCAGTTAGGCTCCATTCACACTTGTACAACTCCAAAGTTGCACCGACTTTGGAGTGCAACTTTTATGCAACTTTGGATGGGTGTGACTTGGATACGACTTTCACCAGTGATAATGGACAACTGTTGCAGGACTGTTGCATTGTATAACATTCAGGTACAGATTTCATGCAACTTTTGAGGGTTAACATTGAAGCTCCTTTAAGTTGCATAAAAGTCAGACCGAAGAAGCACATGAACTACTTTAAAGTCGCTGCAACTTTAAGTCGCACATATATGAATGGGTATCATTGGAAAACATGGGGAACGACTTGTCATGCAACTTTGGTGTCATGCAACTTTGGTGTCCCCCCCCCACGGGCGGCTCCAATGTCTGCTCCTCCAGCTTCCTCTGCCGTATGTCTCCTCTTCCGCTAAAGCGCTAGTCATCCAATAGGATCGCCTGACGCTTTGGCCAATTAGGAAACAGGTCTCACAGACCTGCTTCCTGATTGGCAGGGAGGAACTTTAGTGTGCGAATAGCGAAAATTCATTCGCTATGGTCACACAACTGGGTGGCCTCTCAGCGCAATGCTCTGCGCTCCAAGCTCACCCTTTTTTTGAAGCCTATTAGAGCCTCTGGCTCTAATCCGGTGCTTCAAAAAAAACTTCCTGCCGCATTGGAATCCATGGCTCGATGCCCACTGGTATGTAGATCAGGGGGCCGGACGCATGGATAGGGGAGGCGACGCCAATGCGCCCTCTATGGACAGGCCGCCACTGCCTGGACGCCTGTACATTTCCCACACAGCGCTCAGATGCACTGCCTTCGCGATCTGCTGCGGTTGCCAATGTAATGTTAATGGCACCACAAACACAGATCGCAAACAGTGTGAATCTGCGGGCACCAAATCACAAGATACTGCAGTACCATGCAATTTTGATGCAGCATTCTGAACACTACTTTTTCTGCATTTCAGTGCGATTTGGAGCCCATTCAAATGGATGGGCTGCAAAATTGCATTGCACAGGAACGCAAGGGAATCGCATGGGAACATGGCATGTATTTTGATGTGATTCCAGTCACACACACACAGGGCAGAAGCACAGATAAAGCAAATATAGAGAGACAGACATCACATGATGCCTACATAGTGGAATTTCTATTTATGCTCCTAACACAGCACATACATTCTTCATGCTTGTAGAGCACTGATGTGTACATATGGGAGGTTTCTCTATTGTATGTCAGCTAGAAGGTGGTTAGTGTCTAGAGAACTATGGTAGCTTGATGATACACAAAGACAATCCTTGGACAAACTTGCATTATTAATCATTTGCACATACAGTACATATGGAGCATAAGAAGATTGTTAAGGATATAGCAACATTTAGTTCTCTTAAATATGAAGGCTCCTCTGGCGAAGTGTATTGAAATGATCCACTTAGGATTTGTCTTTTGCTCCATCGCCCTTAAAGAAATAAAATTCCCATTTTTTTTAGAATGACTATTCCTAGAAGCAATACTTTATATACACTATATTACCAAAAGTATTGGGACGCCGTGTGTGGGCTCCATCGGACATTTTCCATCGGCTTTTCCGAAACACAAAGTTTGAGAGCAGGATATAAAATTTTCCGACAACAAAATCCGTTGTCGGAAATTCCGATCGTGTGTACAGAAATCCGATGGACAAAGTGCCACACATGCTCAGTATAAATAAAGAGATGAAAGCTATTGGCCACTGCCCCGTTTATAGTCCCGACGTACGTGTTTCACGTCACCGCGTTCAGAACAATCGGATTTTCCGACAACTTTGTGTGACCGTGTGTATGCAAGACAAGTTTGAGCCAACATCCGTCTGAAAAAATCCTAGGATTTTGTTGTCGGAATGTCCGAACAAAGTCCGACCGTGTGTACGGGGCATGACTTCGTAGGGTTCAATATTGAGTTGGCCCACCCTTTGCAGCTATAACAGCTTCAATTATTCTGGGAAGGCTGTCCACAAGGTTTAGGAGTGTGTCTATGGGAGTGTTGGACCATTCTTCCAGAAGCGCTTTTGTGAGGTTGGGCACTGATGTTGGATGAGAAGGCCCGGCTCGCAGTCTCCGTTCTAATTCATCCCAAAGGTGTTCTATCAGGTTGAGGTCAGGACTCTGTGCAGGGCAGTCAAGTTCTGCCTCCCCAAACTCGCTCATTCACACTACTTGGTAATAGTATTGGGCCACCCCTCCAAATCATTTGGACGGGGATTATGGTGTGGGGTTGCTTTTCAGGGGTTGGACTTGGCTCCTTAGTTACAGTGAAGGGAACTCTTAAGGCGTCAGCATACCAAGACATTTCGGACAATTTCATGCTCCCAACTTTGTGGAAACAGTTTGGGGATGGCCCCTTCCTGTTCCAACATGACTGCGCAATAATGCACAAATCAAGGTCCATAAAGACATGGATGAACGAGTTTGGGGTGGAGGAACTTGAATGGCCTGCACAGAGTTCTGACCTCAACTGATAGAACACCTTTGGGATGAATTTTAGCGGAGATTGCGAGCCAGACCTTTTCATTCAACATCAGTGCCTGACCTCACAAATGCACTTCTGGAAGAATGGTCAAACATACACCTCCTGATGAAAATCTTTAATTTTTTGCTGCGCTCTATCTAACCCTCCACATGCTTTTTCCTTAGCTTGCTGATGCTAAATCATCTTCTAAAACTGCACACAGCCCAGAGGAAGAAGGATCCAAAGATGGAATGGAAATGTCTACTAACATTCAGTACTTTGAAGGTGATCTTGAACCATCCCCTATGCCAGACCTCACTGAGGACATCCTACAGAAGTCATTGCAGGAGGCCAACATCACAGAACAGATATTGGCAGAAGAGGCTTACTTGGATGCCAGCATAGAATCTGGCCAACAGTTTCCTAATGTTCCATTTCACGCTCATTCATCAGCATCGTTTACTCAGGCCAACACTGATCCTAGTTACTCAGGCCAAACATTACATCCTGTAGGAGTGACCCATGTGCCTGTAGTTCCACAGCAGTTAGGTGCATCATTTGCAGGAAACACTGTAGGTGTGCAGCATGGTTTTATGCAACATGTTGGAATTATTCCTGGCCAGCAGATGCCAAATAGTGGCCATGGCCGTTCTGGGCAGATCCATGTAATTGGCTCCATTAATAGTCAATCTCCAGTAATGACTATAAATAATCTTGATGGTTCCCAAATTATACTCAAAGGTGGACAACAAGTACCTTCCAATGCTAGTGGGGGACTTGTATTACAAAGACAGACACCAAATGGCAATGCCGTCTTTGGAAGCCCAAACACAAGTCCAGCAGGACAACCGGTTCCATTCAGTAGTGGCAATTTTCAAGCATCTTTACCTGTTCATAATATTATTATTCACAGAGGACCAGCACCAAATTCTAATAAAGCTCACATAAATATTCAGCCTAAGCCAGTACAAGTAGGACAGCAGGTACCTTACAGTGTTAGTCATGTACAACATCATCATGGACATCAAGGTATCCCGTTCGTCACAGCAGCCCAAAGTTCCTCTATGAGTCAACAAATGCCAGTAAACCAGCAATGTTCTCGTAAACCATCCAGTCAGCAGCCAGGTGGTGGTAGCATTGTCATTCATTCTCCAGTTGGTCAACAACACTGTCATCCAAGCCAATTTATCATTCCCGCTGGCCTTTCCCTAAATAACCATTCAATGCAGCAAATCCAGGCCATTAACCACCAACTCGCACAGACACAGCAATCCCATCTGGGTTCTCAACAGGTTCCTGCTGAACACATGTTGATGAACAGAAACTCAACAGGTATGGTTAGGTCTAGTCAGCAGTATCCAGGGCAAATGTTACATAGTCCAGGTACATCTGTGCAAATTGTTCCTGGACAGTCATTTACAAGTTCTGGAGGTCAAGTCATTTTGAACCATGGACCATCCCAAAGTGTGGGAGGGCAGATGGCCCAGCTGTCTCCTACACTACTGCATTTGTCTCCTGGTCAAAGCACCACCATTCTAGGAAGATCAGGCATCTCTTCAGCGTCATCTAGTTGCTCAAATATGCCATCTGGAAACCGCTTCACCATTGTAAGTTCTGGAGCCGGACTTCAGCGAACTGGAGTAGGATTTCCACGAGGAACGGATAGTTACATAACAGAGCAGGAACAGAACAGAGCACAAACTGCAATGAATGAAACTCATCTTCAGTCCTCCAGTTCTCAAAACAGCAGCAGTTTAAGTCCCAAAACAGCTTCTCAGCAGGCATTTTCCCTTAACCAGGTAAGGCATAGTGAAGCTCTGTTATTATTCTGAGGTGTTTGTAGTTTAAAATATTTTAAAGTGATCCATAAAAAATATGTTAAATTTCTCTTTGATTGGGGTTCCTTCCCATTGTAAGATGGATTTTACACCTTCCACAGCCCCCAAGCAAAAAACTGTGTTTGAAATGTTTGGATGACTGCAAATACAATGTTTCTCATATGGTATGCTATTTTTCGTGTTCAATATTTTTATTATAGAATTTAAGTATACAACAGGTACAAAGACGTGCATTCGTTCATTGACAGACACAGCCTTCTTTATTCAGAACGGAAGGAGTTATATCATCTCCGCAGGAGTAGGACTAGGCAGAAAAAAAAAAAACAACCCCTGGCAACGCCCATGGGCTGTCCTCCATCAGTATATAACCCTCTCCCTGCTCTAGGTATTCAGTTTCTTTCTGCCTAGTCAGGAGTAAGGACCTAGTTCCCTACTGGAATCTCTACTCCTGGGAATTCTTTTGTTGTTTGTTATTTTCTCTTTTTCTGGTGAGATCTACAAACAACTGCCGGGCTGGGCGACGGGCTGGACGCTTGATCCAGTGGTCACCCCAGTCTGGCCAGCGAGCTTGCGCAGACCACAGCTACGCGCTAGGTCAGCCACGACAAAGCCCCACTGGAGAGGGGCTGGCCCTGCGATTTAAATGTCTCACGAGGTCGCATACCACCGGGTCTCAGTCTGTGTCGCAGCATTCCTCATGGCCGACAGCCCCCCCCACTTCGGTGGCGAGGAGGATCTGTCTGGGAGCATTACCCGCACTTTTTTGCTGGACAGGTAAGTAAGGGGTCCCCTCCTCTCCTTCCCCAGGGTGGTGTGGGGCCTGGGTACTCCCTGGGGTGGTTGGTCCCTCCGGGGTGTTCCTCCACCCCCCTCCCCCCTTCCTTCCTCCCCCCCCATCCCGGGTGAGGCCCAGGCTTCCAGCCTAGGGGCTTTGTGGACATGGTCCCCCTTTTCGACCTTTGGGTTGGTACTGGGGGGGGCATTTAGTTGAGCCTGGGAGGTGAGTGGTTGCCTTAATTTAGGCTTTGCGGCCTACAAGCTGGGGGTCCATTCACGCGACCAGCGGGCCGAAAAATTTAGGTTGCGGCTTTGCGGCCTACCGCACTCGCAGCCAGCGACCGAAAATTTAGGGTCTACCTGCTTGGAGGTCTGAAAGTTTAGGCCGCGGCTTTGCGGCCTACCAACCAGGCTGGCCCTTCGG
This sequence comes from Lithobates clamitans, assembly GCA_037952925.1. Lineage (NCBI taxonomy): Eukaryota > Metazoa > Chordata > Amphibia > Anura > Ranidae > Lithobates > Lithobates clamitans. The sequence continues at coordinate 132,633 of JBBGZY010000315.1, forward strand.
GCGGTCCGGTTCCCCGCGGGCCTTCGCTCGCAGTGGGTGGCCAAAATTTAGCCCACGGCTTTTGCGGCCTACTGGGCCACAGCTTCTGTGGCCTCCTGGATCGGTGCCCCTGTGAGGGGCCCCGATCTGTGCCCCTGTGAGGGCCCCGGTCTGTGCCCCTGTGCGGGGTCCTGGTCTGTGCCCCCTGTGAGGGGCCCCTGGTATTTGCCCCCTGTGACGCCCCCGGTATTCGCCCCCCTAGAGGTGCCCCGGTTTTCGCCCCCTGTGAGGGGCCCCAGTTTTTGCCCCCTGTGAGGGGCCCCGGTTTGCTCCCCGGTAAGTGGCCCCGGTTTGCGCCCCTGTGAGGGTCCCCGGTTTGCGCCCCTGTGAGGGTCCCCGGTATGCGCCCCCTGTGAGGGGCCCTGATTTTTGCCCCCTGTGAGGGGCCCCCGGTCTGCGCCCCCTGTGAGGGGCCCCGGTATTTGCCCCCTGTGAGGGGCCCTGGTTTTTGCCCCCTGTGAGGGGCCCCCGTTCTGCGCCCCCTGTGAGGGGCCCCGGTCTGCGCCCCCTATGAGGGGCCACAGTATTTGCCCCCTGTGAGGGGCCCCCGGTCTGCGCCCCCTGTGAGGGGCCCCGGTCTGCGCCCCCTGTTAGGGGCTTTGTTTTGTTCCCCCTGTGAAGGGGCCTTGGTCTGTGCCTCCTGTGAGGGGCCTCGGTGGTGCCCCCTGTGCGGAGCCTCGGTTGACATCCCATATGTGGACCTCGGATGGGGGGGTTTCAGTTGGTGGCCCCCTTCCCCTGTGTTTTTTGGGGTAGCGCTTAGGCATATAGCCTAGTATATGGCACCCCTGCCCTCCCCTCCCCCTCTCTCTCCTATCTGGCTCTGAGGACGTGGCCCACCGTGTGGGGTTGTGGCCACGCTCCCTATCTTGTCAGGGAGTGAGGATGACTGCAGTCGGGCAGGAAAAATCGCTGGTTATGGCACTTATTACATCTGTGCAGGAACCCTTCAAGATGGGGGATGCAGCGGTGGCTGCGGCGGAGAGCTGATACCTCATAAGCCGTCTTGCGCGGTGAAAGCATCCCCTTTTTCCTCTTATCTTGACAAAATTGTCCTTGAAGACTGGGAGGGTCTAGAGTGCATTTGTGTTTCTTAAAATAAATAAATAAATAAACCGCTTGCTGTGAGGTACCCATTTGGGAATTCCTCTGCCTTTGCTGCATTGCCGGACCTATTTGTCTAGGCACTGCAATATGTCAGCTACGCCTCTTGGCCGTAATTCCCCTGGTTGCTGAGCTTCTAAGGTCTCCTCAGTGGTGCTTAGACAGGTATTTTGGGGCTACCCTGGCGGGAACAGTTTAAGGCCCTGACCGACCTTGTGTGGGTACAGAAGGTCAGGATAGACTAATGCTTGTTTATGCATTCCGTTATGTGCCCGACTCCAGCACTTCCTCCGTTTTGCTGTGGGTGCGGCGCATAGTCTGGCCACCACTCCTCGGGTATTTGCGAGGTGTTGGCCCGGATCGGGCATGGTTGCATTAGTGGGGGTTTGCGGTCCTCGCTGACCTGGACGATCTTCTTCTGCCACTCCTCGACTACCCCGAGGGGCAATGTAGTTTGTATACAGACCTTGACTGATTTCAGTAGGCATCTATACTATCTAAAGTCTGCTTGAGCCCTTCCAGAACGTCGAATTATCTAAGCCCGGGCTTCAGCTCCGGCCAGCGTGTTTTCTTCTCTTGGACAAACTCCAGAAGTTGCATGCTGCGTTTTTTATTTTTCTGTCCGGCAGGTAGGCCCTCTGCGAACCTGTGTGTGGGTGTTGGGTCAGAGAGTTTCTATCTTTTTGAAACGATTCCATTTGCGCAGTTCCATACGAGCTCCCTGGCATGAGGCAAATGCCCGAGGTCTCGGGACAATAGGATTCGGCTGAGTTAGGAAACCAGGTGGCCCGCTCTCCGGTTCTTCGGCGGGATAAATACTTTCTCCCCTTGTATTAAACAGGGTGACCACCAATGCCAGTCGCTCTAGGTAGGATGTCCTGGGACTGAGCTCTGCTCAGGGTCATTGTACGCTAGTGGAATCCGGACTACCAGGTAATATCCTGGAACTTCGAGGCGATCAGGCTAAGTCTGGATCATGGACGGTTCGACTTCGGGGGCTCCCGGTACGGTTCTAGTTGGACAAGGCAACCACGATGGCTTATGCCCTTCACCAGGGCGGGTCAAATAGGCTGTGGCGGCTGTTGCCAGTATTTCCCGGTGGGCAGAACATTTCGTCCCACCCTTTTCCGGTGTATGCATTCCAGGAGATGGGCCCTTCACCGGGCTGTGTTCCTTCGGGTTTGTTCCCACTGGGATACTCATGAGGTAGTTCTCTTGGTGTCCTGGTTCAACTGGACGGTACCAAGGTTTCTGGTAAGGTCATGGGTTGCTCTGGCAGCTCTGGTGGCCCATGGGGCCAGTGATGTTTCCCTATGCCTTTCTGCCTCTCCAGCTTCTGTTGTGTCTTTTACACAGGGGGCATGATATACACGGCTGTGGGGGTTCAGGTCATTATTTTATCCCCGGATGGGTCCAGTCGTTCTGGGTAAGCCGACTGGGTGCGCCTGATCGCCGGCGTTCCTTGTCGACTGCCTCTCAGGAAGGATCCATGGTCCCAGGGCCGTTCTTCCATCCTGGCTTAGAGTCATCAGTTTTAATGGCCTGGCTGTGTTGAGCCAGGTGCGGCAGTTCCGACACTGTTGATGGCTAGGGAGTCCATCTTTTAGGAGGTTTTAACCTCCGGATGTGGAGAGTGCATATATCCTGGTGTGAATCACCGGGCATTAGGGGTGCAAAGGATCGTCATCGATCCGTGATCCGATCCGCGGAGGTTGATCCGATCCGCGGAGGTTGATCCGTATGGGACACCTCCGTGGCCTCGGCCATAGGAAAGGCCGCGGCTTTGGCCTAGCTTCGGAGCGGCGGCCATCTTGGTACACCCGGCGGCCGTTTAGCACGTTGAATGACGGAGCGATCACTTGTAACAAACCGGCGTCATGTCATGACGCCGGTTCCTCTCTCTCTCCCCTCTGTGTACTGATCTGTACAGTGGAGGGGAGAGATCGGATGGCAGAAGTGCCAATACTCTGCAATGCCCTGCCAATACTCTGCAATGCCCTGCCAATGCCCTGCCAATACCCTGCCAATACTCTGCCAATAGGGAGATTGTGGATATTACTGTGGGGGAGATTTTTTTTTTGTTGATCCGAAAATGATCCGAACCGTGACTCCTGATCCGAGGAACGATCCGAACCGTGAGTTTTTTGATCCGTTGCACCCCTACCGGGCATTCATCCTTGTTCTTTCTAGGTGGCTCCAATTCTGACCCCCATTTACAGGGGGTTAAGCAGGAATGCGCATCAAGTACCATCGAGGGCCAGGTGTCAGCCTGGGTGGTCGTCTTCAGCATCCCCTGGTCTCGCGCTCCCTGGTGCGTACCTTTATTCAAGTGGTTAGACATCTGTTTCCACTGGTGCCGTTTTTTTCTACCGCCTAGAATCTGAACTTGGTGTTTTTGGTTCTCCAGGAGCCGCTTTCTCGCTCCCTCTCTCAAAATTTTGTGAGATTTCACCATTTTCGGTGTCGAAAATGGTGGCGTTATCTTCTTGTTCACCTTACCCAGGTTTAGGCGGTGCTTCGCCCTTTTTCTATAGTTCCGTCCCTGGGTTTTCATTTGAACAAGAACATTGTGTTTCCTTTCTTGTGTCCCTGGCAACATGTCCCAAGGGATTTGCCTTATCTGCCTGGGATGTGGTTTGGGGGATTCGGTTGTATTTGCCAGCCACTGAGTCTTTTGGAGGTCAGGCTCTCTGTACTCACAGACAGGCCAAGAAATGGGCTGTCTGCTTCTTCTGCGACCTTCTTCTGGATCAGACAGATGATGACTCTGGGCTATTCTGTCAGGAATTGGGTTCCTGCTTTCCCTGTTACGGCACATTCTTCTCGGATGCCTAGTGCGTCTTGGGCCTTCTGTCTTCAGGCGTTCGTAGTGCATTTTTTGCAAGTTTCTATGAAATGGATAGTTTGGCATCTGCGGATGCGTTTTTTGGCCATAAGTTTTTTGTAGGCTGCTGTTAAGAGGGTCTAATCCCTCTTGAAGTGGTATCGTTCAGGTTGGGTTCCAGCTTGTCCTGTGTGAAGCTCCTGTTACCTGGTTGGCTTTTGTGTTAGCCTTGGGATTTTAATAAAGAAGGCTGTGTCTGTCAATGAACAAATGAGAAAATAGGATTTTTTTTTCTTACCGTAAAATCCGTTTCTCTGAGTTAATTGACAGACACAGCACCCATTCCTCTATGGAGTTTTTTGATACTTCTATTACTGCTTGCTACTAAACTGAATACCTAGGGCAGGGAGGGAGTTATATACTGATGAAGGACAGCCCATGGGCGTAGCAAGGGGTTGGTTTTTTTTTGTTCTGCCTAGTCCTATTCCTGCGGAGATGATATAACCCTACCGTTCTGAATAAAGAAGGCTATGTCTGTCAATGAACTCAGAGAAACGGATTTTACGGTAAGTAAAAAATCCTATTATTATAGAATTTAAGTGTACAACAGGTACAAAGACGTGCATACAGAAGCCAAAAATACATGTAGACAGTTTATCTATGATATCAGAAAGAGTTGACCAGAGCAGGACCGTTTTTAGGGCAGGGCATCATTGTTGTGGGGCCCAAAGCAGCTGCCTCATACTTGCCAACCATCCCAGTTTAAATTCCCTTGTCCCTTGAAGTTTTGGTCCCGTGCTGTGTCCCAATATCTCAGTGTGAAGTTCTGTTACTAATGCTGCCCAGTTCTGCTGACACACCTGCAGACCCTGTGTTTACATGTAAATAACCGGCATTGATATGTAAATAGCAGCTGCATTAATATGTAAACAGCTGTGGACCAATGGCATTGATATGTAAATAGAGGCGGCATTCATATGTATATCATGCCCCTCTAAGGTCATATTCACTATCACTTCTGCTGAATGCTGCCCACTGGGGAGATAAAGGGGCATGCTGGAAAGTCTTGCCTACAACTGTGGTCATTAAGCCTAACATCAGCCTGTTCTGCAAAGGTAAGCAAATTGGAGGTGGAACCCTTTTTCAAAATAACATGGTGCCACAGCACCCTGAATTTTGGTGCATGTGGATACGTACATTTCAGCAGATGCGTGAGGGTATCATTAACAATTATTGGCACTGCCGTGTATCCGCTAAAGGGCAGCACATTTCTGTGGTGTCAGGAAATCGATTTTGCATGCGTTTCCAACACACACAAATGTGAACGCAGCCTAAATGTCTCAGTTACATTGGTGGTCAGTGTAAATCTTCTCATTACATTGAGGCTTGGTGTACAATCCTTTCATTCACACTAGTGGCCAGTGTAAAGGTCCCCCTTACATTGGTGGTCAGTTTAAATCCCTCCTTGCATTGGTGGTTACTGTGAATGCGCCTATTACATTGGTGGTCAGTGTAAATCCCCATTACATTGGTGGCCATTGTAGAAATCCCCCTTTATTGGTTGTTGATGTAAAATTCCCCATTACATTGGTTGCAAGTGTAAATTCTTCATTACATTGGTGATCAGTGTACATTTCCCTTTACATTGGTGGTAAGTGCAGAATTTCCCTTACACTGGTTGTCAGTGTAAATCCCCCTTTATATTGGTGGTCAGTGTAAATCCCCCCTAACATTGGTGGTCATTGGAGGTGATGTGCAGGCAGTGAGGAGATAATGTGCTATAACCTTTACCAACCAACCAGTGAACAGTAAGGATGTGCACTAACCTCTTCCAACCATCATTGAATGGTAAGGATATGCAGTAACTTCTAGTAACCAATCAGTGAGCAGTAATAATGTGCAGTAACCTCTAGCAACCAATTGGTGAGTGGTAAGGATGTCTAGTAACCTCTAGCAACCAATGATTGAGCAGTATTGATGTACAGTAACCTCTAGCAACCAATCGACAAGCGGAAGTCATGTGCTGTAACCTCTAGCAAATAATCAGTGAGCCATAAAGTGTTGTGACGTCTAGCAGGCAGTCAGTGAGCGGTAATGATACACTTTAACTTTTGGCAACAAATCGCAATCGCTACCTGATCTGATTCAGTTAACACATTTTGAGTCTAGCTGCTATTTATTGTATGTCTCAGAGCATGTGGAGAGCGAAATTGCATAGGGGGAGGGGGCCCAAGAAAATGTTTGCCCAGGGTCCAATCAATATTAAAGATGGCCCTGGACCAGAGAAAGATCTAGCAATAGGGAACAGTAAAGTAAGTTAGGTAGGGGAGGAAGAACTAGGGTGGTAAAAGGGGTCTGACCAGGGATAACTCGCAGCAACTGGGCCACAAAGAGATGTGAAAGGAGGCATGTCTATTAAAGTTCCAGAAGGCGACGGTCAAAGTCTGCAGGCAGGAAACAAGTGACCCACGGATCCCAAACCTTGTTACATTTTGTACCCTGTAGTTTGGCCATTAGTTTCTCATTGATCAGTATCAATTGCAATTGAGATAGGTATTTAGATATCTGTGCCCTTTGCTCTGCTTGATAGTATGCTGAAAAGTTTGGAATGCCTAAGCCCCCATTGAGTCTGGTCTGGAATATAATACGCGTGGATATTCTCAGACTGTGATTGAACCATATCAAGTGCATAACCTGGTTTTGGATAATACAAAAGATATGTGGAGGAAGTTAGATTGGTAGCACCCAATGCAAGTACTGTAGCTTAGGTAGGTACCTCATTTTTTCTGCAGCAATGCTGCCCAGCCATGACATGGTGTATGTTGACCAGGTATGTAGAAGGAGTTGGAGCTTATGTAGGAGGTTAGGGTTGTTAGCAGCATAGAGCTTGGAGAAGGAATCTGATAAAATTGTATTTTTACTGTAGGTCATGCCACAAAATTAGATTACAAAAGCAGGTGGCATTGTGGGTACCATCTGTAATTGTCCTCTTCTGTCCTGATAAAAATCTGGCATTGGTGGGAAGAGGAACACTTATCTGTTTATGAAAATGTTTCTTTTTTTTGTCCTTGGAAACTTCCAGTAAACATTGGCGATCGTGATTTAGCCCTGATTCACACTGCCGCGACTTGTCATGCGACTTGAGAGTTTAAAGTCGCACCCCATTAACGGCAATGGAAGCATTCTAATTGGTGTGTCTCGAGTCGCTCCAACTTAGGAAAAGGTTCCTGCACTACTTTGGTGCAACTTCAACATGACTTGCATTGACTCCTGTTAAAGAAGTCGTATGCAAGCCACGATGAAGTGCACAGACATTTCGGATTCAAAGTCCCATGACTTTGAAGCCGTGGCAGTTTGAACAATCTTTTACTGTAATCTTTTGCAATGTTACACAATCGCTTCTTATTTACTGGCAGGTTTATGAGCAGAAATTTGAGGTGAATTAAATTTGCATTTGTAATTTAAATGGCAAGAAATAGATAAATATAAAGAGATCGAACATGCATGTTTTCCATGGGTTTTTTTTTCTCTTGCAGACTGCAAAAATACTTTCCAATCCCCTCTCTCCAGTTTCATCACTGAAAAACCAGGAGAGACAATCTCACGCACACATTGCTTCACTAACAGGTACCTTTATATGTACATGGTAATATCTTGATGGATAGATAGCAGAGGGTAAGAGGACTGTTCACATTAAAAGTGGAAGCTGGGCAGATATAAAATACACACATTAATACAGCTTTGTATTTATGAATGAATCATTAAATGCATTTTTTTTAAATGCAACTAGCAATAGTACTTGAATTTTAAATTGGTTCTCCACTCTGAGGGAAAAAAAATAAAAATAAAAGTCAGCAACTTCAACTCCTGTAGCTGCTGACTTTTAATAACAGGACACTTACCTTTTATCTAACAGGGGCTAGATAAAATCACTGTATTCCTTAATAATGGCAAAACTTTTTTTTTTTTAGTTTTGGATAGAGTGGAGAGGGATTAGAACACCTGTTAGATTTAGAGAGACCTTAGAGAGATTCGCCCTCTCTATCTGTCCTGTTTAACATTATCATTCAAAGTGAAAGTAAAAGAAAATCCTACATTTTGGGTTGTCCAAAAAAAAAATAGAGGTGAAATCTTCTACTGGGGACACTAGTTTTGGTGACCCGGGGTTCCCCAAGAGATTCCCTTAAAGCGGAAGTAAACCCATCCATAAAACTGTTTCATTTCTGGCATGTGCCGGAAATATAACACTCCCATTGGTTGTGCTCTCAACCAAACTGTCAAGCCATCCAATGGCTGGTGTCATAACTGATCACATGTGCAGCATCATGGCAGTTGTAAATTAAACAGGGGCAAAGATGGCAGGTTCCTTGGCTGAAAACGATAGGAGGGTTTACTCCCACTTTAATGTGCGGGGATTTCCTCTAACTCTCCCCTCACTTCCTGTTTGGCTAAAGGGCAGGAAAGGAAGGTAAATCTCCCCAAATGGAACACAAATAGCAAAAATAAACCTTACAAGGGTTTTAACCCTCTCTTACTCTATCCAAAATGCTTATAGTTCTAATTTAAAGCTAAACTATGGCCATTTTAATATATATATATATATATATATATATATATATATATATATATATTTACATATATATGTATATATATCTGAGCTCCCAGTCCTATGATCTTTTGCGATGGATAGCAGCATCCACATCACATCATCTTGACATGAATGATGGTCTTGTGTCAGACATTTGTGAACACAGCTAAGAACTGCACAGACCCCAAGATTTGAGGCAGCATTATAGCCCAGGAAAGGGATGCTGACTTTGGATGATACCTGGACAAAGATGGCGATGTCCTTATAGAAAAAAAAAACAGATGATGACATTGTCAGGAGGAGTACTGTGATCTCGGTGAGAGGTAACAAATACCTGGGAGAGTTACACTGGCACATTACTTAGCATGCATGCACTTAACTTAAAGTAACATATCTGATTATTTTAAAAGTATCCTTTGAAAGTAGTGCCAAGGTTATGATTACTGCCTTGTTTTTAAAGGTGCATCCTACACGGCTATCATGCTCACCCTTTGCTAACTTCTTTGGCTGTCAAGACAAGTAATATGCATGTTTATTACTGGTCAGTGACTCACTAAATAGTAAAGAACTAACAGCCCTGGAGCATGCGCCTATGCACAAAGTTCCTATATTTCTTTCCTGCATGTTTCTTTTTAGAACTAAAATTTCAGGGTGGGGAGAGGAAATCTCCACCATTGTTGAAGCCACAGATATAGACATATATTACATATATATATATTACATTCAGTTATACAGGAATGTAGCACACAGCACACCATCTTTGCATATGAGGTTTCTTTAATATTGTAGATCTACATTATGTATACCTGTAATACTCTAGTGCGGACACAAACAGCAATAAAAAAACATTAAAATAAATAGGTATTTTATTTGCTGTCCTGTTTGGGGAATTTCTCTTTTTGACAATATTACCTTCTCAGCCTCACCCTGTGCAGAGATTTTCCAGCTCGGTGGACAACAATATAGGTGGCAGCAGAGTTATGCCCCGCACACACGGTCGGATTTTCCGACGGAAAATGTGTGATAGGACCTTGTTGTCGGAAATTCCGACCGTGTGTAGGCTCCATCACACATTTTCCATCGGATTTTCCGACATACAAAGTTTGAGAGCAGGCTATAAAATTTTCCGACAACAAAATCCGTTGTCGGAATTTCCGATCGTGTGTACACAAATCCGACGGACAAAGTGCCACGCATGCTCAGAATAAATAAAGAGATGAAAGCTATTGGCTACTGCCCCGTTTATAGTCCCGACGTACGTGTTTTAAGTCAACGCGTTCAGAATGATCGGATTTTCCGACAACTTTGTGTGACCGTGTGTATGCAAGACAAGTATGAGCCAACATCCGTCGGAAAAAATCCATGGATTTTGTTGTCGGAATGTCCAAACACATCCGTCGGAAAAAATCCTAGGATTTTGTTGTCGGAATTTCCGATCAATGTCCGACCGTGTGTACGGGGCATTAGAGTGGACATTACTGGGTAGAAGCCAACATATGTTTTAACAGAAACACGCACTGATCACAGCATCTGCTGTTGCATTTAAAAGAAATGTCTGTATCATTTGCTGCCACGCCCAGTCAAGAATGTAACAGAGATTTCAATATAGCAGCTTTCTACAAAGATGCATTAAGTACTTTCATTTCTGGTTAGAGAATTTAGAGAATTAGCTAAACAGATTTAAAATCTAATTGTTATGTCTTCTCCACAGACATAAGATTTCAATCTGACTCTTTTCACCACTGACTTGAGAATTGTGGAGGAATGGGGGTGGCACTAATGCAACATGGTTTCCCCATTCTCCACACTCAGTTTGGAATTCATCAAACCCATTATTGTCCCACTCCTCAGTAAAAACATCTGTTAAATATAATGCCTGTTTTATTGAACTAGGGCAAGTGAGCTTAAAGTGGATGTAAACCCGATTCATGAAATTTGAGCTGGACACATATATGTGCAGTGTTTTCTTATCTCTCTTCAAAGCACTGTGTCCCGTAGCTGTCTCCTGCTTCGTTCTTCTGTTATCAGCCTGATAACGCCTGACATGTGCTTTCTCACATATAATAAAAGCAGATGGAGTTTTCTGTTTGAGAGGATGCTATATATAGATTAGCAGAGCCCTGAATGATTCAACCAACAGAGCTGAAAGTCTCTACCTATGAGGAGAGGGGATGTGTGCCTTTCCTCCAATCAGCTGTCTTGGCTGTATGCCCAGGGTTCACTGCAGTGTTGAACAGGAAGAGAGAATCTCCTAACACTATTTGCACTTTCTAAACAGTATATCAAGCTTCAGACAGCAGATATACATTTAAAACTTATGTATGGAGATTTGTTTCATCCCCGTGTATTATCTTAGGCTGTTCACTTCACCGGGTATATGTGAGGGTTTACATCCAATTTAAGCATTGACCTGTGTCTACACCCCTCTTTGTTTCCCCCCAAGAGGTTCACCCCTGCCCAGTAACTAGAACATTTAGCATGAGAGTGTTTAGAATAATCTCATAATGTTAAATTCATTCATTGTAGCTGTTGGTATTTTGAATAATTACTATCTCTGCAGTGTTCACAGTATACAGCTTGTGCTTTACTCTATGGAGATGGAAATGTAATAAATGGCACCGAAGCTGCAAATGTTTCTCTACTGATTGCAGAGCAATGGCAGCATGAATGCAAAAAGGAAAAATGATTTCTGCACGCCTTCAAAACATTCAACAGGACTGTGAACTAGCTTGACATGTTATAAAAACACTTTAAATATGTGAATGATTTACAGTGTTTTTTTGTTTTTTTTTTGCAGATCCTAACTCTGGAAGTAAACAAATACAACATCATTTATCACAGCTACAGAATGCTAAGGTAGGATTTGATTTAGTGCATGTGAACTTTTTTGTATGTTTTTTAATATATTTTCCAAATATGTAAAGTAAACCTGTGACTAACCTGGGCAATGTGGATTAAAAGGATGCATCAACAGACATAACCATCAATGAAAACTGCACATTTTAGTAATCAGTCAATCCAGACAAAGTTATATGGGAAACTTTTCTTGTAAAAATTGGATTTAGCCCCTTCTCCTGAACTTTCCTGTTAGTCTCTCAATGTAATGTGTGGCCTGATAGACCAAAAGGGAGGCTCAGGAGCTCAAAGAAGCTGTAAATGAAAATGTTTGAATTTTTTCCCCAATTTGTATCAGATCTCTATTCCATTCAACCCTTACACATGCCTATTTGGCATATTTGATGACCTCCAGTTATCAGCCTTTACGAGAGAAGCAGTGGCTAGAGCCCTTTTTCAAGCCCGGGGAGTTATTTTACAGCATCACCCAATCCCCCTTCCCATAAAGAATGGTTACAGTGTTTGGGAAAAACTCTCAGGTTGGAGAAGTACATATACCAACATAGGGGTTGTCCCCATAAATATGATAACGTTTGGGGCTCGTGGTTGGACACCCCGAGCCTGAGCCCGCTTGAATTAGTCTTGTCTAGGAACCTGATAGGTTAATGTATACCCCTTTGGTTATTGGTTTTAGCTGAGTGGCTGGATCACTAAGGAAGTTACTTAATAATGCATAATGCCTTTCATTCACTGTGCTGATGGTATGGTTTATGATCAACTTAGTGGTGTTTGCTATCATATGCCCAGTTTGTATCATTGACTGATTTTGACCCTGTATATGGAGCGGTTGGATTTTGCTATAGGTGTTGATCTGTTCTGGAGTTGCTATATCTTCCTTACTTATTTTCGATAAAACTTTTCTTGATTAAAAAAAAAAAAAAGAAGTATAAAGGAAAGGGGGGAAAAAAACACAATATGCTGTGAATGTGATTAACAAATATCATAAGATTATGTGTGTTCATAGATAAACCAGAGACCATCCCCATCTATACAGTTGTGCTATGTTCCTGAGGCTAATCCTGATGTTAAAACAATAGATCAAGGACAATTAGATTAGAGATTGGTGCTTTTCAGTACTGCAGGTTGGTAATGTAATTTGCAATAAAAAAAAGTGTAAAATGTTATATTTTTCTCTGTTATTAGGTTGAAGGGCTTAACAGAGGATTGAAGAGGATGTCCACCAAACAACTCACAAAAGAAACTCTGTAGGTTTACACATAACGGGGTTGAGGCATTTATGAATTTGAGAGCAGTAAGATAGATTTGAGACTCGAGTCAGATTTCTAATAGTTAGGCAGATTTTTTCATAAAACCCCCCTCGGCTGCTCTAAATTGGCACTGCACCTGCCCCTGATGTTGTGCATCTGTTTTGAATGAAAATCTGTCTCATCTTCAGTGGTAAACCTGATGCAGATCTATGGAAATCTGTTGCAGTTGGCTGCCCAGGATAGCAGGTGCATCGGTTGTAAATACACATAAAAACAAGCAGTCCGATTTGCTGTTCATTTGTTGCTAATTTGCGTAATAAGTTTCCATTTGTATGTTCTGTGGGCTTCAAACTTCTAAACCTAACAAGTGTTCTTCATTCCTCTAGAATTCATCAGCAGCTGCAAAGAGACCAAGAACATGTCCTGGCTCCCAATAAGAGCCCATTCCAGTCGCTGGGTGATGCTGTCCAGAGGCTTCTCCCATACCATGTGTTTCAGGGATCACTGCCCACCAATGACGAAATGCAGAAAGGTGAAACAGCATAATATATAGGAAGGCTTTCTGATAGATGCTGGAAAATTGTTGGTGGGATTTTACTCCAATGCCCTATCCTATAGCATTAATGAAGGTGGCACAGAACTTAGACCCTTGATTCCAATTCATCCATCAAGTGTTTAGCTTGGTTGGGTTTTAGGCTTGGTGCAGGCCAATCAAACTCTCCCATATCAGCAAATGGCTCTAGCAGGGCGCCGTCTGATGATCTGATTTGTAAGCGAGACATTCTACGATAGTCCTATCAGCCAATTATTTGGTTACTTTACTAAAACTGGAGTATGCAAAATCAGGAGCAGCAATGCATAGAAACCAACCAGCTTCCATTTTTTTTTTGTCAAAGCTTAATTAAACAAGCTGAAGTAAGAAATTGATTGGCTTCCATGCACAGCTGCACCAGATTTTGCACTGTCCAGTTTTAGTAAATCAACCCAAATGTGGTTTTCAATACAAACTATTCTACAGTCAGTATTTGTTGCTGCAGATTTCCTTTTTGTGTGCCTAATTATGATCGTGATAATAAGGGTTGACTGGATACTTTTGGCCCTGTGGTTTGGTCGCATTCGCACCAAAATGGTGCAGGACCCTTTTTTTTTGGTCAGCACCGGAATCGGATCGCATGGGTGTTCAGACCCATGCAATCCGATTTTACAGTTTGCACTGCATTCTGCGTACTGATTTGGGGTGTCATTAACTTTAAATTGAGAGAGAACTGCCTGCGAGACAGAGGTGATGTGGGAACCTGCACAGGAATTGCTGTGGTTCCCGCTTCGCACCAGTGTGAACCGAGTCTTATAGCCCTTGGTTGAATGCACAGAGCAACAGAGCCCATGGAGTGTCGGCTCAATAGCTGGGCTCGGGAGCACCCCCCAAACAAGTAAGAAATGCTGGGGTCCAGCTATGATCCTGAGCTACCTTTATTAACTAAAGAACAATTCCAGGTATGGAAATTTCATACATAGTTACATTGGACCAGCTTGGACCAATGTAACTATGCAAATACCATACCTGGCCAATGCCCCTGGAAATCACTAAAGTATGCACCTGTCAGATGCTGCTGTATTTTAATCCGAAAAGTCAGAGCAGGATTATAGTTGGATGGCATTTCCTACTTGTTTGGATGCCCTTGGTTGCATCGGTTAAACTCCCATCAGTAACACTGTATGCATAGTGTGTGTTTACTGTGCTAAAAAGTTCTCTTCTTGTCCTGCAGAAACCTTAGGTATCAGGCAACAGGCATCTAATGTTTGTATCTGATTTAAGGTGACTGTAACCATATTGAAAGAACACAGACCATGGGTAGGCAGCACTGATTGAACTAAAGTTTTCCAACAAGCTGAATCATGAGAAGTCGGTCAATATATCAAAATCTCATGAACGGGAATTACCATAGATGGATACAAATTTGGCTGGTTCCCACTGAACCGGCCAAATTTCAATCCATGTATGACGAGCTTTACACACACAAGTGAAGAGGTGAGATCAGTCACCCCTTCCACTCCCTACTACCGGTACAGTCCACACCTGACCAAGAGTCAGAGAGCCTGAAAGCAAGCAGCTTCCACTGCACTCTCTTTTTAGAAAATCCATAAGGGAAATTTATCAGAACTGGAGCATGGAGAATCTGGGGTAGCTGTGCATGCAAACAGCATATATCTTCCCCTTGTTAGGTTAAGCTTTCAGAGTGAAAGATAGAAGAGGATTGGTTGCCATGCACAGCTGCCCCAGTTTTAATGTATTCCACTCAAAAGTGTATTGTGTACTGAGGGCACACCTTGTATTTAATTTTTTTTGTACAACAAAAATTTTATAAAAACAGTAAAAATAGAAAAAATAGATTAAAAATGGATTTAAAATGACATAAACTTAAAAAATGTAAAAAAAAAAAAATAGATCCAAAGTTATCATAGTAACTGTCACGGTCAGGGGTCAGGTTTGGAGACCAGTAGCTATAGCAGTATAGAGGCTTCCATTGACAGCAGGATAAGTACACAAGCAGGTCACCCTGGGGAATGATGTGGGCTCACCTGAGGTGCGGGGTCTAAGCCCTAACCCTGGGATCTCCAAACTACAGCCCTCCAGCTGTTGCAGAACTACACGTCCCACGAGGCATTGTAAACCTCTGACATTCACAGACATGATTAGGCATGATGGGAATTGTAGTTCCTGAACAACTGGGGGGCCATAGTTTGGAGACCCCTGCCCTAACCGGTATTCACCAGAGCTCCTGATGGTGTATATGGCTTTTGCTGCATATCAGTGATCAGTAACGACTGGTTTCAGGTTGGGATCGAGCAGAAGCTTAGTCGAGGAACAGGTAAAGGATGGTAAGGAATAGTAGTGGAGATAAGGACAGCTGCAGGTACGAAAAGGTGCAAGCTATTGGCTGGAGAGAGCAGAATAATCTGCTAAACGGGAAGTGCAAAAGCATGGCTTAAATAGGACGTTCATGGGAGGAGCAAAGGAATCAAGGTTCAAGAGAAAAAACACACATGACAAAGTTGTCTACAGAATAGGGCAGGGACCTGTCCAGCATCCCTGGTGGCACAACAACAAGAGCTACTGTTGGATACTACAGAGATCGTGGGTTCAGATCCTGGTCCTGACAGTAACTTTCTATAACAGAGAGTTATTGAGTTTACTAATTATGCCTGAATAAGATCTTTACTTCCTTTCCTTCCTTCTGACAAATGAGAGAACAGCTAAAATGAAATCAGGGACATGACACCTTGCAAAACTGGTATGCATCCCCTCCCATGTTGCTGCATCAGACTGATTCATAGTCCAGCTGGCCGATTGCAGAAAGGAGAAAACCCCACAATAACATAAGATCTCATTTTTGTTCCTGGTTCAGGCCTGCTTAGTTATGGCATGTTGAGTAGGAGGCAGGGTGACAGGGTTGGATACTGATTTTATTTTCCTGAACTCTTCTACATCTGATCAAGTGTTAAAGGTATGTATATGCTGTAAAGAGCAAATTCTTTCACAGAAAATTTTGTTTTGCTGAAACTGCATTGGGCTTCCGTGTCCTGGCCAGTTTATATATAAGAAGCGATTAGCTCCTAAATAAAGGTGCTTGTTCCCTAACATTTCATTACAGGAATATGTATTCTTTTCATCATTAATTGCCTAAAAAAACATTTTATTGTTTCATTCCAGTGGACAATGAATTTGAAGCTATGGCCACGCATCTCCTAAAAAAGACCCAGGCAATGCTAAACAAATACCGTTTGCTGCTTATGGAAGATGCAAAGGTATGTAAACTTATTACAGAAACATCTGCTACCAGATCACTTCGTACAATACAAGCAGAATACCTGGATATGAGACCTCCGATGGAACAGCCAATCTCTAACCCGGACTTTCATACCAGGTCTTTATTAGTTTTACTTGAAACAATGCCATTTCATTGCAAGTGATGTCACCACCCCAATACTAACACTCAGCCTTGGAGTCAGAGTGGAAGCTTGCATCTAAAATCTCTCAAACAGGCATCTGCCAATGTTGGGCTATCAGCTGCTGAAAATCAGTGTTGGGTTCCTTTTATTTAAATCACCTCTAGGCTCCGCAGATAGTCAATTAAAATAACCTCTGCCTCACTGAAATAAAGAGTATGTAAACTCAACATTTCATATTCCTGATATGTGGCTGCTGTACCATGTACTTGTATGAGAAAGTCTCCTATTCTCTTTGGATTGTTTCCTTTGTGTCAAATCCCTGGTGTTCCTGTCAGTCCCTCTGGTTTTCTATTAACAACTGACCACACTAAGCAGGAGACCACAATGTGGTCAGTTCTCTAGCTGTACCAAAAGCTGTGCTCTCCTTCAATGATCAAACTTGTCCTGACACCCCACCCTGCACAGCCATTCACTGGGAAAATCAGTTTGCTGTTGATTCTCCTCCACCAGCTTATATGCAGCTGAGAACAGAGGTTATGTGATCACTTATATAAAACAAAAAAAAAGGGGGAATAAAGTTATTTAGAATGTTTTTTTTCTCCTATCTATACACAAATGAATGGGTTGTTTTACAAGGTGATCGTTTACAATCACAATTAAATTATTCCACTGGGATCCAGACAGTAATTGGCATAGCAGAAACATTACTTGACCAAATAAGTGAATGCCCAAGTGCTCATTGCTTTGGGACAGATCAACTCATTGGGTTGATATTTTAATAAGCATGCTGCCTTACTTTAGCTTCACTAATTATATAGTAATATGAAGATCATTTTTGTTTCTACTTTAGCGCATCACTCCTTCTGCAGAAATGGTGATGCTGGACAGAATGTTTAACCAGGAAGAGAGAGCGGCTCTTACGCGTGAGAAACGAACGGCACTGGTTGATCCTGGTGAGTGTTAAAAATTGGTATTTCAATGTTATTCACTAACAGCACACTGTGGTTGATTTACTAAAAGTGGAGAGTGCAAAATCTGGTGCAGCTGTGCATGGTAGCCAATCAGTTTCTAACTTCAGTTTGTTCAATTAAAGCTTTGACAAAAAAACCTGGAAGTTGATTGGCTACCATGCACAGCTGCACCAAATTTTACACTCTCCACTCTTAGGCCCCTTTCACACGAGGCTGACTCCGCTTCCACGGAGTCCGCCTTGGTCCGCCGGCTCAGCGGGAGATCTGTCCGTTGATCTCCGCTGAGCCGGTGGATGACAGGTCCCTCTCTGCTCACTGAGCGGGGAGGGGCTTGTCAGGCGCCGCTGCCGCCTATGGAGGTATCAGATGAAAACGGACAGCATGTCTGTTTTCATCAGATCTCACCCGATCCGATCCGCCAGCGACGGACCTGGACGTAGGGCCATCCGTCTGCTTTTAGCGGATCGGACGGGGTCGGATGTCAGCGGACATGTCTCCGCTGACATCCGACGCTCTATAGACTAACATGGAGCGCCCGTTCAGGTCCGCCATCAAAACTGACAGGCGGACCTGAACGGTCCGATCGTGTGAAAGGGGCCTTAACCTCCCTGGCAGTTTTCCCGAGTGTGGCTCGGGGTTAAATTTCAGTACCATTAGTGGTAACCCCGAGCCACAGGATTGCAATGCAGGATCCTGGTGCAAGTTACTTACCTTGTCCCCAGTGTCTGTGACTCTGTCCTCTGCCCCGATGTCCTGTGTGCTGGGCTCCGTTCCCTGCGAGCTTAACGACGCACGGGGGCGGTGCCCGGCGGCAAATTCAAAAAAAAGAAAATTCATAACACATACAGTACACTGTAATCTTGCAGATTACATTACCGTATGAAATTATTTCACATCCCTTTGTCCCTAGTGCTTTGTCCAATGCCCTGCATGCACTTTTATATTATATATACCGTTCTTTCTGCCTGGAAACTTGAGATTGTCCATAACAACTAAAAAGTGTCCCTTTTACATCAAAAGTGGTTTGAAACCAGCTAGAAAAAAGCGATACACTTTTTTTTGCAACACTTGCAAAATTCAGCGATAGTGAATTGTGAGGAAATTAATTTTATTATATTTTTATTTTTTATAATTATTTATATTTATTTATTATATTATAATTTATGATTTTGTGTTTCAAACTTTATACCCAGGTTTATCTACTAGACTCTTGTTTGGACAGATTTAAGTGTGTTATTGCTAAGAATTACAGGCCTATAATATAAAACGTCAAATTTCTATGCAAAACAATTGTACCGCTTTGAGAAGCAAAAATCTGACATAATCATACCGCCAGGGAGGTTATGAAATCAACCCCACTGTGACCTCCTCTGCTGAAAGACCCCGGCACCAAGATGCTGGTGCTGTTAGATGTTGGTGCTGTTAGATGTTAGGTGCGCAGGTTTGATAGATTCTGGTTCCAAAAATTTAGGCACGGGGTAAAGTAAGTATGCCACTGCAGTGGGTGATGTAGTGCTAGGGATTAGAATAGGGGTAAGGTTAGTTTACAACCAGGGGTTTGGGAGTTCAAGTTAATGAAGTAATTTAAAGTTAAATTAGAGAGAAATAATTTACTAATTAATAAAATGAATTACTACCATGTGAAAATTAGGAATATTTTCTATCACTATGGTTAAATATAACATGAATTGCATAGTATTAAATAAATGGGTATAAATTATTGCATTACATTATCAATATGATTAAATGATTAGTCAATGATTGTATGTATCAAATTTGATGATTATTATTAATTAAATTAATTACAAACCACAGTAAATAAAATAAGTATATAATATTGTATTTTATTCATGTTCTTCTTATTAACTGTTTATACTAACATATTGCTATCATTATATAAAGTGAATCATGTATTAAAATGGGTATATATTATTATATTTTATTCTTATTTTTCTTTTTGCATATACTAAATAAGGGGTAATTATTAGGGTTTAGAGGGTTAAGACATATGCAAATCAGGAGTTTTGACTTCACTGGCAATATATTTGTCCATGGCAGCAAACCAGAAAGTAATGAAATCAGAAACTTCCAAACACTCAGCCCCTTCATATTTCTCTCACTTTCTCTTATTTTCCTTAAAATGTATTTCCACTTCTGCAGTCAAATTTTATAGAAACCCACTATTTGTTTGTTTTGTGTTACCATTCACATGGCACAGTAAAAATATTATTTACCTATTTTTTTACCTTTTAGATGTTATCTGTCCCAATAGAAAGGGCTGGGGACAGGCTGAGTTCAATTCTCAATAACATACAATGCAGAAGGGCAGCAAGTAGGTGTTATGCCAATTTGGCTGCAAAGGTGGAAACACACTTTAAAGTGGATGTAAACCCACTCCCATCTTTTTTAAAGTACTGCCATAGGGGTGATCTATAAGGATATACATGCCTCCTGCATGTATCCTTACCTTTCAAATGTCTGCCCTTTAGCTGTTTGGAGCCCCCAAAAACGCCGGATTCAGTGGGCGGGTCCGTTGTACGGCGCTCAGTGGGCGGAGTCTTAACATCACCAGACTCCCCGCCCACCTCTACACTCGCGCCTGGCCGGAGTGAAAAGTGCGTGCACAGGAGAAGAGCGCGATCATGGTTCCTGTCACTTCATGTGTCACTGTCCAGTGACAGTCGGGGATGATCGGTGCGGGGGGACAGCTGTGAGCGCGGATCCCCCTGAATAGCTTTTCCCCTGAAAGCCACGGGAGGCAGAGAAGGAGAAGCAGCTGATCAAACGCCATGCAGGGAGATCGGTGCTCACGGATGTCCCTCCGCTGCACCGATCACCCCCGACTGTCCCTTGTGTCCTCCTCCTCCAGCGCCTGACCTGTTCTCCTCCACCACCACCACTTCCCCTTCTTCTCTGACCCCCCTCCTGTCCTTATCCGCCCGCTGTGTCTCCCTCCTCCACCCCCCTCATCCCCCGCAGCTGACTCCCCTCCATTCCTGCGGGCTCTGTCAGGATGGAGAGCAGAGGAAAGAACGGAAACATTATACATGTCATTGACGGGGGGGGGGGGGGGGGGTGGAGTGCTGCTGGACACAGCTATATTATATATATGTATATGTAATATAGCTGTGTCCAGGAGCACTCCAACCCCCCCCCCTAAATGACATGTATAGCGTTTCCGTCCTTTCCTCCGCTCTCCATCCTGACAGACACATACACATACATGTGCACGTATTGCAGAGATATAGTACAAATGTGTTTTTTTTTTTTTTTTATTGTGCCCTGACATATGACTTAACCTCCCTGGCGGTTTTCCCGAGTGTGGCTCGGGGTTAAAATTCAGTCCCATTAGCGGTAACCCCGAGCCACACTCGGGATTACAGTGCAGGATCCTGGTGCAGCGTTACTTACCTTGTCCCCAGGATCCTGTGATGTCCCCCGCTGTGCCCGTGGACTCTCTCTCCTCCGAAGCCTCTCCTTGACAGGCTTCGTTCCCTGCGAGCGTCGCGACGCACGGTGGGCAGAGCCTGGCGGCAAATTAAAAAAATTGTTAAATCATAACACTTACAGTACTGTAATCTTACAGATTACAGTACTGTATGAAATTATTTCACATCCCTTTTGTCCCCAGTGCTTTGTCTTATGCCCTGCATACAGTTTTATATTATATATACTGTTCTTTCTGCCTGGAAACTGGAGATTGTCCATAGCAACCAAAAAGTGTTCCTTTACGTCAAAAGTGGCTTTAGACCAGCTAGAAAACAATGATAGTAAATTTTTTTAATTACCGTATTTATCGGCGTATAACACGCGCCGGCGTATAACACGCACCCAAAGTTTAGGAGGGAATTATAAGGAAAAAAATTTTTAAGGAAAAAAATTTACATTTAAATGCCCATCAATGCAGCCTTGCACAGCGTCCATCTGCATGCTTGTCCAGTGTCATTTGCAGCCTTGCAGTCAGCAGCCTTGGTGTCATTTGCAGCCTTGCAGTCAGCAGCCTTGGTGTCATTTGCAGCCTTGCAGTCATCAGCCTTGGTGTCATTTGCAGCCTTATCAGTGTCCATGTGATGCCTTGCAGCTTTTACAGTGATGATCTGCAGCTTTCTGTGTCCATTTGCAGCCTTGCTCAGGCTGCAGTTAAACTGCAGTGACTTTTCATTGTCACTGCAGTTTGAAAATGGCGCCGCCGGCGCCGAAATACACAGAGCCGGTCCTCGGCTCTTCTCGGCGGCTCTCGTTCACTTTCGGCTCCACACGTAGTCCCGCCCGGGATGGGCGTGACTGTGAGCGGAGCTATCCGAACCTAGCCGAGTTCACTCGGCTAGGTTCAGGCGGCGCTCGAGTGAAGCCGAAAGTGGCCGAGAAGAGCCGAGGACCGGCTCTGTGTATTTCGGCGCCGGCGGCGCCATTTTCAAATCGCGGTCGGCGATTTTGAAGATCAGTCAGCGGGGGATCGCAGGGGATCGGCGTATAACACGCACCCGCGATTTTCCCCTGATTTTAAGGGGGAAAAAGTGCGTGTTATACGCCGATAAATACGGTATTTATTTTTATTTATTATATTATAATTTATGTTTTTGTGTTTCAAACTTTATCATACCCGGGATATCTACTAGACTCTGGTTTGGACAGATCTAAGTGTGTTATTGTTAAATATTACAGACCTACAATATAAAACGCCAAGTTTCCATGCAAAATAATTGTACTGCTTTCAGCACCTAAAATCCGAAATAATCATAGCGCCAGGGAGGTTAAGGATTAGGGTCAAATTAAGTGTTAATTTTAGAGGTTTCCTTTAAGTAAATGTGGGCTACAAAACCAAGACTGGATATAATTTGCCAAGAGTATTCTGTTTTGTTTACTTGTAAAAACCAAAGGTGTCCTCTTTCCACAGATGGGTACCTTACAGAATTCTGTTGCTATAGCAAATTTCATGAAGATCCTTTAGAGGAAAAGCAGCTCAGCAATCATGACCTGGACGCAGATCCAATCAGTGGTGGTTCCTCGCCAACGGACAGTAATACGAAAGATCAGGCAGCTTTAAGCTCACCTAAGATTCCAGATACTCCATGTTTAGTGCCTACTGACAATTTACCATTTGAAAATTCTCCTGAGGAAACAGAAGGCCTTAAAAAAGATGCTGTGTTGAAGAACGTAGAGTTTTCCCCTACGAAAGAACTCATTGTAAACCTTTGCAAACTAAAGGGTAAGTACACCTCTTGTCCTTCAGAAACCTACACGTCATGTAAAGCCTCAAAAGAAACAACTGCTGCATACTGCGCTCCAAAGTCCATTCCTGATTCTGGATCAAAAACGGACCCCAACAATGCAGAAAGCCCCCAGAGCAAAACTGCAGGACCCTCTCTAGAAACCACAGGCAAGCAAACTAACTTTACGGTAAACAGCAAAAGCATAATGAGTAGCGAGACTGTGAAAGCAACGGTCAGAAACGTTCTAGAACTCAAACTTAGCGCAAAGCACTTGAAAAGCGATGTCTCCAGTAGCAGTTCCGCGGAAATGGAACTTATAAAATGCTCTGAAGATCACGGCATGGACAAGCCAGTTTCACAAACTAGAGAAGGGGCGGCAGAAACTGATTCAGTTTTAGAAGCAGCTGTAAATAGTATTTTAGATTGCTAAACAATCTGCAGAACATTGTGTAGGATGCACATGATGCAAGTGGATGAAGAGCAATAGTGATTTAACTCACAGAAGATGAGATGGATACAAAAACATCAGCTGAGATGGCTTTCACATTTGATGGATTCAAGAAAGCCCGCCATAGACAATCAGGAATGATCTTGCACAAGCAGGTCATTTTGTGAATTCATAGATGGTAACATGTTTTAAATTTTTCTTTTTGTTGGGTTTCATTAAAGATGCAGTCTTGCCACCAACACATAACATGATCTATCTCCACTTTTTAAGCACTGAAGCTGAAAAATAAAAAAATAATACATTTGTGGTGCTTATCTTCAGGCCACCATACTATGTTGATGGCATTTGTTTATTTGCTGGGACCAAAGAGTACAGATGATGGAAGCTGGCATGGCCCTGGGAGTTAAACAAATTCTTTGTAGCTTAGCTGAAGTATACTACAGTTTAGAATCACCCAGGCAGCCTCAAACCACTTTGACAGCGATATTTACATTAAGCCTTATTTTTGTATCTGAAGGAAGAACATGTCTGTTTGCCTATAGCAGCCAAATTGTTCCCAATTCAGTATGAGAACATAAAGGGGGATGTAAATGGCTAGTAGAGGCAATAATAACAGTTCTCACTTCTGATACTTTGTTTTGTTGCACTATATGTTATGGGAGACTGCAGCTTTACTGAAATACAGTGTATAAGTGTACCACTCCACTAGGTTTGGAACTAACCAGCTTATATGTACCATTAAATGTGTTTTATTTGCTAGCAATGTCAATGTTGGACTTGGATATTTGTAAGGTTATTCAATAAAGCGGTGCAAGGAGCAATGAGGAAGCACAAAGCAGAGTCATTTATAGCAACCAATAGGAGATAATATTAGAACAGACCACAGTAAACTGAAATCTGATTGGCTGCTATGTGCACACAACCATTACTCTTTGCACTTTCTTTTTTTGAATAAGTTCTGAAATGCCGTGAAAATGTGAAAGAGAATCAGCAACTAGCAATACATGAAAAGAATCATTAGTGGTAGCAAAAACGCTGCTACTACTGCTACTATAGTCAGTAATGGAAGAGTACAGTTATTTGTTCCAGGTTTAGGTAATGAGCTTGTTCACTGTTATATTTGCCAGATCTTTGTGATGATTCACAACATGCCAGCATTTCATGTCAGAAAAATATGCCACATGTAGTACAGGTGGGCCCATTTGTGACACCAGTCACTCAAAAAAATAGGCATTAAAGGGTCAGTCCACCTAGAAGTATTGAATTACCAGCTACCTTCTTCTATCTTTTGTTGATTTCCACCTGCCATGGCTTTATAAAGCAGTACCCCAGTATCCCTGCCATCAGACATCTAAGGAGATAATAGTTGGTCCTTCCCACCAATGTTTATCCATAAATGGAATACCAGTTTGTTTGAATGGACCATTTAATGATGAAGGTCACAGTATAGTGCTACAAATTTAGTAACCCATGTGAAATTGCAATTTTTTGGGTGGGGTTTGGTGACTTAAAATAGAAACTCCACTTTTCCAATAATTTTGATACTGCAAAGCAGGATACCATAAGGCTTATTAAGCATTTATTATCTGCCTTGTTCCATTCTTTTTGTACAGTCTGTGAAGGAGTGGGAAATGTTTAATATTTATTTGTTGCCCTGGGGGCTAGAAGGCAGCAGTGTCTATGGAATGCTTGGGTGGGCGCAGCACTTCAAGTGTTAAAGTTTGAAAACACCCTAAACTCTATGGATATTTTGGTACTCAACTGGCTACCTTAAAACACAATCTTTTTGTAGCCCTGAAAGGGTATTTATGACATTTCTTGAGTGCAGTAAAAAAAAATTGCACTATAATAATGTGTTTAATAAAATTAAGGAATGGTAGAAAGTTTGGGAGCTACAATATGTTTAGGATTTATGAGCGTAAAATGTTCCCTTTGGATTAAAATGACCCTTGCCCTTTAGACTCTTATGATGCCCCCTAAGCCAGCTAATCTATGGGAGAAACAAATTGTCCAAAAAGTGGTTCTTCAAAGATATTTTTAGTGCTGCATGTGTCTGTTCAGTGTGTAAACATGGATGCACAGCTGAAACAATCCTGCACACTTATATCATAGGACATTATACAGACTGATATCCAACTGTCACCCCATGTCTTTGGATAGCTTAAACCAGGGATCCTCAAACTACGGCCCTCCAGCTGTTGCGGAACTACAAATCCCATGAGGCATTGTAAAACTCTGACATTCACAGACATGACTAGGCATGATGGGAATTATAGTTTCTGAACAACTGGAGGGCCATAGTTTGAAGACCCCTGCCCTAAACCATTCATGTTTATTGAACATTAACTTGGAATAATCAGTGTGAAAGTAGAACACCCCATTTTAATTGAAGGTGTCTTTTTAGGATGCCATGAGAGATGATATGTGAGCTATACACCACCTAACAGATTTCAGAAGACATATGAGCTTCTGGTTGGCCTGGGGCAAATACACAATTTTGCACCTTTATTGAAATAGGCATGCAATAGTCTATACAGGTCTGTCCAGAGAAGATGGGTAATAAATGGCTTGGCACACAAGTATCAAATGTGTCGGAATTGGGGCGCTGAGCTTAAAGTAAACCTGCCATAACTCTCTTAATAGAAAAACTAAACTTGCAAGTGAAAAATAGGCCCATCCAGCTTTCGATTGGTAGTAATACATTTCCAGTCCACTGCTGCAAAGTTTCCTGCTAGCCCAGGAAATTCTTGCATGCCTTCAAGAGGGGGTTTACTGGTTTAAGAACTGAGAGCTGTGAAACACTGATGTCCAGTATATAATATAGTGTGGGGTGCTTGGACCCCACAGTGCATTATGTGATGCATTGGGGTTGATTTACTAAAGGCAACTAGACTGTGCACTTTGCAAAGTGCAGTTGCTCCAGAGCTTAGTAAATGAGGTAAAGGTTCACTTAACAAAGAATACCCAATCACGTGCAAGGAAAAAAAAAAAAAAACAGCATTTTTGCTTGCACATAATTGGATGATAGAAGTCAGCAGAGCTTCTGCTCATTTACTAAGCCCTGGAGCAGCTGCTCTTGCAGAGTGCAACTGCATTTTGCAAACTGTCTATTTGCCTTTAGTAAATCTACCCCACAGTGTCTCAGCACTTACTTTCACAGTTGTAAGTTCAAAATGGCCATACTGCGGGTGCTCTTCTGAGATATTGAGGCCTATTGGATGGGTGGCCCAGCTTTGCTATATTAGATTGTAAAGGCATTGATCACTTACAATATAAAGTGAATCTCTGCTTTGCACATGTAGGGCAGACTGGTAAGTTCGCATAACTACTGCCCAGCTTTTTTTTTTTTTTACACAAAGTCACCTTCCTTTCATTCCCCTGCCAATCAAGTCAGAATTTGTTGCTTACATAGGACTGAAGACTCTCTCCTCAGCCCCATGTGACAGCACTGACCAGCCAACCACTGAGCACCAGAAAGGTCACATGGGTGGAAGAACAGTAAGTCACATAGTGCCCATACCTGGAAGTACTGGCTACCTCTCTTTACAGGGGAGAGAAAAAAAGGTACAGTATGTGCAGCTTGCGAGGGAGCGTCTGCTAAGTGAACCAATTGTTTGCCCTGCATGGACAAAGCACAAGACCACATTAAGTCTGTATTTTAAAGGGCCACTAAATATAAGTTCAAAGTTGATTTAAGTAAAAGAGGTTTTATCAACATTAACCACTTCAGCCCCGAAAGGATTTACCCCCTTCCTGACCAGAGCATTTTTTGCGATTCAGCACTGCGTCGGTTTAGCTGACAATTGCGCGGTCGTGCGACATTGTACCCAAACAAAAATACTTTTTTTCCACAAATAGAGTTTTCTTTTGGTGGTATTTGATCACCTCTGCGGTTTTTATTTTTTGCGCTATAAACAAAAAAAGAGCGACAATTTTGAAAAAAAAGCTATATTTTTTACTTTTTGCTATAATAAATATCCCCAAAAAATATATAAAAAACACATTTTTTCCTGTTTAGGCCGATATGTATTCTTCTAAATATTTTTGGTAAAAAAAACGCAATAAGCGTATATTGATTGGTTTGAGCAAAAGTTATAGCGTCTACAAAATAGGGGATAGATTTATGCGCTTTTTAATTTTATTATTTTTTTTACTAGTAATGGTGGCGATAGGCGATTTTTATCAGGACTACGACATTATGGCGGACACATCGGACACTTTTGACACTATTTTAGGACCATTGTAATTTAAACAGCGATCAGTGCTATAAATAGCCACTGATTACTATATAAATTACACTGGCAGGGAAGGGGTTAAACAATAGGGGACGATCAAGAGGTTAATGGAGTGTCCTAGGGAGCTATTCTAACTGTGGATGGGATGGACTACCACTGACATGACAGCGATCACTGCTCCCGATGACAGGGAGCAGTAGATACCTGTCATGTCACTAGGCAGAACAGGGAAATGCCTTGTTTACATAGGCATCTCCCTGTTCTGCCTCTCCGTCTCACGATCGCGGGCCACCGTTGAACAGCGAGTTCGCAGGACCCACAGAAATTGGTATAGCAGGGGGTGACACACAACCAACTTCTTATTGTAGCACTTCTGCTGTCACTTGCCCATGATGTTTGATACTCATGAGTGTTATTAGTAGTTTTTTTACTTTGTTTAACTTTTTTCTATTTAGTGGTCCTTTAATGCCATTTTAGAAACCATTCGCTATTCCTTGACATTTTATAGCTTAGCCCACGTGAGTAGGTGCCTATTTCAGCTTCACATTGATTTAAATGTGGCAAGGATGCCTTGCAATTCAGTTTGAAGAAAGCAGAGGGCATCTAGTGCTTTCCACTATACCAGTGGTCTTTCTAAGCAAAGGGCCAGTTTACTGTCCTTCAGACTTTAGGGGGGCCGAACTAGGGCCAGTGGGGTTGGAAAATGTGCTGGAGTCCAGTGAGCGTAAATAATGCCCTATCTTTGGTGTCAGTGGCAGAACTAAGGCCTCATTGTTGATGTCAGTGGATGGAATAGTGTCCCATTGTTGGTGTCAGTTGGAGGAATAGTTCCCCATCCTTGGTGTCAATGGACATAATTCTGCTCCATCGTTGATGTCAGTGGGAGGAACTGTGCCCTTTCATTGGTGTCAGTGGAAGGAATAGTGACCCATTGTTGGCATCAGTGGGGGGAATAGTAGCACATCGTTGGTCTCAATGGAAAGAATTACGCCCCATTGCTAGTGTCAATGGGAGGAATTGTGCCCCATCATTGGTGTCAATTGAATGAATTCTGCCCCATTATTGGTGTCAATGGAGGGAACTGTGCCCCATTGTTGGTGTCAGTCGGAGGAATAGTGCCCCATTGTTGGTGTCAGCAACAGAAATTATGCCCCATTGTTGGTGTCAGTGGATGGAATGCAAGCAAGGGCTGGATAAAGACAACTGCTCTATACTCTGTCTTTAAAATAAACTTGTCACAATTGGTCAAATTGGGCCAAGCATGCCATGACTACATTATATAACTGTAAAAATGGTAAGTAAATCCAGAGAATTAGACAAGTGAAGGTATATACTCCTTTGCTGGGAAGTTGCGTTTTGCCTTGGCCAATTTTGAAGGCTCCCCCTTGGGGGAATGAGATTACTCCTCCTTAGGGTAAGCAACAGGAAGTCTTCTGAGGCAGGAACTGGTGGGGTCAAGATAGACAATTACATGTGCAGTTTCACTAAAAGTAACTTCTGCTTTTGCATTTTTGTATCACATGCTTGTTTGTGTTACTCAAACCATGTGACGAATTTACTTTAAGCCAACAAATCTAAAGACCATACAAATATCAAAATGACAGCACTCCAAGTTCTCACTCCAAGTTCTCAATCCAAAATGTCTTTAGGCCTCATGCACACTGTAAGCTCAAAGAAGCTGCTCCTACAGGCGTTTGAGCTTTTACTTTTCTCTGCCTGTTAACTCCCCTCCATGTTATTCTGTATAAAACAGGGTAGCAAACAGATGGAATCCCTAAAGCATTATAGGCATACCTGTGCTTAATCTTAAACTCTAGGATTAAGTACATGTATGTGTGAAACGCTTTGGAGATTCCCATCAGCAACGAGCTGGATGTGCACCCAGGAAATCTTTTTTGTGGGCAAGAGTGGCTAGAGCAGTAACATTTACTCCTTATATCGTTTCCAAGAAATCTACAGCCGTGGGCTGTGTTTTTTTTTCATAGGATTATTTAGCTCTCTGTATACAAAGACAGATGATACAACTCTATTAGAAGTCAAATGTTTAGCAGGTAATCACAGCAATATAACCTTTCAGGTAGTCATATTTACTCAAATGTATTAGGTAGAAGAAGAAGAAGAGATGTTTTTGGACCCATCTTGAGAATAAAAATTCTGATAGTGTTTAGTTAAAACCACATTATCCCCCAGGAAACACACACTCATAACCTTTGAACAGTCATAAATCTTTGCAGCACACAGTTTTTTAAATATCTAAAGGAGCTATCTCTCTTTTTTTTTTTTTGTCCACAGTATCCAATCAGATTCCCTCTTTCATTCTTCCATATGGCATTGGAATATTATGGCCAACTGGAGCCATTGCCAATAGCAAGCAACCAGTGAACATTTTGTCAGTGAATGAAAGATACAACCTGATTAGTGGGTATCACCAAATGCTCCCTTTTTGCTACAGGTTCCCTTGCTCTGTTTTTTATGTACAAAGGAAGAAACTTGCCAAGGACAAGAAAAGTCTTCTTTAAGACAATGCGGCTGTTTTTATTAGATCTAGGGATGATCTTGATTTTTATACTGAGCCAAACCCAAGCTCGTCCCTAATTAGAACCCATCACTGAAGAGTCCATACCTTTCCTTCCCTAGTGGACAGCAGCAGAACTAAATAGATCTGTGATGTAATATGTTTTCTAAGCTTGTGATTGCACATGTATTGAGAAGTAATCATTATATGGAGGAGCTCCCGCAGAAACAAAAATGTCATGCCTAGTACACACTATCAGTTTTTTTTCCTCCAATCCAGCGCACTGAAGGAAAAAAAACTGAGGAGCTCGGGAGGAGCTTTCTGTACTAAAGCCGAATGTCAGGCGACATTGACCGGTTCAGTAAAAATTTGCCGACTGTTTGGCAGCCAGTCCTACAGAAGCCAGCCGTTTGGCCGAATTCTGTTCGGACGAGCATTCTGGAAAACCAGCAGCCTAGTGGCTTCCGATTAGCGCTCCCAGCCAATGGCTGAGAGTGCTGCCTAGAGTTCTCTGGTGGGGGGACTGTCCCCCTGTCAGAATACAATAGAACAGCATGAGAGATCAATGTACTAACATCGGATAGTTAGTACAGTGACCGGAGCTGTCAGTTTTTTTTTAGTTCAACCCAAAAAAACTCATGGTGTGTACCAGGCGTAACTATCCGATGTTCGTACAGCAATCTCCCTGCTGAGCCATTGCATTCTTACAGGGAGACTGCCCCCCCCCCTGCAAGAACACACCATTCAGCACTCACAGCCATTGAATCAGATGCTGATTGGACACTGGTTTTCGAGCATGCCCATTCGACATTAATTTTTTCCTTTTTTCAAGGTACAAATTTCCCAATTAACACATTTTATATGGCTTCTCTTTTCAAAAAGCACACAATGCATTATCAAGTGTTTCTTTCTATTTTATGTGTATTTCGATGTTCACTTCTGTCATTAGGCTACAGGAGAATTTCTTGAAGCTGCTCCTGTGAATTGACCTATTGCCTGCAATGAGAAATATTTTGCCTGTGGTTTAAAAAGGGTTAAAAAGACAATAGGGGTGAATGGAGCCTGTGTGTTTTGTCAACATGTGGATGAACATTATACCCAGCTGACATCCTGTACATACGAGCATCTAAGGGAGCAGCTGGATAACATCAAATTCTCCCCAGTGTTTGATGTATGAGTTCTGTAGTGAAACAAACAGCAAAAGAAAACAGGTGTATATGCGCTACAACCTTCCTACATAAAAGCTCCACCCGGTGATCAGACCTCAAGGCTGCCGACACCTCCAATGTACCAGAGTAAGGAAAGGGATGGTTGGCACTCAGGAGGACATCCAAAAAATAGTATTTCTTAATTAAGTAAGCATCCTACGTCTTTCGGATGTTAGTCCTTAGTTATAGCTATAGTCAGGCATGACTAAGGACTAATGGCCGAAACGCGTAGGATGTTTAACAGTATTGTACATGTTTACTTAACCGCTTGCCGACCGACTCATGCCGATGTACATCTGCAGAAGGGCACGTACAGGCAGATTAATGTACATGTACATTGCCCTTTAAGAAGCAGTTTGCGGGCGCGACCCGCCGCGGCCTCCGTGAGTGTGATCGCGGGTCCCGCAGACCCAATATCCGCAGGGATACCCGCGATCATCTCATGGAGAAGAAGAACGGGGAAATGTTGATGTAAACAAGCATTTCCCCATTCTGCCTAGTGACAGGACACTGATCACAGCTCCCTGTAATCGGGAGCGGTGATCAGTGTCGTGTCACACATAGCCACGCCCCCCCACAGTTAGAATCACTCCCTAGGGCACACTTAACCCCTACACTGCCCCCTAGTGGTTAACCCCTTCACTGCCAGTCACATTTACACAGTAATCAATGCATTTTTAATTGCACTGATCGCTGTATAAATGTGAATGGTCCCAAAATCGCGCCAAAAGTGTCCGATATGTCCGCCACAATGTCGCAGTCACGATAAAAATCGCTGATCGCCGCCATTACTAGTAAAAAAAAAAAATAATAAAATAAAAATGCCATAAAACTATCCCCTATTTTGTAGACGCTATAACTTTTGCGCAAACCAATCAATAAACGCTTATTGCGATTTTTTTTTACCAAAAAGGTGTGGAAGAATACTCATCAGCCTAAACTGAGGAAAAAAACGTTTTTTTTATATATTTTTGGGGGATATTTATTATACGTTTTTTTCAAAATTGTTGCTATTTTTTTGTTTATAGCGCAAAAAATAAAAACCGCAGAGGTGCACAAATACCACCAAAAGAAAGCTCTATTTGTGGGGAAAAAAGGACATCAATTTTGTTTGGGAGCCACGTCGCATGACCGCAAAAAATTGTCAGTTAAAGCGGCGCAGTGCCGAATCGCAAAAAGTGCTCTGCTCTATGGGCAGCCAAATGGTCCAGGGCTTAAGTGGTAATAAAGAAATACTATTTTTTGGATGTCATCCTGAGTGTCGACCATGCCTTTCCTTACTCTAAAACAAACAGGTTTGCTTCCTGGTGCATTAAAACATTGTGGAACCACAAAATTGATCCATGTTGATGCTGTGGCCCTCACCCCTGTGAATGCTCCCGTTAAAAAAGGGTCAAGTCATCCAACCAGCTTCTGTCCTGGTTGTTTAATCAGTTGCAGTTTCTGTCCAAAGACACTTAGAAATTGACTTGAATCTAAAAAGGAATAGTATTTTGTTTTTGGGTACTATAGGCAAACTATTATTCATTTTGAGACTCTGCCCCCCCCCCCCCCCCCGCTTCCCCCTCCACCAATACCAATAGCTTTTACTTCCTAAAAAATGTCAATCTACATTTCTGCTGATATGTGCTAGTCATAGTGTCAAGAGGGCTTTGTATGTCACACTAATTTGTCCACTTCTGTTAACACCTAAAATGTTCTGTATAGTCCTTGTAATGTGTATGATGTTTGCAGATGGTCAGTATAAAAAAAAAAAGATTTTGCCTTTGTCAGTGCTGTTGTTTACATGAACATAAAGTATACTAATATAAAAAAGGGCCAATAAACCTAAAATGCAAACCAGTCCAGTATGAAAAGAAATTGCATTAAAACAGTTGTGCAGGAAAGAGTTACACCCCTTATTTTTACTGGCCAACATGAAAAGCTGCTAGCCATAGCTTACTGGGACTTTCAAAGTGCTACACCGTTACTTATAGACTTCAAGGATTAAATCATATTTCACTATTTATTCACAATGCTTAAAAATATACAAAAATATACATTCCCTTCTTCCCTTACTTTGGACATAACATATACAATTTTGTAAAAATTACAAAGTCCTCCATGAGAAAACTTCTCCACAGGGTCTGACCCTTTGCTTTGTATACAATAATATTTTAAGTAATCCAGAGGTCCATCTGTTTGGGGGACACCAGTGGAGGTCTTCCTTCTTAACACGTTTCACATATACTGTATATAGCTTCTTCAGGTGACCAGGAAGGGGACAATTATCCTTTTTTTACTGGCCATACATACAAACTACCTACTATGCATATGATTCACAATGTGATTCACATCCCCCCCCCAAAAAGGAGGAAACCTTTTCGGATGACTCAGTGGGGACCACGATTAGCGTGCATGTAATTTTCAGATAATAATGTTGTATTCCTTCTATTGAATCCTATTCTCTTCCACACTCACAAATATTTAATATCTTGATGGTATTGAGGAATAATGAGTGTTTATTTCTGCTCTCAATAGAGTACTATGCATGCCAATGTTGGATAACTTCCATAGTCCCCAGGTACACCTGTTCCTCTACCAGTGTCCCATAACAATGGCATGGGATGTACCAGTGTCCAATAATACACACACGGGACCTACCAGTATCCCATATAATGGCACGGGACCTACCAGTGTCCCATAATAATGGCACGGGACCTACCACTGTCCCATAATAATGGCACGGGACCTAGCAGTGTCCCATATAATGGCACGGGACCTACCAGTGTCCCATAATAATGGCACAGGACCTACCAGTGTCCCATAATAATGGTACTGAACCTACCAGTGTCCCATATATTGGCACGGGACCTACCAGTGTCCCATACAATGGCACGGGACCTACCAGTGTGCCATAATACTGGCACAGGACCTACTAGTGTCCCACAATAATGGCACGGGACCTACCGGTGTCCCATAATAATGGCATGGGACCCTACTAGTGTCTCATAATAATGGCACTGGACCTACCAGTGTCCCATAATAATAGCATGGGACCTAGAAGCTTTCAGCAGTCACTGGAATAGCGGTGCCTGCTACAGTGATTTCCAGCTTCCATGGGGATCCCACAGGTATGCCACATACGTACATACTTATGGTCCAAGCCGGACTAACGTAGCTATGTAACAATTGTCATACCGAACCTCCAGCTTTAATAGAAGAAAAAACATAGTATGCTTAGCAGTTTTAAGATTTACTCACAATAAAACTGTATCCTGATTTATAGCCATACTGCACTTTTTAAAGTAAGATCATCAACCAGTTTATACATATGAAACCAAATTTACTGCCTGCGAGCAAATGCCACAAGACACATGCTATTGCCTTGGTTTAGTAGGAAACATACTTTTATGTGCCCCTCTGAAACTACTAGGGTCCTAAGCTCAAGACTGAGCCCAGCCAACTAACATCACCCTGCTCAATATTAATGCCTTAGTATCCAGCAAATGTCCCAGTAATGATTGATAGTCTGTACAATCTCCTTTAGATCTACCAAAACCTAGCAATATGTGGACATATGTAAAGGACTTTCAGGTGGGTTACAATTGCCCTCTAAAGACCCCCATAGATTGCTTGAATTTTGGCTGATTTCTGCCGCTGAATCGTCTGAAACCCAAGCTGTAGGTGGCCCTGCAAGCACCTCCTGGCTCAACAAAAGTCAATTTAAAAATTGCCTAAGTTGGGTGGAAAATTATTGGTAAACTCAGACAGCCATGGATGCTATTGCTGCTAGAATACCACAGCCGGGATTGGAGATTCCTCCATCCACACTGGTAGTCTGGATGGGAGAATCAATTAGTTTAATCTTGTTAAGCCCTACTATGGCCAGCCTAAGTATTTGCAAGGTTTCCTCTAATGATCTTTACATCACTGAACATCCCTCATATGAATAGTTCAACTCTTTCCTGGACATCTTTTTTAACAGACATTCACTGTTCCTCCTGATTGTGGTAGGAGTTAATACTCGATGATCAAGATTGTATAGAAAGTGACAAACATTGACTTTTTCCTTCTTGGTCTTTGGAATTCCATAATCATTCTATTATCAGTAAAAAAACAAAAATCCCAAATTGAGAGCATTGCTATAATTTTAGGTTTAGTTGCCCTTTAATGGTGAGTCCAACCAAAACTTATATAGATCAGCCTTGTGTAGATACAGGTGGGTAGGTCTCCTGCTGCTTGTATGTCTCGGGGACTCCATCAGTAAACTGATATGATACCCTTCCCGCTTTTTTCTGTGGCCATTACAAAGACAAGCAAAGGATGACCACATCTGGAAAGACAAACAACAAGAGCAGGCTCAGCTTATTATGGCCAAACAAAGAATGACAACGTTTGGAAAGCGAAGCAG
Source organism: Lithobates clamitans (assembly GCA_037952925.1). NCBI lineage: Eukaryota > Metazoa > Chordata > Amphibia > Anura > Ranidae > Lithobates > Lithobates clamitans. Next base: position 168,225 of record JBBGZY010000315.1, read on the forward strand.
CAAGGGTAGGCACAGCTTGTTATCACCAAACAAAGGATGACCACATCTGGAAAGCCAAGCAGCAATAGTAGGCTTAGCTTGTTATGGCCAAACAAAAAAAAGGACCACATATGGAAAGCCAGACAGCAAGAGTAGGCTCAGTTTATTATGGCCAAACAAAGAATGACAATGTGTGGAAAGCCAAGCAGCAAGGGTAGGCACAGCTTGTTATCACCAAACAAAGGATGACCACATCTGGAAAGCCAAGCAGCAATAGTAGGCTTAGCTTGCTATAGCCAAAGAATGACCACACCTGGAAATCCAAGCAGCAAAAGTAGGCTCAGGTTATTATGGACAAACAAAGAATAACCATGTCTGGAAAGCCAAGTATCAAGGGTAGGCACAGCTTGTTATCACCAAACAAAGGATGACCACATCTGGAAAGCCAAGCAGCAAGAGTAGGCTCAGCTTGTTATGGCAAAACAAAAAAAAGACCATGTCTGGAAAGCCAAGCTGCAAGGGTAGGCACAGCTTGTTATCACCAAAGGATAACCACATCTGGAAAGTCCAGCAGCAAGGGTAGGTTTAGCTTGTGATGGCCATGGAAAATTGGACATCAAGATCTAACTGCCGGAGTCCTTGAGGGATATAATAGACAATGAGCACAAAACCCATCAGTACCACATAAGGGTGAAATCAGTTTTGGGTGCACTTCAGCACCATGATAACGGGCATATTTATCAAACAGCGAATGTGACTTTCACTGGTAGCAAATTAATCACTCATTTAAAACACAATAACCTGGAAGATTCACTTGCAGTGAATGTTTGGTGACTGTCACATTCATTGGTTTATAAGTATACGCCCTAATCCAACTCCAGTCCTCAAGGCCCCCCAACAGGTCATGTTTTCAGGATTTCCATTATTTTGCACAGGTGATTTCATCAGTTTCACTGCCTTAGTAATTACCACAGCCGTTTCATCTGAGGAAAATCCTGAAAACATGACCTGTTGGGGTGCCTGAAAGACAGGAGTTGAGAAACACTGCCCTAATCTATCGTTTATTTTTAATCATATGCTGCCTTTTTCTAAATGCATTGAATAATTCATAGAGAGTAATTTATTCAGAGAATTAATGTCATTCACACACAATTTTTTTTTTTTTTTTTTTTTTTGGTATTGGCATAAACCTCGGCAATTCTACCAGACATTAATAATGTTACAATGATGGCTCTGGGATAGCCACAGCAATAGGAATGTAAGCGTTAAACCTTGGTGTAATTGTTCATTTTGGGGATACTTTCTGTTTGTACATTCACATTGCCATGTGTTTTTTTTTTGTTTAGTGCCAATTTTAGGAAATGATAAACTCATTGTAATTCAACATTCCAAACTAAGTAAAAATGTCAGTTTTAAATTGACTTTAAATAAGTTAAATTGTTGTACTTTGTTGTGCTTTATCAATGGACTTGACTGTCTCTATGGCCTTGGCAATGTGCGCTTTTAACACGCGGAAGGTGTCTTGCTATAGAAAGTGAACCTGATAGGTTTTCTTTGGGGACTAGAATCTCATTTAATGTAAAAAAAAAATTCATGTTCTATTTCTTAGAAGCACACCAAGCCACAATGCTTGTAATTGCATTTCCATGTGCTGCATTGAACTGCAACACTAGTCCATTGGCAGGTGCACTGGGGTGCCATTAAGAATGTGTTGCACTGCATCATACCAATGCACCTAATATGCATTGCGGTAACAAGCTAAGGTACCCCACATGCAATGCTATGCTTTTTTATTTTAATACCTTTTCCAGATGTCTTCGGTCTGATCACATGATCTGCTGGGTCCTCTTCTCTCCCAATCTTCTCTAGTAGTAGGCAGTCCTTATGATGCGGAGAGCAGCGCTGGTGATGTGATATGCATAACTCTGTATCATTACAGGGTGCTACTATCTAACCTGGAGAACTTTGGACATCTTGTGATAAAAATGTGTGTGAGACAACATTGGATAGGAGGTGAGTTTCGCAGCCTGAGCTTTAAATTAAAACAAGCCATACCTGACCTTCGTAGCTCCGTGCATTGTGGAGGAATTTATGCTCAACGTTTACAGCAGAAATACTTTCACTTTCTGCAGCTCAGCTTCCCCCTCTTCTCCCCTCCCAATCGTGCACATGAACAGGGAGAAATCAGAGTTGCTTGGAGACATGATGTTGATAACTTTACCACTTCTCTTCGAACTTTGAACATGAATCGCTCCACATGTGCCTGCAGCTATAGAGGTCAGTGAGAGCGTGATTTAAAGCTCTTTTACTGCCTATTATAAATATGTAAACACTTGACTGTTTGAATCCTGGCCACAGGTTCCATTTAGGCCTCATACACACTGGCGAGTTGGCCCATGTGCCCTGTTTTTGGCTCCCAGGAGACACAGGTGCAGTGGCCAGCCCCTGTTGCCAGCAGCTTGTCAAAATCAATGACAATCTGAAATATGTGGCAGCTGAACACTGGCACTTGCGTTTAGGCCTAGATTGCAGGAATTCTGCATTCTGGGTATATGTGTCTAAATGCATATGGTCCTAACCAGGGGCGTTGCTACCGTGTTTCCCCGATATTAAGACACCCCCGATTGTAAGACGTATCGGGAGTTTCAGAGGGGTCAGCTAATATAAGCCATACCCCGAAAGTAAGACATATGTCTTACTTTCGGGGAAACACGGGGGGATTTGCCTGCAGTGAAGTGCGGTACCCCTCCTTCTCTGTCCCCCTCCGTTCTCCCCCTCCGTTCCGCTTTCCTCCTCTGTGCCTCCCCGCTGTCCCCTCCGTTCCCCCCTCCTTCTCTGTCCCCCTCCGTTCTCCCCCTCCGTTCCGCTTTCCTCCTCTGTGCCTCCCCGCTGTCCCCTCCGTTCCCCCCTCCTTCTCTGTCCCCCTCCGTTCTCCCCCTCCGTTCCCCCCTCCTTCTCTGTCCCCCTCCGTTCTCCCCCTCCGTTCCGCTTTCCTCCTCTGTGCCTCCCAGCTGTCCCCTCCGTTCTCCCCTCCTTCTCTGTCCCCTCCGTTCTCCCCCTCCGTTCCTCCGTCCTCCCCCTCCTTCCCTTGTGAATAGACAGAGTCAGCTGACTCTTTCCATTCACATAACTGAAACATTGTAATCTCCTGTGATTACAATGTGTCAGTTTATGAATGGAGAGAAGCCGCTGTCTTCTCTCCTTTCATTCTCAGTGCAGCTGACGCTGCAGAGAAAGGGACTGGGGAATCTCTATCCTCTGTCTCTTTCTCTGTCTCAAGGGGGAGATATCAGAGGTCTGTTAAGGCCCCTGATATCTCACCAAAGCCCCCCAACAGGGCTGATTAAAAAAAAAAACAAAAAAAAAAAACATATTGCAATAAAGAATAAAAATTTTTTTTTTTCCCAATATAAGACATACCCCGAAAGTAAGACATAGTGGGGCTTTTAGGGATAAAAAGAAAGTAAGACACTGTCTTACTTTCGGGGAAACACGGTAGGTGGCAAAAAGAACAGGGGCTTCCGCCCGAAGTCCAAGGCCGGCACGGGGGGGGGGCCTCTAGTGGCGCTGGGTTTTTTTGGTTGGGTGGAGGGGTTGTGTGGTTGTGTGGCGGGGGGTAAGCTCACATGCTGACCACTAAACTAACCTACTTACCTGACATACACTGACCTACCTGACATACACACACTGAACTACCTGACACACACACTGACCTACCTGACATACATACACTGACCTACCTGACACACTGACCTACCTGACACACACTGACCTACACACACTGACCTACCTGACCGTCATACATTGACCTACCTGACACACACTGACCTACCTGACCGTCATACACTGACCTACCCGACACACACTGACCTACCCGACACACACTGACATACCTGACGGTCAAACACTGACCTACCCACATACACTGACCTACCCGACATACACTGACCTACCTGACACACACTGACCTACATACACTGACCTACCCGACATACACTGACCTACCTGACCGTCATACACTGACCTACCGAAACACACTGACCTACCTGACCGTCATACACTGACCTACCCGACACACACTGACCTACCTGACCGGCATACACTGACCTACCCGACATACACTGACCTACCCGACCTACATACACTGACCTACACTGACCTACACTGACCTACATACACTGACTACATACACTGACCTACCTGACCCACACTGACCTACACACACTGACCTACCCGACACACACTGACCTACCTAACCGTCATACACTGACCTACCTGACTGACACACACTGACCTACCTGACATACACTGACCTACATATACTGACCTACATACACTGATCTACCCGACACACACTGACCTACCCGACACACACTGACCTACCTGACCGTCATACACTGACCTACCCGACACACACTGACCTACATACACTGACCTACCTGACTGACACACACTGACCTACCTAACCGTCATACACTGACCTACCTGACCTACATACACTGACCTACCTGACTGACACACACTGACCTACCTGACATACACTGACCTACATACACTGATCTACCCAACACACACTGACCTACCCGACACACACTGACCTACCTGACCATAATACACTGACCTACCCGACACACACTGACCTACCTGACCGTCATACACTGACCTACCCGACATACACTGACCTACCCGACACACACTGACCTACCTGACCGTCATACACTGACCTACCCGACATACACTGACCTACCCGACACACACTGACCTACCTGACTGTCATACACTGACCTACCCGACATACACTGACCTACCTGACCTACATACACTGACCTACTTACACTGACCTACCTGACTGACCCACACTGACCTACCTGACCCACACTGACCTACATACACTGACCTACCTGACATACACTGACCTACATACACTGACCTACCTGACATACACTGACCTACCTGACCCACACTGACCTACCTGACCCACACTGACCTACATACACTGACCTGGTACCTGACATACACACACTGACTGACCTCCCTGACCAGAAGGAAACAGACTTTAGACTTCATGTGTCCAGGTCCTGCAGCAGCAGCTCAGCCGTGGTGCTGGTGTGTGAGGCAGCCAGAGTAGAGGAGAAGAGCCGCCTGCCCGAGCGCAGATCGATCCCGCCTTCTTCCTGTTCCAGTCACAGCATGCTGATAGGTGGAGTGCAGGCTCTGGGAGACGCTGGGGATGCTGCTTAGGGTGGCGGTGTCTTCTCTCTCTCCCTCCTGGGCTCTTCCCGGCTGCCCAGGTATCCCCATCCCTGCTGCTCTGCACTGAAGCCGCCACCGGAGGGACGCTCAAGTCGCAGGCCCCATGAGCACTATCGCGGAGGAGGAGGAAGTGCAATCCTCCTCCGCTTTGACTTCTGCGCAGTGTGGTCACTGGTTGCTAGCCGCTAGGCGGCTATAGCAACCAGTGACCAAAAGTAGAGTCAGGCGGGGGCGGAGCTGGAGCCAGAGCCAGCGCTACCACGGCTCAGTCCGCCCCTGTCCCCTGCATTCTGGACCGGGACAAGAGACTCGGGGCTATTGGCCCCAGGCTCGGGGCTGTAGCCCCAATAGCCACCCCCTGGCGACACCTCTGGTCCTAACCATGAACTATAGATTTACAGACACCTGGCAGCAAGGCTGGATAATGCAGCTTTGTCTCCTGGGCAGTGGGCACCCAAAAACACAGGGATTGACGGGCATGGGCCAAACCGGCAGTATGCATGTAACCTCTTAAATACAAGATTGTTAGGATAAGTTTTAGTATATGTGCAATGTGCATAGACATGTGCACTGCCAAAAAATTTGTTTGTTTTCTTGTTTTTTTTTTTTTTTCGTTTTTCAGGTCATTTGTTATGATCGCAATTCGTAAATTCGTACATTCGTAAATTCGAAAATTAAAAAATTCGTAATTTCATACAAATGGGTATTTGAAAGGTAATTACAATACCTATAATTTAATAGTTAAGTTATTATTAGTTAATTATTATTTCAGCTTTCCGAATTTTTGAATTTCCGAATTTACAAATTTATGAATTTTACGAATGTACGAATTTAAGAATTTATGAATGTACGAACGTACGAATTTAAGAATTTACGAATAATCAAATTTACGAATATTCGGAAAAATTTGTTAAACCGGTTTTCCTTAATTCGATATTTCCGAATTAACGAATTTGTCGAAATTTGTTAAAAAACTAATTAGGAACGAAACAAATTGCACATGTCTAATGTACAAACCACACTCATGTCCCCCATCTAGTCTCGATATAATCAGTGTAAATTAAGCTGTTATTGATACCTAAGAGTCCTTTACGTGTATGCATATGCAGAAGTACGCATTTAAAAAAAATATATATACATTTATATAATTTATATAACACATTTATATAATTTTTTGTGCATTTTATACATTTTTTGTTCATGCAGTGTGCTCCAGGAGGTGGGAACATTCAATATAAAGAATTTATATGGTGTAGGTAACACAAGCGCTACACATTCTTTGTTTTAAAAAACTTGCTGCATCACCTATACATGAACTTGTCACAAAATAATAAATAGGATTTTGGCTTGAAATTGACATCCTGGTAAAGCCAGTCTGCATATTAGCAGGAATGGCCATGATCACGTTCATGATGCTTGTTCATAGAGCCAGTGGGGATTGGGATTTCAGTCTTGGCTAATGCGGCATAATAAACATGAATGCCCCTGAATATGATCCACCTACAAAACTTGTATATGTAGAAAGCTGACATATTTTACCATCTGAATCTATCACTAGAGTATCCTAATGTGAATTTTTCTAATGAAGAGAAATCATCACACAAATATTAGATTATAAAAAAAAAGCACAAATATTATAATAATTTATTTTTAAAATTTGAGGTAACAATAAAAACTGCATGTTACTGAGCAGTGTTACCACAACAATGTACAATCGCAGCAACACATCTTGCAAACGTACTTGTCAAAAGTATTGGGACGTCTGCCTTTACACACACGTGAACTTTAATGGCATCCCAGTCTTAGTCCGTAGGGTTCAATATTGAGTTGGCACACCCTTTGCAGCTATAACAGCTTCAACTCTTCTGGGAAAGCTGTCCACAAGGTTTAGGAGTGTGTTTATGGGAAGGTTTGACCATTCTTCCAGAAGCGCATTTGTGAGGTCAGGCATGGATGTTGGATGAGAAGGCCTGGCTCGCAGTCTCCGCTTGAATTCATCCCAAAGGTGTTCTGTTGGATTGAAGTCAGGACTCTGTGCAGGCCAGTCAAGTTCCTCCACCCCAAACTCACTCATCCATGTCTTTATGGACCTTGATTTCTGCACTGGTACGCAGTCGTGTTGGAACAGAAAGGGCCCATCCCCAAACTATTCCCAAAAAGTTGGGAGCATGAAATTCTCCAAAATGTCTTGGGATAATGGCACCTTAAGAGTTCCCTTCACTGGAACTAAGGGGCCCAACCCCTGAAAAACAACCCCACATCATAATCCCCCCTAGACCAAATGATTTGGACCAGTGCACAAAGCAAGGTCCATAAAGACATGGATGAGCGAGTTTGGGGTGGAGGAACTTGACTTCAACCCAACAAAACACCTTTCGGATGAAATAGAGCGGACACTGTGAGCCAGGCCTTCTCATCCAAATGTTAGTGCCTGACCTCACAAATGCGCTTCTGGAAGAATGGTCAAACATTCCCATAGACACACTCCTAAACCTTGTGGACAGCCTTCCCAGAAGAGTTGAAGCTGTTATAGCTGCAAAGGGTGGGCCAACTCAATATTGAACCTTACGGACTAAGAATGGGATGCCATTAAAGTTAATGTGTATGTAAAGGCAGGCGTCCCAATACTTTTGACAACATAGTGTATTTTCGGTATTTTTAGTTAGTAGTAAGTTTAGTTTTAGGTATTTAAAATGAATGGGCTGCCTTAACACAACACGTTAACACAAGGATTGCCGCACCTTAAGGTGAATGCAGTTATGCACCGCACAGGTGTGAAGGGTCCTGATTTTTACTGAATTTGGAGAGAAACGTGTGAGCTTCCATTGTTGACCTCCACCTGAAATGCTAGTTTCTTGCCTGGTTGTGAAATCAATGGCCTGGTGCAAGTATGCAGCCAGTGAATTCAAAACTTCAGCTTTGCCTATTTGTTTTAAGTTAGTAAAATCAGAAAGTACAGATGCCATTGGATCAGTATGACTAGCATTGTCAAAAGAAGAGGTCGAGCCATCATAAGTAGGATTCCAGGCTAAAGCTAACTAATCTTAAAAATGCTCCATGACCATCCCCCCTCCTAACACCTGTGCTGGCTGACCTATGTAAGAAAATTCTGTATATTTACCTATTCTCAGCCCAGTCCGGTCACCCAATCTCCGGTGTCACCCAACGACGTCTGCAGGGGAGGGGAGGGGAGAGAGCGCTCTGATACCAGCTGGGAGCTCCGGGAGGGGTGACTTTACCCGCAGGATTCGATATGCAACCATTGTCGGTGCTTCCAACTCTCCCCTTGCAGCTGGCTGTGACAGAGGAGGCAGATCACGTGATCATACCGGAGCGGGATGAGAATAGGTAGGTATAGACACTGGAGATCAAAATTAGGGAACAATTTATGAACACTTGATTTTTTCAACAATAATGTAATCTTCATTGCTCAACATTTGATGGAATTTTTGTTGTGGTGATACTGGGGTTGCACCGAATTTTAAGACCGAGTACAAGTACCGATACTTTTTTCAAGTACTCGCCGATACTGATTACCCATACTTTTTTTAATGTCATGTGACTGTGGCACTAATATACAGCACTGATAGGTGGCACTGATGGGCACTGATGAGGCATGGACTGGGTCAGTCGTTTTTTATTTTATTTATTTTTTACAATTTTATTTTTTACAATTTATTTTTTACAATTTATTTATTTAATTTTTTTTTTTACCATGCTTTCTTTTTTGGGGGGGAGGGGGGAGTGGACAGTGCCAGTTAAATAGGGCTTGTCAGAAATTAGCACAAGGTGCCAGATTAACACCTATAACTGGGAGGTTTCTGAAAGTGTTCTCTAATTTTGATCAATGTTCTTTTTCAAATCTCATTTAAGTTTTTTATTCTGTGCTTCAAAATATATGTAACTCGTTCCCGACCAGCTCCTCACGCAGATATACTGCGGCAGAATGGCTCTCCTGGGCGAAATCCCGTATGAGTATGCCCTTCCCCTTTTCGGCCACCAGAGGGACCCGATGCCCATGGCCGGCGGTCACGATCGTTGCCGGTCACGCGCGATCGCGTGCACGAGCGCCAGCACGGGGATTTGTGTGTGTAACAACACAAATCCCTGTGCTGTCAGAGGAGAGGAGACATGTCGTTTGTTCCGAGTAAGTAGGAACAGCGATATGTCTCCTCTCCTACTCAGTCCTTTCCCCATACAGTTAGAACACAATGAGGGAACACACATTTAACCCCTTGATCGCCCCCTAGTGTTAACCGCTTCCCTGCCAGTGACATTTACACAGTAATCAGTGCATTTTTATAGCACTGATCGCTGTATAAGTGTCAGTGGTCCCAAAAATGTGTCAAAAGTGTCCGATCTGTCCTTTGCAATGTCGCAATACCGCTAAAAATTGCAGATCACCGCCATTACTAGTAAAAAAAAAATAAAATAAATAAAAATGCCATAAATCTTTCCCATAGTTTGTAGACGCTATAACTTTTGCGTAAACTAATCACTATACACTTATTGAGATTTTTTTTTACCAAAAATATGTAGAAGAATATATATCGGCCTAAAGAAAATAAAAGGTTGCGCTAATACTATTAAAACATATCGAATAATTAGCAGTGACAAAATAGGTGTAAATCAAAAAAAATCAATATGCAGAACTCTACTGGTGAAAAAGCAAGTCCATAAATTAAACCTCAAGTCGGTGTTAAAGGAAGTCCAAAGAGTGAACATCAATAAAGTGTTCACAAAGTGTCCAAATCACCAAAAAAATATATATATAAGTGTAAACAGCAAAAAATCAAAGTGATGAATATTGAAGATCAGTGACAACGGGAAAGGGGTCCACCACCAGGTACTGAAGGGGTTACTCCTTACCAAAATGCCATGACCCCCCACTACAGAGGATCACAGCAAGCAGAGATCTTTCACAGCCAAAATGGGAATAGACAGCGGTGTCCACCAGGGGTCGTCTCGTCAGCAGCCGCTCCAATGACCCAGGGCATTGATACCAAAAAATAGAAGGGGCTCACATAGTGTAAAACCACTTAACGTTTTATTAAAATAGATAAAAAGACAAATGTGCACTTACAAAGTGTCAGATGTAAAAACAGCCTTAAGTCCGGCTCCGTGGCCACGGAGCCGGACTTAAGGCTGTTTTTACATCTGACACTTTGTAAGTGCACATTTGTCTTTTTATCTATTTTAATAAAACGTTAAGTGGTTTTACACTATGTGAGCCCCTTCTATTTTTTGGTATCAATGCCCTGGGTCATTGGAGCGGCTGCTGACGAGACGACCCCTGGTGGACACCGCTGTCTATTCCCATTTTGGCTGTGAAAGATCTCTGCTTGCTGTGATCCTCTGTAGTGGGGGGTCATGGCATTTTGGTAAGGAGTAACCCCTTCAGTACCTGGTGGTGGACCCCTTTCCCGTTGTCACTGATCTTCAATATTCATCACTTTGATTTTTTGCTGTTTACACTTATATATATATTTTTTTGGTGATTTGGACACTTTGTGAACACTTTATTGATGTTCACTCTTTGGACTTCCTTTAACACCGACTTGAGGTTTAATTTATGGACTTGCTTTTTCACCAGTAGAGTTCTGCATATTGATTTTTTTTGATTTACACCTATTTTGTCACTGCTAATTATTCGATATGTTTTAATAGTATTAGCGCAACCTTTTATTTTCTTTATGCTCTTCTACAAATTGATGTTTTTGTGAGGGTTGCTGCTTTTCACTGTATTTACTTTAATATTTGGTTTCTAGCGCAGTTTCTTTTACTATTTTTACATATATCGGCCTAAACTGATGAAGAAATTTGTTTTGTTTTTTTAAATTTGGGGGATATTTATTATAGCAAAAAGTTAAAAAAAATATATATTTTTTTAAATTGTCGCTCTTTTTTTGTTTATAGCGCAAAAAATAAAAACTGCAGGGGTGATCAAATACAACCAAAAGAAAGCACTATTTGTGCGAAAAAAGGGACATCAAAAATATGCAGAAGAATATATATCGGCCTAAACTGATGAAGAAATGTGTTTTTTTAAAAATTTGGGGGGTATTTATTATAGCAAAAAGTAAAAAATACTGTTTTTCCTTTTTCAAAATTGTCGCTAATACTTTGTTTATGGTGCAAAAAATAAAAACCGCAGGGGTGATCAAATACCACCAAAAGAAAGCTCTATTTGTGAGAAAAAAGGACACAAATTTAGTTTGGGTACAGCATTGCATGACCGCGCAATTGTCAGTTAAAGCGACGCGGTGCCAAATTGTAAAAAGTGTTCTGGTCAGGAAGGGGGTAAAATCTTCCAGTTGTATTGCGGCAGTTTGACTCCCCTGCGCAAATCGCCATCATTGTACACCGGGCACGTACACGATGATATGTGGGCAAGCGCGTGCCACCGGAGGCACGCACACCCATTCGCGAGCGGGGGAGCCAACCAGCGGGTTCCGCAGACTCGATGTCCGTCGGCCACCCACGATCGCTCCAGAAACAGGCAGAACGGGGATCTGTCAGTGTAAACAAACAGATCCCTGTTCTGGCAGGGTAGGAGAGAGAGATGGTCTATTCCTAGTGATTAGGAACAGATGATCTCTCTCCTCCTCCAGTCTGCCCAGCCCACATACAGTTAACAACACCAGGGAACACACTTAACCCCTTGATCGCCCACACTGTTAACCCCTTCCTTGCCAGTGGCATTTATACAGTAATCAGTGGATATTTTTAGCTCTGATCGCTGTATAAATGTCAATGGTCCCAAAAAAGTGTCAAAAGTGTCCAATCTGTTCGCCGCAATGTCGCAGTCCCGCTAAAAATCGCTGATCACCACCATTACTAGTAAAAAGAAATAATAATAATAATAAAAATTCCATAAATCTATCCCATAGTTTGTAGAAGCTATAACTTTTGCTCAAACCAATCAATATACGTTTATTGCATATTTTTTTTACCAAAAATATGTAGAAGAATACATATTGGCCTAAACTGAGGAAGAAATTAGTTTTTTTACATTTTTTTTGGGGGGGGGGGGGGGGGGGTTTATCGCAGAAAGTAAAAAATGGCCTAAACTGATGAATAAATTTTTTATATATTTTTTAGAATATGTATTATAGCAGAAAGTAAAAATAATTGTTTTTTTTTTTCAAAATTGTCAGTCTTTTTTTGTTTATAGCGCAAAAAATAAAAACCACAGAGATGATTAAATATCACCTAAAGAAAGCTCTATTTGTGCGAAAAAAAGGACATAAATTTTGTTTGGGTACAGAGTCGCACGACCGCGCAGTTGTCAGTTAAAGCGACGCAGTGCCGTATCGCAAAAAATGGCCTGGTCATTAAGGGGGTAAATCCTTCCGGTCCTAAGTGGTTAAAGAATTCATGGGATAAGTAATACAGCTGCCATTGCTGATCAACATACTGTTTGCATGTCATGCTCATTCTTTGGCTTTAGTAGTAGCTCAAACGCTGAGCTTTACTGCCCCCCACTCATCCACTAGTGTGAACAACCCCTAAATGTCATGTAAGATGTCAAGTAAAAAGTTTTTTCTATCAGGGCCCATTAATTTTAAATTTTTGGGCGCCCTACTGCAACTTGGAAGTGCAACCTGGCCTGCCATCCTTGTTAAAGCTGATCTCTGGGAATTAGAAAAATTGTACCCCTGCAGTGGGGCCACCCCAAAACTACAAGGGTTGAATGTTTGTTTAGTTTCGGGGTGCAAGGATAAGGTTAAATACTTGCCCTACTCCTTACTGTGGCAGGCTGCAGTGTTGTCCTCAAACTCCGGGCTGCGGGGGGGGGGGGGGGGGGTCAGTGGGTATTCCTTCAGCATCATTATGTACAGTGCAGGGCTATTAACCTGTATTGTAAATAGAGGAGGTGAGCATGTGCCCTCGCCTGAAGCACTTTAGTGAGGATGCTGCGTTGGACCTGTTGCACAGCTGGAGGGACCCTGCTGAAGCCAGGAATAAGGTATTTAATACACCTTATCCCAGCACCCCTAGACTACATGAACATTTAATCCTTGCAATGGGTGGGGGCGCCACTGCAAGGCTTTAAAGCATTTCCTCTTATGGGGTGACAACTGTCTGCTAGTTGTGCCTGTGTTGTCACCATGTCACCGGCCTCTGCTTGGGACCACAAACAGTCTCAGTTGCTGATACATATTTTAGGCATGGTCTACCATCGTCCCTGTTAGGAAGCCAGTCCGGCACAATGCTGCACAACTGACATCAGAGAAAAGGCTTTTAGACTGGTAGCTGCTGAAAAAGGCTGAAGGAGATTGGCAGGACTGAGATGCAAAAAAAAGATAGAAAAATCAACCAAAAAAAAAGAAAAATTGGTTAATGATACATGGTTGGTTAGCAAACTACATGCCATCCAGTTGAGGTTCTGGGGACAATTCACACCAGATACGTTGGCACGTTTTGTTCAATGCATACCAACACAAGGACTTGTAAAACATAAGGTGTGTGTGAATAGAAAAAGTTCACACTTGTGCATTACACTGATATGTGCTGCTTTGCGGTTGAAAAAAAGTAGAACAAGCCCTAATTTTTGTAGCACAACACGACCCAACGCACAGGTAAAACAGCAGACCAGAGAAAGTTTGCACCGTACACCCTTCGCGTGTTCCAGAAAATTGGGAGAAAGGTGCGTCACAATGCAGCATGGCAACAAACGTCACTGCACATGCGCTTACCGACACTCGTGGTGGTGTGAACGAACCTTAAAGAAGTTTCACTTCTGTGTTTGTTAATGTATTCTATTGATAGGCATGCGCACAGTTTGTGCCGGATGTCGCCCTAATCACCCCATGCACATTAGCATCATCATCGCTCTGTGTGCCAGCAGGAAGATGGGAAAGGTCTCCATCTTACCGGCTCTACCATAAGAGTGTTTATGCATTTCTCTTTCACTGTGCCAGCAGGGAGATTGATCTCCCTGCCGACACCATTTATATGTAGATGCACATGTGTGCTTGAGCTTTAGGTGCACACCTATGATTCTTTTCCTCAGGAGATAGTGTGCATGTATTACTTTCTCCTATCTTCCTATGTAGGGTCAAAGGCTAGCTTTGGGGTTGGACAGAGAGCCCTTCCTCCCTCCAAGGCTGTCCAACAACACAGCTAGCGAGGAGACAGCTGCTTTGACCGACTGCACTTTTCTCCGTCTACGAGCACTTGCTCACTTGCCTGCAACATTTTATCTGATAAGCCTCCCCCAATGCATTGCTTCTGAGATGCTTGACTTTAGCAAGTGCTTGGAGACGGAGAAAAGTGCTGTTTGTGAAAGCAGCCGTCTCCTTGCTAGCTGCGTTGTCGGACAGCCATGGAGGGAGGAAGGGTACTTTGTCGGACCTCACAGCTATTTTAGACATAGCACATAGGAAGATGGAAAAAAATTACTACATCTACATTTCCCTGGAAAACAAAACACATCACTAAAAATGGAAGTGAGCCCTCATTGACATTTGCTATAGGTAGTTATTTTGTGATAGAGCTGCATCGCACCAACCGCAAGCTCCAAGCACAAAACCGCTATGTAAAATGCAGAGAACATTTAATTGGCCACGCTCTAAGTCAGGGATATGCAATTAGCGGACCTCCAGCTGTTGCAGAACTTTAAGTCCCATGAGGCATAGCAAGACTCTGGGACTTGTAGTTTTGCAACAGCTGGAGGTCCGCTAATTGCATATCCCTGGTCTAAGTGATATCATACCCCATCAGTTCTAGGTGGCCCACAAGATAAGATGGTTTTTCCCCTCTGTTGGTGGAAGATGGAAAATCCCTTTAAATCCCTCTATATCCTTTACTTTCATTATAGGAAAAATTTAAAACTGACATTTTTTCTCAGCAATTTTAACTGGAGAAATACAATAAATCTGAAGTAGAAGTCTGACGCTTCACGTATCTTTTTTTTATTGCATATGACTGACTTTTATTTTTATGGATAGGCCTTTGTTTGTATAGATTCTTTCATGACTTGCTTTGTACACATTTTGTAAAAAAACGAAAAAAAAAAAAATATTTATAAAATGTTTTGTATATATAAAAAAAATACATGAAACTTTCAACAAATTGCGGTTTATTTTGTTATGTTGAGTAAATAGTGTTTAAAAGAAGAAGAAGAAAGTTGTAAATACATTGTTACAGCCATGTTAGAGTTGTTTGCCTGTAAAATACACAATAAAATGATCACTGCAATACAACCAAAGACTTGGGCAAATGCGTCAGTGCTGTGCGTCTTGATTGAACAGAGAGGTCTCTTCTGTGCTTTTGGTATTTGCTTTGTGTTGAGGTTGGGGGTTCATTTACGTATCATATTAGGGGCAATCTCAGCAATAGCCTGATGATGAAAACTATAAGGAGAACTGGTCACAGCTTGACTTATACAAGTTTAAAACATAAAGGGGTTGATTTACTAAAGGCAAATAGACTGTGCACTTGCTCCAGATTTTAGTAAATGAGATGAAGCTGTCCCTGCTTGCCCGAGACGACCGGAAAATTCTGCCAGGGAGTTGGGGACTACTTTCTTGAGCAAGGTTGACACCTGCTGACTCTCATACTCCTGGTCTCTGGCAGGCTGACTGAAGTGGTTGCTGCAAAGTAGCTTTCCAGGCATTCTCCACACGACCAACATTTGCCTTTCGGGCGCTGAGCCCTCGGAGGAGAAGCTGTGTGCGTTCTCTTAAACGTACATTTGCACCCTTTGTACTAGGGTCTGCCAGGACTGGAGGAGTCACTTTCTGCCTTGGAAAAATCCTGACGATTCAGAGGGCCTCTGGACCTCCTTGAGCGGGTGTGTGAGCTGCGGGGACTGCAATAGACAGGAAGACACGCTTGTCAGGGCAGAACGCACTCTTTTTCCCGCATCTTCTTACTTACCCAAAGTTGGCCCTTAACTGATATTGCGGTGGTCTTGGTTATGTGGTGATAGACTCATGCTGGCGGCAGAACCGAAAGGTGCAAGGGGGACTGCATGGCAACAGAGAGAAATAAGGTAAGCGAGAGAGAGAGAGAGAACAAAATATATATATATATATATATATATATATATATATACACACCCCCCTTTTTTTGGCAAAGAGTAACAAATTGGAATAAAAGAAATCTGAGCAACCCCCCCCCCCCTCCATCCTCTAGTAATACATTGCTCCTTGCCCCCTCCTGTCATCCCTCCGCAGCCCCTGATCTCCTGTTGTCCCCCCCGTAGCCTCTGACCCCTCCTGTCATCCCCTCCGCAGCCTCTGACCTCTCCTGTCATCCCCTCCGCAGCCTCTGACCTCTCCTGTTGTCCCCCCCGCAGCCTCTGACCCCTCCTGTCGTCTCCACAGCCTCTGACCTCCCCTGTACCATCCGCAGCCTCTGACTTCCCCTGTACCATCCGCAGCCTCTGACCTCCCCTGTACCATCCGCAGCCTTTGACCTCCCCTGTACCATCCGCAGCCTCTGACCTCTCCTGTACCATCCGCAGCCTCTGACCTCCCTTGTACCATCCGCAGCCTCTGACCTCCCCTGTACCATCCGCAGCCTCTGACCTCTCCTGTACCATCCGCAGCCTCTGACCTCCCCTGTACCATCCGCAGCCTCTGACCTCCCCTGTACCACCCGCAGCCTCTGACCTCTCCTGTACCATCCGCAGCCTCTGACCTCTCCTGTACCATCCGCAGCCCCTGACCTCCCCTGTACCATCCGCAGCCTCTGACCTCCCCTGTACCATCCGCAGCCTCTGACCTCTCCTGTACCATCCGCAGCCTCTGACCTCCCCTGTACCATCCGCAGCCTCTGACCTCCCCTGTACCATCCGCAGCCTCTGACCTCTCCTGTACCATCCGCAGCCTCTGACCTCTCCTGTACCATCCGCAGCCTCTGACCTCCCCTGTACCATCCGCAGCCTCTGACCTCTCCTGTACCATCCGCAGCCTCTGACCTCTCCTGTACCATCCGCAGCCTCTGACCTCCCCTGTACCATCCGCAGCCTCTGACCTCTCCTGTACCATCCGCAGCCTCTGACCTCTCCTGTACCATCCGCAGCCTCTGACCATCTCTTGTCTTATATCACGTCTGCAGTCTGGAGTGGAGTCAAGAGTGGGAGTGCTTCAGGGATGGGGGTCATGGGAGAAGTCAGACATGTATGGACTGTGGAGAGGAAACTACGGGTTAAAACCAGAGCCACCGAGCTGGAACGACTGCCTGAGCCCTGCAAGGTGCACCTGAGAGGAGGTCAGTGACAGCACCACCAGGCCAGCCTGAGAGGGGGGGGGTCAATACAATATTGTAAGGGGGCACTGATATAAAGGTTTACCCCTTATATCAGTAAACCCCCTTACTTTAGTGTTTTCTTTCTGCGGAAGGTAGTCTCTGGTCACCAGAGTCCTCCCCACATTCCCAGAGTTCCCCTTTACATCATAGTCTACAGGATTCCACCTTGCAGTGCAAGGGGGAACTCTGATGTAAAGAGGAATGCAGTGGACTCTGATATAAGTGGGGTCTCTGGTCACCAGTGCCCCCCTTTTATATCAGAGTTCCCGCTTAGATCATGATCTGCAATGTTCCCCTTTATGTCAGAGTTCCCTTGCACTGTAAAGGGGAATCCTCCTGATATATGGGGGAACTCTGTGTTGGGTTATATTAATCTGACTTTCATGTAAATGGAGAAATATGGTTTTTGACTTTTGTTTAACTTAACACATTGCTAATAGCAGTTTATAGCTCAAATATTGATATTTGCACTGAAAACTGCCATTTACGGCACCTTTTTTTTGCAGTGTCAATAAAAAATGTGCCAGTAAATGGCATGATTTTTGCCTTGCTGTTGTTTGTAAAAGCCATGTCTCTCTTATCTATATATAATACACTCTTCAAATGTGCTTTAAAATGCATGGTTTTCCCTTTTGTGAACAAGAAAATAACGACGTTATGCGGTTGGGCTGGTATAAAAATACTATGGGGCTGGTATGAAATTATTTCTAGGGCTGGTTTTTATTCCCAGTCCGGCCCTGCAGCCACTGTGCCATCAATTGCAGCCACTGTGCCCAGCAAATGCAGCCACGGTGCCCATCAAATGCAGCCACTGTGTCCATCAATTGCAGCCCTATGGATGGGCCGCCACTGGCTAGTATAATTGGAGGAAAGCCAACGGCCATCCACACAAAAGGACACTTTTAAGCTGGCTACACATCATACAATCCTCTGCAGATTCTTTCCCCTCAGATTTACCAAAACCACACAATATGAGGTCAAACCTTAAGAGCCTCAATTTGTATGAAATCAGACAGGCCCTTGCACCACATGCTCCCAGCAAATCTAAAGGAAATCACACAACAAAAGCTGCAGAGTGTGCATGGGGTCTTTAGAGATATGAGAGCAAGAAAAAGAAAAAAGTTTTTATAGAAATTGACAGACCTGGAAAGAGTTGCATAGAAGAGAAGACATCATGCAGTCCCAGCTGCTGGATCCGGACTTCAAAGCAGGCGTGCCACAAGAGGATTGTCATCTCTGGTTAGAGAACACCTCGACCCCAAAAGACCACCAGAAGGGGTTCCCCACCTTGTTGGTGTACTTAGCAGCCTAAGATGTGGGACTGCATACTGGGAGAGGCTGAACCCAGACAGACTCCGACGTAGTTGGGAGGTAAGAACTTTATCCTGAGTGTAACGGTCTATAGGTGTTGAACTTTTGAGGACAAAAAGGAGAACGCGGGAGGTAGCGCTCAGTCAGACTTTTATAGAGCTAAACAGGTCCGGTGGGTGGATATAGGGGCGGAGCTATTTCATATGTGTTCTGCCATGTTGGCATCAGGAAAAGGTATTTAGCAGTTTATATTTACTAAAATAATTGCATTTCCATGTTCTGTGTACAGTGGGAGACCAGATATAGTGAATGCAGGGTCCTGGGTTTAGTAACACTTTAATATATTGCAGCTTACCAGTTCTTACATGTGGTGGCAATATTAGTTTTCTCTTTTAGGCTTTTTTCCTTCATTTTCACCTGATGATCTGGCCAGTAAAACACTTCCCATCTTAGGATGTCTACACTCTGGATTAAGAAGCAACAGAGACACCTTTGGACAGCAGCATTGTCAGTCTGGGGAGAGGGTGTTACATGTACTAGCAGATATAGATGGACTTGACTAAAAAATTAAAGCTGAAGAAGTAGAACTAAGAAGTAGTTCATACCATGCACTGCTGTGCGTTCCTGTGCAATTTAGATTATATGCAAAATGCACTCAATTTGTGATCTGCAGTGGGTGTCAATGAAAAGTTAATGAAACCCCAAATGCAGTGCGTTTGCCTGCACCAGATTGCATGGTACTTTTGTACCTTGCAATCCGGTTACAGTGTGATTTGAAAAGTAGTACATGTACTACTTTGGTGCAGTGTGGTTTTAGCTCATTCCAAATGAATGGGCTGAAATTGCACCGCACAGAACTGCATGTGAATTGCACAGGAACGCACACAGCATTCCTATGCGATTCATGTTCGGCAATGGTGTGAACCTGGGAAACCCAGCTTCAGTGCACGTTTCCTGCACCGCATTCAAAATGCACTCCATTTGCAATCTGCAGCAGATGTCAATGATAAGTTAACGACGCCCCAAGCACAGGTCGCAAAAGCAGTGCGTTTACCCGCACGCGATCGCCCAGGACAAAAGTACTATGCGATCTGGTTGCAGTACGTTTCCAAAAGTAGTGCATTGTGTGTGAATTTCCGATGGATTTTGTTGTCGGAAAATTTTATAGCAAGCTCTCAAACTTTGTGTGTCGGAAATTCCGATGGAAAATGTGTGATGGAGCCTACACACGGTCGGAATTTCCGACAACAAGGTCCTATCACACATTTTCTGTCGCAAAATCCGACCGTGCGTACAGGGCATAACAGTGAGTTATTCATTGAGTTAAGCTGTCTGAATTGATGCAAGGGATAAATAGAACACCAAGTCATGTAAGCCCTATATGAAGCTGGAGATAAAGTTTATGGCCTTGTAGTTGAGTCAGAACAGTATCCAAAAGGGATAGAGTAGCCACAACAGAGATATAATATGTTTCTCTCGTTAGGCGGACTTCGCTTCTCTAATGTGCTTAGACATTTGAAGGCAAGAAGCCCAGCGCATTGCGCTTGATATTTACAAACCGGCAAATGCCCCCACACACCGAGAACACGTTCCCAAGCCAATGAGAAGGTTTTCATACTGGTGGTTTTACTGCTGGTCCCGATTCAACCCAAGTGCGCTCTGCTAGAGCGCTCCTCGGTTAAATCAGACACAGGGAGACAGATGACAAACTATAAAACACACATCCTAGAATAAAATGTCCACATGAGTCCATGTAATAAAAATTCCACAACATCCTTTTCAGAGTTTGGGTGTTCCCGTCCGAGATTGGCTTACACAGGAGGAATCTGTTTGTCTGCTCTTCCCCTCTGCAAAGGTATGAGGACTTTACCGAAAGTAATGCAAAAGCGTTAATAACTTTGGTTTTACCTTACATAGGTTGTTCAAATTTAACGTGTTGGCAGAGTAGCTCTTCTGCAATAGTATATTTTTCTTCTTTTTTTAATTGCAGGTAAATAATGGATTCCAAACAGAAGCAACGTACAATCACTAAATCCCTGACATAGGAGGGGTGCAGCCTGTCTGACATTGATGGACTCCCACTGTGTGGTTTGCCTTCAATGCTGGTTTCCTCTTCTTTAAACGCCTTCATCCATCTTTTGCTCTTGTCAATGGTGTCATCTCTGTAGATATTTTGTAGCCTTCTGTGCCTACCCCCTCCTTCATCAAGAACTCAAAGACGGCGCCAGGGGCGTTTATTTAAGTCAGTGGGCCTGTGTTCAAAATCATAAATTGGGCCCCATTGCAGTGTGCTTATTATACCACAATGAAGAGTGGGCATAGTTTTCATTGTGCCAGCGGTGTTGCTAGGATTGTAAAAGACTTGGGGCACCTTTGGGTACACGAAGTAGAAGAGTAATGAGGTGCACACAGAGTGCCGCAGCAAACAGTTGGGGGGGACCTAATTGTGTTAATAGTGAGAGGGGCTTAAGGGGAGTGGTTAAATACAGCAAGGTCAATCCTTCCCCTCCTCCAGGTCAATCTGTCCCTTGGTATAATCATCCTAGGTTAGTCGGTCCCCCAGTATAATCCCCCCCAGGTCAATCTGTCCCCCAATATAATCCCCCCAGGTCAGTCTGTCCCCCAGTATAATTCCCCCTCAGGTCAGTCTATCCTCCAATATAATCCCCCTAGGTCAGTCTGTCCTCCAGTATAATCATTCCCCTCCTCCAGGTCAATCTGTTCATTAGTATAATCCTCCAGGTCAGCCTGTCCCCCAGTATAATCCTCCCCCTAGGTCAATCTGTCCCCCAATATAATCCCCCCAGGTTAGTCTGCCCCCCAGTATAATTCCCCCCCCAGGTCAGTCTGTCCTCCAGTATAATCCTTCCTCTCCTCCAGGTCAATCTGTTCCTCAGTATAATCCTCCAGGTCAGCCTGTCCCCCAGTATAATTCACCTCCCTGGTCAATCTGTCCCCCAATATAACCCCCCAGGTTAGTCTGTCTCCCAGTATAATTCCCCCCAGGTCAGTGTGTCCTCCAATATAATCCCCCCAGGTCAGTCTGTCCCCAGTATAATCCCCCAGGCCAGTCTGTCCTCCAAAATAATCCCCCCAGACCAGTCTGTCCTCCAGTACAATCCCCCCAAGTCAGACTGACCTAGGGGGATTATACTAGGTGACACACTGACCTCCAGTACAATCACAATAGTTAATTTTTCAATCAAATCACTATTTCCATTAAAAATACACTAACATTTTTATTAGCACACATAAAACACAACATATCTTACAAAATTCCTATACATTCTTACTAAGACTTTGATCACATTGGATGTACTAAAGTGTACGCCTGTGTGAAGGCCATGTTTACAAGCATGGGGATGCACAGGTGTGTTACCCCACAGGGATATACAGATGTTCCTTGCATCCCCTTGCAGGCAGTCCCATTCATGTCAATTGGGATACAGTGGCTGCACGGACACAGCCGCTGCTACCAATCTCACATCCATATGGGTGCACAGCCCCGAATGCAAACAATGTAAATTCAGGGACATGTACCCAAACGGATGACAAATTGAGAGTAGCGGCTTTTTTTCTTGCAGCCGATGCATCCCAATTGACATGAATGGGGCTGCCTGCACAGGGGTGGATTGAACACCTGTGCATTCCCGTGCGGGGTAACACAGCTGTAGTATGCCCAGTGTGAAGAAGGCCTCATTATGTTTCTTTTTTTATTTTCTACAATGTTATTTTTAATTTCTTTTTTTGGGGGGGGGGGCTTTGGTGAAACATTGGGTGTCTAAAGAGAGTCCCCATTCCTTTTCTCTGCAGCCTCAGCTGCACATGAATGAATAGAAATCTTTGTATAATGACTCCTATTCATTCACAAACTGAAGTTTACTATGCTTCAGTGATGAATAGACACAGGAGCTCCTGTGTCCATTCAGGAAGGGGCTGGTAAACATGACATATTTACCAGACCCTCTTTCTTGAGCACTGCACCAATCTCCCGCCCCAGCAGCAGCTAGCCAGAAAGGGGGGGAGGGGAAACTGGCTGCAGTGCTGCAGAAAAGGGCGCCAGGGAATCCCTGAGAAGTGGAGCAGTACAGGTAGAGTTGGAGCAGTGGGGGGATCTGTTTTCACAGTCAACTCCCCCTGTGGCTCTGTTGCAGCACCCAATGCTGTGGGGGGTGGGGGGAAGGGTGAATCAACAGCGATGATGCAAGCATTGATTTCTCCCAGTGGACCTCCTTTCTCTCCCACACACATTTGCAC
This sequence comes from Lithobates clamitans, assembly GCA_037952925.1. NCBI lineage: Eukaryota > Metazoa > Chordata > Amphibia > Anura > Ranidae > Lithobates > Lithobates clamitans. The sequence continues at coordinate 191,286 of JBBGZY010000315.1, forward strand.
GATGGATGATACGCCACTGGTAGGCAATAAAAAAGAAGAAGTGTTACTATAGAAGAAGAGTTAATCTAACAACATATAAAATTTTGAACAAACTATATAAGTTAATAAAAAAAGTTATGCCCACTCTTGCATTACTTTCAGTACAGCCCTGGTATAAACATGGACACCTGGCTTAATCAAGCATTCTGGTTTATGTAACAGAGAAGTTTATCACCAGCTTTAGTGATTGAAAGACGTCACGTATTCACAAATCTAAATAAAATCTATTTTGTTAGAAACTTAATTGTCTTTTATTGTGTAAATTTTCATTACAAACCGGACAACAAATACCATCCTCTTCTGGTCAATCTAGTTCAATAAGGCTTGGCTTTGTACAAAGTGCACTTCTGAGGCTTTGGGCAGAAATCCAGCTTGTATTTTACAATAGAAAAAGAAGATGACGCAAAAACACTATACACGTTGTGGTCGACAAAAGAGAACCAAAATTCATCCCACTACAAAGGCAGTAATTAACATTTCTTCTTATAGAACTTTACATATGGCTATTTCATGTTTCAATACAATTTACAGTCCAAAACGTAAAAAATATATATATTTACACCTTATCACTGTAAAATAACACAACCATTAAATACAACCACAAAACAGGCTCATTTTATCATAAAATACATTCTCAATTCTCAGAGCTTGGTATGTAGGAGGGGAGCTCCGGGCTAATCATCCAGAAGCAGAACTTTTCTGGGTTATTAAATGAATCCATCTTGTGCAATGCAGAATGAAGCAACAAGAAAAAAAAAAAAGAAAAAAGAAAAAGCTCTAAACTAAAAGCTAGCAGATGGAAAAGGGGCTCATCTTACATTTTTTAATGGTAAAAAATAATGTTAGAGTGTTATTTTATTAAAATAGAAATTTATTTATGAAGAAAAGTAATGCTTGCAGCAGACAGGGGTCTCTGGGGTTGATTTACTAAAGGTAAATAGACTTAGTTTGCATATTGTACACTGCAAGATCAGTTGCTCCAGAGCTTAGTAAATGCGCAAAATCTTTGCTGATTTCCATAATTATTATACAGGATTTATATAGCGTTGCGGTTTACGCAGCACTTTACAATGTAAAGGTAGACAGTACAGCTACAATACACTTTAATACAGTAGGAATCAGAGAGCCCTGCTCATTAGAGCTTACAATCTAATCTATCAATCACGTGCAAGCAAAAATGCTGTTTTTTTTTTTTTTTTTTCCTTGCATGCGATTGGGTATTCTTTGAAAAGTGATGCTTTAGCTCATTTACTAAGCTCTGAAGCAACTGTACATTGCAAAGTGCACAGTCTATCTACCTTTAGTAAATCAACCCCAATGTGTCTCCAGACAAGGGCATACAATGCTTCCCTGGTTACAAGCCCCATGCCTTGCCAATGCGAACTGTCACTGCTTGCAGCATTAGTTATCTGCTAAGAAACGTTAGAAAATAAGCCAGAAGTGCAGATTTTATTCGTTTTATAAACTGAACCTAACAGGCTTTCCAGAAAGTGCTAATATTGTTGCATATGAAAGCCACGACACCATTCACAGTGAGAATCTCCATGCTGTTTGGAGCTGCACAAATAAAATCAACCTGACCTGGTCTATAATGTTACTTAAAGTTGAACTAAACCCTCCTATTCTTTACAGGCATGGAAGCTGCCATCCGTTTGATTCGCAGTTGTCATGGTGCTGCTCATGTGATCAGTTGTGACGCCAACCATTTGTTGGTTTGACAGTTTGACAGGGAGCACAGGAAATGTGACAGTTAGCATTCACGGCATGCCTTGAAGGTAACTGTTTTGGGAAACAGTTAAATTGATGGGTTTAGTAACACTTTAAGGTAACAACAGTGTAAAAGTTAAAGGCACCTTGTTGAGTCTGTATATACTTGTGTCACTTCCATTTGTTCCCTGTGCAGCCCCATGGATCCTTGGGCCTAACCATACAAGGGCTTTTACTTCTCACCAGGTTGAGATTAATTCTCACCCCCTGTAATATCAATGGTAGAATACCAAAGCCTTCAGTGCCGATCACAGTTTTAACATTTTGGGCCAAAGTCACACTAGGATCAGTATACGGGGCTAACAGGGTAGGGAAATACTCACCTGTTTCCAGCTCCCTCTCTGGCTGGATTAGCGAGACTTTGCTTCCTCGCTGACGATCTATTCTATAAAGAATTTCTATGAGTGAGGCAGTGATACCTATGTCAATACTCCCATTGCATATGTCCCTGGGGTTGGCTTAAAGCCACTGTAAACCTAAATAAAAAAACGTCATACCTGCCATGGTTTTGCACAGAGCTGCACTGATCCTCCTCTTCTGAGGTACCCCACTGGCACTCCTGGCTGCTCCCCCCTCCGGAGTCCCCCTATAGGAAGCTGCTTGCTGTGATACCAAGCCACTCTCTGTGTGTTCTTTGGCACACAGAGCGCGGCTCGGCCCATCCCCTGCTCTCTGGCTGTGATTGGCAGAAACAGGAGCCAATGACTCCCACTGCTGCCTCTCTGTCCAGTGAGAAGAGAGAAAGCAGAGAGAGCTGCTGCTCCTGTGCAAAAGACTGGATCGAGATTGGGCTCAGGTAAGTATAAGCGGAGGGGGTTGGGGAGGGAGAACTGCATGCAGGTTTTTTTTTTTATTATAATGCAGAAAATGCATTAAGGTAAAAAAAAAAAACCTTCTGCCTTTAGAACCACTTTAAAGATAGCAGGTGCTGCTGCAATAGCCAGCTTGAGACTGGAAATTTCACAGATCAATGTACACATTTGCCAGCACACAGGATTATTCAAATAATGTCCAAAGGTTTTATTTCAAGTGACCTTATCACAGCAGAAGAGTACAATGTTACAATGCTCAAGACCCCTTCATTAGGCATGTGGCCCCGAAATGTTGCACTCTTCTGTTGTGATGCGATCACTTTAAAAAAAAAAACTTTGAACGTTATTTAAAGAACCTTGTTCTGCCGGAAAATATGTACTTTGAGGAAGTCATGCCTGACTCTTCCAGCCAGCGAAGAAGCCAAAATATGCAAGGACTCCTAAGTTCCCAGCTTAGTTCCCAGAGGACTTAAACTCAAAATTGAAGCCCCATGTACAGCCTCAGTCCAGGATGCAAGGGTCTCCAAAAATAAGAATATATGTTATCAGCACACCTTGTATCCATAATCAATAGCCCAAACATTTATTTAAAGTGATCACATTGCAATAAGTGCATGTGCAATGTTTTGAACCTAAACAGGATCTCTTCATCATCACATGCCTGATGACAAGGGCCTGGGTGGCCTTGAAACATCTGAACTTATCATGATGTGATTACTTTAAATAGATTTTTGGACTACTGATTATGGATCCAAGGTGTGCTGGCAACATATGATCCTACTTGTGGAGAACCTTATATCCTAGACCGATCACAGTAAGTGCATGTTCAACATTTCAAGACAACGTAGGACATCTTCATCATCACATGCCTGGCGAAAGGTCCTATATGGCCTTGAAATGTTGCACCTGCACTTATAGTCATGTGATCACTTTAAAAAACATGTATAGACTATTGATTATGGATCCAATGTGTGCTGGTAACATATGGTCTTATTTATGGAGAACCTTGTATTCTAGACTGATCACAATAAGTGCAGGTTCAACGTTTCAAGATCATGCAGGACCTCTTCATCATCTCATGCTTGATGAAGAGGTCATATATGGCCTTGAAATGTTGCACCTGCACTTATAGTGATGTGACCACCTTAAATAAATGTGTGGACTATTGATTATGGATCCAAGGTGTGCTGGTGACATGAGGTCTTATTTATCAAGACAGTTTTATGCTAGACTGATCACAAAAAGTGCAGGTGCAACGTTTCAAGGCCATACAGGACCTCTTCATCAAATGTTCTTATCTATGCTGTTATCGATCAACCTACCAGTAGTCATTACAGCACCCCCTTTACTTCAGGTGTGTCCATGAAATTGTGCAATGGGAATATATTGAGGGTCTTCATAAAGATGCACCACAAGGTGCAGCATTTCAGCACTGCTGTTACCTTTGAAATGTATTAGGCCAGGTCAGGTTCACTTTAAAGTAAACCTGACACAAAAAAAATTTGGTTGCCATTGCTGACCCAGTTTTGAAAATGATAATTACCTGGCTTTAAAGCTGACACCACATATACTAATACATCCTAAGTAACTGGCCCTGAACAATTATCAGAAGAAGATAAGAGAAATCAAGACTCCTTGCCCGCACATTTGTATGGGGCAGATACCCAAATTCTGAAAGAAGGTTATCGTGATTTCCAAGAAACTAGCATTTTCTAAAGGAGAGGTCAGCAGTAGCAGCTGCCATGCTTCTCTTGTGACAGGTTTCCTTTCATATTGGACAGTCCGCATCAATGACACATATAATAAATTACAGACAGTATACAAACTGTATAACAAAATTTCCTCTTAAACATACATGTTCACACATACATTGCAATAATAGAGTCCCATATTCCATCAATTTGCTTCAAACATTGTACAATACCCTAGTAGCAAATCCTCCAACTACTGCAACCCATCCGAAAGCTGTGTTCATAATTCCAACCTCTTTTTCTTTGTGTTCTGATGAACTGGTTTACCATAATAGGCCTTTTAAATAGTGACCTCAGGAATTACCATTAGGATCCAAGAAGTGCTCTTCCTAATGACAAGACCATCACAAGTTAAAGGAGATCTCCACCAGCTCTTTGGTTTTGGATTGCAAGCTAGCAGATGTGAGCTATATTAGTTTTGCACAGAAATATATTGGGAGAAAATCTTTTACTAATTGAAAGGGATCAGAGTTGACCAATGAGTGAAAGAACATGGATGCTCTGATGCTGCCCAAACCCTGCCTGCATCAGTGCAACACTCCCACTAGAGCCCCCCCACTCCTGATCCCTTGATTTTAGGAAGAATTAAGCCTTGTACACAAGGTACGATTGTTGGCAGGGGATTGTCTGTTGACAGACTGTTGTCCTAAAATCTTACCGTTAGTATGCTCCTTTTGACAATTGTTGTCCAATTTTCGGCCAACAAATGTCGGATGGCAGGCTAGTAAATTTTCGGCGGACAACGGTTTGACGTCAGATTTTCGTATGGTCAGAACACAAATCCGTCACACAAAAGTCGAAAGTACAAACACGCATGCTCGGAATCAATGCTCACCAAACACAAATATAGCAGAAGGGGCCCAAAGGGTGGCGCTCAAGAGCTGAAATTCCTCGTAGTACGTCACTACATTCGTGTTTGTGGCGCGACAATTGTGTACCGTTAGTATGCAAGACAAGATCCTGGCACACGCCCTTTTGACAAAAATCAGACGCTTGGTTGTCCAACAATTGCACCGTGTGTACGAGGCTTTAGTCTCTTCGAGCAGAGCTCCTGACCTGTACACATGTTCTTGGCTATTCTGCTTAATCATGAACACACTGGCAGTCACAGGCTTCCTAATGTATTGCTTCTTTTTTGTAAAAGTCAGTTTCCTTTGTTCTTCCCTATACTTTTGCCTTGATTTATCACAAAATGGATAAATTGCTTATTACATAATTCTGAGAATAGCAAAATGCAGGTTGCTGAGAGAATCGCATGAAAGCCCAGTAGGCACCCACTGCATCCACATCCTGAGGGGGTTGCCATTTTTAGGCTGTTAGGCTAAGGTTGCTTAGGCTGACCCTAAAGGGTCAATACGAGCAAGAAATGCTCCACATTCAAGTGTCACCGGTAATTATTCATTTCTCATGTGCTAGTGGTTGCAAATACCACCCTATTGCAAAATTAAAACTGATCAAATAAGATTTCCTTTTAAAGAGGTGGTATACTCACTTGCCCTACCACCTGCAGTATAAAATAATCCTGTGCAATAACAAGTTCCTCTGACTGCGGTGCTCCTTAAAGATGAATTCCAGGTATGGCGATTTTTACAGTTACATTGGTTCAGCTTGGACCCGGAAGCCAGCAGCACTCGTTTTAGTAGCGGTGCCTACTACAGTCATTGCCAGCTTCCACGGGGATCATGCAGATATGGCACATACATAAATAGATTGGTCTAAGTTGGACCAAAGTACCTGGAATTCAGCTTTAAAGCAACAGTCAAAAAAATTAAAATGAGCAAATAGGGTTCCCCTGTACAGAAGAGCTGTTTATAAGACATAAAACATTGCGGGGGATTTACTAAACTGGTGCATGCAGAATCTGGTTCAGCTCTGCATAGTAACCAAACAGCTATAAGCTTTGACAATTAAACCTAGAAGCTAATTTTTTTCTACTATTCAAGTGTGCACCAGTTTTAGTAAATCTACCCCATAGCGTCCGTCAATTATCTGGTCATCAGCACTTGGACCTATATTTTTAGACTTGATTCATCTTTGCATTCTCTATATTGATGTACATATCTTTCTGATTGAACTAACTGTAAAGAAGAACTGTTATAATTACCCATTCTGCCACCTGCAATGTCAGTCTACACCAGTGGTCTCCAAACTGTGGCCCTGGGGCTGGATGTGGCCCTTTCCTTGCCTCTACCCGGCCCTTGGGGCACTATTCCATCCACAACTTACACCAATGATGGGGGCACCATTCCTCACACTGACACCAGTAGTGGGGCACTATTCCTCCCTCTGACACCAATGATGCGGTGCTATTCCTCAAACTGATATCAACAATGGGGTACTATTACCCCCACTAAAACTAATGATGACACATTGTTTACTCCCACTGAAACTGGGGCATTTTCTACTTCCACTGGCCACAGTCTGGCCCCCTTAAAGTCTGAAGAATAGTAAACTGGCCCTTTGTTTAGAAAGTTTGGAGACCCCTGGTCTACACTCTTTTCAAGACCTATGGTCTCCAGAGTGCTTCATCTGATACCTTTTAAAGATTTTACGATTCCTTTTCTTCCACTGGCCTACATCATTACTCTGTCCTACAATGACCTAGGGGCCTATGGAAGGAACCACATTGCTCAGCTGGCAATTAGAATTGTGGAGCCCCATACTGCCTGCATGAAAAGGCCCCCCTTTCCCCACTGAGTAAGAATGAGCCCATGGCTCAGTCTGAACCTAGGTTCAGACCAAACCTTTGCTGTTTGCTCGTTTTGGACAAACACCCAAACTACTGCCCATTCAGCCCCCATATTTTGCGGGAGACAAACATCATATATGGAAGTGGAATTTATACCGCTTTTATGTATGACAGCCTCCCACTGTCAATGGTTCCTAAGGAGGTAATCCGTTCTGCCCCAGCAGATTGACATAGAAGAAGAGGTTCGGCAAAACTTTAATTCAATTGTCAGGAGCCACGACATGAAGGATTCTTCCGCCTGTTCTCGAAATGAATAAAGAGTTCCCTGGGAGCCATGACCCTTGGGATTACTGTGTATGCCCAAAGGTATTCATAGAGTCCCCTCTCTCTCCTCCTCTATTTATTGCTGGGAGCCAGGGCCTTTGGGAGTATTGTGGATGTCCAAAGATATTCAAAGAGTCCCCTCTCTGTCCCCTAGTGAACTGACGGAGGGTCAGCTCTAACTCCCTATTAGTGGCCCTGTATCTGGAAGTGAGTCAGATGAAGAGGATTCTTCGGGTGTTGTAGCTCTTGAAAAGAACCAAGGCTGATGGTGCAGGTGGCAGGATAAGTAATTATAACAGCTCTTTTTTACAGGGAAACCTTATTTGCCCATCTTTCATTTTTTAATAGTTGCTTTAACAAACGCCCTTAGGCATTAGTCATTGGAGCACAATCTAAGCACCATAATGCATACTGAGGTGGAGCCCCACATATCCTTAAAGTGAATGTGGAAGCCAGTTTAAAATTTTACATAGTATAAAAGTCCTCCCTAAGAGCAGTCAACATAAGGTAATTAACCAGAAAACCCTCTTATAGGCACCCCTCTGTTACTAGTTTATTTGCTACAAGGGGCTTGATTTTCCTGACTTCGATCCTGCAACCAATGCGACCAGTGCTCTCAATAAGAGCACTCCCATAGGGATATCTAGGGCATCAAAACCTAAGAGTTGTCTATTCGTTCACAGAGGGGAGCACAGAAGTGGGCTTTCTGGCTAAAAAAGGGTAACAAAAAGCATCATAAGGTTCCGATAGGTGCATGTTACATGCGGGCCTGTCTTTCTACTGTGCTTGCCAAGCTGCAATAAAAAAAATATTAACGCATGTGTGTGTACACCCTAAGACACAGTGGCAGAGTAACACAAAATGATGTTATTCCACTGCTCCTCCAAAGACAGCATCACACATAAAGGCCATGGAACTAGACTGAACACTCTTACCTGCCCCGATCAACCCAATTACCCCCATAGTTTAGTCAAAGTGCTGCCATTTTAAGAAACCTTATCCTTGTGTCTATTGCAAAAACTGTCCTGCTAGACGGGGAAATATACAAGTTCTACATCTATACAACTGATTTCAACTGGGTGTAAACAATTAAAACCATTTTAATGAAGAATACGTTTTCTATGCAAAGCATAAACTGGAACAGTCCATACCATAAAACACCAAACTGCTCGTCATAGTCACCAGACGATTAGTTTATGTTAGTGGCGATAAGGCACCCAAACAGATCTTTGTAATGTATACCACTGCAGTTTCCTCAGTGGAAACGTGTTTAATCCGCTCAATAAAGGAGGTAAAAGACACCCTGATAACAAGTCCCACGTGTCCACGTCTATAAACCGCTCAATGGATTAGGTACAAGACACCCTGATAACAAGTCCCATTATGCTTTGATGACCAGCCATGACAGTAGGTTACAAGTCAGCACCATCCTGCAGGAGATCCACATCCTCGTCGTCCAGTAATAGATAAGAGTGCATCACCTCTGTCTCCTCCAAGACATCCTGTAGATCCTGGGCCACGTCGTCATCAAAATCCTCCTCAGTGGGTTTCAGAAGACTGAAGTGGTCAAACAGCATGATGCCATCAGCGGGCACAGTAGTCCTTCTAGGGGCTCTAGCAATAGTGTCAGCCATTTGAGCTGCCACGGCGGCTTTATGAGCCTTTTGTTTCTGTTGCTCCTCCTGTTGCCTGTGAGTCTTCATGTGTGCGTTCCGGCTCTTGATCTTGTAGAAGACCCTGGAGAAAATGGGGAACAAGAAAGGTTCTCATTATCATTTTACTACCTATAGCTAGTGCAATGGCACTTTGTTCATAGAGGTCAGCTGATGTTCTATGCCAGTGAAATGCAATTAGCGGATCTCCAGCTGTTGCAGAACTCCAAGTACCATGAGGCATAGCAAGACTCCGACAGCCACAAGCAGAGGTAGAGGCATGATGGGACTTGTAGTTTTGCAACAGCTGGAGGTCCGCTAATTGCATATCCCTGGTCTATGCCATAGAGGAGGGGAGACGTAAGGTAGGGAGTTCCATGGGAAACTATTATGATTGGGCACATGTAGGCTCCACACCCTGCTCGAGCCCTCATTGAGTTGCCCTGCTGGAGTGGGGCTTTGGGGGATGGAGGAGCATATGACCTCTCCCACTGGACAGTGCTAAGACCCGAGCGGTCAATCACTACGCTCAAACATTGTCACATGCGAGGAGCAGTGATGTCATCGAATCAGGTAAGCACCAACACAGGAGTTTACCCACAACAGACTCCTGCAATCGGAAGGTGATAAAGTAGAGTGGATGGTTGAGTATACCTGAGTTAAGGTATAAGGAGGAGCTACATGGGAACATTAATGCAATCAAAAAAGGAGAGAGCCACATCTGGCTAAGAATAAGCAGCTCCATCCTTACCTCTCAGTCAGACAACTACCTGTGTGCAGCATACATTGACCCAGCAGAGTCCCCATATTTCAGATGAGACACCTATGAGGTCCTACAAAGTGAGGTTATCCACTTCCAATCCCTGGGACAAGTGATCTGTGGAGACCTCAATGCTAGGACAGGAACTGAAAAGGACTATACAAGTTCTGATGACATAGTGGGCCATGCAAATTACGATCATGAGTCGATACAGATACAAAGAAACAGCTATGACAGTACAACCAACAAAAATGGAAGAAAATTTCTTAATTTGTGCCACAGTCTGGGCCTCTACATCCTCAACAGCCGTACCAAGGGAGACTCTCTAGGAACGTACACATTTCGCTCCCATGTAGGCAGTAGTTTGATAGACTATGCCTTCATAGATATGAACCCCACACTCATCAATAGTTTTACAGTCACCCCACAAACACACCTGTCAGACCACAACCAACTACTGCTATACATTAAATCTTCTAGCAAACCATCACCAAAACTCCACCGGGCATCTCTCTGCTATTTAAATGGTTCAATGCGTCCGTACAGCTGGAAGGGAAGCTTTTGGTTAGTGTAGACGTCGAGTCTCTCTATACCTCAATACCCCATTCCAAGGGACTTCAGGCAGTTGAGTGGTTCCTAAATGGAACTTACCCAGAGTCCGCACCACAGAATGAGTTTCTGGTTGAGCTCTTTGACTTTACCTTACATAATAACTTTTTCCAATTTTTGAGCTCATACTACCACCAAATACGAGGCACCTCCATGGGTGCCGCATGGGCTCCGGCCTACGCGTGCCTCCATTTGGGCCTTTGGGAAGAGGAGGATGTCTATCCCTCGTTGATGTACCGCAGCCACGTACATACGTGGTTGCGGTACATTGATGATGTACTGATGATTTGGGGGGGCAGTCCTGATGATCTACACATGTTCATGAATGAACTAAACATTAATGATCGAAACATACGGTTGACTTACAACTACGATCTGAAGAGACTGTCTTTCCTTGATCTACAGATCACAATAGAGAAGGGCCAACTTGGAACCAGTACATTCCGCAAGGAAACAGCTGCCAATACGTTACTGCAAGCAACAAGCCACCATCCCCGCTGGCTAAAAAATGGGATACCAGTGGGCCAGTTCCTCCGAATCAAAAGGAACTGCAGTAATGCAGCAGACTTTAGACGGGAGAGCAGCGAACTCTATATGAGATTCCGAGAACGGGGATACTCTCATAGGCAACTCAGAAGAGCTAGGAAGAAGGCAGCTATTAGAAGTAGGGAAAGCTTGTTACATGGAACTGAAATTACTGACAAGCTACCGGCCCAAACAAATGAACCTGTGCGGGTAATAACTGCCTTTGGGTCCCAGTGGAACAAAGTTTATTCCATCCTTCAAAAACACTGGGGGATCCTGACCAATGCTCCGGAACTTGCTAAACTAGTCAGCACCTCGCCAAAGATGGTGGCTCGCCGAGCTCCCAGCTTGGGCGACATGCTGATACAGTCTGAATTTGTCAAGGAACCTGATCCCACTTGGCTATCCCAATACCCACGCACCACGGGTATGTACCCCTGCAATAAGTGTCAAGTTTGCCCCTTTGTCCATAGAACCTCCACTTTCACCGATGCACTAAATGAGAAGACATATGAGATACGTGACCTTATTAACTGCTCAACGTCACGTGTAATCTATCTAATTACGTGCCCTTGCCCTAAGATATATATAGGCAAAACCAAAAGACCGCTTAAAATACGCATTGGCGAGCATCTACGTGAAATCAACACAAAAGGAAAGATACCAGAAAAACCCCTTGCTAAACATTTTGCCCTATATCATCGAGGCTCTTCAGAGGGACTAACAGTTAAAGGGATCTACGCATTAAAGTTACCCACCAGACGAGGTGATTTTGACCGCATACTTCTCCAAAAGGAGAAGTGGTGGGTCTATAAGCTAAAGTCCCTCGCGCCGGTAGGGTTAAACACTGAGTTGAATCTACAAGTGTTTTTGGAACCCTAAATATAGAACTTTGAACTAAAAGAGTACTATTAGTCCCCCTATTAGCATGTATTGATGTTACCAGTGCTATTTTTTGCTTGATGAGAGATATATGCCTGCTATAGAAGAGACAAGGGTGGTGGTATGGCCAGGTCAAAGGGAATGTGGATAAGCTTATAGAATAAACCAATAGGCATGATATGATACGATTAATCCTCATGTTCCCACTAAAATAATTGCATGATCACTTTACTTTAATTTTTGAATAGATAGACCAATTTAGAAGCATTACTAACCACTTAAGTTTGCCAAACTGTATGTTTATCTGTATATGTCACTATTTTGCATGTAACACAGCAGATCAAGCACTTCCCCTTGTGATCGATCTCCCCTTTTTCTCTTTCTTTTTCCCTTTTCCCACGGTGCGCTAATCCGTCTTATCTCTGCTTACTATCACCTCACCTACCTTGGCCATTCTTTTTCCATAGTTCTGATATCTAACATTGACCAGCGTTTACTACGCGCTGGGATGCATTTTTATAAACACCACATCGGCATTTTCTGTTAAAACTAAGAAAACAATGATGCTAACACCAGCTGACAGGCCGTAGGGAACAATCCATTTGTCATGATTGGACAACATCCCTTCAAGTGCTTTTTCGAGTATTTTCATTGGCGGCAACCACCGAAAACTATACAATAAGAAGGGAGAGTGGGTGACCGTCCAATGAACGTCCCAGATGAAGCTACGTCAGTGAACCACGGCGAAACGCGTTGACGTCACAACGCTGCCCAGTCCATGCGCAACGGGCTGAGAGGAGAGTGCACGGCTGCTAACCGCAGCAAGGATTTTTCCGATCACGGTGGGATCTACGAGTGACGGATACCACCCGGACACCTTACTGACTAAGGATCTTTTCAGTACAGGGATCACCACAGCAGAAGCTCCCGAGGGGCCACTATACTTTATTAACACTGTCGGCTTCGCCCAGCAGCCACCCTAAGGATCCCTACTTTTGACAGAGGAAGCACAGGCACCTAAAGCTCAGATGATGGTATCGTCCAGGAGTCCTGCAGTGAAGATGTAGATGGTAACGTACAGCCACATCAATAGGACTGATTGTCATAGCAATTTTATTTGCAGGCTGCAATACCATACTGCCTAGCTTACCAGTCTCAAACAACACTTAACTTGTGTTGAATGAAATCAATGATCTTATTCACTGCTTTGAACTCGCCTGAACAATGAACCTGAATAACCTAAACTAAGATTCACCAATGGCTTATTAATTGCTACATAGCTACTATTCACATACAAGAGGAACGTTCCTTACCCTCCTTAACAGGACTTTTGAAATATCGGCCAAATAGATATCCTGATTCAATAGATGTGAACAAGCTTAGCACCTCACCACCCAGGTTCACCATAGGTACTTTCTCTTTATTGCACTCTCCACCCCCACTTGCATTACGCCACGCTTGACCGTTAAAGTTAATCCAAATGAACATAGAACCTTTGACCAAGGAGTTATTAAACATCCTAATTTGGCTAATTTGATGGCCTCCAATGGTCACCGAGGCATAATGCAATACGCACCGACCGGGTAGCCTTACATGTTGTCTTTTGTAATGTTTGTCATGTCTGTTTTGTTACTAGCGGCCGCACCAATATTATTGTTGTGCTCATTTGCATAATTTATCTTTACATGTGATTTTAAAGTTAAGTTGATTGAATAAACAGAATCATTTTATTGAATCAAGACTTGTGACTATATTGCTGCACCAAGTAACCCCTTTAAAACCCACCTCTGTTGGGTTATCCCCTTTTCCCGCCATCCCCCTATTTTTTGTTCTAGTGAATTGTATGGTTACAGCAGCAATACCCTAATGGGTTAAAAAGTGTACGGGCAATCGTGAATATTGTTACCCAGTACAGGTGATACTCACGTCTTCCCCTGTTCCCATCCCCCCTATTCCTTTCCCCCTCCAAAAAATTTTTTTGATGCACTGAAAAGGACTATACAAGTTCTGATGACATAGTGGGCCATGCAAATTACGATCATGAGTCGATACAGATACAAAGAAACAGCTATGACAGTACAACCAACAAAAATGGAAGAAAATTTCTTAATTTGTGCCACAGTCTGGGCCTCTACATCCTCAACAGCCGTACCAAGGGAGACTCTCTAGGAACGTACACATTTCGCTCCCATGTAGGCAGTAGTTTGATAGACTATGCCATCATAGATATGAACCCCACACTCATCATTAGTTTTACAGTCACCCCACAAACACACCTGTCAGACCACAACCAACTACTGCTATACATTAAATCTTCTAGCAAACCATCACCAAAACTCCACCGGGCATCTCTCTGCTATTTAAATGGTTCAAACAGTTTACCACAAAATACAGAGAGGTAACTGACATTCCACGAGCATGCGCAATTTTAAAGCATGACATGTTAGGTATTTATTCACAAGGTGTAACATCACCTTTCACATTATACAAAAAATTGGGCTAACTTTACTGTTTTTTTTTTTTTTAATTAATTAAAAAGTATTTTTTTCAAACAAAATTGCATTTGAAAGTCCGCTGCGCAAATACAGTTTGACATAAAAGATTGCAACGACTGCCATTTTGTTCTCTAGGGTCTCTGCTAAAAAAACATATATGTGTGATGTATGGGGGTGCTATGTAATTTTCTAGCGCAAAAAATACTGATTTTTATTTTTAAACAACAAATGTCAGAAAGAGGCCTGATCTTAAAGTGGTTAAGTGCAGACTTCCCTTTTGGCATACATCCTTTAAGGAATGGAAATATCATTATAAGACTCTTCCTTACTTGCTGCAGATTTTACAGGGGAACACAGACGAGGTGTCGGTTTCTCCGCTGGTGGTGCTGTGTGCAGGGGAGCTCTTCACAGAACAGTATCCAGTCTGTGTGCCGGACTTCTGTCTGCTTGCGCCAGCCGCTGAGAACACTTTGCTGTGAACACTCGTCCCTGCATGAATACGAGCGTGACCGTTCAATGCTTGCTTGGAGCAGAACGTCTGCAAACAACAAAAATAATCAGAGTTAAATCCACATTGCGTGATACTGTTTTACTCCAAATAACAAAGTAATTCTTTGTATACGCAAGTTAACCACTTGCTGACCGGCTCACGCCGATATACGTTGGCAAATTGGCACGGGTGTGCAAAGCAATGTACCCGTTCATCGCTGCATCATCCATGGCTAGCGGGTGCGTGCCGTAGGATCGTGCCCGCGGGTCCCGCGGACTCGATGTCCGCCGGTGGCCCGCGATCGTGGCACAGAGACGCAGAACGGGGAGATGCCGTTTAAACAAGGAATTTCCCTGTTCTGCCTAGCAACATGATAGGGATCTACTGCTCCCAGTGATCGGGAGCAGTGATCTTTGTAATGTTCAAGTGAGCCCATCCCCCTACAGTTAGAAGACACTGAGGGAACACAGTTAACCCCTTGATCGCCTCCTAGTGTTTAACTGAGGGGTGCACCGAATGTTTTTTTTTGGTGCCGAAACCGATACCGAAAATGAAAAACATACTAGGCCGAAAACCGAAACTGTTACCGAAAATGACCGATACCGAAAATCACTGTTTTTAAAAAATATTTTTATACAGGAGATGGTCAGAGACTGGGGACATGGTACAGGACATAGAGACTGCAGACACGGTACAGGAGATGGTCAAAGACTGCAGACATGGTACAGGAGATGGTCAAAGACTGCAGACATGATATAGGAGATGGTCAGAGACTGCAGACATGGTACAGTAGATGGTCAGAGACTGAGGACATGGTACAGGAGATGGTCAGAGACTGAGGACATGGTACAGGAGATGGTCAGAGACTGAGGACATGGTACAGTAGATGGTCAGAGACTGCAGACATGGTACAGGAGATGGTCAGAGACTGCAGACATGGTACAGGAGATGGTCAGAGACTGCAGACATGGTACAGGAGATATTCAGAGACTGCAGACATGGTACAGGTGATGGTCAGAGACTGCAGACATGATACAGGAGATGATCAGAGACTGCAAACATACAACAGGAGATGGTCAGAGACTGCAGACATACAACAGGAGATGGCCAGAGACTGCAGACATGGTACAGGAGATGGTCAGAGACTGCAGACATGGCACAGGAGATGGTCAGAGACTGCAGACATGGTACAGGAGATGGTCAGAGACTGCAGACATAATACAGGAGATGGTCAGAGACTGCACACATGATACAGGAGGTGATCAGAGACTGCAGACATACAACAGGAGATGGTCAGAGACTGCAGACATAGTACAGGAGATGGTCAGAGACTGCAGACATGATACAGGAGATGGTCAGAGACTGCAGACATGGTACAGGAGATGGTCAGAGACTGCAGTCATAGTACAGGAGATGGTCAGAGACTGCAGACATGGTACAGGAGATGGTCAGAGACTGCAGACATAATACAGGAGATGATCAGAGACTGCAGACATGGTAAAGGAGATGGTCAAAGACTGCAGACATAATACAGGAGATGGTCAGAGACTGCAGACATAGTACAGGAGATGGTCAGAGACTGCAGACATGGCACAGGAGATGGTCAGAGACTGCAGACATAGTACAGGAGATGGTCAGAGACTGCAGACATAGTACAGGAGATGGTCAGAGACTGCAGACATGGCACAGGAGATGGTCAGAGACTGCGGACACACTACAGGAGATGGTCAGAGACTGCAGACGTGGTACAGGAGATGGTCAGAGACTGCAGACGTGGTACAGGAGATGGTCAGAGACTGCAAACGTGGTACAGGAGATTAATGCAGCCTCACCAGGTTCCTTTAAATGCAGCCTGCCAGTGCCCAGCAGCCTACCAGTGCCCATCATGCAGCCTGCCTTAGTATGTCAGACAGGATCAGGACAGGGCAGTGTTAGCAAGGCAAAGCCAAGAACAGTGCTCTATCTATGGAGGAAAGCTGTCAGCATACCGCGTTAAGGAGCAGCTTGTCGGTATGATCAGCGGAAGGAGCATTACCAGTGTGCAGCACCGTGGGGGTTAAGAGTGCAGGACTTGTTGTTTGACATGCTGTTAGAAACAGTGAGCACGCTCGCTTCACCAACAGCATGTCAAACAAGTCCTGCACTCTTAACCCCCGTGGTGCTGCACACTGATAATGCTCCTCCCGCTGATCATACCGACAAGCTGCTCCTTAATGCGGTGGGCTGACAGCTTTCCTCCATAGATAGACCACTGTTTTGCTTTCAGCCGCCTCGTCAAGGAGGGAGAGGAGGAGAGGGCTGGACTGGGGCTGGACGGGGACGTTCCAGAATGACACCCCAGTACTGGGCGGCACCAGGGGCGAGGCCCTGCCCAGGCCCCACCCCATTTCCGGCGACGTTTTGCCGAAAAGGCCATTTTCGGCCGATATGTTTCGTCGGCCGAAATTTCTGTGCATCCCTAGTTGAACCCCTTCCCTGCCAGTGATATTTACACAGTACTCAGTGCATTTGTATAGCACTGATCACTGTATAAATGCCAATGGTCCCAAAATAGTGTCAAAAGTGTTCGATCTGTCCAATGTCGCAGTCACGATAAAAATCGTAGATCACCGTCATTACTAATAAAAAAAAAATTATTAATAAAAATACCATAAATCTATCCCCTATTTTGTAGACGCAGTAACTTTTGCGCAAACCAATCAATATAAGCTTATTGCAATTTTTGTTTTTTTTCTTACCAAAAATATGTAGAAGAATACATATTGGCCTAAACTGTGGAAGAAATTTGTGTTTTTATACATTTTTTGGGGATATTTATTATAGCAAAAAGTAAAAAATATTGCTTTTTTTTCAAAATTATCGCTCCTTTTTTTGTTTATAGCGCAAAAAATAAAAACCTCAGAGGTGATCAAATACCACCAAAAGAAAGCTCTATTTGTGGGGAAAAAAAGGACGTCAATTTTGTTTGGGTATATCGTCGCACAACCGCGCAATTGTTAGTTAAAGCGACACAGTGCCGTGTCACAAGAAAGGGCTTGGTCAGGAAGGGGGTAAATCCTTCCGGGGCTGAAGTGGTTAAAGGAATTCTCCAGTTAAACTCCAAAATCTAGCAATATAATGGAATGCTTCTCTGGTCTATAAAAGTTAAAAATATATACATTATACATGGTTACAGGTTTCTGTTTTTCATCTTTTCATTCCCTGTGCAAACCTCTCTTAAGTGGGAAATTCTCTGGGGTTCTGGACCACGAGCACCTGAACCTGGTGATTCTGAAGGATAGGTTTTACCTGCTCCGCCCATGGGTGTGTCTCTTCAGACACCAATCATACGCTACAAGACCACCCTTGGTCATTCAGAGAGAAAGTAGCCACACCTTTAATCCATCCCTTTCACCCCCATTCACAACAGCGCAAATTGACATGTCAAACTGCAGTCTATTGCCGGCAATGGCACTGTCCCAATCGCTAGTTCCTGCATTACGTTTGGCGACTTTGGGGGTGATTACAATGAACCCGCACAGATGTCTTTCAAATCTCCCCAGAACTCGCACTGAAATGCGGGTTTAAAATCGTGCGAGTTCAGCTGAACTGGCACAATGATTTCAAACCCGCGTTCAGTGTGAACGTACCCTTCAAGGTGTTCAGGAGCGGAGGAAGCACAGCAAAGAATAACTGGCAAAGGCTGCAGTCCTGCCCAGGGGCACTTTGTGAGTCTTACATATATTGGGGTTGATTTACCAAAGGCAAATAGATTGTGCACTCTGAAAGTGCAGTTGCTCCAGAGCTTAGTAAATAAGGTAAAGCTTCACTTTGCAAATACCCAATCATGTGCAAGGGAAAATTTAAAAAAAAAACATTTTTGCTTGCACATGATTGGATGAGGGAATTCAGCAGAGCTTCTGCTGTATTTACGAAGCTCTGGAGCAACTGCACTTGTAAAGTGCACAGTCTATTTGCCTTTAGTAAATCAACCTCCATTGACTGCAGGAAATCGTACAAAACTTCAATTAAGTGAGTGGACACTCTAATATAAAAGGAGGCCTGTACCACTGCTGACCCGGATGAAGGAATGACAGGATTCTGGACCCACCATCACTGGAGGACAGCAAGGTAGGGGGTAGGTGTATCATACTGTGCAATATACTAGTCAACAAATTAGAAAATAACACGCTGGAATAAAATACAGCATATGTTATACGTTTGTTAGGCGAGCCATACACTATTCGATTTCTGTCGTTCAGCCCGAATGCTGAATGAGAGAAAATAAACAGACTTCTCCATCCACGCTAAACAGTGTGCATGGAGGAATCTGCTCTGCCACCTACTGTATTTAGACAGCCGCAGCACCCACGGCTGTCTGAATAGGAGAACAGTGACTACATCTGGTAGGATGCAGTTACTGGTTGGCTGATCGTTTTCCACTTGGCTTCTTCGATTTCTAAATCAACTTTTATTGAGCTGGATGGGGCCAATAGGGTAACCCATGGCTCAAATTTTGGCTAATTCAGCACTAACTGGCTAAAACTAGAGCTGTGTATGGATAGCTTATTATCTGTTCCTGAATCCCTAGGAGGGCCAGGCTTCTTTTTAACTATTCAATGCTGCCAACTGTGTTGCATTTGATATATATATATGTATATATATATATATATATATATATATATATATATATATATATATATATACATACACTGAGCAAAATTATAAACACAACACTTTTGTGATTGCCCCTATTTATCATGAGCTGAACTCAAACATCTACGACTTTTTCTATGTACACAAAAGGCCTATTTCTCTCAAATACTGTTCACAAATTTGTCTAAATCGGTGTTAGTGAGCACTTCTCCTTTGCTGAGATAATCCATCCACCTCACAGGTGTGGCATATCAAGATGCTGATTAGACAGTATGATTATTGTACAGGTGTGCCTTAGCTTGGCCACAATAAAAGGCCACTCTAAAATGTGCAGTTTTATCACACAGCACAATGCCAGAGATGTCACAAGTTTTGAGGGAGCGTGCATATCTATATACTGTATATATTTATATAGATATAGATATATACAGGAAAAATATTTATTTGATCCCCTGCAGATTTTTTTAAGTTTGCCCACTTACAAAGAAATGAAGGGTCTATAATTTTTATCATAGGTGTATTTTAAATGATAGAGACAGAATATCAACCAGAAATCCAGAAAAAACACGATACAAATGTTATAAATTGAGTTGCTGTTTAGGGAGTAAAATAAGTATTTGATCTCCAAGCAAAACATGACTTGGTGGAGAAACCCTTGTTGGCAAGCAAAGAGGTAAGACGTTTCTTGTAGTTGGTTACCAGGTTTGCACACATCTCAGGAGATTTTGAGGGAGGGATTTTGGTCCACTCTTCTTTACAGATCTTCTCTAAATTCTTAAGGTTTCTTGACTGTTGCTTGGCAACTCAAAGTTTCAGTTCTCTCCATAAATATTCTATAGGATTAAGGTCCGGAGACTGGATAGGCCACTCCATAACCTTAATGTGCTTCTTCTTCAGCCACTCCTTTGTTGCCTTTGCTTTATATTTTGGGTCATTGTCATGCTGGAAGACCCATCCACGACCTTTCTTCAGTGTTATGGCTGAGGGAAGAAGGTTCTCATCCAAGATTTTACAATACATGGCCCCGTCCATTGGCCGCTTAATGTGGCAAAGTCGACCTGTACCTTTAGCAGAGAAACAGCCCCAAAGCATCATGTTTCCACCTCCACGCTTGACTGTAGGGATGGTGTTCTTGAAGTCAGCATTTTTCTTTCTCCAAACACAGAAAGTCGATGTAATGCCAAAGAGCTCAATTTTGGTCTCATCTGACCACAGCACTTTCTTCCAATCCTTCTCTGAATCATTTAGAAGTTCATTGGCAAACTTCAGACGGGCCTGTACATGTACCTTGATGAGGAGGGGGACCTTGCTGGCACTGCAGGATTTCAATCCATGGCAGCGTTTTGTGTTACCAATGGTTTGTTTGGTGACTGTGGTCCCAACTGCCTTGAGATCATTCACAAGCTTCTCCCATGTAGTTCTGGGCTGATCCCTCACTTTTCTTATGATCATCCTTACTTCATGAAGCGAAATCTTGCATGGAGCTCCAGAGCGAGGGCGAATAATCGCTCCAACAGTTGTCTCCTTCTCGCCAAGATTCTTGCTGATGGTCTTGTAGCCATTCGAACTTGTGCAGGTCTTCAATCTTGTCCCTGACCTCCTTTGACAGCTCTTTGGTCTTGCCCATAATGGCAAGGTTTGAATGGAGAAAAAGATTCTGTGGACAAGTGTCTTTTATACACATAACGAGTTGTCGTTAGGCGCACCTTCTTAAATTGACAGGACTAATCTGTGTACCACATGGAGCATATACTGTAGCCAGTCTGTGGGAGCCAGAATTATTGTTGGTTGGTAGGAGATCAAATACTTATTTATAACATTTGTTTTATGTGTTTTTTCTGGATTTTTGGTTGATATTCTGTCTCTATCGTTTTTATCATAGGTGTAAATTATACCTATGATAAAAATGATAGACCCTTCATTTATTTGTTATTGTGCAGACTTATAAAATCCGCAGGGGATCCACAGGGACATTGGAAATGTTAGTAAATGCTTCCATTGTATTCTGTTTAGACCAGCCTTTTTCAACCAGGGTGCCTTCAGGTTTCTTCAAGGGTGCCTTAGCAAAATGCCTAAGAATTGACAAAAAATGTTACATAAGCCAGCGAGTTTATCAAGCCTCTCTTTTAGTTACACAAAGCCACAGGTTTTCATTGTGCACCATTATAAACTTCCAGCCACCAGTGTCCTAACAACCTATGACATCATCGGCTGATGAGGAGGATGTCAGGTGCCTGCACAGCATCCTTGTTTGCCCCACTCCCCACCCTTCTCCCTCAGCACTTGGTGTCATATTTGCTGAGTGAGAGAGGGAAACACTGGGATACTAGTCAGGAATGGTGCACAAAGCAGTATTTGCTTTGAAAGAATAAATCACCTATAATGTTGGGTGTCCTATGTATGTGGATTTTGCTTCGTTATGTAAAACTATTAGGCTTGGTTCACATACAGTATATGCAAATTGGATGCATTTCGAAACACATCCAATTCGAATAACGCGTGAACCGGACTGACTTGCACATGTCTGGGACAGCCGCAGTCTGTCTTTGAAAATGGTCCTGTGCGATTTTAGGTCCGGTTCTGGGACCTTGATTCCCAAATCAAATGCAACATTTTCCACAGTAAGTGATGATTTGGAGAGCCATGTCATCTCCCGGTGTTGGTACAATGTGTTTTATCAAGTCCAAAGTCAGCACAGACATCTACCAGGAAATTCTAGAAGACTTATAGAAGACCATGGTAAAGGAAGTAGTGAGAAAGAATACTCACATGTGGGATTGTCTACCTAAACATTTCAAATAAAAGGAACAGCAGCTTAAGCTGACAGGAGGACTCTACAATGACATAACAATAAAGGTCTGTGCCAGAAGAAACTATGATGTTATCGTCCGATTTCCTGCAATCGCTAGTACAGTAGAGCTTGGAGTCCTGATTGCCTATGGAGATTGCGAAGCCACCATAACCTAAGCTAAGTAACTTTTTAGTGTATTCCTATTGTATGCAGACCACTATTCATGCTTATTCGCTAGGAAGTAGGTAGCATATGCTGTATGTATATCTGTAGGTCTTGTATTATATTCCTATAATTGTAAATGGTTTGTATGTGCAGCATTTGTTTAGTAAAAGCACATTAATATACTACAGGGATTTTTTAATGCTTCCTTGCTTCTAATGCAAAGAACTTTAAAAGACACAAAGCAAAATACCAACACAGAAGTTCCCCAGGCAGCTAGGAGATATCAAGTCTCATTATACTTCCTGTGTATTCTAAGTCTAATTCTGTGTCTCCTGCTAGATGTACAGTATATAGAACTGATCCTGGAAGAGCCTTCTGGGATGTGTCTGTATAAAATATCCAAACCATGGGAACCATTACCCTTTGATCCAAAGAAGAAAGCTCAATCAGTGCAGTGATGTACTTACAGCTCCACAGTTTCCCATTTCACACACAAATGAAACAGCAGGAGGGCCAATGTTTTCAGCCACTGAATTGTCCACCTCTGCTGGGTGGAGGGGATCTGGGGATTTCTGCACTTGCTCAGAGTTTTCTTCATGTTTTCTGTTTTCAAGTTCTTCATCATCAACATCATCCACGCTTGTCTAGGAAACAAAATGAAATCTCAATTCCCTACTTAATTAGAGATAATGAGGAGAGTCTTAAAGCTGAAGTTTAGGTAGGGCAATTTTTTCATAGTTACATTGGTCCAGCTTGTACCACTGTAAATATGTATGAGGCATACCTGTGGGATTCCCCTGAAATTTGGAAATCACTGTAGTAGGTACCCCTGCTACAGTGATTACTGTCAGCTTCCTGATCTTCTGCCAAGGGCTTCCCTGCTGCTTACCGAACACATGAGGTTGCTTGCTCAGCATGGGCACCATTCAGAAGACACTTTGCATTTTCTGAATGAATGCAACATGTTTTCTGATTGGACGAAGTGCAGATCGTGACATCACCACCTCGTCTTTTAACCTTATCCAGTCAGAGAACACTTTGCATTTATTGAGAAGATGCAAAGCAGTGGTCTCCAAACTGTGGCCCGGGGGCCAGATGTGGCCCTTTGCTTGCCTTTATCCGGCCCTTGGGACAATTTTCCTCCCACTGACCCCAACAACGGGGCACTATTTCTCCCATTAACACCAATGATGGTGCACTATTCCTCCCACTGACACCAATGAAGGGGCACTATTTCTCCAACTGACACCAACAATGGGGCATCATTCCTCCCACTGACACCAACAATGGGGCTCTATTCCTCCCATAGATACCAATGATGGGACACTATTCCTCCCACTGAAACAATTGATGGGGTATTATTCCTTCCACTGATACCAACGATGCCCTGTTTATTCCCACTGACGCCAGGACAATTTTTACTTCCAATGGCCACAATTTGTCCCTCCTAAAGTCTGAAGGACTGTAAACTGGCCCTTTGTTTAGAAAGTTTGGAGACCCCTGATGCAAAGTGTTCCCTGAATGGGAGTGGCCTCTTGTGTTCACTAAGCAGCAAGGCAACTGCATGGTAAGGGACCAAGAAGCTAGAGGAGATCTTTGTAGTAGCAATGCCCGCAACAGTGATTTCCAGCTTCCACTGGGATCCCACAGCTACGGACATACATTTTTACACCGGTCCAAGTTGGACCAATGTAACTATGTAGGAATTCCCATACTTAAACTTCAGCTTTATTTAACCAAATGAGTTCTAGATGGCACAGTTTGGGGCCATTAAAAGGGCTATGGTAGTACTGGCCCTGTTCAGAATTAGATTCAGGAAGACCACAAATATATAAAGGGTAAGTATACTTTTAGAGAAAGCATACTTGCCCTGTCTGAATATCCTAACAAGTACCCCTCCCCACCCACATACTTATCTGAAACTTTTAACCACTTCAGCCCCGGAAGGATTTACCCCCTTCCTGACCAGAGCACTTTTTACAATTCGGCACTACGTCGCTTTAACTGCTAATTGCGCGGTCATGCAATGCTCTACCCAAACGAAATTTGCGTCCTTTTCTTCCCACAAATAGAGCTTTCTTTTGATGATATTTGATCACCTCTGCCGTTTTTATTTTTTGCGCTATAAACGGAAAAAGACTGAAAATTTTGAAAAAAAATGATATTTTCTACTTTTTGTTATAAAAAAAATCCAATAAACTAAATTTTAGTCATACATTTAGGCCAAAATGTATTCGGCCACATGTCTTTGGTAAAAAAAAATGTCAATAAGCGTATATTTATTGGTTTGCGCAAAAGTTATAGCGTCTACAAACTAGGGTACATTTTCTGGAATTTACACAGCTTTTAGTTTCTGACTGCCTATGTCATTTCTTGAGGTGCTAAAATGGCAGGGCAGTACAAAACCCCCCCAAATGACCCCATTTTGGAAAGTAGACACCCCAAGGAAATTGCTGAGAGGCATGTTGAGCCCATTGAATATTTATTTTTTTTGTCCCAAGTGATTGAATAATGACAAAAAAAAGAAAAAAAAAAAAATTACAAAAAGTTGTCACTAAATGATATATTGCTCACACAGGCCATGGGCATATGTGGAATTGCACCCCAAAATACATTCAGATGCTTCTCCTGAGTACGGGGATACCACATGTGTGGCACTTTTTGGGAGCCTAGCCGCGTACGGGGCCCCGAAAACCCAGCACCACCTTCAGGATTTCTAAGGGCATACATTTTTGATTTTACTCCTCACTACCTATCACAGTTTTGAAGGCCATAAAATGCCAAGATGGCACAAAACCCCCCCAAATGACCCCATTTTGGAAAGTAGACACCCCAAGCTATTTGCTGAGAGGCATGGTGAGTATTTTGCAGCTCTCATTTGTTTTTGAAAATGAAGAAAGACCAGAAAAAAAAATTTTTTTTTTCTTTTTTCAATTTTCAAAACTTTGTGACAAAAAGTGAGGTCTGCAAAATACTCACTATACCTCTCAGCAAATAGCTTGGGGTGTCTACTTTCCAAAATGGGGTAATTTGGGGGGGGGTTTGTGCCACCTGGGCATTCCATGGCCTCCGAAACTGTGATAGGTAGTGAGGAGTGAGATCAAAAATTTACGGCCTTAGAAAGCCTGAGGGCGGTGCTTGGTTTTCGGGGTCCCGTGCGCGGCTAGGCTCCCAAAAAGTCCCACACATGTGGTATCCCCGTACTCAGGAGAAGCAACAGAATTTATTTTGGGGTGTAATTTCACATATTCCCATGGCATGTTTGAGCAATATATCATTTAGTGACAACTTTGTGCAAAAAAAAAAAAAAAAAAATTGTCTCTTTCCCGCAACTTGTGTCACAATATAAAATATTCCATGGACTCGACATGCCTCTCAGCAAATAGCTTGGGGTGTCTACTTTCCAAAATGGGGTCATTTGGGGGGGGTTTGAACTGTCCTGGCATTTTATGCACAACATTTAGAAGCTTATGTCACACATCACCCACTCTTCTAACCACTTGAAGACAAAGCCCTTTCTGACACTTATTGTTTACATGAAAAAATTATTTTTTTTTGCAAGAAAATTACTTTGAACCCCCAAACATTATATATTATTTTAAAGCAATTGCCCTACAGATTAAAATGGTGGGTGTTTCATTTTTTTTTTTCACACAGTATTTGCGCAGCGATTTTCAAACGCATTTTTTGGGGAAAAAACACACTTTTTTAAATTTTAATGCACTAAAACACACTATATTGCCCAAATGTTTGATGAAATAAAAAAGATGATCTTAGGCCGAGTACATGAATACCAAACATGACATGCTTTACAATTGCGCACAAACGTGCAGTGGCAACAAAATTACTACATTTTTAAAAGCCTTTAAAAGCCTTTACAGGTTACCACTTTAGATTTACAGAGGAGGTCTACTGCTAAAATTACTTCCCCCCGATCTGACCTTCGCGGTGATACCTCACATGCATGGTGCAATTGCTGTTTACGTTTGACGCCAGACCGCCGCTTGCGTTCGCCTTAGCGCGAGAGCAGGGGGCGACAGGGGTGCTTTTTTTTATTTATTTTTTTTCTTTATTTTTTTTTGCTTTTTTATCTTATTTTTAAACTGTTCCTTTCATTTTTTTTTTTTTTTAAATCATTTTTATTGTTATCTCAGGGAATGTAAATATCCCCTATGATAGCAATAGGTAGTGACAGGTACTCTTTTTTGAAAAAATTGGGGTCTATTAGACCCTAGATCTCTCCTCTGCCCTCAAAGCATCTGACCACACCAAGATCGGTGTGATAAAATGCTTCCCCAATTTCCCAATGGCGCTATTTACATCCGGCGAAATCTAAGTCATAAAATGCTCGTAGCTTCCGGTTTCTTAGGCCATAGAGATGTTTGGAGCCACTCTGGTCTCTGATCAGCTCTATGGTCAGCTGGCTGAATCACCGGCTGCATTCTCAGGTTCCCTGTTGAGACAGGAGAGCCAGAGAAAAACACGGAAGACGGTGGGGGGGGGGGGCATTCCCTCCCACTGCTTGTAAAAGCAGTCTAGAGGCTAATTAGCCGCTAGGATTGCTTTTACATGAAAGCCGACCGCTGGCTAAAAAGAATGATACCAAGATGATACCTAAACCTGCAGGCATCATTCTGGTATAACCACTCAAAGTCGTGAATGGCGTACCTGAAGACAAAAAAATGGTTAACAATAAAGCACAGTAAACGGTAAAGTATAAATAATTACATACCTGAAAAACAAACATGATAAAACATAATAACAATAACAATAACAATAAAACATTTCAGAATAGAATACAGTAAAAAAGAGCAGAACAATAGAGAGAGAATAGAGAGAGAGAGAACAATAAAACGACAACTATTTTTTTTAATTTTTGTTTGTGTTTTTTTTTTTTTTTACACTTTTTTTTTGTAACTGTAACTTTTATAACTGTAACCGGTTCCAGGTTCGAGTCTCTCAAAATGCGATGGCATCTTGGGAGACCCTGTGAAAGTGTGCCTAGTCTGTGCAATGCTGTACGCTACGCTAATACTCAACTAGTGCATGGTAGCGTTCAAAACATTCACCAATGGTTACTGCAGTGCTGGTTTGACTACGACCGGGGTGTACTACGCCGCTGGTGCTTGCCAAATCACCAAAACGCTACAAAGAAAAGTGTCAGTAAACGATCGATACTGCACTTGGGTGGGCTGGACTGGGCTGGGCCGGGCGGAGGGGCAAAACGCAGGTGCTAGCAGGTATCTGGGCTGATCCCGCTAACACTGCGTTTTTGGGAACCCTAAACTGCTGGGGACGCTAGTATAGATCTGATCGGATCAGATATTGATGCGTTCAGATACTATACCACTAAGGGAGGTGTACGGTGCGTGTACGGTGCGTGCGTGGGTGTTCGCGGTACTGGCGCTAATCTGACGCTGCCTAGGGCGACGCATATCACCGCCGGGCGATCAGGGGGCTAAACCTTTATTCGGTAATAAACGGCGGGTGCCCTGACACTATAAAAAATAAACGAACTAACCAGCGTCACCCGTAACGGTTATACGGTGATCAGTGGTGAAAGGGTTAACTAGGGGGCCATCAAGGGGTTAAAACATTTATCAGATAGTATATGGGGGTCCCTGTCGCTATAAAACACTGACGGCGAACCTAAATATTTACGTCCCTAACTAGCGTCACCAGCGACACTAATACAGCGATCAGAAAAATGATCGCTTAGCGACACTGGCGACAGGGGGTGATCAAGGGGTTAAAACTTTATTAGGGGGGTACCCTAGACCTACAGGGGGCTAAACCTTTATTCGGTAATAAACGGCGGGTGCCCTGACACTATAAAAAATAAACGAACTAACCAGCGTCACCCGTAACGGTTATACGGTGATCAGTGGTGAAAGGGTTAACTAGGGGGCCATCAAGGGGTTAAAACATTTATTAGGTAGTATATGGGGGTCCCTGTCGCTATAAAACACTGACGGCGAACCTCAATATTTACGTCCCTAACTACCGTCACCAGCGACACTAATACAGCGATCAGAAAAATGATCGCTTAGCGACACTGGTGAGGGGGGGTGATCAAGGGGTTAAAACTTTATTAGGGGGGGTAAGGGGGGTACCCTAGACCTACAGGGGGGTAATACAAACTGTCCCACCACTGCTAACTGTCACAAACTGACACTATGCAGTAATCAGGGAAAAAAAAAAAAAAAAAAAAAAAACCTGCTTGGTGTCAGTTTGTGACAGGGGGGGGGGGGTGATTGGGGGGGGATCGGGGGGCGATCGGGGGTGTAATATATGCCTGGCATGTTCTACTGTGTTGTGTGTGTGTGTTTGTGCACTTACATGTCATCTCTCCTCGGCGCTGGAACGGAAACTGCCAGACCGAGGAGAGATGACATCACATCCTCTGCCTCTGTGTACTATACAGAGGCAGGGGATGTCTCTCATTGGCTGGGAGCGATCGCGAGGGGGGGGCCACGATCGGATGGCCTCCCCCTCGTCTGTCATCGCTCCCAACCAAATGCCGACCGCAGCTGGCACCGGGGGGGGGTCCGATCGGACCCCCCACCCGCGGGAAGGCAATCACGTTTCAGGTACGTGATTTTGCCTGCCCGTGCCGCTCTGCTCACGTATATAGGCGTGAGGCGGTCGGCAAGTGGTTAATAAAAAGGTTGGATGCCTTTGGACCTACTCATATAATGTTTTTATATGGCTAATTTTACTTATGCTTTGTCATATGTAGCTGCCCAAAGACCTAAAATAAAACAGCATTTTTGCATGCATGTGATTGGATGATGAAAGTCAGCAGAACTTTGCCTCATTTACTAAGCTATAGAGCAACTGCACTTGAAAAGTGCACACTCTATTTGTCTTTTGTAAATCAACCCCGTAGTCTATACAATACTCAGCAAATCTGACAGTTTGTTTGATGCGATATACTTCGCTTTCACATGGTTGTCAGTAATATAAACAGTAAATGAATGGACTTACAATGGACAATGAAGGCATACAATTATTGGTTGAACTGGATGGACATGTGTCTTTTTTCAGCCAGACTAACTATGTAACAATAGCATTTAGGCTGTAGAACTTACGGTGTCATCTTCATTAAGTTCAACAATGCGCGTTCTATGGCGACGACCCATGTGCAGTATTTTCTTCCATGTATAGTAATATTCTACACACTGTGACACTGTTTTTGTCTTTATCTAGAATGAAAAGACAGCATTAGTAGAATAAAGGCAATGCGTGGTCTTTTAAATTTTTCTTTTTAGATATACAGGTGCATCTCAGAAATTTAGAATATCATCAAAAAGTTAATTTATTTCACTAATTCAATTCAAAAAGTGAAACTCATATATTTTATATAGATGCGTAACACACAGAGTAAAATATTTCAAGCATTTCTTTCTTTTAATTTGTATGACTCTAGCTAGTGAAAACCTGAAATTCAGTATCTCAGAAAAATAGAATATTACATAAGACCAATAAAAAAAAAGGATTTTTAATATAGAAATGTTGGCTTACTCAAACGTATGTCCATGTACAGTATAGTATGCACTCAATACTTAGTCGGGGCTCCTTTTGCATGAATTACTGTATCAAGGTGGCCTGGTATGGAGGCGATCAGCCTGTGGCACTGCTGAGGTGTTATGGAAGCCCAGGTTGCTTTGATAGCGGCCTTCAGCTCGTCTGCATTGTTGGGTCTGGTGTCTCTCATCTTCCTCTTGACAATACCTCACAGATTCTCTATGGGGTTTAGATCAGGCGAGTTTGCTGGCCAATCAAGCACAGTGATCATTAAACCAGGTATTGGTACTTTTGACAGTGTGGACAGATGCCAAGTCCTGCTGGAAAATGAAATTAGCATCTCCATAAAGCTGGTCAGCAGAGGAAAGCATGAAGTGCTCTATAATTTCCTGGTAGAGGGCTGCGCTGACATTAGACTTGATAAAACACATTGGGCCAACGCCAGCAGATGACATGGCTCCCCAAATCATCACATACTGTGGAAAATGTTGCATTTGATGTGGAAATCAAGGTCCCAGAGTCTGGAGGAAGAGTGGAGAGGTGCAGAATCCAAGTTGCATGAGGTCCAGTGTGAAGTTTCCACAGTCTGTGATGATTTGGGGAACCATGTCATCTGCTGTTGTTGGTCCACTGTGTTTTAAGTCCAAAGTCAGCGCAGCCCTCTGTCAGGAAATTCTACAGCACTTCATGCTTCTCTCCACTGACCAGTTTTATGGAGACACTGATTTCATTTTCCAGAAGGACTTGGACCTGCCCACACTGTCAAAAGTACCAATACAGTGATACCTCGGTTAACGGACTTAATTAGTGAAACGACTCTGGTCGCGAACTGAGGCAATTTTTCCCATAGGGTTCAATGTAAATCACGTTAATCCATTCTGAACTTTTGGTTTGTTTTTGAACCACAAAAATATGAAACAAAGTACAGTACAGCATGAAGAGAGATCTTCATTCTTGTCCCCTGCATTACCACTCTGCACATTCTTGTCACCTTAATAACTGCTCCGCACTTTCTTCTTACCACCATGCTTGCTCTGAATTGGAGCCATACTGGATGTCTGGTGCAGTACAGTACAGTATGTGATCAAAAGCACACAAAAAAGCTTTACAGCAAGTGTGCACAGGGATGTACAATGCAGTACTGTACGGTATGTGCTAAAAAGCACACCAAAAAGCTTCTCAATACTATATAAGTGTCTTCACAGTACACTTTCTGTGTCTCTCTGTGACCATGATCTTACCTACAGGAAGTCGTGACCACGTGTCAGAGCAGGAAAGATGGCTTGGCTCGTGTTCGTGAACCAAAGCGGAGTTCATGTACCAACAAATTTTTTTGTGAACTCTTCTGTTCGTGAACCAAGTTGTTCGTGAACAGAAGCGTTCGTGAACCGAGGTATCACTGTACCTGGTTTAATGATCACAGTATCACTGTGCTTGATTGGCCAGCAAACTCGCCTGACCTAACCTCCATAGAGAATCTGTGCGGTAGTGTCAAGAGGAAGATGGGAGACATCAGACCCAACAATGCAGATGAGCTGAAGGCCACTATCAAAGCAACCTGGGCTTTCATAACACCTCAGCAGTGCCACAGGCTGATCGCCTCCATGCCACACCGCATTGATGCAGTTAATCATACAAAAGGAGCCCCGACCAAGTATTGAGTGCATACTATTCTGTACATGGACATACTTTTCAGTAAGCCAACATTTCTGTATTAAAAATCCTTTTTTTTATTGGTTTTATGTAATATTCAAATTTTCTGCTATACAAAATTAGTATTATCCAAATATGGTCACAAATATGGTCACATGGCCATATTTGGACAATGTTACTGACCAAGTATGGCCATGTGGCCATATTAGGCTAATGATGTCACCAACATCCCTGTCTCTTTGTTATGTGCTTTTGCAGGGTGATACAATATTCTTTTCTGCAACCTGTGCAATTGCTCCATTCCCCCATCAACATCAGTGTTGATGGGGGAATCCCTCCCACAGAGCTATTGTGTTCTCAGGGAGCCATTCCTGCCAGGAGAACACAATGATTATTGCTAGCAGCTAAAGCTGTTGCAATAATTGCCTCATAAAAATTTAACATACTGGTTGTACCCAAGACAATCGATGGATCAACTTGGATACAATCAGCCTGCCCATACACGGTTCGAATCTCGGCCAGTCCCTGCTGAACTGGCTAATATTCGAACTGTCTATGACCGGCTTTACAGAACTTTTCTATAACAATGCAAGCAGCTAGAGATAATTATCTACCAATTTAGTTGCAGTAACTGAAATCTAATATTGGTTATAAATACATATGATCACTACTCAATCAGCCCATCAGCTAAAAAACTATACTATAGACATTAAAAGAGAAGTATAGGGGGGTTCGTTTCTCTTTCTCTGAATCATACTTAACTAGGTTCCCCGTCGGCTCTAACACTAATGCCGCGTACACACGGTCGGACTTTCTATCCTACTTGGTCCGGCACACTTTCCGACGGACTTTGTCCGCCAGGTGCGCCGGACTTTAAAACGAACGGACTTGCCCACACACGCCGGGATTTTCCGGCGGGCTAAATCCGCCCGTCTTTCGGACGGACTTTCATCGGAGTTCCGGCGGACTTTCAGAATGAACGGACTTGCCCACACACGGACAAGTCCGTTCATTTTGAACGTGACTCAGGTGCGACGGGACTAGAAAAGGATGTCAATCTTGCCGCTTTTATCGGCTAGATTGACACCTTGCGAGCCCCGTCGCGGGGCATACCAGGCCCTTAGGTCTGGTATGGATTATAAAGGGGAACCCCTACGCCGAAAAAACGGCGTGGGGCCCCCCCTAAAATCCATACCAGACCCCGATCCGAGCACGCAGCCTGGCCGGTCAGGAAAGGGGGTGGGGACGAGCGAGCGCCCCCCCCCTCCTGAACCGTACCAGGCCGCATGCCCTCAACATGGGGGGTGGGTGCTTTGGGGGAGGGGGCGCCCTGCGCCCCCCCCCCCCAAAGCACCTTGTCCCCATGTTGATGAGGACAAGGGCCTCTTCCCGACAACCCTGGCCGTTGGTTGTCGGGGTCTGCGGGCGGGGGCTTATCGGAATCTGGGAGCCCCCTTTAATAAGGGGGCCCCCAGATCCCGGCCCCCCACCCTATGTAAATGAGTATGGGGTACATGGTACCCCTACCCATTTACCTAGGAAAAAAGTGTAAGTAATAAAACACACCACACAGGTTTTTAAAATATTTTATTAAACAGCTCCGGGGGGGGGGGGATCTTCCTCCGGCTTCGGGGGTCTTCTTCCGGCTTCGGGGGTCCCTCCGCTTCATCTTCTCCCGGCGTCCGGTTGGTTCTTCTCCGCTCTCCGGCCTCTTCTCCCGGTGTCGCAGGTCTTCGGCCGGCCCCTCCGCTATCTTCATGTAGCTCTATTGCCAGCGGAGGTCCGGACTTCTTGGCTTCTTGGCTTCTCTTCTCTTCTCTTCCCCCAGATGTTGACACGACGCTCTCTCCGGCTGGACTGGTCTCTGAGGGCTTCGTTGTGACTTATATAGGCGGAGACCCCGCCCCCATATGATGTCACAGTCCTTGGGCATGCTGGGACTGTGACGTTTTAGGGGGCGTGGTCGACCACGCCCCCTAAAACGTCACAGTCCCAGCATGCCCAAGGACTGTGACATCATATGGGGGCGGGGTCTCCGCCTATATAAGTCACAACGCAGCCCTCAGAGACCAGTCCAGCCGGAGAGAGCGTCGTGTCAACATCTGGGGGAAGAGAAGAGAAGAGAAGCCAAGAAGCCAAGAAGCCAAGAAGTCCGGACCTCCGCTGGCAATAGAGCTACATGAAGATAGCGGAGGGGCCGGCCGAAGACCTGCGACACCGGGAGAAGAGGCCGGAGAGCGGAGAAGAACCAACCAGACGCCGGGAGAAGATGAAGCGGAGGGACCCCCGAAGCCGGAAGAAGACCCCCGAAGCCGGAGGAAGATCCCCCCCCCCCGGAGCTGTTTAATAAAATATTTTAAAAACCTGTGTGGTGTGTTTTATTACTTACACTTTTTTCCTAGGTAAATGGGTAGGGGTACCATGTACCCCATACTCATTTACATAGGGTGGGGGGCCGGGATCTGGGGGCCCCCTTATTAAAGGGGGCTCCCAGATTCCGATAAGCCCCCGCCCGCAGACCCCGACAACCAACGGCCAGGGTTGTCGGGAAGAGGCCCTTGTCCTCATCAACATGGGGACAAGGTGCTTTGGGGGGGGGGGCGCAGGGCGCCCCCTCCCCCAAAGCACCCACCCCCCATGTTGAGGGCATGCGGCCTGGTACGGTTCAGGAGGGGGGGGGGCGCTCGCTCGTCCCCACCCCCTTTCCTGACCGGCCAGGCTGCGTGCTCGGATCGGGGTCTGGTATGGATTTTAGGGGGGGCCCCACGCCGTTTTTTCGGCGTAGGGGTTCCCCTTTATAATCCATACCAGACCTAAGGGCCTGGTATGCCCCGCGCTCGCCGCAATAGGAAGATTTGTTTTTCCTATTGCAGCGAGCGCGAAATGCAATACCCTGCCCTCGTGTCGCATTTGGTCTGTCGGACCAGCCTACACACGAGCGGGCTTTCCGTTGGACCAGCACACACACGAGCGGACTTTCCGCCCGAAACTGAGTCCGACGGAAAGATTTGAAACTTTCTTCAAATCTAGGTCCGGCGGGCTTTTGGGAAGAAGTCCGCCGGAAAAGTCCGCCGCCGCCCACACACGGGCGGATTGTCCGGCACACTCTGGTCCGCCAGACCAAGTATGCCGGAAAGTCCGACCGTGTGTACGCGGCATAAGAACCAAGCGATCTAACACTGCCAATTGCTCGGTTCTCAGTGCTCCCTGAGAAGAGAGCTAAGGACTGCCAGCCCCCAGCTCTCTGCTCTGCCCCCCCCCCCGGCTCACTAGAGTGCTGGGCTGTGGAGGGGGAGGGAGCAGTCAGCTCAGGCTCTCAGTGGCTCAGGCATGTGGGTGGATCCCTACTTCATTGTCACAATCTTGCTCAAGCCTGGACCGGCTCTGTGACATCAGCCAACAGCAGGCTTCGGCCCGCTGTCTGCTGAAAACAGGTCACAGGAGTGCAGAACGAACTGCACTCCTGTGATCCCCAGGAGAAGTACAGCCAAACCAGCTTTGGCTGTACTTCTTCTTTAATGAAATTGTGTCATTTTGTATGAAGCATTAACCTACTGTGTATAAAAATTTGAACTCATTCTGTTCTGTTATGTCTGTATCACCTGAGCGCTCAGTAACACAAGCTCATCTTATCTCTGGATTCTTGTAGGACGAACTGAGCTGTGATGGCCATCTGTGAACCAATTATCGCTTTATCCTGAAGATCACTGTCACAAGGGAATCACCATGACACGGTCACCGGCCTGCACTTGTCACCCTCTGTGCCTGGCACAGCTGCCCACGTATATGGCCCTGTGTAATATCTACTCTACTTTTCTTAAACCAGAAATTTTTCCTGTAAGCATATTGAATATCATCTTACCATCTTTTGAACATAGAAGAAATCTTTATTGCAGGTAATTAAAGCTTTGTTAAAGCACTTCTTCTCATTGTTGTTCCAATAGTCTGTGCCTGCAAAATATAAATGATATTACTTAAAATGATTTGTAAACCATATACACCTCTTTTACTAGTATTGCAGGTTACACACTAACTAAGCATTGCTTGATCATATTATCATTAAAAATGTGTACACATGGATGGGCCAGAACGCTATTCTAAAAATTAATATCATGCCGAGGCTACTTTATCTTTTTCAGACTTTGCCAATAGTAGTTCCGACCTCTTTCTTGAAGTCAGTGCGCAGTGTCTTTACCAGATTTGTTTGGGCGAAAAGGCATCCACGCCTGTCTCACGCATATTTGGCCATGGCTAAAACTCACGGAGGCATGGCCTTACCAGACCCTCTTCCATACTATAAGGCAGCTCATCTTACCAGGGTATTAGCATGGTGCAGAGACGAGGGACATAAAGCGTAGGTATCGATTGAACAATTCCGTACAGCGATCCCTCTACAATGCCTGCCATGGTTATGTCCAAGAGCTCTTGGAAACTTACGGCATCATCCCCTTATAGGAGCAACCCTTTAAGTAGTCCAACAGAGCTTTTTCTCCAAGTAAGAGGGGGAGATCACAGGGCTTTACCCAGTATTGGGAAATCCAGCATTCCCCCCGGCTATACTGATAGCCGCTTTAAACACATTTCTGGCCAAGGTACATTTCGCGTCTGCGACTACCTTGTAGATTCCAGGTTGAAGACAAGAGCTGAAATACAGTTGATGCTTAATCCACCATTGGACCCGTGGCGGCTCCAGCAACTTACCCGCTTCCTTAGCTGTCTCAGCCGCCAGGGGTGGTCAAATCGTCTTAACTCACCGTTAGAAAATTTATGTCTGGCAAAGGCTCCCTCCACCCACGGGGTATCTGAGGCCTATAAAGTGCTAATACACCCTCCTGAGCGCTTTGTCCCCGGATTTCTTCGGAAATGGGAAAGAGACTTGGATAACACATTTTCCGATGAGCAGCGTGATCACATTCTTTATTTTATTCCATATTCCTCAGTGGTTAGTAAACATCAAGAATTGAGCTATAAGATTCTTACACGCTGGTACAAGGTACCATCTCTCTTACAGAAAATCTATCCCGATGCGACGAACATCTGCTGGCGCTGCAGAGAGGCAGAGGGTACTATGTTGCATATTTTCTGGTCTTGCCTGAAATTGGAAAGGTTCTGGTCTAAAGTGCGAGAAATTATAAAACAGCTCACTGAACTTGATTTGGGATCAGACCCGGCCAGATATCTTCTCCACCTCTCAGATTTCTCAAAGCGTAAATATAAAAACTCAATGGTGGCCTGCCTTTTGAATGTGGCTAAGAACTGCATTCTGGCCCTTCTTCGATCTCGCTATGGCTTACCAAAATAGCTGACATATATGCCATGGAAAATATTACTGCAACTATGCAAGGCAAAGAGGAGACATTTAAAAAAAAATGGACCAATTGGTCTCTCTTTACCTGCCCCAGGGATTATGGCCATGCTCTAGTGGAGGGGGATTAAGGGTCTCTTTTTATATCCTCAATGTTTCCCTTTTTTTTTCTCGTCCTTCTTTTTCTCCCTTCAATCTTTTTTGTTAGATAAAGGTTTTTGTTTTGTCATAGTGTTTTTTTGGATTTCTGGATCAACGAAAAGTCAGGACAGCAGAGCCCTGAGAGTCTGTTAACATTGTTATTATAACATAAGGAAAATGAGTTTTTGATTTTGTATGTCAATTTAGGAAATTATTCCTGTTTAAGCCCTATCTCAAGGTATATATGTTTTTTAAATAAAGTAAAGACTATAAAAAAATAATGTGAATAAACAATTTTTAGGGCTTTTTTCTAGCCCAATAACCTCTATGCAGGACCAGGGCTGCATGTGGGGCACAGACGTAGTGATGTCACAAGGGCTGGTGACGTCACCATCGGCTTCATTACTACAACCTTCCAGGATGCCCTGCATATGGAAATCACAAGAGGACTGCTTGGCACAGTTTGACAGTGGGGTTCTGAAAAGGAGGCGCTATCAATCAAGCACCTCGTGGAGCAGTGACTGAATGCTGAAGAGCAAATGGTTTTTTTACATTTATCTACACTCCCCGCCGACACCACCAACTGTGGAAGGGAGTTTCACATCTTTACTGCTCCAACATTAAAGAACCCCTTCCGCAGTTTATTTTAGAACCCCTTCATTGTGTGGCTGCTTGTCTTCCATAGAGTCCTAAGATTAAACAGTGTTCTCCCAATGATATAATCACCATTTAGAGATATGTATATTGTGATCAGATGTCATCTTAAAGTGGATGTAAACCCGATTCATGAAATTTGAGCTGGGCACATATATCTGCAGTGTTTTCTTATATCTCTTCAAAAGCACTGTGTCCCGTAGCTGTCTTCTGCTCAGTTCCTCTGTTATCAGCCTGATAACTTCTGACAAGTTCGGCAGCCTGAAGTGTGCGTCGGGGGAGGTTGCTATAAATAGATTAGCAGTCAGCTTGCCATCTCAGAGCAGAGCTCTGTACATTCCTTTCTTTCTTTGCCAATGTGGAGTGGGGTGTGTGCCTTTCCTCCAATCAGCTGTTCTTGGCTGTATTCCAATAATCCACTCCCAGTGGTGACCAGGAAGAGAAAATCTCTAATACAAAGAGAACTTTCTAAAGGATATATAAAGCTAAACACAGCAGATATACATGTAAAACTTATGTAGGGAGATTTGTTTCATCCCTGTGTATCATCTGCGGCTGTTCACTTCACTGGTTATATGTGACGGTTTACATCCACTTTAAGCGTCTCTTCTCCAGGGAGAATACGTTTAATATTTGCTGTTGTTCCTCATGTGGTCTTCTAACCCCCTTTTTAGCTTTGCCCTTCTCTGGACTCTCGCCAGTTCCAGTACATCCTTTCTGAAGATTGGTCCTGAAAACCAGACAGCATACTCAAGTTGTGGGCAAACCAGTGCTTTTTAAATTGATAGAATTATAGTTTAAAGAAGTTCTAAAGACAGAAGATTTTTTATCTTAATGCATTCTATGCATTAAGATAATAAACCTTGTGTGTGCAGCAGCCCCCCTAATACTTATCTGAGCCCCATCCAGATCCAGCATGTTGCACGAGACACTCAGCTGTCCGGGACTCTCCCTCCTGATTGGCTGAGACACACAGCGGGCACCATTGGCACCCGCTGCTGTCAAATAAAGTCAGTGAGCCAATATTTAGAGAGAGAGGGGGGCGGGGCCGAGCCGCAGCTCCATGCCGGAATGGAAACAGAGCAGTGGCTCGGCTTGGGTGCCCCCATAGCAAGTTGCTTGCTGTGGGGGCACTCGACAGGAGGGAGGGGCCAGGAGTGCCGGCAAGGGTCCCCACAAGAGGAGGATCAGGGCTGCTCTGTGCAAAACCACTACACAGAGCAGGTAAGTATAAGAGTCTGCTGGCCGTGCTTGCTGCAGCTTGGCATTGCATGCTATTGCTGAGCCTGTGATCTACTGGAACCCCCAGATCTTTTTCCATCCTAGATTTAACCAGAGGTTTTCCCCCTAGCATGTAACTTGTATTCAAACTTTTAGCTCTTAAGTGCATTACTTGACATTTTTCAATATTAAACCTCATCTGCCATATAGCTGCCCACCCTTCAATTCCCTCAAAAACTCTGCTTAGCTTTGTATCATCAGCAAACACTGAGATTGAACTATTTATTTCAACCTCTATATCGTTTATGAACAAGGTAAGCAGGATTGGTCCCAGCACAGAGCCTTGGGTCACCCCGCTCACAATTCTAAAACATAGAAAGTAAACCATTTATCATTTAATACTTCGAGGTCAGCTACCTTGTGCAGCTGCCTCTTACCATTCCGTTATTAAAAAAATGGAATGCCCAAATAATGGACAAATACACATACAAGAGATAATGTTTCAGTAAGGCCACTTTTAATGAACTGACATCTAGAAGCATGTTTTCATCTACTACCTTTAGTTTGGATTTTGTTGAAATTAGAACAGTGTTAGATATAGACACAGAACTAAACCTGTGTATATACAGTATATAGAGAAGGAGACACACACACACACACTATGGATAGAAATACCAATAGAAGTCTAATAGCCTTAAGGTAAAACCATAGGCAACATTTTTTTTTCATTTTGGATAGCGTAAGGGAGAATTATAAGCCCTGTCAGTTTTTTTTGCCGTCTGTGTCCCATTGAGGAGATTTACCATTATTTCCTGTCCCATAGCCAAAACAGGAAGGGAGAGGACCCCCAGGTCACCTGAACTAGTGTCCCCATTGCAGTGGCAGCTGGTGCTCGATAATTCAGGAGGGGGGCAGGGCACCACCTGGTGTTTTGGCCAGTCGGGTCTCATAACCCGCTTCCTGATTGGCCAGGAGGAGGATTAGTGTGAGAATAGTGAATATTCATTCGCTGTAGTCACAAAACTGGGTGGGCTCGGAGCGCAGTGCTCTGCGCCCTGAGCCCACCCTTTTTTGAAGCCTATTAGAGCCTCTGGCTCCAATCAGGCGCTTAAAATAAACACCCCCCCACCATAGGAATCCATGGTCCAGAGTCCTTGTATGTAGATCAGAGGGCCGGACGCAGGGTTGGGGGGGGGGCACCAATGCGCTCTCTATGGATGGGCCACCACTGCACCATTGGAATAGTTCCCCTCTATTACTTTTCTGGGGACAACCCAAAATGTAGAATTTTCTTTCATTTTCACTTTCAATGATAATAGTAAACAGGACAAATAGAGAGGGTGAATCTCCCTAATGGGGGTACAGACAGCAATAAAAACTGACAAGTGTTCTAATCCCTCTCCTCTCTATCCAAAACTAAAAAAAGTTAGTTAGTTATACTTTAAGTATTATCATGTCCTATCTACGACCTAAAGTTATTTCCAAAATAGTCAGCAGTCAGATTCAAGCTTTCTGGGCCAATCTACTGCTAATTTGTAGCTGAGGAGGTATAACTCTTAAGCCCCATACACACTGGCCAAATTTTGGGCTGCATCAGATGGTTCAATAGAATCCGGCTGACATTCGGGCCGCGTGTACTGCAGCCGGTCCAACAGAAGCTGGCCAACATATGTCGAAGGGGCTTGGCCGACCTGCTCCCGACCAGCACTTTCAGGATTGTTAGTACAGCGGCTCCAACCTGGGCTGTCAGTTTTTTTTTCATTCAACCAAAAAATCTGCAGTGTGTACTAGGCTTAAAGCTGGCCATACATTATAACATTTTCTTGTTTAATTTCCTTTATGTTCACCTTCAACTACCCTGTTTCCCCGAAAATAAGACCTAGCGTGATTGTCGGTGATGGCTGCAATAAAAGCCCAACCCCCCAAATAAGCCAGACCCTGTTTCCCCGAAAATAAGCCCTACCCTAAAAAGAAGACCTACAAGGACTTTAACTAGGGCTTATTTGGGCAGTAGGGCTTATATTGCAGCCATCACCGACAATAATGCTAGGTCTTATTTTCGGGGAAACAGGGTATGTAGTGCAAAGGCTTGCCTGATTACATACAAATTGAAAGTGTTTAGGTCTGATCTCATATTATATAGTTTTGGTAAAGCTAAAACAAAATTGTACATTAAAATTGTATAATGTATAGCGAGCCTAATAGTTCTTACTTATGAGACCTTTATACAGGTATAGAGAACCACACAGGTCAGTCCTTGTCCTGAACAGCCTTACAGTCTAGAATGCCCTTTTGTTTCAGATAAATACTGTATGTATCTTGGTTAAAATGAATCCCGAAGGGTACATGTTCTTGTCTGGATGTTCTTTTATCCACTTTCAAGTTCTTGTCAAATGATCACACTAATGAGTATCCTCATCTAGATAGTGTCGCATTACCTCCAGCATGCAATGGAATCTACCTTCACCCTGACCATGAGGTGAAGGTGTTTTCTATAATGTAAAGAAAATAAGACCTATGGGGCAAAGGGAAAATTGTCTCATGAATGGTGAGAAACACTTGCCCTGTGCTCAAAAGTGCTACTGTTGTTCATAGAAACAATTCCTCCTTAAAGTGGTTGTAAACTCCGAATTTTTGCATTAAGATAAAAAAACCTTCTGTGTGCAGCAGCCCCCCTAATCCTTACCTGAGCCCATCTCGATCCAGCAATGTTGCAGGAGTGTCTTGGCTACCTGGGTCTTTCTCTCATTGGCTGAGATGGCAGCATGAAGCCATTGGCTCCCACTGCTGTCAGTGAACCAGCAGTATATTATAAATATATAATATATTTATTAAATAAACTACAAAGACCACATATAAATGTATGAATAATCCTAAAATGTACCATAAGGGGTTTAATATTGTACTAGCGGAAGGGACTCAGGGAGTGCTAAAAGTTCACGGGTCAGAGGGCGCAACTTACTTGCCTTGCCCCGGGCGCTGACAACCCACGTTACGCCACTGGGTTTTAGAGATGAACATGGAGTCAGGTGGTATTGATGGAGAAGGCAGTCAGTGCAGGAGGTTTTAGAGATGAACAGCATCGGAAGAGATTAATGAGAGGTGGATGAGTCAAGATGTAGAGCAGCCCAGTGATCTCAAGCTGGCCATACACCAGTAGAATTTCGTCCAATAAATGTAATTGGGGAATGTTCGTTCAATTTTTCTAATAGTTATAAGTATGAAATCATTGACTGATTTCAACCACATTGACAATGTAAAATTAAAAATGGTAAATTTTTCTCGAACAAACGAAATTCCAACTGTGAATTTGGATTTCATTCTTGAAAAATCGTACTTATTGTAACGCATATATGCATCCTTAAAATTAACGTTGAATTCAAAACATTGGCATGGCAATGGAATAAACTTTTTCAGGGTTTTCATTCAAAATTTGTCGAGTCCATAATGGTACCATCGAATGCTCTGACGTTAGTGGCGTTAAAATCTATGCTGTTTTCGACCACAATGACAATGATGGAAATTTTTTCTCGAATTAATGATGAATTAAGTCCATTTATTCCAAAACTGAAAGTTAAAAGCAAACCTTTTTTCAGTACTTTTGAGTGACATTCCTCAAGTCATCAAATGTACTAATAAGAATTTTTGAACATTCGCTTGAAAATCTACCAGTGTATAGCCAGCTTAAGTCTGTCTGTTGTAGACAACAAAAATAATCTTAAGTTGAAATCTGATGAATATGTTGCATCATTTTGTTTCATCATGCATCAGGAAAGGACAGACCCAAAATAACTTTTAAGAAGGCGATGACAGGCAGTGGTTAGAGAGTAAATTTGAAGTCTAACACCTTATTGAATTGAACCAAGTGAGAAAAACTAGCTGCACACCAACATATAGGTTTATTGAAAGACTGCCACCAAGACTAAAACAACGGACCAACGGGTGACGACGTTTCACACATACATTGTGCTTCTTCAAAACTTCTTGGGGTTTTGAAGAAGCACAATGTATGTGTGAAGCGTCGTCACTATCAGAAACCATGAATCAGACTGAGAGAAGTACAGTTAAATCACTTGTTTAATAAAAATAAAAAAAGATAAACAGATTAAACGTAGTCAAAACATAGCCAGAGTTCAGGAACCGGAATGGATAGTCATACAAGCCAGAGAACAGCGTAGTAGAGCAGCAAGCAGGATCTGGAGCCAGAAGGAATGTCAGCCAAGCAAGTCTTTAACAGGAACACAGGAGAGCGTCCCAAGGCGAAGGCAGAGATCATCTGGACTGGATGGCTGAAGTAGGCAGGACTGACAAGCAGGAAATCATCAACAGGTGAATCACTGTCGAGAGGATAGGAGCTGGCAATTAGTTGACAGCTGAGCGGCCGGCTCAGAGAAGGGGGGTTGAGCCCAGCTCTGACAGTACCCCCTCCTCAATGACCCCTCCCCCTCGGAGGACCACCAGGCTTGAGGGGAAAACGTCTATGGAAATCAGGAGGACAGGGGCATGTACGTCCGAGGATGAGACCCAAGAGCGTTCCTCCAAACCGTACCCTTTCCAATGCACCTGGTACTGTATGCGCCCACGGAACCTACGGGAGTCAACAATGGACTGTACTTCATACTCCTCATGGTTCCCAAAGTGTACAGGGTGAGGGCGAGGCACTGAGGTGGTAAAGCGGTTGCAGACCAAAGGTTTTAAAGTGGTGTTCCAGCCGAAATTATACTTTTTAAATAAAAATACCCCTATAATACACAAGCTTAATGTATTCTAGTAATGTTAGTCTGTAAACTAAGGTAGGTTTTGTTAGTTTATAGCAGTAATTTGTTATTTTATAAATTTACAGCAGGCTGTGGCCATCTTAAGTGTGGGCATCTGAAGCCAGACTGTATTTCTTCCTGAATCTCATCCTTGCAGATCTTGCACATGTTCAGTGCAGCACAAGCAGTGTAATAGGTTTCAGGTCAGGTTTCCATAGCAAAGGCAGTTTCAGAGGAAGTTGCCACCCCTTCCCAGAAGGCATTGCAAACAGGAAATGATGCGATGGGCCACGGCCAGGGAGAAGGAAGTGAAAAATGAATACAGCAAATATACAGTAGGTGCTGAGAAAAAAAAAATCCAATTCGGTTACAGTGCACAGTTTAGTGAGGGATGCTGAAGAGTTGTAAAAGTGGGTAGAACTCCACTTTAATAAGGAGACATGAAATACATTTGAGATATGGATATTAGAAGGGAGGTCTAATGTGTAAACCATTGAGATAATCCTGCGAAGAATACGGAAAGGCCCAAAAAACCGAGGTGCGAATTTTAGAGAGGGAACACAAAGTCAGAGGTTGCGAGATGACAGCCAGACCCTGTCCCCAACCTGGTAGGAAAGCACAGGCAGGAGTCTGTACCTATCATTAGCATGTCGCAAAGCCTTGGACAGCCTTGGACATGTGCCCAAGTGGAACAAAGACCATGGAGATGCTCCTCTAATGCAGGAATACTCTGGGGAACAAATGAGCCAGGCAACATGGAAGGTTGGAAACCATAGTTCGCCATAAACGGGGACAATCGGGAAGCAGAATTGAAGGCACTATTGTGAGCAAACTCTGCCCACGGTAAGAGGTCTGACCAGGTCTTATGATGGTCAGAAATATAGCAACGTAGGAATTGCTACAAGAACTGATTGGCTCGTTCTGCGGCCCCATTAGACTGTGGGTGATACGCAGAGGAGAAAGCAAGCTGAATTCCCAACTGTGTACAAAAGGCTCGGCAGAATCAGGACACAAACTGACTACCCCTGTCCGAGACAATCACTTTGGGTAACCAATGTAAGCGAAAGATCTCCTGAGCAAAAATGGAAGCCAGTTCCGTGGAAGTGGGCAACTTCTTAAGTGGAATACAATGAGCCATTTTCAAGAATCCGTCAA
Source organism: Lithobates clamitans (assembly GCA_037952925.1). Classification (NCBI taxonomy): domain Eukaryota; kingdom Metazoa; phylum Chordata; class Amphibia; order Anura; family Ranidae; genus Lithobates; species Lithobates clamitans. Next base: position 236,085 of record JBBGZY010000315.1, read on the forward strand.
GCACCATAAAGATAACTGTGTTGCCCTGAGAGTTGGGTAACTCCGCAATGAAATCCATAGACAGGTGGGTCCAGGGCCTTTCTCCATTGGGTATGGGTTGTAGGAGGCCCACCGGAAGGTGTCGCAGAGTCTTACTCTGAGCACACATGCAACAGGCAGCTACGAAGGCGGTTACATTAACATATAGCCTAGGCTACCAGAATTGGGAAATGGTCCAAAAGAGTTGATTTTTCCCAGGGTGGCCAGCAGCCTTGGGAGAATGGTACGTCTGGAGCACGGAAGTATGGAGACTCTTGGGGACAAAGCAGCGGTCACAAGGTTTCTCAGAAGGAACATGGACCTGAACAGCAAGAATTTTGTCACCCAAAGGAGAAGTGAAACTGGTGCGAACCGTAGTCAGAATGCGATCAAGAGGAATCACAGGAACCGGAACCGACTCCATCTTAGAAGTGGAGGAAAATTTTGCGACAAAGCGTTAGCCCTTACATTCTTAGTACTGAGTAAGAATGAGACAATCTAATTGAAACTAGACAAGAAAATAGCACATCGCGCCATTCTGGGAGAGAGGCATTTAGCCTCAGACAAGAATGTGAGATTCTTATGGTTAGTAAGATTGAGAATCGGCACAGTGGTACCTTCGAGGAGATGTCTCCATTCTTTCAGGGCTAAAATGATCGCTAACAGCTCTCTGTCATCAATCTCTTTATTGCACTCCGCAGGTGACAATTTCTTGGAAAAGTAGCCACAAGGATGCATAGTGCTCTCAAAGGTAGGACGTTGAAACTGAAGGGCGCCATACTTCCACCTGTACTGTGAACACACCATACATGGTAACATTTAATTCCTTGTGTGTTATTAGTTTAAAGTGGAGCGGGGCCTCGATCCCCCGCATCGCTGGACCCAGGGACAGGTGAGTGTCCAATTAAAAGTCAGCAGCTGCAGTATTTGTAGCTGCTGACTTTTAATTTTTTTTTTTTTGACGGCCCCCTGGGTGGAACTCCTCTTTAAGCAGACTGTGATTGTCTATTGTTGTGACTTAGATGAAGATCAGATCACATTTTATAACCAATTTGTGCAGAAATCCATATCTTTCCAAAAGGGTTTACTTTTTATTGAACTGTATATATATATATATATATATATATATATATATATATATATATATATATATATATATATATATAGACTTTAGAACCACTTTCATGCTGTTAATGTATTGAGGAATTAACGCATTAGCCATTAATACTATTTACAGGCAAACATTAGTAAAAAAAAAAAAAAATCATGATAGGACTATAAAGGGAAAAAGGTGTAAGATTTGGGCTTTAACTACTTCCTGACCACTCTCTAGCACTTTACTGCCAAGGGGCGGCAGCTGTGCGTCGGATCAAGTATATATACGTACACCGTACACTGACACCTGACGATCAGAGACTCAGAATGGAGCTGTGCCTATGTAAACAAGGCAGATTTACGTTCTGACAGGGGGAAGAGATGTATTCTGTGGACTGAAATCCATCTCTTCCCCTAGAAAAAACAGCACACATAGAAAACACAAACACTGACTAGGCACACAGTTTGATCACCTTAGATGTTTAACCCCTTCTCAGCCAGTGTCATTAGTAAAGTGACAGCGCATATTTTTAGCACTGATCACTGTATTAGCGTCACTTGTTCCCGCAAAGTGTCAAAAGTGTCAGTTAGTGTCCGATTGTCCGTTGCAATATCGCAGTCCCGCTATAAGTCACTAATCGCTCTACCATTACTAGTATTACAAATAAAAAATTTTCCAGTATATATCCAATAGTTTATAGACGCTATAACGTTCATGTAAACCAATCAATATACGCTTAATGGGATTTTTTTTACCAAAAACATGTAGCAGAATACATATTGGCCTAAATTTATGAAGACATTTTATATATTTTTTTTCTTATTGGATATGTTTTATAGCAATTTTTCCAAATTGTTGGTCTTTTTTTGTTTATAGCACAAAAAATAAAAAATGCAGTGGTGATCAAATACCACCAAAAGAAAGCTCTTTTTGTGGGGAAAAAAATTACATCAATTTTGTTTGGGTACAGCGTTGCATGACCATTGCGAAAGTGACCTGGTCATGAAGGGGGGGGGGTAAATCCTCGGGAGGTCAAGTGGTGGCTCGGGCAGCTAAGGGTATTGGGGTGTTTTCCATAGTGACTTATTTCAGATAAGGGAGTGGAGCACAATGTCAGAAAAAATGTTTTATCCATGTTAGGTTTAAGGAAGTGAAAGGACATGAAATCGGAGACAACAGATAGACAGAAGGGAAGTGAGATCAAGATCCAAAAAAAGATAACAGTACAGTATGCATGGAAATGCTGTATTGTACACCAAAACCTTGAGTATAGCGAAAAAGAGAAGGGCTCCATGAACCTGGGCTGAGGCACGGTCATTTGGTTCCCAGGGCAAAGATGACAATAGCACCCCCCACCCTTCATGATTTTCAAGCTTAGGGGATCCTACTCCCAGCAGTCATCCGCTTGTCTTAAAAGCACTTCACAGCTCTGGATCTGTCAGGTAGAACGTGGACCTGGAAATGCGCAGTGATGTTGAAGGACCTTCCTGGTGTTTTCTTTGTCTCTGCTGGTCTCCTTGTGCCAGAGCCAAAAAAACAAACGGTGGGGCATGTATGCCAGTCACAGTGGACTATATAGTTGCACAGGTTAGGGAGAAACAACAGGTTATGTCAGATCAGCTAGCTATGAATTAATTTAGTAGCTAATATTTGTAGAACCCTCCTAGTTTGCTAGTTATCTGGTACATTTAAGGTCACTACCGGAACGCGCGTACAAATAGACGCCTCGGGCTGGCGTCTCCCACAGTTGTCCTTCCCCTATATGCGGTGCTGTCACGGGAACAGAGACTACCAGGGAATATTACTTCAAAGGTAAATGCCTCAGCCAATACAGCAAACTTAACTCCATGCCTAACAGCCAGAGGTATATCCTCTGACTGTATTTGCTCTTTTTTCATTATATCTATCTGTCTTTATTAGATATCTTTTAGGGACTGCTTATCTCTGGTCTACTGGGCATTCATGCAACAGGAGGATTCCCTAAACTGACTGAGCCAGTATATTACCAGATGTCCTGGTTATCATTTACTTATTGTGTCAAAGATTACTAACTACTCTTTGGTAATTGGCATAAGAGTACCTTATAGGTGAGGAAATTAAAATCAAAATTCTTTTATGATGGCTTTTTCAATTAATTAATATTGAATGTTAATATTAATACGAATATCTATATATACAGACTAATTCTAGAAGTTCCATGAAGTGTTATCCACCTGAGTTTCTTTGAATCTCTATCATCATTGAGGACACTGCTCTCTGTTCATCTTTGCTTTCCCTACTTGTGATTAATGTACCGTAAGTAAGAACCTGCTTATAACTATACTCCTATTGACAAGCCCCCTGTATATTGTCCAAATTTTTATTCATTCATACGTTACGTTCGTTCCCACAATCTCCATGTGCCATGTTCAACCCAGGCCCTCTCCCAGGGGGATCCTTGATTGGTTGGGGCTATTGTGCGGCCATGCTAAGTTCACTGGGGCAACAATATTACTATATGCTAATGTTGAATAAACATACAAAAAATTTGATGGATCCAATTGCAAAAACTTTCCTTGTTCATAGAATTCACCATTAACTCCTGAAGAAGGGTTCTGTTTATGTGCAACGTGTAGAGCAGAGCTGAGTTTTTTATGACACACTACCTCGTCAAATTTGATAATTCTCTAGATTAATCAGTCTGGTCCTCCAAATTTTTTGATTGTAATGTGTATGTAGGTGGTGCGTTATTTATGCTCATAGGCATATTTTGTGAATGATTTATGAAATTTTTTTTAATTGTCTTGATTTTTATTATTTTTGTAATAAATAAAATTTTTTTTTATATGATTGTGTTATGCCTAAAAAGTCCATCATCCAAAAATTATAATCTTTCCAATAATCCAACTATCGGGACGTGGCAAATTATACCTAAGTGTTGTATTCATAGTATACCACTCTGGGGAGATACGAATTTCTAATCACAGGTCAGGGATAAAGTTATAGAGAAGTTTAAAGCAGGGTTAGGTTATAAAAAACATCTCACGGAGCACTGTTCAATCCATCATCTGAAATGATGATCATCTTTCCTCTTTCCACGGATAGACAGCACTGATGAGCAGGCACTGAAAGGCAGCACTGACTGGCATCACTGATGGGCACTGCTGGGGCTGTACTGTAATCAGGGCACTGGTGATCAGTGCCCTGATTACTTGCACAGGTCTCCCCTGCGAGGAGATGACGCCGCCATATGATGTATTTAGCCCTAGAGAAAAGAACAGTGCACAGTCCACACAGGCTTTTCTGCTTAACTGCAGACAGGAAACAGGAAGTTCATTATACAGAGAAAATACATAAAGAGTTTACCATACAGATGCTTTAAACACTGGCTGATGTAGATGTAAATAAACAATGTATTCCAACACCCCCCACTTAACAACTACTTCTTATATTAGTCCCATTTTGGATCTCAGTTCTATAAATCTGTTTCTTGTAAGCGGTTTTGTCAAAACATCTGCAATCTTCATCAGCAGCTCTGATTTACTTTTGTTTCTCATGAGTTGGAAGTCTTTGCATCTCATCCCATGAATCTGGCTCTGGTTTTAGTGCTACGTGAGCAACATAGGACAGACGTTTGGCTAGGATGCCTTTATTTCTTCTGGTGAATTTCCTGATTGAAGCCTCTTGTGGCCTCGTTTATTCTTTTACAGTTTTTGGATTGTTTTCATTAATTTCTATGTCACTTTGTTGCTTATCTTCATGTGACACCGATGTGGAATTTCCCTCAGTTTGAAGTGTTAGTGTTAGTTCATGAAATTTTGAACACACTGAGGTTTCAGTGACACTTACACTTCTTCTGATGGTTACCTTGTTTGTGTGTTGGTGTAAAATTCTGTATCCCTTTTGAGATTCACTGAACCATACAAGTACACCCTCCTTTGCACAAGCATCCCATTTTGTACATTTTTCTTTTGGGATATGCACATAGGCTTTGCTTCCAAAATTTTCTGGATGGTTCTAATTCGGGGCCCTTCTATTCCACAATTCATACAGAGTTTTCTCAGTTGTTTTTCCTGGTGGTCGATTTTGGAGATAGCATGCGGTCATAATTGCCTTCCTCAGTATGTGGTTGGCATATCTGCATCAAACAGCAGGGTTCTTCCACTCTCACGTAGAGTACAGTTCATTCTTTCTTTACCTAGGGCTGGGGAAAAAATCGATTTAAATCTTGAATCGAGTTGAGAGGTCGAATCGATTCAAAATTTAAGCAAATCGATCTTTTTAGATTTTTTTTTTCACCGCGCTGGTCCTGAGGAGCTGTGGGCAGGAGTTTTTAAGCGAGGCCACGGCTTTGGCCTAGTCCACATCTTCGGCCTAGTCTGGGAGGCCGGATACCACGGACTAGGCCGAGGCCTCGCCTAAAAACTCCTGCCTGCAGCTCCCCAGAACCGGCACTGACACCGCGCCGGTCCTGAGGAGCTGCGGGCAGGAGTTTTTAGGTGAGGCCGTGGCTTCGGCCTAGTCCGCGAGGCTGGACGCTGCGGACTAGGCCGAAGCCGTGGCCTCACCTAAAAACTCCTGCCCCCTGCTCCACAGGACCGGCGCGGTGTCAGTGCCGGTCCTGGGGAGCTGCAGGCAGGAGTTTTTAGGCGAAGCTGCGGCTTCGGCCTAGTCGGCAGCGTCCGGCCTCGCAGACTAGGATGAAGCCGTGGCCTCACCTAAAAACTCCTGCCCGCTACTTCTCAGGACCGGCGCGGTGTCCAAAAAAAAAAAAACTCGATTTGAATCGTGAATCAAGTTTTTTTTAAGAAAATCGCAGATTTTTTTTTTTTTGGAAACTCTACCTGCCCTACTGTAACCCCATTTTGCTTTGGGATGTATGATACCGTAGTTTTAAATATTATGCCTTGCTTTCTGAGAATTGCCTGTGTGTTATCACCTGTATATTCAGTTCCATTATCTGTGCGCAATACACTCGGCATTTTGCCAAATATGTTGCTTACTTGAGCCAAATACTGTTCAAGTTTCTCTGGTACTTCACTCACTTTTGTTGTGTTACAGATATAGTGTAGTATACCTTGAGTAATCCTCTATAAAAGTGAGAAAATACCTCTTCTTTCCAGGAGTCAATTTTTCCATTGGACCGCAAAGATCTAAGTAAATTAAGTGCAGAGGTTTCTTAGCTCTGCTGGTACTCTGCTTGGGAAAGGCTTTTCCTGTAATTTTTTCTTTTATATAGCTGGTGCATTTCATTGTTTGATCACATTGACTATTTTTTATTCCACTTGCAAAGTCATTCTCAGGTAATTCCTTTATTATGCCAGGACTTCTGTGCGCAAGTCACCTTTGCCATGTGTGAATGCAGTTTGAATGTTTTTCCTCCTTGGCAATATTAACCACCTCATTGCAGTTCAGTTGATACAGTTCATCTGTAATTTTAGCTTTTGCAAGTAAGATATCTCCCTTTGTGATGGCACAACTGTCAACTTGGAAGATCACTACATTGCCTTGTTTTGTGAGCTTCCTCACATTTGGATTGAAAAACAAATTCATTATCTGAAGCAAAATCAGTTTATTCCTTCACACTTTTTGGCCTTTTGTAGTTTAGTTTGTTTTTGCATTCTAGCTTTCCAGATTCTGCAATCTTCTTTTAAAAGACTTTGTAATTGCACACAAAACATTCATGTGTATCTTGTTGCATGTTACTGTTTTTATTCCTATTTTTCGTCTTTAAAGCAGACTCTGTGACGAAAGCACCGTCACTATTAATGCTTTCTGTTTTACAATTATATTCATCCACAAGCTTGCCCTTAACATATTCCAATGTCATTTCATCATCTGGACATGCATCAAGTGCTGTGATAAGTGTTTCATAACTTTCCGATAAGCCACTGAGTAATAGTGCTGCGACATGAAAATCTTTTATTTCTTCTCCTATGCCTCTCAGGTGTTCAATCAATTCCAATGTGTGCCTTATGCAATCCTGCATATCCTGGCCTTTTATCAGCTTGGTTTGGTATAGCTTTCTAATCAAATACAGTTTATTCTGAGATTAGCTTTTTCATGCACCTTTTTGTAATCATTTACACCTTTCTTTATCAGTTTCACACTTACATACAGCATATGTATGATCTCATCATTTCTATGCGAAGAGAGATTGTGCTTTTAGCTTTTTTGGTCTTTCTCTATCCACTCATCTGAAGGGTGTTCTGGCCTGGCTTCATTTATACATTTCCACGTACCTTCTCTTATTAGCAGCATTTTCATCTTGAATTTCCAAGACTTATAGTTTTGGTTTGCCAGATTTGCAAATTAAAGTTTTATTACAGCTGTGTTACTGGTCATTTTCTGTTATTCTTTTGCAGTCTTATTTCTGTTGCTGTATCTTGCACTCTTGCTGTATCTTGCACTCTTGCTGTAGCAGGCTATGACTGGGTTATCAGCTTTTCTCTGGGTGGGTGTCTGGGTTATGCCTGGCCCATAAATGGTTAGAAATTCTGTATATAGTCCTACAGAACAGACAGACAGTGCACAGTCCACGTGGCGGTTTCTGTTTAAATGCAGTCAGGAAACAGGAACTTCATTATACAGAGAAAAGACAGAGTTTACCATAGAGCATCTATAAACTTATAAACACTGCCATCCACTGGCTGATGTAGTTGTTGCACAAAATAACTAAAAATGTATTCCAACAGATCCTTTAATTTCCAGAAAGAGTTCCTTTAATTTCCAAAGAGTTCCTTTCATTTCCAAAACAGATTGCTTCTAAAGCAAAAAATGGTCAGCAATGTCAGAGTTTGAAGGCAGATCAACAGGAGAATGGAGCAGGGGCCTTTAAAATTGTCATGTCATTCATGACCTTCTAAGGGCAGTTTAGGTGGAACTACTGGGGGGCGAAAGCTAGACAGAAGGTGATTAAACAGGCATGTAGAGGAGGTATAGCTAATTCAGAATTCACGTGTTGTTGGAGCACAGAAGGCATGTGCTATGTCCTATGGTGTTATACAAGTTTGAATGAGAAACCACCAACAGTTTATTGTTTTCAATGAGATAAACCCTATTGGAAAGATGTGTAATAGGATTGGTAAGGTACAATCACTGTGCAGCACTCCTAAGCAGGGAGCAGAGCCTGCATCCTGTATGAGTGAATATTGGGTTCCAGTCAGTTTTTGTCTTTTTAAATTTTTATTGCAAAATGGTTAAGGAGGTGAGGGTTAGGGGTCCCAGTCCAGATACCCTAGTAGATTACTTACAGACTCTCCAGAAACAGATCAATGTCCAGCTTCACATTGCCAGAACCTTAAAGCCAACCTAGCAACACTGTAGACATGTTCCCATATTTTAGTGCATTTTCCAAGTGAGTCACCAGGCCCTTTTGAGAGACCAGCCTTCTTTATGCCATCATGGGCCCTCCCTTTAGTCTCCTCTTTGGCACAGCTTCCTCCAGACCAGGCAGAACAGCTTCAGGACCACTTCAACACACGTTAGGCCCCAAACAGGTCTAACACCAGAGCTCCATCCAGCAGCACTTCCCTAGGCCTCAGCCCAGGCGAAGACAGCGAACACATGGCCTGTCCCAAATATTGATATTCTCCCCAAGCATGCACCAGTGGAATAAACCTCCTACTGGATTGGATAAAGAAAATATAAATATTCATTACTTAGTTTTAGTTGTGAAATCTCATACTATGAACAGTGACATCTACTGGCAATAGTGAGAAATCACAAGCCAACTTAAAGCGTAAGTTCACCTTTACAGAAAACTCTGTAAGGTGAATTTACACAGGTGCCCCTCCTCCGGACCCGCTGACCTGGACCGCCGCTATCTCTGGTTCTAAGCCCCGGTATATCCACGTCAGGATCCTGGGGCTTAGAAATCCCTTCTGCTGAATGTCCAAAATGTCCCCTGCCAGGAGGGACATTTGGAGCATTTTAATTGGTCAGCGCCATCACATGGGTGGTGCTGACCAATCAGCAGCCGCATAGCCAGTCCTGTCAGCTATGAAGATGCTGCGTGGATGGAGAGAGGATTTCTAAGCCTCGGGCTCCTGACGCTGATATACCGCGGCTTGGAAACGGAGATTGCAGGGGCGGGGGGGTGAGGAGGGCACCTGTGTAAGTTCACCTTACAGGTAAACTTACAATTTAAGCTTAAAGAGGAACTGCAGTCTGCTCACATAATTTGTAATAAAAACATCTTTGCCATTCTGAAGCTTCCCTCCAACCACTTTGCATATTATTTTATATATACTGTGATTCTATAATTGCGAAATATGCTGCAGAAATCTCCCTCCACTGAGCTTGGCTGCAATCATTTTAACTGTGGGCAACTGAAGCTGCTGCCTGTTCACTTCCTGGATTTACACAGACACACAGAGGCACACCTCCAGCTCTGCAGCTCTCACTCTCCCTCTTATGACTCATCCCCCTCCCTTCCTGAGAGAGAGAGCTGTGTATGATGTTATAAGCCTAGGCTAATGACCAGTCAAGAAACAGGAAGTGGACTGTATAAGGTATTTACTGGCAGAAAAAAATGTTTTACTATCCAAAGTTAAAGGGCAGAAGATTTAATAGATGGAAAGATAAAAAAATGACTGAAAGTCTGCTTTAAGTAAAAACCAGGTGAAAAACTATACAATCAGTCTAAACTAGAGCCCAGCCAAAAACGAAATTGACAATTGACATAGTATCCCCTTAGACAATTGTCTCCAAACTGTGGCCCTTTGCATGCTTTTTTCCGGCCCTTGAGGTATAGCTGTCAGCAACAGTGGGGCATTGTTCCTGCCACTGGCACCAACAATGGGACACCATTTCTGCCACTGACACCAAACTCACACTGGGAGACAAGCACCAGCACCCACACGGTTGTCAAATTGGGAATAGTTCTAATTGTCATGAATGGGATCGCCTGCACCGAAATGCACAGAAAACCTATACATCCCTGTGTGGGCAAACATGGCCTTCACACAGGTGAATGCTTAAATTGATTGTAAACGATCACCTTGTAAAACAACCCATTCTGTTCAGAAATGAAAGGCAAAACATTTGCGTATAGCTATAAAAAAAATATTATAAATACCTTCCCCCCCCCCTTTTTTTTATAAGCGTTCACATTCTCTCTGTTCTCAGCTGAATAAGAGCTGGGGGGAGGGGAAGAAACAGTACACTGAGCTTCCCGGTGAATGGCTGTGCAGGGAGGGGGGGGGTGTCAGGACAAGTCTGATCATAGGAGTAGAGCAGGCTGAGTTCCGAGTGTAGCTAGGGAACTGACCGCGCTGTGTTCTCCTGCTTAGTGTGGTCAGTTTGTAGCCTCCCTGGCGGTTTTCCCGAGTGTGGCTCGGGGTTAAAAATCAGGACCATTAGCGGTAACCCCGAGCCACACTCGGGATTACATCGCAGGATCCTGGTGTGGCATTACTTACCTTGTCCCCGGGATCCTGCGATGTCCCCCGCAGTGTCCGCGGGCTGTGTCCTCTTCCCGAAGCCTCTCTGTGCCAGGCTCCGTTCCCTGCGAGCGTCGCAACGCACGGGGGCGGAGCCTGGCGGCAAATTCAAAAAAATGTCAAAATCATAACACATACAGTACTGTAATCTTACAGATTACAGTACTGTATGAAATGATTTCACATCACTTTTGTCCCCAGTGCTTTGGCCAATGCCCTGCATGCAGTTTTATGTGATAAATACTGTTCTTTCTGCCTGGAAACTGGAGATTGTCCATAGCAACCAAAAAGTGTCCCTTTACGTCAAAAATGGCTTTAGACCAGCTAGAAAACAGCGATAATAAATTAGAACACTTGCAGAATTGAGCGATAGTGAATCGTGGGGAAATTTATTTTATTACTATTTATTTTTATTTTTTTTAATTATTTATTTTTATTTATTATATTATAATTTATGTTTTTGTGTTTCAAACTTTATCATACCCGGGATATCTACTAGACTCTTGTTTGGACAGATTTAAGTGTGTTATTGTTAAGAATTACAGACCTACAATATAAAACGCCAAATTTCCATGCAAAATAATTGTACCGCTTTCAGCACCTAAAATCCGAAATAATCATACCGCCAGGGAGGTTAATAGGAAAGCAGAAGGACTGGCAAGAACACCAGAGATTTCACACAAAGGAAGCAATACAAAGAGAACAGGATACTTTTTTTTCATATAAGTACATGGTACAGCAGACGCATATCAGGAATATGAAATGGGGTAACAAACACTTTAAGCAAGGCCTAATCCTCAATATGAATTCTTCCAGTGTCCAATCCCAGAAGAATACTGCTATAGGTTGGCTTTAGAAAGAACAACAGATGGATACAGCATGTCTCTGCAAGTGACAAGATCTCTGGCTGTCTCGTGCTGACCATGTGTTGTTAGTAGACGAGATCTGATACCAGAGTAATGATATGAGCTGCTACTTTACTGTCATGTTAATAATCCTTAACCCTCCCAGCGTTCATCACTGAAGAGCAAACAGAAGAATGAACAATTATTAAGTACCTGCTATAGGTTACTACAATGTCTGCACATGGCTCCCTACTCTGCAGCACACAGATACACACACAGTCCCGCTGATGGAATGCTAACAGGAGGAAGAGTTTACCTGCATAGTGGTAGTCTGCTAGTGGGTGGCTTTTTAGCCTTGGCATATCTTTCAAAAGCAGCATCTCCAGAGCGCTCTGCGGTAAGAAAAATTCAAACACCATATTAAAAAGGGAACCCAACTGTCACTTTTCTTCTTTTGGTTATAAAATGTGAAAACGTCACTATAGGAGCACAGGTGCCCACCTCTATAATTGATAAAAATAAAGAATTCATATTCTATTTTTAAAGCAGAAGTAAACCCATCTATTTAACCGTTTCAAAAAACTGTTACATTTCCGGTATGGAATGTAACTGTCACATTGCTTGTGCTCTCAACCAAACTTTCAAACCATCCAGTGGCTGGTGTCATTACTGATCACACGTGCAGCATCATGGCAGTTGATTAAACAGAGGCCAAGATGGCAGCTTCCTTGGCTGAAAATTATAGCAGGGTTTTCTTCCACTTTAAAGCAGAATTAAACCATCCTAAACTTTACACGCAGGGGTCTCAAACTGGTGGCCCTCCAGTTGTTGTGAAACTACAAGTCCCATCATACCTCGGCCTGTGGGAGTCATGCTTGTAACTGTCAGCCTTGCAATGCCTCATGGGACTTGTATTTTCGCAACAGCTGGAGGGCCGTCAGTTTGAGACCCCTGGCTGCCATCATAGCCTCTCTTTGATCTGCAGGTTCCATGGTGCTGCACATGTGATCAGTAAGGCCCCTTTCACACTGGGGCGATAGGGGGCATCGGCGGTAAAACAGCGCTATTTTTAGTGCTGTTTTATCGCGGTATTTGGCCGGTAGCGGTGCGGTTTTAACCCCCCGCTGGTGGCCGAAAAAGGGTTAAAACCCCTCGTATAGCGCGGCTGTAGCCGCGGTATTACCGCGGTATAGCCGCGCTGTCCCATTGAGGAGCGGGGGGTTACCTTGCGGGCGTGCTCCTGAGTCCATCATTCGGCGTCCATAGGCACCGAATGTATGACTTGACCCCGCCCCCCCTCCCCCCGGTGTGCACGTGATTGGATTTGATTGACAGCAGTGGGAGCCAATGGCCGCACTGCTATCAATCTATCCAATCAGGACACTAGCTAGTGCTGGTGTGCTCGTTTCCAGCCGGAGAAAGTTCGGGGTGAGGTAAGTAAAACGGGGGCTGGGCTGCAGCACCGCAGAAGGTTTTTCACCTTAATGCATAGAATGCATTAAGATGAAAAACCATGAGGGTTTACAACCCCTTTAACTGTGTGTCTAGGTCAGTGTTTTTCAACTCCAGTCCTCAAGGCGCCCCAACAGGTCATGTTTTCAGGATTTCCCTCATCTGAAACGACTTTGGGAATTACTAAGGCAGTGAAACTGATCAAATCACCTGTGCAAAATAATGGTAAGCCTGAAAACATGACCTGTTGGTGCGCCTTGAGGACTGGAGTTGAGAAACATTGGTCTAGGTTATGCTTACTCACTGTGGGGAGGTGCTTTGACTATGGGAAGGCAAAGATCTGTGTTCTGGCTTAGCAGAAACACAAGATCAATGCCTTCCCTTCTGACAGAACGACAATCAGCCTTGTATACATAGGCAGATTGTCATTCTGCCTGTGCCCTGTAGAATCACAGTGTGAGTGGGTCGCTGGCGGGGAAGTGTCAGATCACGTACTTGGTCTGTGATCTGGCACAGAGAGGCCGCCCTGCTGCAGTAAATGTATGGGCAGTCTGCAAGTGGCTAAAGACTGAGAGCAGGCAGGCACTTTATTGTGCTGGGATGATTGAACTCCAGTACAGACTACAGCTCTGGTCCTGCAAGAAGTCAGGCAGAAGATGCTGGCATGCTAGCAAAATGTGTTAGCAGACATGTATGCTATTGTTGGAGATTTGTTGACTTTTATGAATGAAGGCTTTTAAGGATTGTAACCGGATCCAGGACCTTTGCTTGTTTGAAACCTACAATAAGAAAACTAAAAGGGACATTGCTGCTATCCTTATAAAAATGCTAATTGTCTGATGATTGATATATTTCGATTCACTGCCCCAAAACAAGCATGCAGAAAATCAAGTTTGGTTACAACTCCTGATCTACGTACTTGTTCCTGGCCAGTTACACGAAAAGTACTGAAGCCATAAGATCAGTGAGAAAGCCAGGCAACTAGCATTTTCATGAGATCAGCAATGGCAGCCCACCTACTTATTTATTTACAAGATCAGATATGGTGGCTTACGTATTTATTTAGGCACAGGTGTCCTTTAACATACAAAGTTGAGGCATATATATCACCAGGATCTTTGAAATAGCATCCACAAGTTTATTGAGGTGATCACATCCCAGCACAAAGTTGCAAAGTTTCGGGGGTTGTGCAGGGCCCCTTCGTCAGGCATGGGACCTGATGAAGGAAGGGGTCCTGTGTGACCCTAAAACATTGCAATTTTGTGCTGTGATGATATTGCTTCAATAAACGTTTGGACTCTGTTTCAAAGATCTTTAGTGTGCTGCTGATATTTAACCTTATGTGGATACCGATTCCCAGCCAGCGGTCGCTGAATCACTCACTTATTACAAAGTCATTTCCAGGTACATGTGCAATGGGAATATTTTACTGGACTTTAACATACAAATACACCAACAGTGCAGCACCTCAGTACATAAGTCTTGTATTTCTTTCTCCACGTAGCAAATAAAGCCAGTGGGAGAGCCACTTGCCACTGGGGCATTGGACAGTGGAATGGCAGTTGGCAGGGCTATTCTATGAAGGTGAAGAAAGTCAGGCTCCATTGACAATGTGAAGCTAAATCAGAGAGAAGCACAAAGGCTGTTTTGAATAATAAAGTTAATAGCAGCTATTGGAGGTTTCTGCATTTAGGAAGAACATAGATGCAGATTGTTTCAGAAATGACCAAAGAATATGGAAATACCCAGGGTTTTCTTCAGGGGAACGTAGTTCCAGCACCTCCAGCACTGAATGTATGTTATGGCTAGGGGTGCTGGAGGGTATATGATGGGAGATCATTTGTAACTGGTAGGGATCTATTTTTGCATGGTGGTCTATTGTTGCTAGGGGGCATCTTATGTTGCTGATGGGTCAATTGTTACTGAGAGTGATCTACAGTTGAGGGAGAAGTCTATTGTTGCTTGCAGCTGGAAGATCTGTGGTTACTGCTGGGGGTATATTGTTCGTAGGGTGGATCTATTATTGCTGATTTGGTATTTTGTAACAGGGTGCCATTGTTGCTGGAGGGGGTATAATGTTGTGTGAGGGAACTATTGTTGCTGGGGGGATCTAATATTGCAGGGGGGATATGTTGTTGCTGGGGTGGGGTCTTTTGTTGCTAGGGGGCTATATTGTTGCTGGGGGGTCTATTATTACTCGGGGATCTATTGTTGCTGGGGTGGGGTCTATTGTTGCTGGAGGGGAGATCTATTGTTGCTTGGTCGATCTGTTATTGCTGGGGGGGGGGGATCTAATGTGCCTGGGATGGGGGTCTATTGTTTCTGGGGGGAGATATTGTTGCTGGAGTGGGGTCTATTGTTACTGGCTTCAAGGGACCTATTTTACTGCTTTTTTTGTTATCGTTAACAAATTGCTCTAAAAGGTATGGTACTGAGAGGTGGAAACAAGGGGGTGGAACCAAGGGATGGTACTTGAAGGTAGGTAGGGGGTGGAATCAAGGGATGGTACTTTAAGGTGGGTAGGGGGTGGAACCAAGGCATGGTACTTGAAGGTGGGTAGGGGGCGGAACCAAGGGATGGTACTTGAAGGTGGGTAGGGGGTGGAACCAAGGGATGGTACTTGAAGGTAGGTAGGGGGTGGAACCAAGGGATGGTACTTGAAGGTGGGTAGTGGGTGGAACCAAGGAATGGTACTTGAAGGTGGGTAGGGGGTGGAACCAAAGGATGGTACTTGAAGGTGGGTGGAACCAAGGGATGGTACTTGAAGGTGGGTAGTGGGTGGAACCAAGGGATGGTACTTGAAGGTGGGTAGGGGGTGGAACCAAAGGATGGTACTTGAAGGTGGGTAGGGGGTGGAACCAAAGGATGGTACTTGAAGGTGGGTAGTGGGTGGAACCAAGGGATGGTACTTGAAGGTGGGTAGGGGGTGGAACCAAAGGATGGTACTTGAAGGTGAGTAGGGGGTGGAACCAAAGGATGGTACTTGAAGGTGGGTAGTGGGTGGAACCAAGGGATGGTACTTGAAGGTGGATAGGGGTGGAGACAAGGGGTTGCTTAAAAGGTGGGAGTTCCTGCACCTTTTCTCTGAGAAAAAAAAAACATTCTAAAAATTCTTATTAAATGACATAAAATAATAAGAATATACTGTAAATGTTTGTGATTGATTTGCCTTACAATTTACACTAGTACACAGTATCTTTCTACCTCCCTAATTTAGCCTAATTTTAATGGTTATGAATGTTGTATTACAAAAACATGGGTGAATGAAGACTTAAAGCTGAACTCCAAGCAAACAGCAGAACGCAGATACAATACATATATGGGAGTTGTTACACCTTCCAAAGGATATGTATTCTTGTACATCTAGTTCTGAAATGTACACACTAAGCACAACCCCATCTGGCAGGGAAGACACATTTTATTTATAAGTAACCCCATCAGGTCTTATACCTCCACTACCTTGTGGATGGATAGTTATGTGGTGAAGCAGTTTGATGAGCTTATTTCTCTTGTCACTCTGCCTTCTCCTTCTATCAGCATGCTTATTTTAACCTGTGGCTAGACAGTAAAAGAGAAGCAGTGGACTAATGATCTATCTGTCTTTCTGCTTTCCCCTCCTATTAGCATGCTCCTTGTTAGCACATGAGTACTGCAGCACAACTGGTTCACTCCTTGTGCTGGTTCTCCTTTCCCCTTTATAAGCTCTGCTTTTAAGGCTCCATGCACACTGAAGCTCATAAATGGCCGTTTTTGGGAGTTTGGGCGTTTTTTTTAACAGCCCATAAACTCCCCTCTATGTTATCTTATGTGTCCATGCACACATGGACGTGTGCTGTCTAATTTGTCACTTTTCCTGTGTTCCCCTGTGTGTGCTGACCACAGTAATAAAGGCTGCTAAGGCCATGATATCGTGGTCAATTTACGTGCCTCCTTCATTCCGCTCTATGCTCTGAGCCTCTCCCCTCTCCCCCTCCCTACCTGCCTGTCAGCATGAGAGCCGGTCTCCTCCCCCTCTCCCGGCGCTATTCCGCTGCAATATGCAGCAAAAATACTTGTATCCCTTCTGTATAAGGCAGTTATTAACTACTGTGAATGTGCTTTTTTTAAATGACAAGGCTAAATACCTTTTTTCACACCGCCGCGGTCACATGACTTCCCTCTGCTGGCTGGCTGACATCAGAGATGAATCTCAGCTCCTCCCACTTCTCTCCATAGTTTGGAGAAGGAGAGCGGAGGGGGATCACGTGACCGCATAGCTGTGGTGTGAGAAACGGTATTTAGCCTTGTAAGGCTTACCTGTAGGTAAAAGGAATATCTCCTAAACCGTATGGTTTAGGAGATACTCACTTTGTATGCAGCCGCTGATGTCAAAGGGGCATGCGCTGTGGCAGACGCTGCCGGACCTTGCCGGAAAGAAAACTCCCGCACGCCTGCACGGAAGTGTCGTCACCGCGGCTCCGACGTCCCTGGAGCCGCGAACCCAGAAGACACGCCGAGGGTAACATGTCAGCTCCCTCGGCGATGACCGGAATCAGATGCTGACACTTCGTTCTAAGGTAAGTATTTAATAATGAGCTAGTATGCGGTGCATACTAGCTCATTGTGCCTTTGCTTTACAGGTTTTTTTTTTTTTTGTATTTTTTTTTTTTTTTGTGCAGATATACAACCGCTTTAATAATGTATTAATGAATATGGTGTTGCATTAATTTGTGTCTTTTAGGTAGTTCAGGTTCATTACATCAACCATAGGAGTTGCACCTTTACTGTAGACTGCCCTCTAGAGGGGGCTTGAGGGAT
Organism: Lithobates clamitans; assembly: GCA_037952925.1. Lineage (NCBI taxonomy): Eukaryota > Metazoa > Chordata > Amphibia > Anura > Ranidae > Lithobates > Lithobates clamitans. The sequence goes on from JBBGZY010000315.1 coordinate 253,715, forward strand.
CTGGATAACAAGATAGGCTATTTCTTTTAACTCCACTTATAAACAATGGAAAGTAAAAGGAAGTTCTTACCATGATGTTCCCATTGGTGTCAAAGAGGGAATGCAGAGCATACTCCAAATTGGTTCCTCCGCCTGGCAGTACACTGGAGCAGGACATGCTCAGGAACACCTCCACTGTACAAAAAGACACACATTCCATCAAAGGTCAACATAACGCATAAAAAACAAATTCCATCCAATAAACAGACAGGAGTGTTGCTTCAAGTTTACTTGTTACACAAGAAATACAGGGGAAGCCACTGTTGACCTCCTATTGCATGAAGGAAACGAAGCTCAGAGGGACATTACAATTCCTGACCTGCAAGCTTCTTCCAAGTCAGGAAATATTAAAGTCAAAACATTAGCATACAGCCCGGTGACTTAAAGTGGGGTTCCACCCAAAAAAAAAAAAAACTACATGAAATTTTTTTTTAAAAAATACAAAAAAACATTTGGATATTTTTTTTTTTACTTACCTCTAAATGCCTGTTGCTAGGGGGTCCCTCGTAGTCTGCCTCTTCCAGTGCCTGGGCTGGTGACATCACTTCCCCCTCGGCACAGGAAGGGCTCCGCTCTGCTCCCTCCCTCCTGTCAATCATCTGGGACCCATTACAGGTCCCAGGTGACTGAGCGGCCAATCACGGCGCGCGGCGCCACTCGCGCATGCGCAGTTGGTGCCAGGCTGTGAAGCCACAGCCTGGCGCCCACAGTTGCAATGCCGGCGCCGCTGAACTGAGGGGGGGGGACGAGCGGGGCTTCGATCCCCCGCATCGCTGGACCCAGGGACAGGTAAGTGTCCAATTAAAAGTCAGCAGCTGCAGTATTTGTAGCTGCTGACTTTAAATTTTTTTTCTTTTTTTACTGGACCTCGGGTGGAACTCCTCTTTAATGTCGGCCTCCATATTTCCCTCATGACAGATTCCTGCTAACCTATTCTATTACTTAGAATTTTTTCACATAACAAAATATACTAACCTGGCCATCTATGAAAATAAACTTGTCACTGCGGTGGGCATTGAGGGGGATTGTTGAAGCAGAGAGTAGTAATGGGTTAGCGTAGAAGATGGGTAAGGCCAGTCCTCACTTCTAAAGGGCACAGCTATTGACATATGTGGAAGTTCTACATTACCATCAAGGGACCTCTTGAAGTGTGAATCTCACTCTAATTTAGTAAAGTACGGACATTGCAACACATCTAAAAATAACAGCATTAAAAACCAGCAAAAATGCACAAGGGAGGCGCAAGCCACACAAAATGAATCCCCCACTGCTCACTACTGTAAGTAAACAAAGTCATAACAAAAAGTGGCCTCAGTTACGATACATTACTCAAAATACATGGAAACCACCAAAGAGATCCATGAAAGTGCAGATCCTGCTCTAATATAGTATATGAGTTCATACCCTATATTGTCAAAAGTATTGGGACACCTGCCATTACACGCAAATTAACTTTATTGGCATCCCAGTCTTAGTCCGTAGGGTTTAATATTGAGTTGGCCCACCCATTGCAGCTATAACAGCTTCAACTCTTCTGGGAAGACTGTCCACAAGGTTTAAGAGTGTGTCCATGGGAATGTTTGACCATTCTTCCAGAAGCGCATTTGTGAGGTCAGGCACTTATGTGGACAGGAAGGCCTGCCTCACATTCTCATAAATAACCCCCCACAAGCAAAGGAATCATCGGTGGACCACACATCACCCTCAATGTTGGCAGTAGGGATTACGGCATACACCTAATCCAGTCACTTTTTTTCACTGTACAGGTTAAATATCTTCGCATAATGTACTGATATTTAAACAATGGGGGTTATTTACTAAAGGAAAATCCACTTTGCACTGCAAGTGCACTTGGAAGTAAAGTCGCTGTAGATCCGAGGGGGACATGCAAGGAAAATAAAAAACAGCATTTTAGCTTGCACATGATTGGATGATAAAATCAGCAGAGCTTCCCCTCATTTCAGATCTACCCCGTAGATTCAGAGCGACTGCACTTCCAAGTGCACTTGCAGTGCAAAGTGGATTTGCCTTTCGTAAATAACCTCCTATGTCTGAAAAAACTCAAAGAAACAGAACACAGGAGGCTCTACACTTATACATTAGGAATTGCAGTTGCTCCAGAGCTTAGTAAATGAGCAGAAGCTCTGCTGACTTCCATCATCCAATCATGTGCAAGCAAAAAATGCTGTTTCTTTTTATATTCCTTGCACGTGATTGTCTACTGTTTGCAAAGTGAAGCCTAACCTCATTTACTAAGCTCTGGTGCAACTGCACTTGCAGAGGGCAACTGTACTTTGCAAAGTGCAGTCTATTTGCCTTTAGTAAATGAACCCCTTAGTGTCCACAAGTTATCCTCAAAATATCTTCCACTATGCTGTACTTGTGGTGAGCACTCCCCAATTGCAGTGTATCTCACTCACCAGAAATACCGTATATACTCGAGTATAAGTCGTTCCGAGTATAAGTCGAGGCCCTAATTTACCACAAAAAAATGGGAAAAACTTATTGACCCGAGTATAAGACGAGGGTGAGAAATGCACAGCTACTTTAAGTGGAAAAGAGGGTCAACAATGCCCATTTGCAGCATCACTGTGCCCATTTGCATGCCTCACTGTGCCCATTTGCAGCCATAGGTCCCCTGAACTTCAAACTCGGTAGTTAAGGGTTCCTAGATGCCCCCTAGCTGCAGCCAAAATTTGGGGTCTCTGAACCCAAAGGGTCCCGAAATGACATTGCTGCAGATAGACACAGTTGACCGAATTTGGGGCCCCGTATCTCGGGGCCACTTAGTGCTAAGAACCCCAAATTTGGTGTGCAAACCCAGTGGAACTAGCACCATAAAATTTCCAAAGCTGGGGTTTCTAGCACCAAGTGGCCCCGAGATACAGGGCCCCAAAAATCAGTTCAGAAAATGTCAAGCACTTTTCTGCAGCAGAGAATGACATTTTCCAAACCAGTTTTGGGGCCCCGTATCTCAGGGCCACTTGGTGCTAGGAACCCCAGCTTTGGATATGTTATGGTACCAGTTCCACTGGGTTTGCACACCAAATTTGGGGTTCCAAGCACCAAGTGGCCCTGAGATATGGGGCCCCAAAGTCGGTTCAGAAAATGTCAAGCACTTTTCTGCAGCAGAGAATGACATTTTCCGAACCGATTTTGGGGCCCCGTATGTCGGGGCCACTTAGTGCTAGGAACTTCAGCTTTGGATATGTTGTGGTACCAGGTCCACTGGGTTTGCATACCAAATTTGGGGTTTCTAGCACCAAGTGGCCCTGAGATACGGGGCCCCAAAGTCGGTTTGGAAAATGACATTTTTTGCTGCAGAAAAGTGCTTGACTCGAGTATAAGTCGAGGGGGGCACTTTCAGCACAAAAAAATGTGCTGAAAAATTCGACTTATACTCGAGTATATACGGTAATTGCCTCATATCAGAAAATTGTTTTCAGTACTGCGCTGTTGCGAGTTCTTCCCTTTTTATGGGTAATTGCCTGAATAGAGAGCATTTAAAGTGACATCAATACATGTAGCTGGAGGATCGCTTGAATGCTGGGAGCAAACCACAGTAACAAAGTGATTTCCGCCAATCATTTTTAATGTGAGCCAATTATTTCTGGTGAGTGAGATATACTGCACTTGGGGAATGGTCACGACCAGCACAGCTCGCCTGTTTCTTTGAGTTTTTCAGACATTGTTTAAAGCTTTCAAATTTTTAAAGGGGCAGCAACACCATAATAGGTATTGTAAATATTTTTTTTATGTCGTTTTTTTTTTGGGTTCTTCATCTTCTGTTATTTTTGCCACATTGTTCTGATATTGTTACATGTTAATAGCAAAATAAGTTGCGGGAGTATGTATCCTTCAGGAACTTTCCCAAATTGTTAAGGCTCTAACCTCTTCGCTGTGACTCCTCCTTCTCTAGATCTGGCAAAGGCTTCCACACCAGAGTGGCATTGTGCATCTCCTTCTTCAATGATGGCCGACCTTGGAGATGTGGGATCGTTGCCTGGAATCTTGATCCAATATTAATCCTCCTTAAAATATAACAAATAACTCCATGTAAGACATTAGAAGCTACTGTTAGCTGTCTAATTTCTTCCCCTTTGTATAGCCTTAAAATAAGTTTGATGGTGAGGCTGGGTTCACATATGTCCAGCCGCAGTTCCTAGCATGGGGTCCAGTGTGTCCCTGTTCACCGGTCCATGTGCAAATCAGGTCCGAGTTTTTGCCTGAATTTGCACCTGAATTGGACCCAAAGACACACAGGACCGCTTTTGAATGTGGACCATGGTTGCCCCAGACATGTGTGAACCGGCTCCATTGAGAGCCGGTCACACTCGCCTGTAACGCAAATTGGATGTAGGGGAAAACTGCATCAATTCGCATATATGTGAACCCAGCCTGAAAGGATAGGCAATAAAACAGAACCTACTGAGCTTACAGGGCATAGGGCCCTACTGAGCTTACAGGGCCCACCCTTATGCTGGCCATACACTATACGAAAAATCGGCCGAAAAATCGTTCATATAGACACTTCGTTCGTTTTTCGGCAAGTTAATGGGCACAAATCCATAATCGTTTCTGACGTTTTTGTGGAAAAAAAACAAACGGCAAGTTTGGAAAATTTCTGTACAATACGTACGATAAATTGCAAGGTTAATGTGTTTCCCGTCCGAACTGTCTGCACTAGGTATATGTAAAAAAACGAACAAAAAATTATTTATTTATGTCCACTGAACGATTTATCGGTCTTTACATGATGGCACGATTGTTTGCGGTCACGGTCGAACGTTCGTTTTTCGAAAATGTGTTCGGCCGATTTTTCGGATAGTGTATGGCCAGCATTAGGGTTCTATTTAGAAGGAAGAGCAGTTATCACTCTCCACAGGAAATCACTCTAATTGCTCCACAGCTGTGCCTACATTCTACCTATATAATGAAGAAGATGATGTGGAACCACTGATGTCTGGCAGTGTATTCTCAGAATGAAGCTGCAGAGAGTATTCTAGATAGGAGGACAACCAAGTCATATGAGTTGTCCAAGCCATGTGACAAACTTCCTCCCTATCCATTAGAGCAGTGGTCTCCAAACTGTGGCCCAGGGGCCAGATGTGGCCCTTTGTTTTCTTTTATCCGGGCCTTGGGGAACTGTTCCATTCATTGACACCAATGATGTGACACCATTCTATCCACTGACACCAACAATGGAGCACTATTCTTCCCACTGACACCAACAATGGAGCACTATTCTTCCCACTGACACCAACAATGGGGCACTATTCCTCCCACTGACACCAACGATGTGGCACCTTTCCATCCACTGACACCAATGATGGGGCAATATATGTGGCAGCATGGTGGTGAGCTTTAATGCCTTGCTGCCACGTATATGCAGACAGCTAGCTTTGCTCTTCTGTGCTAGGGATGTGCTCACTAGATGCCCCCAGCACTGAGACCATGCTCTCACCCACAGCTTCTGGTCACTGTTTATGATATGGAGCCAGTAGGAAAGACTTCTAACCGGAAGACTGCTGTAACAGTCAATCACGGTACCTCCAGCGTTAACAGCCCCCCATAGGTGCTGGCGGGAGCAATGGTAAAGCCATGGTTAGGCCATTTTATCTTTCTTAGTTCTCTATGGGCATTTTCTCCATCAACTTATCCCCCCCCAGTTGCTACCTTTTGTATCACTTGCCAATCTCTTTTAGATTGTAAGCTCTCAAGAACATGGCCCCCCTAACTCTCTTGTACTGTAACTCTTCTGTCTTTCTTTGTGGCTGCAAAAAAATACTGTAAAACAATAATAATTTCTGGAAAATATTATATTGTCAATCGGGCAGTGAAATAATCAACATAGTAATGAGTATTATCTTAGTTGGTTTTGCTCCTATGCTCATACAGAGGTCTTCAAATTTTAATTGCAGGCTGCTTTTATCATAATGCATCTGCTTCTACTGCATACAGGCAGCAAGTAAACTAGCAGGATTCATTATTAGATGTAATATATAGACACATAAAAGTATAAAAGTATAGTATTTCTTACGGTTCAACATCAACAGTGTGTTCTCCAGGCCCAGGTGTTACCATCGCACCAGTTCCATCAATGCTATCTGATGAGCAAACATATCATTATACACAGATGATGACATCAATGGACGCCTACATTGTCAACACATTTCAATATCAACTACAGCTCCCAAGCCTTCTCAGTAATTGGGGTCAGGTTGTAGGAGCACTGGGCTACTTAACAAGATAAGAGTCACCACCCCCGCGACCACTATCATTCTTTCAGGACCTGCAACATCAACGTTAACTATATTGCTAGGCTGGATATTTGGCTGGTAAGGTTACAGCGCTCCAAGGGTTTTCTGAGCCAGCCAATTGGCTTTCTCAATAACATTTTATGGCAATGTTTCCTGTGGCTAATACATTAAAGCAAACCTGTCATAAGGGGTATATGGGGTATATGTCCCTTCTGACCTCCTTTTGAAAAGGCAGTCTCCAGTTTTGACACATTCTAAGTCACTGACCTGGAACAAGTAAGCAGATCAGAAGAGTTGGCTAGTTAATGTATACTTAATTCTGGATCGGAAAACACCAGTGCAATGAAGCCCCCACCAAGGCAGACGTAGGCTTACCAGAAAGTATAAACTCAAAAGAACATACGTTCTATGAGTTAAACAGGCTTATATCATAAACCGGCAACTAGGATGGAATCTCAGGGATCCTCTGCGGTTGGAATCCAGGGTGTCCCGAAACTCTACAGAAAGTTGATCTCCATACGAGGTGGTTGCACATCAGGTATGTATGTTGGGTAATTGGATGAGGGGCATGAAAAGAAAGGGCCACATAGCATAATTCCGTATAAACTGCAAACAATGACCACATAAGCAACCGCAGAGGATCCCCAAGATTCCATCCTGGTTGCCGGTTTATGATATAAGCCTATTTGACTCATAGAACTTATGTTCTTTTGAGTTCAAACTATCTGGTAAGCCTACATCTGCCTTGGTGGGGGCTTCATTACACTGGTGTTTTCAGTTTTTATCCATTCTATTTTTACGCCAATGTGGTGAATAGGATCTTCACTTTCTTCACTACACACTGTGGACTTTACAGAATTTTTCACAGACTTTTTCTATATATGACTTTTTTGCATTTCATTTTTTTAATTCACCAGGCACATATTATATGTGGCATTTTTGTGATTTTCTGTTTATTTCAATAGTTATTATGGTTTGTAGACTTTATTTGACTCACTGATATTTTGCAATTCACTTTTCATAGTTAATAGTTGGTGTTAACCAACCCAAATATCTAAGCGCTACACTTATACACTTCTGTTATTTCAACAAAATTATCTGTTTGTTGTGTTAGCTGCTACCACCAGTTTGGGCAGCGCGGGGTACCTTTTTACATCACAAATAATTATTCTGGGTCACCTGCTAAAAGTATTAAAACCAGAGGGTCAGCATGACACCTTCCAGAGATTACCATAATTTAACATATTAATTTCTCCTACAATAACTCAATGTAACCACAGTGTCTCCTTCCATATTCCTCCATGCAGAGAACCAAACCCTTGACAGCACACGTATCTCCACACACATTTGGATAGACTTTCTACAAGTTCCTTTAAATATCCCTCTGGCCAGAAAGTAAGGCTGGGGATACAAGTGGAAATTAATAGTGCAAAGCATTTTTTCACGTGTACTATGACATATCAATAAGATAAAAATATTCAAAGGCAATGCTTCGTAAATATCAATTAAGGGAAGAAAGAAAATCCCAAAAGCCGAACATCACGCAAAACCCCTATTTCAGAAGTAGGAGCAAGGAGCAGCCTCAGCCTAGACTCCCTCCAGGCCACGACTCTCCCCCACGTTTCGACCTGCGAAACGCATTGAGGTGTGTGGCCTGGATGGAGTCAAGGCTGAGACTGCTCCTACTTCTTACTTAGAGGTTTTGTGTGATGTGCAGCTTTCAGGAGTTTCTTTCTTCCTTTATTGGTGCCCCCTGCTTAATCAAATGAATAGCTCTGCAATCTGCAAAGCTCATGCTTCGTGCAGATTGGAGAGCTTTAGCTCTGACTCAGCAGGGGGTGTGTCAGACCCCTGCAGAGAGACCACTGCTTCCACACAGAGAGCAAGAATCCTTCTCTGGACTTTAAAGAATACCTCAAGGAATGAAATTACTTTAAACAATTACTTAGGGTCTGCTTGGCTCAAACAAATTATCCAGTGTCATCATTGGCCAATCAAAGGTGTTTAGTTTAAGCCAAAATGGCCCAAAGTAGATGTTTAAAGTAATCCCATTCCTGGAGTTTTCTATTAGGGTTTCTAGATAGTGCCTCAGTTACATTGAAGTTGAAGTGGTGAACATTCTTCTTGCTTGTCCATTTTTTAGCTATAAAAAAGGGTCTGAAGTAATGACCTTCCTACAGATTCAAGTGGAAAACCATTTTATTGCACATTTAATAAACAGAGTACTTACTGGAGCGACAAAGCAGCACTCTTGGAGTGGGCGTCAGAGGTGTGAGAGGGAGGTGGGCATTATGCGCAGCTGTGATGACGCTACTGAAGAGTCCTGAACCCTGGCGCACTGGGCTGAGCATTGGAGGCGGCGTGTAGGTGGGCAGCTCGTGGGCTCCCAGCAGTGTCTCTCCAATGATGCGGGGAGAGCGGAGCTGGCTTTGGTACAATGTTGCTCCTGAGTGAGACGCATTCACATTGAAGGAAGGAGGTGGTATGAAGAGAGGCTCAGGCCTATGGCGATACTTTCTTCTTTCCAGGTGAGGTTTGGTGTGATCTTCTGGTTTACTCAATTTCGTACCAGACTGATGATGTGTTCTGATCGTTTCCTAAATATGAGTTTACAACATTTACAAGATGAGGCTTAATTTTTATACCCTAAATGACATTTCCCTCATGAATGTCCATCAGTGTATAGTGAATGGTTTGGTAGCTGAGGAATCAGCTTCTGAAGAACTGTAGGCATCATGAAAATTTCTCAAGGAAGAACCATTTACAGTATGTTGTACACAGCAGCCAATCAAATTCCAAAAGTCATATTTTTTAAACATCTTTGCAGATGAGATTATAAATGAGAAAACCTGATTAGTGGCTCTTTCTTTAGACATATTACATAAGGGCAGCTAGAGCTGGTAAAGTTCAATAATAGGCCGACTTCACAAGCTATTCAATACTACATCTGCTGCACTAAAATCCCGAGCAGTGAATCAGCCCTGCCTGAGTTCTACCCTGCTGGACTACAGAACAACTCAATCTTATATTATAGAGAGGACTAAATGTGGAGGCATGTGTAGTCCATCAGGGGAAAACCCAGGCAAGATTGACAACACTGCTTGGAATTTGAGAGCAGTAGAGACATTGTGCTGTCCGCTCACTACAGGGAGTTAGCTCACTGGATTTCTGGCAGATAAACAGCTATTTCAAAGAGACAAAACACGGCAAATGTGCATTCATTGCAGAAATGTACTGAATATATTCTTTTTTTTAATTTGCCTACACGCTTTAATTTTTTTATCTGATGGATGTTCATTGTAGAAAGTGACATTCAATCATTTACTTCCGATCATATCCTCCAACAATTTATCGAATTCCACTTCCCTATGTGTGGCATATCGATATATTGGGTTGTCAACTACAGATTACTTGTCACTATTGGGAGAGATCAATCAGAAAATAAATTGATCATTTATCAAAACATGTTTGACCACATTAGATTACCCTGCCCACACGGTGGTGCACTGTTGTGTGATTTGACTTCAGAAAGAACAGCGTTGTCATCTTGTTAAAGGAAGTGCAAGAAAAAGGATTTATCGGCAGGATTGACAGGCAATAACTATGTTTTGGGGGGACTCTGAGCAGCAAAAGCTGCTGTGTTAATATTATTAAGAATCTGAAAAATAAAAGTCACTTTTGCCCAAATCTAATTCCTATAGTGCATTACATTTGGAATATGACAAAATATTAAGCATGATGTCTTCACGGGCAAAGTCAAGTCATATTTTTAGATGTGGCAGTTGTAACATTTCTTCAGGCATAATTTAAATGGCAAAAATAGGTCTAAAAGTCACACAAATAACAGACAACACAAAGAAGCAGGCAGGTGGAAGCACTCACAGAAGAGGCGCATGAGCTGACCACTTTTGGAGAGGACGGCGGGGTAAAAGTCATCCTCGTTAGGATGGGCATTTCGTCATCGGATGCACAGCCCTTGAGCTTCTCTGCTTTGCTGACGGGCTGTGCATTAGGCTCTGGAGGCGCAAGCTTTACAGGCACAGAGACAGGCATAACGATGGGGGTGAGGTCCTCCGCCTCGCTAGACTGCGACTTCTCCCCTTCCTCCTGTATGGATAATTACAAACGTTCAACCTGGAACACCTTCTGTCCTCGACTGCAACCTTGTGAGTAAAACCTTCATGCAAGAATCGCATTAGTACCACTGGGCCTCAGGACCAAACATGTCTGAAATTGGAACTGTAACTTGTAACTTACGGAAGTCAGGTTCCATTGCAGTATGGGAGAATAAAAGGAAGAATCTGATTGGTTCCTGTGGGAAATAAGACTATTTATTTCAGACACTCGTGAGTCATGAGGCCCAGAATATTAGCAGCAGTGGAGCATTTCATGCCATTGATAAAGAAGCTATATCATACTCTAGACCAACCTTTTTCCACCTTTCCAACATAGAGGAACCCTTGAAATAACTTTCCAGGCTCAGGGAACCCCTGCTAAAAATTACTTTACCTACAACTTATAATAAATTAGTGTGATAGTCAGTGAGAAGAATGCTCCTTACACCTGTGGTCATTGGGAAGAATTACCCCCTTACAGATAGCTAAACAGATCAATGTTGTCAGTGGGAACTTATTTTAAAGGCAGAAATTGCTCAGGTCTCAGGGAACCCTTAGCAACCTCTAGACCAGTGATGGCGAGCCTTGGCAATAGGGTTGTCCCGATACCACTTTTTTAGGACCGAGTACAAGTACCGATACTTTTTTTCAAGTACTCGCCGATACCGATTACCGATACTTTTTTTTAATGTCACGTGACAGTGTTTTTTTTTATTTTAACAATGCTTTCTTTTTTTTCTTTTTTTTAGGGGGGGGGGAGGGGGTGAACAGCGTCTGTGTGTTTTTTTTATTTACATTTTTATTACTTTTAACAATAATATTTTTTTTTATTATTTATTGCAATATGTGTTTTTTTTCTTTAATCAGCTCTGTTGGGGGGCTTTGTGAGATATCAGGGGTCTTAACCGACCCCTGATATCTCCCCCTTGAGACAGAGAAAGAGACCGAGGATAGAGATTCCCCAGTCCCTTTCTCTGCAGCCTCAGCTGCACTGAGAATAAATGGAGAGAAGACAGCGGCTCCTCTCCATTCATAAACTGAGACATCGTAATCACAGGAGATTACAATGTTTCAGTTATGTGAATGGACAGAGTCAGCTGACTCTGTCCAATCACAAAGGAAGGAGGAGGACATGGAGAGAGAGACAGCACAACAGAGGGGGACAGCAGAACGGAGGGGGACAGCAGAACGGAGGAACGGAGAGGGACAGCGGAGGGGGACAGCAGAATGGAGGAACGGAGAGGGACAGCGGAGGGGGACAGCACAACGGAGGGGGACAACAGAATGGAGGAACGGAGAGGGACAGCGGAGGGGGACAGCACAACGGAGAGGGAAAGCAGAACGGAGGGGGACAGCAGAACGGAGGGGGACAGCAGAACGGAGGGGGACAGTAGAATGGAGGGGGACAGCAGAATGGAGGGGGACAGCAGAATGGAGGGGGACAGCAGAACGGAGGGGGACAGCAGAACGGAGGGGGACAGAGGAAGAGAGAGGGACAGCGGAATGGAGGGGGACAGCAGAACGGAGGGGGACAGCAGAATGGAGGGGGACAGCAGAACGGAGGGGGACAGAGGAAGAGAGAGGGACAGCGGAATGGAGGGGGACAGCAGAACGGAGAGGAACGGAGAGGGACAGCGGAGGGGGACAGCACAACGGAGGGGGACAGCACAACGGAGGGGGACAACAGAATGGAGGAACGGAGAGGGACAGCAGAGGGGGACAGCACAACGGAGGGGGAAAGCAGAACTGAGGGGGACAGCAGAACGGAGGGGGACAGCAGAACGGAGGGGGACAGCAGAACGGAGGGGGACAGTAGAATGGAGGGGGACAGCAGAATGGAGGGGGACAGCAGAATAGAGGGGGACAGCAGAAAGGAGGGGGACAGCAGAAGGGAGGGGGACAGAGGAAGAGAGAGGGACAGCGGAATGGAGGGGGACAGCAGAACGGAGGGGGACAGCAGAATGGAGGGGGACAGCAGAACGGAGGGGGACAGAGGAAGAGAGAGGGACAGCGGAACGGAGGGGGACAGCAGAACGGAGAGGAACAGAGGGGGACAGCGGAACGGAGAGGGACAGCGGAGGGGGACAGCGGAATGGAGGGGGCATGGAGGATGCGGTGACAGTCAGCAGTGATCTGTGTGGGGTGTTACAAGCACCGATCACTGCTGTATGTCACTAAAGCAGCTGAAAGCCGCGGGGGGGAGAAGCTTGTAACTCCCCCACGCGCCGATCACTGCTGACTCTCAAGGTATTGGGGGAAGCATCGGGAGCATTTGCCCGAGTACAAGTACTTGGGCAAATGCTCGGTATCTGTGCCGATACCGATACAACCCTACTTGGCAAACCATATTCTTTGGAACTACATTTCCCATGATGCTCATGCACTCTGCAGTGTAGTTGAGCATCATGGGAAATGTAGTTTCAAAACATCTGGGGTGTCAAGGTTTGCCATCACTGCTCTAGAGGAACCCTAGTTGAGAAACCCTGCTCTAGACGTAGCATTTTATTTGGAACCCTCCCTACATTCAAATGTATAAACAGGAGCATGGCCATGTTTTCTGGACAACTCTGTCAACTGTACAGGCCCTGACATGGTCACCCTCTCTAGCATCCACATTTCTGTCTCTATCCCTCTTATCTTTATCTCCCCTTTGTCTCTTCCTGTAATTTTCATCTTGTGAAAATTCAGCTTTTCGGTTATGAAGGCCAAGTCCCCCCAAAACGATATGAATATGTGAATACCTGCTTAATTTCATACATCTCTTGGGGACTTGATGCCAAGATCTCCATACCCCAAAGCAAAAATACCAGGTTTAGGTGCATTTAATGTAACCAATCTCTACCCTCTACCCCTTACTCCCACCTTGCCAATTCACCCCTGTAAAAGTGCTATATAATGTATTCCTATTGTCTCACCACAGAACTTCTGTACAGTGGGAATCTTTTTTAAATTCTAAATCACTAGCTCTGCAGAGAAGTAGAGTCTGTGTACTATGCATGAAAGATTATCTACATCTCACACCCATTAGAACGTATGCTATTATTTCTGCTACTTCTTTCAGTAAAATAATGTATAAAAAATAAAAAATGCAGCAGCATTTTAGTAATGGGTGCCACAATACTGTTATGCCGCATACACAAGATGGGAAATTGGGCCGGCAAAAGACCGATGAGAGCTTTTGGTCAGAAAATGCGACCGTGTGTATGCTCCATGGGACTTTTGCTGGCCGAATTTCAGCCAGCAAAAGATTGAGAGCATGTTCTCAATTTTTCGGTAGGAAAAAGTTCCTATCCGAAAATGCGATCGTCTGTAGCAATTCCGACGCATGCTTGGAAACAATTTGACGCATGCTCGGAAGCACTGAACTTCATTTTCTCGGCTCGTCGTAGTGTTGTACGTCACCGCGTTCTTGACGGTCATAAGTTCAGCGAACTTTTGTGTGACCGTGTGTATGCAAGGCAAGCTTGAGCGGAATTCCGCCAGAAAAGCCATCATATCTTTTTCCGAACAAATTCCCGATCGTGTGTACGCGGCATTATAGTGGTAATTCGTAAGCATTCTGATGTAGAGGTAAACATACACTATATGGCCAAAAGACTATGGACTTTCCCACTGATAACAAGGGACATTAAAAGGGGCCTTCAATGCCAAACTAAAAGGTCTGCTTTTTTGTAAGAATCCCGCCTTCCCCCACCCCACCTACCAACTCAAAAGGTTTTGTAATTAAACAGATCACTTGGGGAAAAAAAACGACTTACCTCAGCCATGGCCTCCAATGCTTCATGTAGGCATGGGTGAGGTCACCATGCCTTCCTGCAGAGTTGGGAGCTTGACATCCCACAAGAATGCACTACAGCCCATTACAAGAGTGCATTCTGGTGGGATTTTGATCCCTGGAGGCAGTGGGGAGACAGTAATGTCACCTGTGCCTTTCAGAAGCGTCACAGGCTAGGGTTGAGGTCATTTTTTTTTCTGGGAGATCTGTTAGCTTACAAATGGGGGCCAGATGTGGCCCTTTGCTTGCCTTTATCTGGTCCTGGGGCCACTATTCCACCAACTGACAGCAATGATGGGGCACTATTCCGCTTACTGACACCATCAATGGGGCAACCTTTCTTCCCATTGATACCAACAATGGGGCGCTATTCCTTCTATTAAAACCAATGATGAGGCACTGATATCGGGATATTTTCTACTCCCACTGGCCACAGTCCAGCCCCCCCAAAGCCTGAAAGACAGTAACTGGCCCTTTGCTTAGATAGTTTGGAGACCCCTGATTTAGATAAACACCATCATCTGTATAAGCACACTCACTGCAATATATTCAGATTAAAACAAATATACTGAATAATGAATGTAATGAAACCATGTCATCACGTTGCAGGATGTCAAGAAATATTTCAAAATGCCCCACATTCTAAAATAATCAAAGAATGTCGTAATTTCCCAAGTAACATGACATGCATACTTTCAAACAAAAGCGACACCTGGACATGCAAGTTCAACAAGACACTTCCAGTAGTTTTATATAACGATGTCTACATACAAACTATAATGACATAGCAATAAGCAAGCACACAGCAAGCAAGCATTGCTATTAACTCCTTCACTGCTGTGTTGAAGAAACCATCAAGTGAACTTATTAAGGTGAATCTCTCTGTAAGCAAGTTCATGGTGATGCTGAGCAGATGGAGACAATATAAGGATCCATTTTACTGCCGAAATTCATGCTGCCTCTACTGACCAATTATCTGAAAAAATAAGTGGTTTTGGCCTCTTTTTATGCAAAGTATATCTATCCGTTCCTTAAACACGTTGGATCAAATACAAAAAAAAACTTCACGTGTCTCAAAAGCTCCAAACCTCTGAGGTGCACTAATATGTTTATGAAAATAACAGATTTAATGCCCAACTTTAAAGCAAAATGTTCCATGGGAGCACTAGTGTATGCCTGTCCACTGAAGAGAGCAGAGCATACTATGTAGTATGATTACCCCGTATATAACCTAGAAGCAGGGCCGGGACAGGGGGGGGTTTGCCCCGGGCGCAGGTGTCATGTGAGGTGGGGGGGCGCCACTTTGAGAGTTCCTGCTGCTACAAACTGACAGGGGTAGTGACAGCAGCATCACTACTTCTGTCAGATTAGTGTGGGATATCATAAGCAGCTTAGCGCGGGATGTCACAAAGCGAATCTGGTGAGCAGTAGAGAGCCAGGGGGGGGTGCGGCCTGTGCTCTCTCTGCCCTCCAGCTCCTCCTCCTGCTGCTGATTGCTCCTGCATTGAGACTGTCAGATCAGGACTGTGCAGGGTTTGCAAACCTGTAAAGCCCCTATCTGATAGTCAGTGGTGTCCCCACCTGCCATTCTATACCCAGCAGCTGGAGCCAGCATCTCTCCCCAACGACTCTAGGCAGAAGTGTTAAATGTTTGCGTGACCTAGGTTCCTCCTCAACTCTGGAGAAGGAGAAGCCGAGGGAGAAGGACATCACACAGCCATCTGCCGCGCTGTATCTGGGGGATTTGTGCTAGTAAGGGAATTTCCTTGTTGAAGGGGGGTTTGTGTTAGAAAGAGGATTGGGGGGAAGATTTGTGCTAGCTGGGATGAGAATTTGTGCTAGGAGGGGAAATTCAGGGGGAGATTTGTGCTTGGAGGGTGTATTTGTGCTGGTGGGAAGATTCGTGCCTGTGGGGAAATTTGGGGGGGGGGTGTATTTGTGCCAGGAGGGGGGATTTGGTGGGGAGGTGCTTTGAGCTAGGAGGAGAGGAGACATTTTTGGCAGGGATTTGTGTTATGAAAGGGGATTTGTGCTGGGGGAGGATTTGTGCTCATGGGGAAATTGGGGGGAGGATTTGCGCTAGAAGGGATGATTAGGAGGATTTGTGCTGGGGGGAGGATTTGTGCTCATGGGGAAATTTGGGGGATTTGTGCCGGGGAAGGATTTGTGCTCAGAGGGAAATTTTGAGGGGCAGAGAATTTGTTCTAGAATAAGATAAGATAAGATTGGAGCTGGGAAGGGGGACAGGTGTCAACATTTTGTGCTGGGAGGGGGGATTTCAGCAGGGGTGGATTTGCACTGGAGGTGGGGGGGGGGGATTTTTGTTTGGGGAGAATTTTGGCTTGCAAAGGAAATATATGCTTAGGGGGTTAGTGTGCAGAGTAGTGCTTAAAGAGATTTATCCTGACACAAAATGCTCATAAATCTTGGGGGGGTGGGGGGGGGGGGAGCAGTTTGGCATCTTTGCCCTGGGCGCTAGATGACCTTGTCCCGACACTGCCTAGAGGTGTGGATCTTTACCAGCTACTAGCAGCCATGGTCACAACAAAAGGTGACAAACACATAGGGGGCCATTTATAAAGCAGTGGTATGGCCTTAAAATGGAGCATTTATATAACAGCAGTGTGCATTACAAATGTTCCCTTCGCTTTCCTTGCTGTGGGACTCTGAAGGTCCTCATTCATTTTAATGAATAGGGGGGGAATAAGTGCTTGGAGGAGGAGAGCCCTGACATGACCTATCAAAGTCATGTGATTGAGATCCTCCTATCACGGAGTGTTCTCTACAGCGTTACGCAAAGAACACTATAGAAGACACACCGCTGCCTGCATTTTATGAGTGATTCATAAAACACAAACACAGTATGAAGCAAACACTGTGGTGTTCTGATGATAGCAAGATCTGCTCTCTCAGTGGATATGTGAAGCAAAAGTAGGGCTTTGCTTTAAAACTATGTTACTCTACAGAACATAGAAAGAATGAGAGAGCCACACTAGAGTCAACAGTCCATCGTAAAGTTTAATCCACAGAAAGAGACAACGTGTTTCGGGGGCTCAACAACCCACCCTCCCTTCATCAGGGCTTGTAAAATGATAGTGAATCTGTGAGAAACAGTCAAGGACTGTAGTGGTGGAGAGGAGACGGTTTGTACACCACCATGGAGGCACCTGAAACTGAGCTCTCAAAATGCATTGGATTTCTTTGTGGAATAAACTCTATGGTGTACTGTTGACACTATTTTGGATTTCTCTTGCTCCCTATATTTTAGAGACTTCCTTTTTTGGGATACTAATTCCTTAACATTATACAAAACAATACAGCATACTACAGAGTTCAGCACACCTATACCATACATAACGTTACTCTCCGGGGACAGGGAAAGACACATGGTTTTACTGTGCGCAAATACCTTACTAAGAAAAGGAAGGGGCCAAAAAATCTTTTTAAGGTCTTCTCCAATCCCCTCTCCCTGATCATGAAGGCATTCCTCCACTCAAGGTTAGATTCAGCGTCAACATATTAATGTATATAATTTGGGATCTGCTGCATGACCAAGCATTTTACTTTTGCTGTCCGATTCACGTTAAGGTGTCCTTCAACCCAGTTGCAATGAAGAGGATAGCTGGAGAGAGCAAACACAAGGACTAGGGCATGCTGTCACCTGTTTGAGGGCCGTGTTGGTTCTCACCCCACCATGCGACCTCAAGTGGCCATTCAAAGCTGGCAGGCTTCTGAACTCCTTAAAGCACACGGAGCATGGGAGCGGGGTTTTGGACATCCTTTTTCATCAATTCACAAAATGAAAAAAAAAAAACATTATAATTACCACATTAGGAGTAAAATACCAAGAATGTCGCTTCTGACAAATGGCAAAATGCAATGACTAGAGTCACAAATAACACTTCAGTAGTTTTTTTTAATGACATTTAAAGAGGTTGTTAACCTTCCTGTGTAATTTGTACCTATAGGTAAGCCTAGAATAAGGCTTACCTATAGGTACTGTAAATATCTCCTAAACCGTTTAAGAGATATTTACTGTATATTGTGCCAATGATGTCATCGGCGCATGCGCTCTGAAGGGACGTCCGCCCGCGCCGTTTCTTCAGGAGCATGTGACTTGACCGGTGACGTCACGCCACTCCGGCCAGTCACACAGCCGGAGTCCGCGGCCCCAGAAAGGAAGAGGGCCGAAGACGGATGCGGCCTGCAGTGGGGACGGCACAGTCTTCGTTTGCAGGTAAGTGTCACATAATGTGCTACCCTGTTTCCCCGAAAATAAGACCTAGCGTGATTGTCAGTGATGGCTGCAATATAAGCCCTACCCACCAAAAAAGGCCTTCCCTGTTTCCTGGAAAAAAAGACCTACCCTTAAAAAAAGACCTACAAGGACTTTAACTAAGGCTTATTTGGGGGGTAGGGCTTATATTGCAGCCATCACCGACAGTCACGCTAGGTCTTATTTTCGGGGAAACAGGGTAGTATGCAATACATTCTAGCACAATATGCGTTTACTTTGAAGAAGAAAGGAAGAATAACCCATCAGGGTTATGGGGTTAATGTGAGTACACATTTTGAGGTATTTTGGCCTAGCTTAAAGAGATCCTAATCCAAACATGCCCCCACGAAAGTGACAGCGTTCAGGACTGGTGACTGACCGCTCAGAACTGCGTCACATAAGGGATTTGACATGCTCCCTCATACTCAAGGCTGCAGCGGTGTGGGGAAGGAGTGTGGCTTGGTAAAAATAAATGCTTGGAGGAGGAATGGGGCTTTATGAAGCCTCGGTCACTTTGCATTAGGCATAGCTCCCAACTGTCCCTGATTTCGAGGGACTGTCCCTGATTAGGAGCAATGTCCCTCTGTCCCTCATTCCTCCTTATTTTGGTCTGATCTATATAGATGTATATAAAATGCACTTTTTATCTATCAAAAAGTGTTTTCCAGTGCTAAACCTTTCATCTGATTTCTAAATTGCTTCATTTGTAAATTCCAAAAGCCAATATAAAGGAATAGTAGTGGTAAAAAAAAAAGCGCTTGTGGGATTAACCAATCTTGTTTTTTTGTACAATTCTCCATTAAGGAGGATTGGCAAGGGGGCGTGTCCTATGCCTGCATAATTTTGCTGATAGGTGTCCCTCGTTCCCTTCTCAAAAAGTTGGGAGGTATGCATTAGGCTTGGCTACTGAGTCACTGATTCAAATCAGTGACTCAACTCACTACAGAGTTTGAATGAATCAAACCATGAAAGTGAATCTGATTCAATTTATTGTCAAAGATCCTCCCCTTTCAGGATTAGTAAACGAGGGAGCTGAAAACAGCAGCCTCAGCTTATAATTTGTAAAATGAGCTATAACATGATTAGCTGGGTGAGCCATCAAGAATCCAAGTCTCTGAATAAATCACAGAGCACACAAGATTTCTTTTGTATCATCGTGTGAGGCAGGCAGCTTCAAGACTGAGTCTGCGAATGACTCAGAGAGCTCACAAGAATCAAGATTCTGTTTTGTAACATGAGCTGTGTATGTGTGAGCCAGCAGCATGACTCTGAGTATAAATGACTCCGAGTCTCAGAGCCCATAAGATTCATGAGCTGTGTGAGGGAACAAGAAGTCTCTGAATAAATCACAAAGAGCACACCATGATTCTGTTTTGTATCATGAACTGTGTAATGCCGCGTACACACGAGCGGACTTTACGGCAGACTTTGTCCTGCGGACTTTTCGACGGACTTTACGACGGACTTTGCGAATGAACGGACTTGCCTACACACGATCAACCAAAGTCTGATGGATTTGTATGTGATGACGTACGACCGGACTAAAACAAGGAAGTTCATAGCCAGTAGCCAATAGCTGCCCCAGTGTCGGTTTTTGTCCGTTGGACTAGCATACAGACGAATGGATTTTTCGACCGGACTGGAGTCCATCGGAAAGATTTGAAACATGTTTCATTTCTAGGTCCGTCAAACTTTTGGGGAAAAATAGTCCGCTGGAGCCCACACACGAACGAATTGTCCGAGGGACTCCGGTCCACAGGACCAAGTATGCCGTAAAGTCCGGTCGTGTGTACACGGCATAAGGCTGCCAGACTCTGAGTCCATGAATGACTCACAGCCTAGAGAGCGCACAATGATTCTGTTTTGAATCATGAGCTGATGCAGATAGACTCTCAGGCTGTGTGTACTGAGTGTATCACGGGAGTGGAGTTCATGATCCTAGCTTAAAGCGTTACTAAACCCAGTAATATGAAAATAGTTCATCCACCACCCCACAGTGCCCACAGCTTATAAATCTTCTTTTTATTATCTTATCTTATTATCTTCTTTTTACATTAAAATACTGCCACTATATACCTTTTTGGCTGATCTGTATACCACGGTTACATGATAAACTGCACAGTTTCTCCTGTGCTGAGAGTTCAGGTAGGAGGAGATTTCCACTGCAGCCTATATACACACCCACACGTGTGATGTCATTATCATGTGACCTGGCTATCTCTGAGAACAACTAACTGTTCTCTCCAGCATAAAAGACACAACTGAGCATGTGCAGGTTGGCTACTCTGCCTGTGTTAGCTGGCCTTCCCCAGATAGACAGTGCAGGAGGGGGAGGATCTGTGCATACAGGATCAAACAGCCTTTTTACACAATGCAGAGGATTAACCCCTTGAGTTCCAAAGTGAGTAAAACAAGCATGCTATGCTGCAAATACAGACAGAGTTTACTGTTGTGGGTTTAGTAACACTTTAAGCTTAGTTTGGAGGAAATGAGTCCTGATTCAATTCAGTGATTCAAATAATTTTACTGAACTGAACTCTGTATGCTGGGACTAAGTTCTGGAGCAATTCTCCTACACGCATCTTCAATGCTCTGTAAATTGGGACTACGTTCTGGAGTAGTTCTTCTACACACAGCCTCAGCACTCTGTATTCGGGGGCTAAATTCTGGAGCAGTTCTACACACAGCCTCCGCACTCTGTAAACTGGGATTATGTTCTGGAGCAGTTCTCCTATACACAGCCTCCGCACTCTGTAAACTGGGATTATGTTCTGGAGCAGTTCTCCTATACACAGCCTCAGCACTCTGTATTCGGGAGCTAAGTTCCAGAGCAGTTCTCCTACACACAGCTTCAGCGCTCTGTAAACTGGGATTATGTTCTGGAGCAGTTCTCCTACACACAGCTTCAGCGCTCTGTAAACTGGGGCTAAGTTCCGGAGCAGTTCTCCTACACACAGCCTCAGCACTCTGTAAACTGGGGCTAAGTTCCGGAGCAGTTCTCCTACACACAGCCTCAGAACTATGTATGCTGGGATTATGTTCTGGAGCAGTTCTCCTATTCACAGCCTCAGAGCTCTGTAAACTGGGATTATGTTCTGGAGCAGTTCTCCTACACACAGCCTCAGCGCTCTGTAAACTGGGATTATGTTCTGGAGCAGTTCTCCTACACACGGCCTCAGAACTCTGTATGCTGGGTTTATGTTCTGGAGCAGTTCTCCTATTCACAGCCTCAGCACTCTGTATTCGGGAGCTAAGTTCCGGAGCAGTTCTCCTACACACAGCCTCAGCACTCTGTAAACTGGGGCTAAGTTCCAGGGCAGTTCTCCTACACACAGCCTCAGCACTCTGTATGCTGGGATTATGTTCTGGAGCAGTTCTCCTATACACAGCCTCAGCGCTCTTTATTCGGGGGCTAAGTTCTGGAGCAGTTCTCCTACACACAGCCTCAGCGCTCTGTAAACTGGGATTATGTTCTGGAGCAGTTCTCCTATACACAGCCTCAGAACTCTGTATGCTGGGATTATGTTCTGGAGCAGTTCTCCTATTCACAGCCTCAGCACTCTGTATTCGGGAGCTAAGTTCCAGAGCAGTTCTCCCACACACAGCCTCAGACCTCTGCATGCTGGGATTATGTTCTGGAGCAGTTCTCCTATACACAGCGTCAGCGCTCTTTATTCGGGGGCTAAGTTCTGGAGCAGTTCTCCCACACACAGCCTCAGAACTCTGTGTGCTGAGATTATGTTCTGGAGCAGTTCACCTATTCACAGCGTCAGCGCTCTTTATTCGGGAGCTAAGTTCCGGAGCAGTTCTCCTACACACAGCCTCAGAACTCTGTAAACTGGGGCTAAGTTCTGGAGCAGTTCTCCTACACACAGCCTCAGAGCTCTGTATTCGGGGGCTAAGTTCCGGAGCAGTTCTCCTACACACAGCCTCAGCACTCTATAAACTGGGGCTAAGTTCCGGAGCAGTTCTCCTACACGCAGCCTCAGAGCTCTGTATTCGGGGGCTATGTTCTAAAGCAGTCCTCTTACACAGCCTTAGTGCTGTCAATTGCATGGAACATTGTGACCCAGGAAGGAGCAGCAAAAAAAAAAAAAGAATTCGACACATCTGGAAGCGTCAGAATCTTCTTACTTTTCCCCCTTCAATGCTGCAAAATGTTAAAAAAATGTATTTCCCAGAAGAGCAAACAGCGTGTTCAAATAAATATAACGTTTGGTCTGGTGAGAGGATCTCTTTTAATGTTCATTTCCACACCCAGATCATTTTTAGTACCATACATTTGTAAATTTGTGACATAGCTTTTGGCTGATGCACATTTACACAATACCTTCACCTTCTAAATGTGAGCAGGAAAATACAAGACTGTCACAAACACGCGATTTTACCTGTTATCCGGAGAGACAGTCTGTGTCTTTCTATCTGGAACAAGCTATATTAAAAGGATAAAATAATATTCATGTCATTTGCGGTGAAAAATAAAATAGAAAAGTTATAGCAAGTTGTAGCACCATGGTGTTCTCTTTCAGCAGCCCTCTGCCCTTCAATGTTTTTTTGTCTAGAGCACCTCTGGAACTTGAGACCTGCAGCTCTCCTAAGGGATCTATTAATATTAAATATAACTTTTTGCTGAGTGAATAGGGCTGAAACAACTAATCGATTCATCGACAACTAATCGATTATGAAATTAATCGATTACTATTTTCATAATCGATTAATCGGCCAGCCGATTAGTTGGCCTGCATACAGAATGCATTATTTGTTTACATATCAGGAAATACAGTGCAGCACACATACAGCTCAGTACACCGTCCATACATGTCAGTAAGTGCCTGAGAACTTGTGAATTTGTGAGGAGCAGTGCCTCATGGGACATGTAGTCCTGGGCAGGAAGTGAGTGGTGCAGAAGTTTTCTTTACCTTGCTATTGGGGCACTCTATACTGTACTTAAAAAAAGCACTGTAGAAACAGATCAAAAGCAAACTGCATAGGTGTGTACCGAGCCTTATGCTGGCCAAATGGATCAATTTTCAGATGAAAATATTCAGACGAAAAATCTTTGCAGATTCGCTGAATTAAAGAATATTGTTTGAAATTTTCACTTGCTTTTAACATTCTGTTTTAAAATAAATGTAATTTCTAAACGAAATCCACATGCACTGTCTGAAAATTCCTTTGACCAAGAAGTTTTCTATTATTTCTAAATTTTCCCATCACTGTGGTTGAAAACGAACGTTCGACTTGACCCCCTAATGATTCGAAAATCGAAACAAACATTGTTTTTTTATGGCCAGCATATAAAATATTACAGTTCTGTTTGAAAATCTGCAAAACAGTCTAACTTTTTTTTCTTTAAATAAAAAAAGATCTGAGTCTGATGATATTTACCAGATTCAACCTCTAATAGAATATTCAGTATATATCTCCTCTGTCTGTTATTCTCAGAGTGGATTAGAGATTTTGCTCTCTAACCATATAGCTGGTAATTTATATTTACCACTGCATAGAGATATTTAAGGATAAATTGCCTTTTTTAAAAAAACTTTACATATTAACTAAATTATACATCACACTAATCAACTAATCAACTAATCGATTATGAAAATAATCGTTAGTTGCAGCCCTATGTGTGAATGTAGTGTATTATATTTGACCAGGACAGAAAAACACTCCTTTCACTTGGACAATTTCGGTGTTGAAAAATCCAGCAGCTAAAGTGAAGGCATCTTGGCCACCTGTCATAACCCAGCAATGCCTGCTGGATGGTCCCACACAGGTTCTCTTGAGCACCGTACTGCCTGCATACGCACCCCATAGAAGTGAATGGGGTTGCCCTACAAATGTGCCTAATAGATATAGTAGTGGCATGGTGAAAAGGAATTTCAGTGTGAAACTTACTGTATATTCAAACAGGTGTGCGGGAGGTGGCATATTGGTGTAGTTAGACCCCTACGTGATTCCCTTCCAAAAGTACAAATGTCAGTAAATCTTCCACATGGACATCAACACAAACAGTTTAGGTAACTAGGAATTATATATTGTGACAGGCAGACTGTGTTAACCTGAAATAGTGTTGGATTGGCGCTCAGGCTTCTGAATCCAAACCCAGTGGACTCCCACTGTGAGTGCGGGCTCGGGGTTAGAGCTCGTCTTGGCTCTACATATAGGATTGAAAAAAAGAAATCCTGGTCACCACACTACCAAGGATACCCAATGGTCAAACAAGTGAATGCAGCCTCAGCCTAGCTCTCTCCAGGCCACACCACCAACGCGTTTCGCCCTGCTTAGTTAGGAAGGCAAAAAGCTACTTTCACTTGTCTGAACATTGGGTTTCCTTGGAAGTGTGGTGACCAGGATTTCTTTTTTTCAATTGTATATGTAGAGCCGGGA
This sequence comes from Lithobates clamitans, assembly GCA_037952925.1. Lineage (NCBI taxonomy): Eukaryota > Metazoa > Chordata > Amphibia > Anura > Ranidae > Lithobates > Lithobates clamitans. Next base: position 278,570 of record JBBGZY010000315.1, read on the forward strand.
TGAGCGCTTACCCCGAGCCAGCACCCATAGTGTGAGTGCACTGGGTGTGAATACAGGGACCTTAGCGCCAATCTGAGATTTCTTCTTTTTAGGCGGCCTGGCTGTCACAGTGTTAAAGTGGTAAATGACACTGGCTTTTTGTTCACTTCAAACAGGTTTTGCATTCCTATTGAAGTCTATGGGAATGAAAAACCTGCTCGCCGGAGGTCACAAGGAGGTCAACTGTAAGTCAAATGCACCTGTCAATGAATTCTGGATGATATCAGAAGCATTTCAAACTGATGCCAAAGTAATGCTGTCTTCAGACAGTCAGGGATCTCCTGAGTAAGATATTGCAGCTAAGGTAGCATATAATAGGACATGGAGCATATTTCCACTCCCATCTGGTCTAAGGTTGTCTAACAAATAATCAAGAAGCTGGAAAACATAAATTGCCTATTCACATGTCCATATTGATATTTATATGCAGCAAAACACATGCATTTTGCCGCATGAATATAGATTTCAAGCAGAAATCTCATCCTTTCCTAAGGGGGTGGTTCACATCTCTCCAATGCAGTTTAATATGAAAGATAACTTCATGGGTCCATTCACACCTAGACATGTGCAATGCCACGCAACGCACATCGAACTGTGAATCCAGCCTTAATGCATTGTTGAATGAGTACAAAAATGTTCACGTTACATTATATATATTTTATATGTCACAATCTCAGTAAATACAGAGGATCAGGGGAACATTTTCCTGCAGGTCCTCCAATATGGTGTATCTGATTATGTGTGTGCAACGTTCCACTGTTGGTCCTTATGTGGGTGAGATGGGACAAACACTGCGTCAGTACCATCCATGATTTTTATCCTGGCCCATTATTTGTGTGCAGAGGTAGGCTGCTTAGCTTCCCCTGACTCATGGGACTAAACAGGCCTCCATTGAGATCAAAAACATCATTCAAAGATATCCCACTGTACCTGTGGCCAAGGTGTGGTAGGAGAGTGGTGAAGACCTTGGCTGCCAAGCATGTAAGGGCTGTCTGCAGTTAGGACTTGCTGGTGAGTAGTGTTGGCCAAAATCCCCAGAGCCTCCTGGTTGTAGTTGTTATCTAACTGGTCTGCACTGGGCATTGCCACTGGACTCTCCATGAGAACTGTTTGCCGATTGTCCATGTTATACTGTTTCTGTGGGCTGGCCTCCTGTTGTAGATGCTGCTGCGGCGTCAAGTTTTGTTTGTAAGGATGCCGAAGCGTCTGGGTGTTTTGATACACGTATTGTGGAACTGAGCCCAGCTGAATCAACTGCATGCTCTGGGAGGGGTCCTGCTGGTAATGATCAGCCTTTGCTGTACAATCTGAATTATATGACTGTTGCTGAAGCTGCATGTGATGTTGCTGAGGTTGTTGCATATTGTGATGCAGTTCTGCAGACTGTACAGGGTAAAACTGAGACATCTGACCAGAAAACTGCTGCTGCTGCCTTTCTTGCGTTAAAGGCCTCTGCTGTCCTGCTGGATGCTGCTGCATATAATACTGCATCTGCTGGGTTTCCTGTGGATGCTGCTGTAGTACCTGATGGGTTTGCACCTGTTGCCTGAACTGATGCCCCTGCTGCATAGACTGGGATGCCTGAGAGGAGGGCTGCAAATACTCGTAATAAAAATGTGACTGAGGCTGTTGCAGTGAATGCTTCTGAGGCTGATTTGCCAAGCCCTGGTGCATCTGCTGGGAGACCTGAGAGTACCTATCTAGGGTGCTAGGTTGCGTCTGCTCCTCGCCTGATGCCTTGAGCGACAACAGCTGCCTGAGTGTGCTGTCAGCGTCCAGAAGTGGCGACGGCTGGGGTAAACCCTGAGACATGGCATGAATCCTTAAATTCTGCCGTGCAAAAACTTGTGTGAAAGAGTCCAGTTTGTGTAAGGCCCCGCTGGTGGTTTTAAGGTGATTGTCGAGCTGAGGATAGTAGGAAACCTGATATCCATCATCTACGTTATTTTGTGGATTCCACTGCAAGCTTTGTTCAAAGCAATTTGAACTACTGTGGGCTCTACTGTGATTCCCAGACCCAGTGTTTGCCCACTGAGATGGCCTGGATACTTCCACTTGAACCCCTGAAGTGACATCTCTGGAGTCCTGAGATAAGTGGGGGGAGGAAGAGGATGACTCTGAGGCATTCATGTCTACGGAGTCATAGCTGTGGTGGAGCACCTGGTTGCTGGACTGATGTTGCATTTGTTGATAATACAAACTATCGCTGCTGTTGGATGCCAGGTAAGTCTTGTAGATCTGCTGATCTTCCATGGTGACTGGACTTCCCTGACTTGATGGCAGCAGCGCCCATATAGGAAAATGTCCCTGAGAGATATGAAAGTGGTAATAAAGAGTGCAGTCAAGTATTGAGCGTGCCCATTTATCTGGATGAAGGGCCCCTGGCAGTTATAAATACAGAAGATCTTCAGACAGGCAAAGCGAGGCATCTTCACTCAGTGGAGGACAGGACTTGGGCGAAATTATTGACTGATGCTCCATCTGAAAAGAGAAAACACATTTCTTTCAAGAAGAAGAAAAAAAAAAAAATATATAACATATAATGAAATAAAATAAAAGCAGTGCTCCTGACCAGTGGTCGCCAACCTTTCGGGCCTCACGGACCAATAAACTTATGATTTTTAATCCATATTTTTGGACCACTAACATGAATTTTACAAGCCTTATACACACAATGCTCCGGCTCTCTGCCCCACTCTGCATCCCACAGCTGCCTTACACAGACTCATCATTGTATCTCACCTCCTTATCCAGCCATGTGCTCCAGCTCCGTGTTCCCTCCCACAGTCTGATCAGCGCTGTCATTGGAAGTCCCTTCCCTTTTCACCTCCCGCTTTCTGCATTACTCCCGGCATCTCCCTCTGAGTGCACAGGAACTGGAACCCACAGAGGAGGCCTCGGGTATCAATGCGCGCTGACAGTATGAGCATTGAGAACAACACTGAAAACAACATTGGGTAGTATGCATCTATCACAACATTGATTTGCGGGAGAACCCCTGGGGGCCACCAAAATCTTCTTGTGAACCATCAGTTGGGTTTTTACAGCTGTTTGTATGCATGTTGGGCATCTCCCTCTTGAGTTCACAGGAGCCGGAACTCACAGAGGAGGCATCGGGTATCAATGCGCGCTGACAGTATTGACTGTCAGTGAACACTTAGAACAACACTAGAAACACAATTGGGCGGTATACATCTGTCACAATGTTGATTTGCGGCAGAACCCCTGGGGACCACAAACATTTTCTCGTGGACCATCAGTTGGGTTTTTACAGGTGTTTGTATCCATGTTGGGTTGATCCTTCTCACTTCCTGTCTTGATGACACCCTGGGCATTTCTGTGAACTGAACCTCCTGTTGCTACTCTCTGGAGTAGATTCTTCATATATTCTTTTGGAAAATCCACAAGAGCCTGCTGATAGTATAACTTGCTTCCTGTGAGTGAATTCTACATAGAATTAGGAAATGCAGTGCAAAGAGGGGAAACAGGGACTTCAGCTCACAGCAATACACTGGGGGTCACTGAAACTGATACTACCCAATGGGAGCACAGCAATAAGAAAATCCTGACAGAGATTCTAACTTCTTCTCCACTACATACTTTCACTCAGGGAAGGGTTACAACCTCTGTCGGGTTTTTTTTTTTAATCTCCAGTAGACAACCAGTAGAAAAGCACCTTCAGATCTGTGCATGAAACATAATAACAATATTACATGGCAAAGAATAAGCAGCCTCAAGTGCCTGCAGACCACACTGCTAGCTTCAAAGTGTCCCTGCTGATTCCCAAAAGTCCTTAGCAAAGTTTGCTTTTTTTCAGACAATACAAGAACATTGCACCCCAGTAATGATGCACCCAGGGCCAGTGCTACCACTAGGCAAACTAGGTAGCCACCTCGGGCGCACTGCTGCCTAGGGCGCCCGGCCACTGGGGTTCATACTCCCTTCTCTCTGCAGCAAGCGGTTAAGTCTCAGCATCAGCAGGCAGCCGCCGCTCCGTTCGCACATAGAGATTGATTTACTAAAACTGGAGAGTGCAAAATCTGGTGCAGCTCTGCATAGAAACCAATCAGCCTCCAGGTTTTATTGTTAAAGCTTAATTGAACAAGCTTAAATTAGAAGCTGATTGGCTACCATGCACATCAGCACCAGATTTTGCATGCTCCAGTTTTGGTAAATCAACCCCAAGGTGTCCGAGGCGCAGCAGCCTTATTCGACTCCCGAATGAATGGAAGCAAGCAAACATTCATTGATGGGCGCTGGTAGGCTGCATTGATGGGCGCAGATAGGCTGCATTAATGGGCGCTGGTAGGCTGCATTGATGGGCGCTGGTGAGGCTGCATTTAATAGGCGCTGGTAAGGCTGCATTTGACGGGCGCTGGTGAGGCTGCATTTGATGGGTGCTTCATTAAAATAGTGGGGTATACATGGGCAGGGCAAAGGGGGTGGAGTCAGGGGTGGAGCCAAGGGGGTGCAGGAAAATGAGGCTTCGTCTAGGGTGTCAAAAATCCTTGCACCAGCCCTGGTCATGCACCTTTCAACTAGTTGCCCTGGTTGCACTGTGTGATGTGGTCAATTGAACCCAGAAGATATTTGCAAACATTCAGGGGCTCTGAGAAGCCAATTACCAGGATCAAACAGTGTCACATGAGCAGGGCCATTGATAAGGCAATATAACTAGTCCTGTGGTAATGGACCCAGGCCTCATCAGCTAAACAGAGGGGCCGGGGCAGCTTTATTGTTCATTTCTGCTCAGATTAATAAATTGATTTTACTAGACCACACCCCCACTCCTACTTGCTTACCAGGGCTTAAGTTACATTTCCCTGGGCCCCATCACGTCAACAGGGGGACCAAGGAAGTGGGAGCAGAGGAGGGACATCTTTTTCATTTTCGAGGCATAGTGCATAACGTCAGTGCTGCTGTTCCACTGCACATCGGGGGGGCTCTGTCAGGAAGGCTGTACAGGGCCCCATGAGTTCTAACAGCAGCCCTGCACATGATGGTAGGGAGGAACACATTAACCCTGTGGAAGCTCTGACACCACCTGACAAAGAGCTTACACAGGGTTTGGACTCCAGGAGGAATGGTTGGTAAACGCAGGTGTGTGGAGGGAGGGATTGTCCCTCCAACAGAACCTGTCACTCTCCCTGAATAGACAAAGCAAAACCTATAAGTACCTTCGCCTTAATAAAAATTATTGCTCCGTGGAGACATTAAGCAACCAATCAGGCCCATTCAAGCTGTCATTTTGGACGGCTGTCCAGTTGAGACACTTCCTTGCGTCTATACCTAACTCCCAAGAGTTCTCACAACCTCTAACGACATTTGAAAACTACTGCTCGGAGGAGGGTGCACTCGCAAGAACGCTGTCGATAATGTATAACCTCCTCATTACCCCGACAGACGACACACATCTAACCTTTATACGTAAATGGGAGAGAGATTTGAGTTGTACATTTACATCGGACCAGATTCAACGTGTAGTAACTTTCTCGCTAAAATCCTCTATTTGTACAAAAATACAGGAAACTAATTACAAACTCTTGACAAGATGGTACCTAACCCCTCAAGCCCTACATACCTTCTACCCGAACACCTCGGCACTTTGTTGGAGATGTCGGACGGAAAGAGGCACGTTGCTGCACATTTTTTGGTCCTGCTCAAAACTCTCACATTTCTGGTCTACCGTTAGAGCAACCATCCAAAAATTTACGGAATACGATATCCCTAACGACCCAGCCTTTTTTCTGTTACACGTTAATACTATATCAACTAAAAGGTACAAAAAGTCCATTGTGCGACACTTAGTTAACGCAGCTAAATCTTGTATCCCACTATATTGGAAAAAACAATCTCCACCAACCGTGGCGGAGTGGGTTCGGAGGGTGGAGGAGATTAGTAGAATGGAGGATCTGGTTCTAACGGCGAGACACCAGCAGGAAAAATATACAAAGACATGGGCAATTTGGCAACAATTTATCTTATCCTCAGAAGGCACCACCCTTAGAACCGCCTAATAAGCTTACTTTTTCAGATAATGCTAAATCTGATGCTGTCCTGAATCAGCCAGAGCCCCCCCCCCCATCCCTCCCACCCCTTGCAGACTCCCCCCCCTTTTCTTTTTTCCGCCTCTTATTCCTTCCTTTATTTACCCCTTTATCTTTCCCGATGAATGTCTGTGATGTCCTCGGATGCCCTTCCCCTCTTGGGTACTGAGATTCTGCCCAGGTGGGATAGGAGGCGAAGGGAAACCAATAGAGAGAAATGCTAATTGTGAACTTTATCAGCTGACCTTCTACTGTAGGAAATATTCTAATATATAAGATTATCCAGGAAGGTAAATGAATATTCCTCTCTTTATTTTCAATGTATGTATGCATTGTACTGTATTGTAATGTCTCAGCCCATGTTGGGCATGTAAAAACATAAATAAAATCTATATTTGAAAAAAAAAAAAAAAAATTATTGCTGCGTTAAAGTGGTTGTAAACTGTTTACAACCACTTTATACTACAGGCAAGCCTATAATAAGGCTTACTAGTAGCTACACTGGATATCTCCTAAACCTACATGGTTTAGGAGATATCCCTGTATTTGCATGTGCCGACGTCATCGAACCCTGATGGGTGTTGCTTCCTCTTTGTTTCCCTGCAAAGGTAAAGCATAATGGGCTACTATGCATCGCATAGTAGCCCATTATGTGACCCTTACCTGCAGGAGAAGCCCGCGATGTCCCCATCTTCCTCGCTAGCAGCGAGCATCCATTCTTCACCCCTCTTGACTTTGTGACTGGCTGGAGTCGCTTGACGTCGCACGACGTCACTCCCGTGCATGCGCGCGAGAGCCGCCTTTGAAGGCATGACCCGAGCTAGAAACGGCACAGCGTGCCCTTTCTAACTCCGGCGCATGCACAGAAGAAATCGCCCTACGGCGATTTGCAAATATCTCCTAGACCGTGCAGGTCTGGGAGATATTTCAAGTACCTACAGGTAAGCCTTAATCTAGGCTTACCTGTAGGTTAAAGTGGTTGTAAGGGGTTTACAATCACTTAGTTATACTGTGCCGTTACCGGCGGCTCCCGGCCAATTACAGCCTCGGAGCTGCGATCCCCGGAAGGAATCCCCCCGGAGAGATGTCAACTGCCGGAGCGGTGAACGAGGACCGATGCGGGGGGTTCGATCTCAGGTAAGTAATTCATAATGAGCTAGTATGCTATGCATACTAAGCTCATTATACCTTTGTCTTGCAGGGTTTTTTTTTTTGGAATTTTTAAAAAGGGTTTACAACCACTTTAAAGCTTTCATAGTATTATATAGTATATACAAAAACAAAACATCTGAACAAAGTATCATGTTTATCACCTTCTCTTTTATTACTCTATAAAGATCACAAGTTCATCTCTATGTCGGTAACTTCTATTTATTCTTTACTTCCTTTCCAGGTAGAGTTAGCTATTTCCTATCATGTGACTTAAAGACGCGAAACATATTTAACCTCAAGACTTTGAAGAGAGACAGAAGAGAACTACAGGGTGTCTTTCATATGTGGGCGTGGGGGTTTCCCTTTAACCCTCTAGCTGCTGTGGTTATGCTCCCATTTCCTGCCCCATGTGGCCAAGCTTTCTTACATATCAACTAAACGTAAACTACAAGCTTCACTGAGTTCCCCCAAAACCCTATAGGTTCTGAAAATAGAGATAGAATTCAAATAGCATTCATGGTCTTCTATGTCCAGGAATATTGCAGAAATGTTGCCCAACTGTACATACCTCCCAACTTTCTGAGATGAGAAAGAGGGAAACCTTTATGTATTCAAGGAATGGACACCACAATACTCCACAACACACCGTTGTGCATTACTATGTGCTGCAAGTATACAACATTTAAGGTAGTCAATCGGTTGCAACTGATTCTAAAATAACATCATATTTGCGCAGTCTAAAGCAGGGTTCTTCAAGTCAGGGCACCCTTAAAAATTATTTTCAGTCTCGAGGCACCCCATTTTAATGCAGCGTGCACACAACCGTTTTATTTAGTCGGAATGAACTCTGACATTTTTTTCGGCGGAGTTCCACTGAAACGGACTTGCCTACACACAATCACACCAAAGTCCGATCGTTTAGAACGCGATGACGTACGACGGGACTAGAAAAAGGAAGTTCAATAGCCAGTATCCAATAGCTGCCCTTGCGTCGTTTTTGGTCCGTCGGAATATCATACAGACGAACGGTTTTCCCGATAGGAATTGATTCTGTTGGAAAGATTTAAAACATGTTCTATTTCTAGGTCCGTCAGAATTTTCGAAAGACAGAGTCCGATGAAGCCCACACACGATCGGAATGTCTGATGAAATCCGTCGGACCTTTTCTGCTGGAAAGTCCGGTCGTGTGTACGCGGCGGCATAAGGCTTACTCACTTTACTGCGTGTCAGGCAACACTCACGCAAAATCGCGCACGTTCCCTACACGATGACAAACGCACTGCTCTTTAGCAGATGATCAGGGGTGCCTGTGGCTGCAGGAGTAGCAACATGTTATATGTTCCCGAAGGTGAACTTATCCTTTCAAGTGGTAGAAAAGCCTATTTAAAAATGCTCTTAAAAAATATTCCCTTCCCCCTCCTCCTACCTATCCTGTATAAAAAAAAGATCTGTGTACTTACCTAATTTTAAGTCCGGTCACGTGATCCCATAGCACTGTGTAGGTGAGGACTCCACAATGGCGCTGAATTCTGGTAGCCATGAGGTCACCCATAGGCTCCCATGGCCCAGATGTTCCCTCCTCTCCTCTGCAGCAGCCACTCACTGACACAGGGGAGCTGGGACTGAAGGATCACATGGCCAGATTGCAGTTTACTAAAAATTGGTAAGTAAACATATTTTTTTACACAGGTTAAAGTGGTAGTAAACCGCTGCAGAACAGGGTGGATATAAATCAATGATTTTTTTTTTTTTAAATCTTATTTTTTTTATTTTAATTGACTTTTTTGATTGTTATAAAATGTATTTTAATTAAAATGCTTTTGGAGTAAAAGTCTATCTAAAGATAGTTGTCTATTTAATATACATTAATAATTTAGTTTATTCAGCATGAAATGGAGCTTAGTTATGTAGTATGAGGCTGTATATTCTGCAATATTGACATTTTTGGTAAACTCTTTCAATGAATCCAAGCTCTGCAAGCTGAGATAACACGCACTGCATTGATGCATTCACACTATTTCACAGTAACCATGAGATAAAACAAAGTTCAGGAATATTCCTTTATCCCACTGTTTTGCAAATCTATGTACACTACAAACTGTATGATTGAATCGGTTCTGATATCGCTGTTTTACTAACCTGACAGCTTATTATTCTAAATAAGAAACCTTCATTTTGTTTGCAAATATTAAAGATTCCAACTACCAGCAAGAGTAAGTTCTTACATTTAAAGAGCACCTGTCATTTCAGATCCATCATGGCAGCGCCTGTTAGGGGGCATCCAATCACCTGCTGCTGCCATGTCCCTCACCTTGTTGTGTCACTGCCTCATCACCATTAAAGTGAATAGGACTGTCGGTGAGTCAACAGCGGGTCAGAGGAGGAGCGGTTGTGGGGCAGAGATGACAGTTACTCTTTAAAAATTATGATTTAAATCGAGTTGATTTAAAGCGGTAGTAAACCCGCTGAATTTTTTCTTCTTTCCCTACACCTGTAAGGGAAAAGGCATAATGAGCTAGTATGCACCGCATACTAGCTCATTATGAGATACTTACCTTAGAACGAGGCGCCGGCATCTCACCCGGTTCACGCCGAGGGAGCTGACATTTCCCCTTGGCGTGTCTTCCGGGTATCGTGGCTCCGGCACTGTGAGTGGCCAGAGCCGCGATGTTGTCACTTTGGCGCATGCGCGTGTGAGACTTCTTTCCGGCAAGGTCCGGAGTTTGCCAGGCTTGCAGCCGAGAATCTCCTGTGCACAGTCAGCGGCTCATTGAAGGGGAATATCCCCTAAACCGTACAGGTTTAGGAGATATTTTTTTTACCTACAGGTAAGCCTTTTTATAGGCTTACCTGTAGGTAAAAGTTTTAAAAATAGGTATACAACCACTTTAAATCAAGTCTTTTTACTAGTGATTTAAATCAACTTGATTTACTGTAAAACAAATCTACCCTGCTGCAGAATAATAATAATACAAAAAAAATACCTGTAAGACAATGGCATAATGTGCTAGTATGCATCACATAAATGATGAAACACAGTAATACCTTGGTTTGAGAGTAACTTGGTTTGAGAGCGTTTTGCAAGACAAGCAAAATGTTTTAAATAAAGTTTGACTTGATATACAAGCGATGTCTTGATATACAAGTAGCGTCATATCACAACTGTGTATAAAAGAGAAGAGAGGCGCCTCTAATGCCGCGTACACACGAGCGGACTTCTCGTCAGACTGAACTCCGAAGGACTTTTCGACTGAGTTCCGACTAAACGGACTTGCCTACGCACAATCCCACCAAAGTCCGATCGTTTCGAACGTGATGACGTAAGACCGGACTAGAAAAGGAAGTTCAAAAGCCAGTAGCCAATAGCTGCCCTTGCGCTGTTTTCGGTCCGTCGGACTAGCATACAGACGAATGTTTTTTTCGATAGGAATCGAGTCCGTCTGAAAGATTTGAAACATTCTATTTCTAAGGTCCGTCAGATTTTTCGACATGAAAGGTCCGATGAAGCCCACACACGATCGGAATGTTCCGTCGGACCTTTTCTGCCGGTCGTGTGTACGCGGCATTAGTGTGGCAATACAGGTACATTTAATGAAGGTACAACATTTAGCAACATATTGCTACATATTGCTACATATTGCTACACTTAGAGGCGCCTCTCTTCTCTTTTAGGCGGTTTGCAGGCGTTATTGCGCTAAAAATATCGCCTGCAAACCGCCCCTAAACAACCTCCGCTGGCGCGCTGGCAGGAGAAGAAAAAATCTCCTGCAAGCTGCATCTTTGGAGCGGGGAAGGAGCGGTGTATTCACCGCTCCTAAACCGCTCCTGCCCATTGAAATCAATGGGACAGCGCGGCTATACCGCGGTAATACCGCGGCTATAGCCGCGCTATACGAGGGGTCTTAACCCTTTTTCGGCCGCCAGCAGGGGGGTTAAAACCGCACCGCTAGCGGCCGAATACCGCGGTAAAACAGCGCTAAAAATATCGCTGTTTTACCGCCGACACCCCCTACCGCCCCAGTGTGAAAGGGGCCTTATACTCTGGAGCACCTGCTGGATTTTGCTTCTAATCCTCTTGTGGAGGCTTCCAATTGTAAATGGACATTTTATGGTTACACAACCTATCATATTGCTATAATCTTTTTATATGGACTATAAACTGAAGGATGTATGAATAAATGGTTGTGGAACGAATCATTTGAGTTTCCATTATTTCTTATGGGGAAATTCGCTTTGATCTACAAGTGCTTTGGATTACAGGCAGGATTCTGGAACGAATTATGCTCGCAATCAAAGGTTTTACTGCACTTACTATATAAAAAATGGCAACAACTGTCATTTTATTCTCTAGGGTCTCTGCAACAAAATGTATAATGTTTGGGGGGGTTATAAGAAATTTTCTAGCAAAAAATAACAAAAATGTATAATGTTTGGGGGGGTTATAAGTAGTTTTCTAGCAAAAAAATACAGATTTAAACAAAAAGTGCCAGAAAAAGCCTTCAAGTGGTTAAAGCCTTGCGTCATATTACTCAGGGTCATGTATTAAAACTGACAGGATTTTTTTTTTTTTTTTAAAGCAACATGTCACAGGCTGGAATTCCCTTTCATAAAAAAAAAAACAAATCCTAAGAACTGTGAGACTTGTCGGCATTAGACAATCCACCATCTGGCCGCAGTTCAGCCTCCTATCACAGAGTGTTGGCAGTTCCTGAGGTTCCTCCGGCACGGCCTTCTCCAGAACACACACACCTTCACACGGCCTGCCTATGGATTCCATGGAAGAGGCTGATAATATTTACTTTTGCAAACCACAGAAATATTTACTTCTGACACTTCCTCTTCGAATTTCCGCTGCTCAGGCCCCGCCTTTCCCTCAAAGTCATTCGTGTCATTCTTTCCATTACATAATCAGAATGAAAGGACCTTTCTACTTTAACCGAAGGTTTAGCCAGTCCTCGCCTCAAGCTGAACTCCAGGCAGATCATAAAACACACCAATGAATGCAGCTATGGATATGTTTTTGAAAAAAATCATTAGGGATCCATTCACAGGACTGTGCTGGGGTGTCACCGCAAAGTAATAGTGTGGATTGGCCCTTAAAGCGGAGGTCCGCCCACCGCTGAGAAAATTAAAAGCCAGCAGTTACACATACTGCAGCTATTGGCTTTTAATAATCAGACACTTACCTGTCCTGGAGTCCCACGATGTCGGCGCCGTAGATGATTTTTCCATCAGCTGCCGCCGCCATTGCCAGTAAGGGCACCCGGCAGTGTAGCCTTACAGCTTCATGCTGGGAACCCTACTGCACATGTGCGAGGCCCCCTCTCTCCGACTGGCCCAGCAACAGGGGGAGGAGGGAGCCGAGCCGTGACGTCAAGATCCGCGGCTGTGACTCCCGGAAGTGGGAACAGGATACCTGTCAAAGACACCTGTCCCCCCCCGAAAGGTGCCAATTGTGAGAGGAGACAAATGAGCGAAAGTTCCACTTTTGGGTGGAACTCCGCTTTAATTCTTTTTTTTCTTTTTTTCTTTTTTTTTAGGATATGTTTATTAGACTTTTATAAACATTACAACAACTACTAAAGCTGAGTAGTAATAAAACAAAGCTTGCCAAACATGGCAGTATACCAAGACGCAGCTAAGCCAAGTGCAGACAGAAAAAGGTGATATCTATACCAATTAACATCACTGATTAATGAAAGACCAAAATGGTCACAAAGCCCGTCATACCAAAGTAAGAAGCAAAGGACATAGAAGTAAATATACACATAGACTATATAAGTATAATGGAACCTCGGTTTGCGAGTAATGTGGCTGTATTTCTAAAATTCCTAACTCGGTTTGCGAGTGTTGTCTCGCAAAACTAGCAGGATTCAGGCCAAAAGTGTGTGCAGTGCCGCTTTTGGCCTGAGGTGGGGGGGGGCGCCGGAGCCGAGCAGAGCCGAAAGTTGCCGATCGGCGCCGTTTGGAAATGCACGTAAAGGTTCGAGGACAGTTTGGCTGACCTTGGCAAACCTCGGAAGGGCTCATGAACAGAGTCTTTCCCAGGTTTGCCGAGGTCCGCCGAAGTGTCCCTCGGGCCTTTTCAGCCGTTTCCCAGGCTCTCCGGCGCCCCCCCGCCTCTGGCCGCATGCGGTATTGCATCCCATTGAAGTCAACGCGGAACAAATTATTTTCGTTTCCATTGACTTCAATGGGAAAACTCCCTTTGATATGCAAGTACATTGGATTAGGAGCATAGTCCTGGAACGGATTATGCTCGTAATCCGAGGTTCCACTGTATACACTATATTACCAAAAGTATTGGGACGCCTGCCTTTACATGCACATGAACTTTAATGGCATCCCAGTCTTAGTCTGTAGGGTCCAATCCCAGTCTTAGTCCGTAGGGTTCAATATTGAGTTGGCCCAGCCTTTGCAGCTATAACAGCTTCAACTCTTCTGGGAAGGCTGTCCACAAGGTTTAGGAGTGTGTCTATGGGAATGTTTGATCATTCTTCCATAAGTGCATTTGTGAGGTCAGGCACTGATGTTGGATGAGAAGGCCTGGCTCACAGTTTCCGCTCTAATTCATCCCAAAGGTGTTCTATAGGTTTGAGGTCAGGACTTTGCTTTGTGCACTGGTCCAAATCATTTGTTGGAGGGGGGATTATGGTGTGGGGTTGTTTTTCAGGGGTTGGGCTTGGCTCCTTAGTTCCAGTGAAAGGACTCCTAAGGTGTGAACATACCAAGACATTTTGGACAATTTCATGCTCCCAACTCTGTGGGAAAAGTTTGGGGATGGACCCTTCCTGTTTCAACATGACTGCTGCTCCAGGTCACATGCTCAAAATAAAAAAAATTTAGAATACAGAGTAAAAATAAATAATATATTTGAAATCAAATCTTTAAATCTTTTTTGGCAATAACATGGTGTGGGCGGATTTCCAGTCATAGGCTGTGTCACGCCCCTCCAGCCTATATCTTAAAATATGAGGGAGGTGAAGCCTCCATCAATCTACATGTAATTTACTGCCCTCATTCTGTTTAGCTGGTTAGTGGGCATAGAGGAGGAGGGAGGGAGTGGACTGTCATTTATGACTGTGTATACGCCCACATGTGTGACTCTATAGTCACATGGGCTGCTCAGATGTGATAGGGAGGAAAAGCTCAGCATAGAAACTCACTGAAAACTGAGCATGTGCAGAGTTGCCACCGCAGCTGCAAAATCCTTAGTTGAATTGGGGACATGAACAGAAGGGGGAGATAGAGAGCACCAGGATCAACCAGGTATTTTACAGAATACAGAAAACTAATCTCATAGTGAGTATGACCAGCATGTAATACACCATTTATTGATATTTTTTTATGATGTGGGTTTAGTGACACTTTAATGGCGGCCCAATGCACTTTGCTAATGCATGTGTGTTTTAGTGCACCACAAAACAAAACATAATTTACTGCCATGTAATGCATTTTAATAAGAGGTACATGTGCTTCTTTAGTTTGATCTCTGTGTGCTGGGCAATTCTTCCAATTGAATGGGCTGTCTAACGCAACGTTTGTAAACTGCCCCTTAAAACGCACATCTATGCACATGTGTTGCTGATGATTGGCTGCTATGGCCAATACTGCCACAACATGAAACGTGGACTCTATCGGCGCATTTGTCTCACTGTAAGGCTGAGCAAATAAGCTGGTGAGTTGGAAGTAAGGAGGGAGAGTGGATGCAAGCTGATCCCCTGGCGGCAGAGGTGTTGTTTTTTGTCCATAGATGTCAATAGGTGATTTTACCCATAGGTGCAGCAATTTACATTACTATATTTGAAAGTGGGAACGTCAATGCCATGTGCAGGGTGTGTACATTTTTTCTTTCTTGAGCATAATACATCTTTGTAAATATATGTTCTACCAAAAATAAAACATGCTCACAATTACCGCTGAGACCAAAGTTCATGTGGTCTTACTTTGAGTGTGCAATTAAGAAGCACGAACATTTATAAATTCAATTCAATAAGAATGCCAGAATAAAAATATAAGTAAGAAAGTAAGAAAACCCAGTTCGTACATGCACAAAATAAGATCTAAATAATATACAATACATACATACTGTATATTGTACACCAGGGGCATCCAACCTGTGGCCCAAGACAGCTATGAATACGACCAACACAAAATCGAAAACTTACCTAAAAATGTTGATTTTTTTTTCCATTTAATTTTTTGGAAAAATTTACCGAACACATGTGGTCAAAGAAAAATTTGACGGTGTCCCTTGTTGTGGAAATTTTATGAAGATGTATTTAATATGTATTGTCATAGTGTCTCCCAGTGTTAGTTCTCCCGCAACCCGTTCTAAAGAGCTGACTGGGGCAAACTGACGCTGGTTGAGATCCATTTGGTAGTGAAAAGCTCCTTGGGGATGTAGAGAAGTGCAGAGTGGGGGATATGTCCGCCAGCAAAGGGCCCCTGTGCGATGCACAGAACGATCGTCTGGGGGGATGTGTTCGCTCTGCAAAGACATTATCGCTTTAGCGGATGTGCGCTCGTGTCTCCCCTGTGTGCCTGATCAACATACTGTATTTCCCGGTGTATAAGGCGACCGGGCGTATAAGATGACCCCCTAAGTGTTTTTGCCTGTACTTACTGTATAAGACGACCCCCCTTTCCGAGGCTTCCGATGCTTCATATTCCTTCCTTCTTGCTGGAGCTGGAGCCATATCCTTCTTCCTGCTTGCTGGAGCCAATCATGGCGAGCGATGTATTCTATTAATGAATACAAAGCCTGCTTGGATTGGCAGAGGATGTAACATCATCAGCCCGCGCCTCTCTGACTCTCAAAGCCAATCCGAGCAGGCTACTCTATGTATGTATGCAAAAATTTTTTTGCCCAGGGTCCAATCAATATTAAAGACGGCCCTGTGTGGTCATGTCTGTTTACTTGGGAATATGCGTGAAACAGAGTGATAGGTAAGATGCATTATACCATTAGACGAAATGGGCGCTTATTAGCGCAAAAGAGTATGGTGGTTTATCCACGATACCCTTTGTTGGACTTTTATGAGTTTTATTTTTCCAAAGAAAAATCTCCCACTCTTCATAATCGCGCCTTATTCATGTCGTCAATAGGAAGCACATTTGTGGAGCAACTATTTTCAGGGATGAAGCGCACGAAGGGCAAAATTAGAACCAAAATATCTGATGAGCACCTTGAGAATTCATGGAGAACACCTACTTCATCCATCCAACGAGACATTGATATGTTTGTTTATCAAAAACAGTGTCAAATATTGCACTAGGTCTAGGTCGCTCTTTTACGTTTATAATAAAAAATATTACAAAAAAATTAGGATATATTACTTGAATAGGTAAATTATCTATATCAGTGACTTTTTTTTTGCTCATCAGCTATCCTTATTGTTCGTGTATTTTATGTGTGGCCCTAGACAATTCCTCTTCTTCCAATGTGGCACAGGAAGGTCAAAAAAAAAAGGTTGGAAGCCCCTGCTGTACACTATAAGGCCAAACATTTGTGGACACCTGATCAACACACTAATATGAGCTTCTTGGACATCCCATTCCATAACCATGGCCATTAATGTGCAATTGCCCTCCCTTTATGACTATACCAGCATCTCCTCTTCTGGGAAGGAAGTTCAGCCAAAAGCACATTTGTGAGGTTAGGTACTGATGTTGAGGGAGGTCAGGGCTCTGTGGTGGCCACTCGAGTTCCTCTGCATCAAACTTGTAAAACCATGTCTATATGGAGTCTTTGTTCACAGTCTTTGTTCACAGGGGTACAGTCATTCTGAAACAGATAAGATCCTCTCCAAACTGTTGCCACAAGGTTGGGCGTACACAATTGTCTGAAATGTCTATGTATGCTGAGAGGTGGGTCGAAGATAGTTCACAATGTAGAGCAGGGTCTCTTAACTGAGGGTATCCATACTCCTTGGTGGCTGGGGAACCAAATGATGAGAGGATGGGGACTGGCTCTCTGAATGATTAGGAAAAATTAAAATAGGATTCTCTGCATAATGAACCTAAAATCAAAGTTGAGAAATGTGTCAAATGGCATGCAAGTAAAAATTTAATTATCTGTACCCTCCTTCAATGTTTTGACAGCTCAAAAACAACAGCTAAAAATGTCTCTTTTGTATTGGTGACGCCATTTTTATATAAAAATATAGTAAAGCAAAGCTGTTGACGTATTTTGAAGTCACACTGACACCATATAGGACTGGTGATGATAATGCCGAATGAGTCTGGTGAAGGACATATTGGACAATAATGACCAATGCATTGGGAGTCTGTATTTGTTAAAAAGATATACAGAAACATTTTAACCTATCAATGGATTTGTAATTCTGTTCAGTCAGTCTTATAATTCAAGTCCACCTGCCAGACAGCACAGTCAAGTTCCGAGTCTCCATTGCAGCAACAATACAGCTTGGTCAAGAACAAAGTCCCAGCTTAATGACTGGACAGAGAAAGAACAGCAACACAGTGGTGAGTCAAAATCCCCCCCCCCCCCCCCCGTTAGACTATTACCTGTGTCCGACTGACAGCAACTGACAACATTGTAGAAAAACCTGATTGGCTCCCAGGTCTGCCCCAGCCAATCTGACTTCTACTGGGAAGGGGTTTATAATAGATTTACATCAAAATAGAATAATGACAAAGAATTCCCAAAGCATCATTGGTTAGCTAAAAAGACAGTACAACTGACGATGTTTGCGCTGAGATTTCTTTTATCCATCTAAATCCTCCCTAAACCAGATGATAAGGGATGAGTTGCTGCATTAATGGCTCATTAAATTATATAAACAATTAGCTTGACACGATGATAGTGATATGACACTGAAAGGGAGCTGAGTGCTCTCTCTGATAGCTGGACAAAAGACTACATGTTACCTAATATACAATATGTTATAATCAATCTTCCACCCCCGATTAACAAAATGACTAAATGTAATCCTAAAAAAAGAAAAATGAAAAGTCTTGCCATATTTTGGATCCTATGGCTTTCCCAGGATCCTTCTAGAAGGCTCAGGGATATCCCCCTCACCCTACGGGAGGGGTCTCAGATATTCTGACCCCTTTTTTGGATTTTGAAATGAATACCTACCTATGGTAAATTGTTTTTTTATCTGCCTGGAGCTCTGTCTTAAAGTGATATTAAATGCTCAGGTTTTTAGGCCATTTCAGCAGCTGATTTAATCACTTACTGAGTATGCAGCTTCTTTATCTTTTCATCCTTGCCTATATTCTAGTATTCCAGTTAAAGCTGGTGCCATGACCGCTTCACCAGGTTTCCAGATGCCATGACCGCTTCACCAGGTTTCCAGATGCCATGACCGCTTCACCAGGTTTCCAGATGCCATTACCGCTGCACCAGGTTTCCTGTTTCACGGTGGCTCCTTTTTCTTGCATTGTCTTATGGAGCCACCCTTGCATGTAGGGAGCAGAACTGCATGTCCCTACACTATGTGCATCAATAGACACTTAGCCCCAAAGCTGATCATGGCAAAGTGATCTAATGCTCCTCCCTCCCTTCTCCAAGCTAACAAACTGACTGGAGGCTGCACTGTCCACTGTTAACTCTTTCCTGTGAAGACCGGAAGTTCAGGAAAGCAGCACTAAGAGAACAGGAGTCAACAGCATTAAATGTTATAAATTGCAAGTGCTGGGGTAAGAATTTTAGCAAATAGTTTACTGGGGAATATTTTTTCTCTTTTATTATGCTCAGTGTGTTAAGACAAAAAACACTGAGGGTTTAAAAGAGAAGTATGGGATTTTTTTTTACCATACTTACCTAGGTATGATGCTGCATCTGTCCCCTGTCGGCTCTAACACTGAGAACCAAGCGATCAAACACCGCCGATCGCTCAGTTCTCAGAGCTCCCTGAGCAGAGATCTGGTGACTGTCAGTCACCTGCTCGCTACACTGCCCCCCCCCCCCCTTGCTCACTGGAGCTCTGGGCTGTGGAGGGGGCGGGAGCGACCGGCTCAGGCTCTTAGTGGCCCGCTAAGAGGCTGAGCCGGGTGTCAGTCCAGGCATGTGGGTGGATCCTTACTTTATTGTGGCATTCAGCGGCCCGCTGAGAGGCTGAGCCGGGTGTCAGTCCAGGCATGTGGGTGGATCCCTACTTTATTGTGGCATTCAGCGGCCCGCTGAGAGGCTGAGCCGGGTGTCAGTCCAGGCATGTGGGTGGATCCTTACTTTAGTGTGGCATTCATCGGCCCGCTGAGAGGCTGAGCCGGGTGTCGGTCCAGGCATGTGGGTGGATCCCTACTTTATTGTGGCATTCAGCGGCCCGCTGAGAGGCTGAGCCGGGTGTCAGTCCAGGCATGTGGGTGGATCCTTACTTTAGTGTGGCATTCAGCGGCCCGCTGAGAGGCTGAGCCGGGTGTCGGTCCAGGCATGTGGGTGGATCCCTACTTTATTGTGGCATTCAGCGGCCCGCTGAGAGGCTGAGCCAGGTGTCGGTCCAGGCATGTGGGTGGATCCTTACTTTATTGTGGCATTCAGCGGCCCGCTGAGAGGCTGAGCCGGGTGTCGGTCCAGGCATGTGGGTGGATCCTTACTTTATTGTGGCATTCAGCGGCCCGCTGAGAGGCTGAGCCGAGTGTCGGTCCAGGCATGTGGGTGGATCCTTACTTTATTGTGGCATTCAGCGGCCCGCTGAGAGGCTGAGCCGGGAGTCGGTCCAGGCATGTTAGTGGATCCCGGCTTTATTGTTGCGTTCTTGCCCGAGCCTGGATCGGCTCTGTGATGTTAGCCGACAGCGGGCTTCAGCCTGCTGTCAGCTGAAAACGGGTCACAGGGGTGCAGAAGAAACTGCTCTCCTGTGATCCACAGGAGAAGTACAGCCAAACGAGCTTTGGCTGTACTTCTCCTTTAATAAAACTTTAATTTCAAATCTAACTGTAGTTTTCTTTTTGGAGTTAAACCAACACTAAAAATACCTAATCGTTCTCTTAGTTTCTCTCAAGACCTGCTGCTCTCTAGCTCATTTGTCCACCATCTCCCATTCTCACCTCCAGGACTTTTCCAGAGCCTCTCCAATCCTATGGAACTCGTTACCCCAATCTGTCCGACTATCTCCTACTCTGCTTGCTTTTAGATGATCCTTGAAAACCCTTCTCTCCAGAGAAGCCTATCCAGCCCCCACCTAACAACTGTATTTTCATTTTCTCCATCAGCTCACCCCCCATAGTTATTACCTTTTGTTTCCACCTGACCCTCCCTTCTAGATTGTAAGCTCTAACGAGCAGGGCCTTCTGATCCCTCCTGTGTTGAATTGTATTGTAACTGTATTGTCTGCCCTCATGTTGTAAAGTGCTGCACAAACTGTTAGCGCTATATAAATCCTGTATAATAATAATAATAACAAAAAGATAGAGGAAATGCAATACAAAACTAGTAGTTATCAAAAGGGCCGCTTCCAACATCACAGGTCCAAACAAGTCATGTTTTCAAGCTATACTCGGGGATCATTCCATTTAATACATCGCAGGATAAAATTTCACATGGCTGGTTCATCCATAACATCAGCTCTCCGTTGTCTAATTAGGTAATGGGCTGAGAAATGTAACATCATACTATCTATGGCTGGCTGGCTAAACGGCACATCGGAAAATGAATATGACAAGGTTTCTGTATAGCCGGCGTTATGCATTTCACGAGAGTGGGGAAATCAGGACACGCAGTGGGCGCAGACGTCAAAGCAGGAAAGGCGCCCAGATAGATGACGTGACAGCGCGGCAGAAAAAGATTAATGCACACGATCAATGTGCCTTATCGATCTTAGCGAGGGATCTGTAGGAGACAGATGAGTTGGTTTATAGGACAATGAATCACTTATTTAATTTATTCTGAAGTGGCTTATTTCCCAGAGGAGAACAATTCCTAGAAGAGGAGGTTCTCTTCGTAGAAATGGGATCCAGGAACATACATGCCCAGCAAGTATACATTACATCATGGGCGCTGTATATGCATCCTAATCTGGTGTGCTGGTGGCATCACCATTGGTAGCTTTTACATATAATTATATAAAAATTATAATATATAATTATTGTTTATTGTAAAATTTAACAAAAGACAGTGGTGCATTTTATTTTGGCTTTGCAGGTAGGGTTAGGGCAGCCTAGGCTGTCTAGCTTCCCTAGAACACATAGGCCACATGCATACTGTTGTTTTAATTTTTTTTTATGCCTTTTTTCCTTATAGGAGAAAATCAGCAGAAAAAAAACGTGGTAAAAGCCACGTTTCTGCATTCGAGTTTATGCGCATTCACAAGCGTTTATGCGCGATCATGCATTTGGTGTTAATTAATTCTATTGGCTATTCATTTATTCTGGCCATTAGATTGTATTATAGCGTAAACGCACATAAACGCGCCTAGCCTTAAAGTGTGTTTATGCTTGAATGTGCTTTTTTTTTTTTTTTTAGCCCAAACGGTCCTCTTCAGAATGCACAAGAAATAGAGGTGTTTTTTTTTTTAGACTCTAAATGCCGCTACTTCTAAACTATATTAAAGCGGATCTTCAGTCATTTTTTTAATCTTTCCATCTATTAAAGTAGTTGTAAACCCTTATGCCCCGTACACACGGTCGGATTTTCCTATGGAAAATGTGTGATAGAACCTTGTTGTCGGAAATTCCGACCGTGTGTAGGCTCCATCACACATTTTCCATCAGATTTTCCGACACACAAAGTTTGAGAGCAGGCTATAAAATTTTCCGACAACAAAATCCGTTGTCGGAAATTCCGATCGTGTGTACACAAATCCGACGGACAAAGTGCCACGCATGCTCAGAATAAATAAAGAGATGAAAGCTATTGGCCACTGCCCCGTTTATAGTCCCGACGTACGTGTTTTACGTCACCGCGTTTAGAACGATCGGATTTTCCGACAACTTTGTGTGACCGTGTGTATGCAAGACAAGTTTGAGCCAACATCCGTCAGGAAAAAATCCTAGGATTTTGTTGTCGGAATGTCCGAACAAAGTCCGACCGTGTGTACGGGGCATTACAGACCACTTTAACCTACAGGTAGGCCTAGATTAAGGCTTACTTGTAGGTGCAAGAAATATCTCCTAAACCTACATGGTTAAGGAGATACTTTCCTGAAAACGAGCACCGATGTCTACGGCCCGCAGCGGCGCAGGCGCACTGAGCGTGCCGTTAGTGAAGGCGCGCATGCACCGGAGTGACGCCATCACTGCTCTGGCCAGTCACAGCGCCGGAGCAGCAATACCAGGAAGGAAGATGGACGCTTCGTGGAAGAAGGGACAGCGGTGACATCGCAGACTCCTGTGCCCGGTAAGTGACACATAATGGGCTACTCTGCGATGCATAGTAGCCCATTATGCTTTACCTTTGCAGGGAAACAAAGAGGAAGTAACACCCATCAGGGTTTACTTCCTCTTTATATCTTCTGCCCTTGTTGTTTTAACTTTGGGTAGTAAGGCCTCATGTACACTGTTGCTGGTAAACGGACGTTTAGGAGCAGTTGGGCGTTTTTTTCAGCTGCCCCTGAACTCTCCTCTATGTTATCTTATCAGTACATGTACACAGGGCCGTTTATAGTCGTTTTTAGGCAGTTGAGTTTAGAAGCTGTTTTTGGAATGCAAAAAAATGCGTTCAGAACGGATGTTCAGAGGCATTTGAAACGCCAAATGCCTGTAACAGTTTGCAAACGCTTGTAAACGCAGTAATTCACGTTTAGCTGTGTTTGGTTTACAGGTGTTTTTAATGGAGATTCATTTTTGACTATTTAAAAAAACTTTTTTTCAAAACGCCCCTAAACGCAAACACGGCATGTAAACGTGGCAAAACTGATGTTTTTAAACGTCGTTTACTATCTGTCAAGTTAAATCGTTCAGGGGAGGTTTTAAAACATTCTGTGTACATGAAGCCTAACTTTTTTTTTCTGCCAGTAAATACCTTATACAGCCCACTTCCTGTTTCCTGTCTGGTAAAAAGCCTAGGATTATGACATCATGCACAGCTCTCTCTCTTGTGAGAGTTTGCCAGGAAGGGAGGGGTGGGTGAGTCATAAGAGGGCCAATGAGAGCTGCAGAGCTGGAAGTGTGCCTCTGTGTGTCTGTGTAAATTCAGGAAATGAACAGGCAGCAGCTTCAGCTGCCCACAGTTAAAATGATTGCAGCCAGACTCAGTGGGGGGAGATTTCTGCAGCATATTTGGCAATTACAGAATCACAGTATATATAAAATAATATGCAAAGTGGTTGGAGGGAAGCTTCAGAATGTTTTTATTACAAATTATGTGAGCAGATTGCCGTTCCTCTTTATCTACTTGCTGCCCGCCCTCAGTACATTTACTGCGAAACGGGCAGCACAGCCAGGCTAGGCGACATACCCATACGTTGCCACCAAACTTTCAGATTTGGGGCGTGTATGTGTGCGCCCCCTACTGACCCATGCTGTGATTGGACACAGCACGAGTTTGTCAGATTTCAGCCAATGATTTATGGCTGAAACCTGCTGATCGGCTGTGGCCAATCACAGCACAGAGTTCTGTGTTGACAATACTGCGCTTTTCTTCCTCTTTATAATATCTTTAATGAGCTCCTGGACCTCTTCTTTTCCCCCCTCACTTCTCACTTACGTCTATTTAGTACAAGCAGTGCACAATAGTTGTGGTCATGAACACTGCTCTATGCACGCTACACATCCCATAGTCCATCTCAGCAGTTCCTACAATCAGTGGGACCATTGAGAATGAACGTAGCCGCCCTCCAACATTGAAGTGGAGTTTCACCAAATGTGGAACCTCCGCTTATTTGCTCCCCCCCCCCCTCCAGTGCCACATTTGGCACCTTTCAGGTGGAAGGAGGAAACGGGTCCCCCTCCCCACTTTCGGGAGAAGTTCAGCCACCTCCTACTTCCTCTGCCTCCAGGCCAATTAGAAAGCGCAGCGTACATGCCCAGTAGAGAACCGTCCATGAAGCCATAAGGAGATGGGGGCGGCAGCACTCGACAGCCAAACAAAAAATTGTCTGGGGTGCCGACATCGCGGGCTCCCTGGACAGGTAAGTGTCCTAATATTAAAAGTCAGCACCTACAGTATTTGTAGCTGCTGACTTTTCATTTTTTTTTCCCAGGCAGAACACCTCTTTAGGTCAGATCGTAGCAGCAAAACAAAATAAATTTGGAGATTTGGAGGAGGCTGAGAGCAATAGAAGGGACTTTTCTGTGTTAAGAATATATACATATTTTTTTTTTTAACAAGAACTTGGTGTTACTTTAACCACTTGCCGACCGAGTGAGTGTACAGCTTGTATAACAGTGTACATTTGCTGTTTCTTCAAAATAATTCAACACACAGCCATTAATGTCTAAACACTGGCAACAAAAGTGAGTACACCCCTAAGTGAAAATGTCCAAATTGGGCCCAATTAGCCATTTTCCCTCCCCGGTGTCATGTGACTCGTTGTGTTACAAGGTCTCAGGTGTGTTCAATTTGGTGTTATCGCTCTCGCTGGTCACTGGAAGTTCAACATGGCACCTCATGGCAAAGAACTCTCTGAGGATCTTAAAAAAAGGATTGTTGCTCTACAAAAAGATGGCCTAGGCTATAAGAAGATTGCCAAGACCCTGAAACTGAGCTGCAGCACGGTGGCCAAGACCATACAGCGGTTTAACAGGACAGGTTCCACTCAGAACAGGCCTCGCCATGGTTGACCAAAGAAGTTGAGTGCACGTGCTCAGCGTCATATCCAGAGGATGTCTTTGGAAAATAGATGTATGAGTGCTGCCAGCATTGCTGCAGAGGTTGAAGGGGTGGGGGGTCAGACTGTCAGCGCACACTGCATCAAATTGGTCTGCATGTCGTCCCAGAAGGAAGCCTCTTCTAAACATGATGCACAAGAAAGTCTGCAAACAGTTTGCTGAAGTTAAGCAGACTAAGAACATGGATTACTGGAACCATGTCCTGTGGTCTGATGAGACCAAGGTAAACTTATTTGGTTCAGATGGTGTCAAGGGTGTGTGGCTGCAACCAGGTGAGAAGTACAAAGACAAGTGTGTCTTGCCTACAGTCAAGCATGGTGGTGGGAGTGTCATGGTCTGGAGCTGCATGAGTGTTGCCAGCATTGGGGAGCTACAGTTCATTGGGGGAACCATGAATGCCAACATGTACTGTGACATACTGAAGCAGAGCATGATCCCCTCCCTTTGGAGACTGGGCCGCAGGGCAGTATTCCAACATGATAACCACGCCAAACACATCTCCAAGACGACTACTGCCTAGCTAAAGAAGCTGAGGGTAAAGGTGATGAACTGGCCAAGCATGTCTCCAGACGTAAACCCTTTTGATCATCTGTGGGCCATCCTCAAATGGAAGGTGGAGGAGCTCAAGGTCTCTAACATCCACCAGCTCTGTGATGTCATCATGGAGGAGTGGAAGAGGACTCCAGTGACAACCTGTGAAGCTCTGGGGAACTCCATGCCCAAGAGGGTTAAGGCAGTGCTGGAAAATAATGGTGGCCACACAAAATAGACACTTTGGGCCCAATTTGGACATTTTCACCTAGGGGTGTACTCACTTTTGTTGCCAGCGGTTTAGACATTAATGACTGTGTGTTGAGTTATTTTGAGGGGACAGCAAATTTACACTGTTATACAAGCTGTACACTCACTACTTTACATTGTAGCAAAGTGTCATTTCTTCAGTGTTGTCACATGAAAAGATAGAATAAAATATTTACAAAAATGTGAGGGGTGTACTCACTTTTGTATGTACACTGTATGTACAACTCTCCTATCATAGTAGCTCGGTGTAGAACACACACAGCCAAGGACGGAATACTGATATCACCACACCTATGTACGTGTCTGAAACGGACGGCTTATCTCTGCTTTCGAGAGATCATAACACTGGCAGGCGGCCAGCTGTACTGTCAGGCGTGTTCAGGAAATATAACCTACATTTATTGCTCGGTCATTTACTGACACGTGTTATAACTTCTGAAGTCCTAAGTTAACGAAGTTGCTGCTTAAATGCCAGAAGAGTAAAATGTCTGCACCGGTGCTAAGCGTGTAAACTTCACCGCAAAAGAGAAACAGTGCAGAGTCCGCAGAGGGCAGATCAATGGGAACCAGAACAGAGAAAGTCATGTCCCCTCTATTGTTGCTCTTGTATATAATCATAGTGATTGTAAAGTCAGTTTTTTCAATAAAATAACAAACATGGTATACTTCCCGCTCTGTGCAATTGTTTCGGCATGGTTAAATAAAACAAAAGCATTCTTGTACTCATAAAATATGCTTAGATTAAAAGAAGACAGTGTAGGCAGGGCAGTGTATGGTGTGGGGACAGTGTGAGTAGGGCAGTGCGATAGCCAGCTATAAATGAGAGTGGTGGCAAGTTTGTGTTATCACGTGAGTGTTTGTATTGGTCCAGCAGTGCACCAGCACCTTTGCGGCCATTGTGCTCTTGCTGGGTGTTTGGTGTGCTCCTGTACCTTTAAGGTGGGGTGGGCTCCCCTCCAGCCACCTGCTCTCATTTATCCATTAAATGCATGTGCCTCCACTGCGGGGACACTTATACTTTAGTGTTAGGACCACAGATACAAGGGTGCCGTGACGTGGCTCTGTGGCTCACGCATGCGTTTGCAAATGCGTGCGGACTAAACCCCTTTTTTAACGCATACTGTTAGATAGGTCAATTTGGTTGTCTGCAAGCTGGTGGTAAGTAGACTTTGGCTTTTTCCTGGGCATTCCCCAGACACTTGTTGGTACCTGTTTTAGCCTCCCAAAGCTGCTTACTGCGATAGCCAGCTATAAATGAGAGTGGTGGCAAGTTTGTGTTATCACGTGAGTGTTTGTATTGGTCCAGCAGTGCACCAGCACCTTTGCGGCCATTGTGCTCTTGCTGGGTGTTTGGTGTGCTCCTGTACCTTTAAGGTGGGGTGGGCTCCCCTCCAGCCACCTGCTCTCATTTATCCATTAAATGCATGTGCCTCCACTGCGGGGACACTTATACTTTAGTGTTAGGACCACAGATACAAGGGTGCCGTGACGTGGCTCTGTGGCTCACGCATGCGTTTGCAAATGCGTGCGGACTAAACCCCTTTTTTAACGCATACTGTTAGATAGGTCAATTTGGTTGTCTGCAAGCTGGTGGTAAGTAGACTTTGGCTTTTTCCTGGGCATTCCCCAGACACTTGTTGGTTCAGTGGACACTGTGGGGACAATTTCAATAGAGCAGTGGGCGCTGTGTGGACAGTGCCAGTAGGGCAGTGGACGGTGGGGGGGCAATGTCAGTAGGGCAGTGGATGGTGTCAGTAGGGCAGTGGATAGTGTGTGGACAGTGTGAGTAGGGCAGTGGACGGTGTGTGGATGGTGTCAGTAGGGCAGTGGATGGTGTGGGGACAGTGCCAGTAGGGCAGTGGACGGTGGGGGGACAATGTTAGTAGGGCAGTGGATGGTGCGTGGATGGTGTCAGTAGGGCAGTGGATGGTGTGTGGACAGTGTGAGTAGGGCAGTGGACACTGTGGGGACATAATTCAATAGAGCAGTGGGCGCTGTGTGGACAGTGCCAGTAGGGCAGTGGATGGTGGGGGGACAATGTCAGTAGGGCAGTGGATGGTGTGTGGATGGTGTCAGTAGGGCAGTGGATGGTGTGTGGATGGTGTCAGTAGGGCAGTGGATGGTGTGTGGATGGTGTCAGTAGGGCAGTGGATGGTGCGTTGATGGTGTCAGTAGGGCAGTGGATGGTGCATTGATGGTGTCAGTAGGGCAGTGGATGGTGTGTGGACAGTGTGAGTTGGGCAGTGGACAGTGGGGGGACAATGTCAGTAGGGCAGTGGATGGTGTGTGGATGGTGTCAGTAGGGCAGTGGATGGTGTGTGGACAGTGTGAGTTGGGCAGTGGACAGTGGGGGGACAATGTCAATAGGGCAGTGGATGGCGCGTTGATGGTGTCAGTAGGGCAGTGGATGGTGTGTGGACAGTGTGAGTTGGGCAGTGGACGGTGGGGGGACAATGTCAGTAGGGCAGTGGATGGTGTGTGGATGGTGTCAGTAGGGCAGTGGATGGTGTGGGGACAGTGTGAGTAGGGCAGTGGATGGTGTGTGGATGGTGTCAGTAGGGCAGTGGATGGTGTCAGTAGGGCAGTGGATGGTGCGTTGATGGTGTCAGTAGGGCAGTGGATGGTGTGTGGACAGTGTGAGTTGGGCAGTGGACGTCAGGGGACAATGTCAGTAGGGCAGTGGATGGTGTGTGGATGGTGTCAGTAGGGCAGTGGATGGTGTGTGGACAGTGTGAGTAGGGCAGTGGACGATGGGGGGACAATGTCAGTAGGGCAGTGGATGGTGTGTGGATGGTGTCAGTAGGGCAGTGGATGGTGTGGGGACAGTGTCAGGGGTTCAAGAGGTGGAAGGATGATGGCCAATCTTGACTTTACCATAAAGGTGGAAATTTTACTCTGATTGTTCTGGAATATGATATCCCTGATGGCCCTTTAATACAATGGGCAGCCTCATTGACCAAAAGAGAGGTTGAGATGGTGAAAGGGTGATGGGAAAAGCTTGATACTACAGGAAAGGTGTTGCTTTTCCTGTATTTGCAGATCTACTGATTATTCTGACATACGGTATTCACCGAAGGCAAACTCTGCCTATACATTTTTTATGTTGTGCTCAGTCTTAACTGTCCAGGTTTGCGACAAATTCACTCAACCGGCAGACCAGCTTTTCCAGTTTAGTTCATACTTACATAATCTCTTCTCCGAGATCTGGTTACCTCATGAAATCCTGTTCAAACCCAATGGAAATACTGAGTATTGCTGTTACAGGGATACTTAAAACGAACCTGCTTTTTAGTAATAAGTAAAGAGCTATGAAGTAGGAGGCTAGAACCTACACACAACAAAGAGCTTAGGACTGGTAGGTTGTGAGCACATGAGGGTCCACCTCAGATAGAAGAGGGGTACAGTATATGATTCCTCAAATGAAGGTTTTATTGTATAGCAAGCACAGTAATTAACATGTCACACAGTATTTGGCAGCAACTTGACAGTACAGGATTATTAAAAATTATCAGTTTATTAACTATATTGGGTATAGCCAGTGGGAACGAGGGGGAACACAGTTCCGGCACCTCCAGCACTACATTTATTTAATGGCAAAGTGTGTTGAAGAGTTCATTGAAGTTGGTTGCTGGGGGATCTGTTGTCGCTGAGGTGATCTATTATTGCGGGGGGGACTATTGTTGATTTAAATTGGGCGGCCTATTGTTGCTGGTGGGGGGATCTATTGTTGTTAGGGGGGTCATATGTTGCGGGGTGTGATAGTTGTTGCTGGGATGGATCTACTGTTGAGAAAGGGGTCTTTTTGTTGCTGGGGTGGATCTTAGGGCTGCGGAAAAAATCGATTTAAATCTTGAATCGAGTTGAGAGGTCAAATCAATTCAAAATTTAAACAAATCGATTTTTTTAGATTTTTTTTTTTCACCGCGCCGGTCCTAAGGCACTGCGGGCATGAGTTTTTAGGCAAGGCCGCGGCTTCGGCCTAGTCCGCGGCCTAGTCCGCGGCGTCCGGCCTCGCAGTCTAGGCCGAAGCCGCGGCCTCGCCTAAAAACTCATGCCCGCAGCGCCTCAGGACCAGCGCTGACACCACGCCGATCCTGAGGAGCTGTGGGCAAGGAGGTTTTAGGTGAGGCCGCAGCTTCGGCCTAGTATGCGAGGCCGGACGCCGCGGACTAGGCCGAAGCCGCGGCCTCGCCTAAAAGCTCTTGCCCGCAGCGCCTCAGGACCGCCGCGGTTTCTGAAGAAAAAAAAACTTGATTTGAATCGTGAATCGAGTTTTTTTTAAGAGAATCGAAGATTTTTTTTTTTTTTAGAGTAAATCTCCCAGCCCTGGTGGATCTATTGTTGTTGGGGGTATATTTTTGCGGGGGTCTACTGTTGCTGTGGGGATCTATTGCTGCTGGAGGGTATATTGCTGTGGGGTAATTGTTGCTGGGTGGATCTAATGTTGTTGGGGGGTTTATAGTTGCAGGGCTCCGTTGTTGAAGGAGGGATCTATTGTTGATGGGGGATCTACTGTTGCTGGCTGCAGAGAATCTATTTTACTGCTTTTCTTGTTCTCGTGAACAGATTCCATACAAATTACTTAGTAGCACAAAAATTATACTTGGTTTTGTATTCTCTAAAATGGGCAATAGTGAGAGGTGGGTAGGGGGTGGAACCAAGGGATGGCGCTAAAAGATGGGTAGGAGGCAGAGACAAGAGGTGGCTGGGGAGGTGGGAGTACCTGCACCTATTCTCTGAGAATAAAAGCCCTGGATATAGGACAAGTTTCTTCCCACCAACGGCCTTTATGGTTCACTGAACTCCACAAGCGGTGCTCCCTGCATTTAATGATTTTGTTGAGCTTGCTGAAAAGCATCTTATTAGGAAATAGTCATTTTCATATGTTTATTCACTGGACTTGCCAAAACAGTTAAGCACCGACGTACATGTTGGATCTAATGAACATTATTGGTTGAAGTAAGTTCATAATGTGCCAAGTGCCACCAGTGTCATAACAGGCTCTTCAAGCACTTGTCTAAGCTTATCCAAACTTTGGACAGAGGCACAAGGCATACAGTACTTTAGAAACAAACTGTGAAAAATTATCTGACAAATGGGAACACACCTAGGAGGCAAAACCAAATCAAACAAAGGCAAGAGGTACCAGAACAAGCAACTGGACTAGGAGCCCAAAGCCAAACCAGTGATTCGTAGACAAAGAAAATATTTTCGTCATTGTTTTCGTCAGCTGCATGCTTTCACTGATGAAAACTAAACAAAAATTAAATTTGAATTAAAGTGGAAGTCCATGCTAAAACTAAAGTCCCTGCACCTATAGCCACCAACATTCTAACACTAACCTATCTAGCCCTGAAAAAAAAAAAATCAGTATACATACCTTTTCTGCAGGCGATCCAACCCGATCTCCAGCGGCGGAAGCTCTGCAGAGGACACGGCCAATAACGGCTGTGAAATGAATGGGAAGTGATGTCACCCATAGATTTACTATGGGGCTTCCGTTGATGGACGTGTCCTCTGCACCTGCCTACACAGCCAAGCCACGGCTGGCAGCTCAGCATGGGATCAGAGTTTCCACCGCTGGAGATCGGGTTGGATCTCCTGCAGAAAAGGTATGTAGACTGATTTTTTCTTTTCAGGGCTAGATAGGTTAGTGTTAGAATGTTGATGGCTATAGCTGCGGAGATTTTAGTTTTAGCATGGACTTCCACTCAGAAGGCTCAGTTCACACTCCTGCAACTTGGCATTCAACTTGTGAGACCCAAAATCACAGAACATGTGAAATGCTATGTATCTCTATGAGAGCCCTTCCAATTGACACTACTGAAAAGGTTCCTGCGCTACTTTGATCTGACTTTGACACGGCTTCAATGGCAGAGAGTGTAAAAGTCTTTTATCAAAGTCACTTCAAAATCGTATCAAAGTTGGGCCCCAAAGTTGCACTGAAAACCACGCAACTTTGGAGCCGGCTAGTGTGAAACGAGCTTAAAGCGGAGTTCCGCCCAAAGGTTACCACTTATATGCTTCGTCCCCCTCTCCGGTGTCACATTTGGGGGGGGAAGGGAACCCGTTTATGACAGGTCCCCTTCACCACTTCCGCGGCCCGATCTCCCTGAAGTTTGGCCCCCCTCCTCCTTCCCCCACTGCCGGGCCAATTGGAAAGTGCAGCGCGCTTCGCGAATGCTCAGTAGGGGACCAGCAGTGAAGACGAAAGGCTTCACTGCCTGGTTCTCTTAGCAGGAATGGCGGCGGCAGCACCCAGTAGTCGATCCGAAGATCGGCTG
Source organism: Lithobates clamitans (assembly GCA_037952925.1). NCBI lineage: Eukaryota > Metazoa > Chordata > Amphibia > Anura > Ranidae > Lithobates > Lithobates clamitans. Next base: position 310,632 of record JBBGZY010000315.1, read on the forward strand.
GGGTGCCGACATCATGGGCTCCCTGGACAGGTAAGTGCCCATATATTAAAAGTCAGCAGCTGTAGAATTTGTAGCTGCTGACTTTTACATTTTTTTTGGGCTGAAACTCCTCTTTAGGTCAACTGATGAAAACTATGATGAAAATCAATTCCAATTTTCATTTAGTCAACTAAAATCTAATGGGTTTAGGTAAATTGTAATTCATTATTTAAACATTTCTCTAGAATTTCCAAACCCATTATATACTCCTTGAGGTAAAAATCCAATAAAATGTTATTACCGTATTTATCGGCGTATAACATGCACTTTTTTCCCCTTAAAATCAGGGGAAAATCGTGGGTGCGTGTTATACGCCGATCCCCACTGTCTGTGAGGGGAAGAGGAGCGAGCGCAGCCGAAAAAGACTGAGCGTCGCCAAAAAAGACCAAGCCGAGTGTACTCGACTCGGATCCGCTCCGCTCGCAGTCATGCCGCCCCGCCTCCCTGCTTTCTCTGAGGGGATGAGGAGCGAGCGCTACCGAAAAAGACCGAGCCAAGTGTACTGTGAACTTGGCTCGGCTTGGCTCGCAGTCCCACCCAGTCCCACCATTGGACCTGTCTTTTGTACATCATAGGAGCTGGACCAAGGGGTGGGACTGGGTGGGACTGCGAGACAAGCCGAGAGGAGCCGAGTACACAGGCTCTGTCTATCTCGGCGGCGGCAATTTTAAACGCCCAGTGCAAGGCTGCAAATGGCACTGGGCAAGGCTGCAAATGGCACTGGGCAAGGCTGCAGATGGACACTGATAAGGCTGCATTGATGGGCATTTAAATGTAAGTTTTTTCCCTAAACTTCCCTCCTAAAAGTTTTTTTCCTTAAAATTCCCTCCCAAACTTGCGGTGCGCGTTATACGCCGGCGCGTGTTATACGCTGATAAATACGGTATTTATGGTATTATAGCGGTTGTATACCCACTGAAATTTTTTTTTTTTACCCCTGTAAAGCAAAAGGCATAATGAGCTAGTATGCACCGCATACTAGCTCATTATGAAATACTTACCTTAGAACGAGGCGTCGGTATCTTACCTGGTCCACGCCGAGGTAGCTGACATGTTGCCTCGGCGTGTCTTCCGGGTATCGCGGTTCCAGCGCTATGAGTGGCTGGAGCCGCGATGTCATCACTCCCACGCATGCACGCGGGAGATTTCTTTCCCGGCAAGGTCTGGCAGTTGCCGGGTCTTCAGCCGAGAATCCCCTGTGCGCATGCGCCGCTGCAGTCAGCCACTCATAGCAAGGGGAATATCTCCTAAACCGTACAGGTTTAGAAGATATTTTTTTACCTACAGGTAAGCCTTATTATAGGCTTACCTGTAGGTAAAAGTTAAAAAAAAAGACTATACAACAACTTTAAGCTTTGCGCATGCACTACAGCACAGATTTATCTGTTGTGATATATGACGTCTTTATAAATAAAACCAAGTTTCATAAACTAACAAAAATATTGTTTTTTAAAAAAACAGAAGTGCAACTTTAAACTCTAAAAAAAAAAAAAAAACGTTTGTAAACTCTATTGTCTGTAACTCAAAGCTGCAAGTGTGGATAGGGAAGTAAATGGGAGTGAGGGAGTGCAGAGGGCAGAGAATCGGACAGTCTGGGGAGGCTGTTGTTTTACACAGTCAATAAAGCTTGTTGATACAGTCAGGGGGCTGGCGCTTGCAGGGTGAGAAAAGATGCAAGCAGCATCTTTGGGGCGTTACGGGAGCGGTAAATTCACCGCTCCTAAAACGCCTCTGCCATTGAAATCAATGGTCAGCGCTGTCGAAGCGCCTGCAGAGTGCTTCAGCAGCGGCGCTTTGAGGGCGCTTTTAACCCTTTGTTCGAGCGCTAGTGGGGTGTTTTTAACCCCCGAAAAGCACTGCAAAAAGGACGGTAAAACTAGCGGCGCTTAAACACCGACGCCCCCCGCCCCATTGTGAAAGTGCCCTAAGTGACGCTTTTTGGGGACCAGTGACAGCAATACAGTGATCAGTGCTAAGAAAAGTGCACTGTATGTCCCTGTATAAATGACACTGGCACGGAAGGGGTTAACATCAGGGGCGATCTAAGGGTTAAGTGTGCTCCTAGGGAGTGTTTTCTTACTGTGGGGTTAATGAATGCACTAGAGGAAAACAGAGATCCATGTTTTTGCTTAGCAGAAACACAAGATCTCCATTTTCCTCTGTGACAGAACGGCAGTCTGCCTTGTTTACATAGGCAGACCGCCGTTCTGCCTCTCCTCAGAATGATCGGCAGGTCCCAGCGGCCATCCCTGACAGGGGTTATAACCTGCCCCCTACTCTTTCCGAAATGAAAAAAAGTTTTGCCTTTATTTCTATTTTAATCGACTTGACTAGGTCAAAGTAGATCATTGCATGAAAACTGCAGCAAGTGCACATCTCAAAGCAACATACACCTACAGCTCCCACAGCGCCTCAAAGATGCGGCTTGCAGGACTTTTTCTGGTGTCCTGCCAGCGCACCGCCCCAGTGTGAAAGTGCTCGGGCATTCACACTGGAGTGAGAGGAGAGGCGCTTTACAGGCACTTTACAGGGGATATTTTTAGTGCTATAGCGCCTGTAAAGTGCCTCAGTGTGAAAGCAGCCTTAAGGTAAAAAAAAAAAAGCCTTCAGCCTTCAGATCCACTTTAATGAGCAGTTCAAACGACAAACCTTTTGCAAGCTATTGGTTCTGGACAAGAATGCTAAATAATTTGACTAAATCAGGGTATGAAGAGCACCAAAGAGCAGGCAGTAAACTCACAGAGTGAGCTCACACCAGGCAGGGAAGAAAAAGCCACCGGCCACATTCTAATCTGGTCTGAAAAATGACAGCTGGAATCTGACTGATGACCGGATAAAAAAGAATTCCGAGAACTGCCGCTTGCATGTGTGTGTGCATGTCATCACCCCTATAGGGTTCAGAATAAGAATATACATTTCACTTTTTTTTTTTTTCCGTTCAATAATTTTTATTTATAGAATGCAGTAGTAACATGTCACATATAAAGTGAAAGGCAGTGTCATTAAAATACAGATATAGAAAAGGAGGGTTATGGGACTTTAAATGAGGCACGTGAAAAAAACTGGATAAGTAAAACCTTGGTTTGGGAGTAACTTGGTTAGAGAGCATTTTGCAAGACAAGCAACATTTTTAAATAAATTTTGACTTGATATACAAGCGATGTCTTGATATACAAGTAGCGCCATGTCACAACTGAGTATAAAAGAGAAGGGAGGAGCCTCTAAGTGTAGCAATATACTTACATTTAATGAAGATACAACATTTAGGAACATATTGCTACACTTAGAGGCGCCTCTCTTCTCTTTAAGGCCCCTTTCACACGGCGGACCTGAACGGGCGCTCCATGCTAGTCTATGGAGCGACGGATGTCAGCGGTGACATGTCCGCTGACATCCGACCCGGTCCGATCCGCTAAAAGCAGACGGATGCCTCTACGTTCATATCCGTCGCTGGCGGATCGGATCGGGTGAGATCGGATGAAAACGGACATGCTGTCCGTTTTCATCCGATCTCTCCATAGAAACCAGCGGTGCTCGACAAGCCCCTCCCCGCTCAGTGAGCAGAGAGGGACCTGTCATCCGCCAGCTCAGCGGAGATCAACGGAGAGATCTCCCGCTGAGCCGGCGGACCGAGGCGGATCCGTGGAAGTGGATCCGCCTCGTGAGAATGAGGCCTTATACTCTGCAGCTCCTGCTGGATTTTGCTTCTAATCCCCTTGTGCAGGCTGTCATTTGTAGATGGACATTTTATGGCAACCTGGTCACATTGCTATATTCTTTTTATAAGGACTATAAACTGAAGGACTTATGAATAAATGGTTGTGGAACGAATCATCTGAGTTTCCATTATTTCTTATGGGGAAATTTGCTTTGATATTACAAGTGCTTTGGATTACAAGCATGTTTCTGGAACGAATTATGCTCGCAATCCAAGGTTTTATTGTACCTAGTCAGAATACCATATTTATTTAACATATGCACAAATCTTAGCACATCCAATTTGTACATATATAAGTAGAAATTAATTCATTTATATACACACCCATGACACATTAAAATTAATCCATATACATAAATTACACCGTATATTAAAAACATATATACATAGATGCATATATTTTTGCAATATACGGTGTAATTTATACCATGTAATTCAATCTTTTATTGATCCTACCATACGAAGCAATATTGGCTCATAATATCATATGCTGCCATATATAAGTGTCATGATGATATCCATGGATATAGATGAATTTTAATGTGTCATGGGTGTGCATATACAGTGGGGCAAAAAAGTATTTAGTCAGCCACCAATTGTGCAAGTTCTCCCACTTAAAAAGATGAGAGAGGCGTGTAATTGTCATCATAGGTAAACCTCAACTATGAGAGACAAAATGTGGAAACAAATCCAGACAATCACATTGTCTGATTTTTGAAAGAATTTATTTGCAAATTATGGTGGGAAATAAGTATTTGGTCACCTACAAACAAGCAAGATTTCTGGCTCTCACAGACCTGTATCTTCTTCTTTAAGAGGCTCCTCTGTCCTCCACTCATTACCAGTATTAATGGCACCTGTTTGAACTTGTTATCAGTATAAAAGGCACCTGTCCACAACCTCAAACAGTCAAACTCCAAACTCCACTATGGTGAAGACCAAAGAGCTGTCGAAGGACACCAGAAACAAAATTGTAGACCTGCACCAGGCTGGGTAAACTGAATCTGCAATAGGCAAGCAGCTTGGTGTGAAGAAATCAACTGTGGGGGCAATAATTAGAAAATGAAAGACATACAAGACCACTGATAATCTCACTCGATCTGGGGCTCCACGCAAGATCTCACCCCGTGGGGTCAAAATTATCACAAGAACAGTGAGCAAAAATCCCAGAACCACATGGGGGGACCTAGTGAATAACCTGCAGAGAGCTGGGACCAACGTAACAAAGGCTACCATCAGTAACACACTACGCCACCAGGGACTCAGATCCTGCAGTGCCAGACGTGTCCCCCTGCTTAAGCCAGTACATGTCCGGGCCCATCTGAGGTTTTCTAGAGAGCATTTGGATGATCCAGAAGAAGATTGGGGTCAGATGAAACCAAAGTAGAACTGTTTGGTAGAAACACAACTCGTCGTGTTTGGAGGAGAGAGAATGCTGAGTTGCAGCCAAAGAACACCATACCTACTGTGAAGCATGGGGGTGGCAACATCATGCTTTGGGGCTGTTTCTGTGCAAAGGGAACAGGATGACTGATCTGTGTACATGAAAGAATGAATGGGGCCATGTATCGTGAGATTTTGAGTGCAAACCTCCTCCCATCAGCAAGGGCATTGAAGATGAAACGTCTTTCAGCATGACAATGATCCCAAACACACCGCCCGGGCAACGAAGGAGTGGCTTTGTAAGAAGCATTTCAAGGTCCTGGAGTGGCCTAGCCAGTCTCCAGATCTCAACCCCATAGAAAACCTTTGGAGGGAGTTGAAAGTCCGTGTTGCCCAGCGTCAGCCCCAAAACATCACTGCTCTAGAGGAGATCTGCATGGAGGAATGGCCCAACATACCAGCAACAGTGTGTGACAACCTTGTGAAGACTTACAGAAAACGTTTGACCTCTGTCATTGCCAACAAAGGATATATAACAATTTATTGAGATGAACTTTTGATATTGACCAAATACTTATTTTCCACCATAATTTGCAAATACATTCTTCCAAAAATCAGACAATGTGATTGTCTGGATTTGTTTCCACATTTTGTCTCTCATAGTTGAGGTATACCTATGATGACAATTACAGGCCTCTCTCATCTTTTTAAGTGGGAGAACTTGCACAATTGGTGGCTGACTAAATACTTTTTTGCCCCACTGTAGATTAATTAATTTCTACTTATGTATGTACAAATTGGATGTGCTATGATGTGTGCATAATATGATAATAAATATGGTATTCTGACCAGGTATCCAGTTTTTTCACGTGCCACCTCATTTAAAGTCCCATAACCCTCCTTTTTTATTGCAATAATCAGGGATGGAGGCACTATCACTGCACTATCTAGGTGCTTCATTTAGAGTCCCAAACATTCCCGTTTCAGTTTAAAAATACAGACATAAATAAAGAGAGTCCGCAATGAACCTGGTGTACAGAGACCAGCATGAGACAACGAAGCACATGGAGTGACAATCATATGGTCCCCCCAGTTGAAGTCTTTGCGGACGAAACGTGTAGGGTTACCACGCTGGCCCAAGCCATCTCATACTGCGCTGTTTTTACTGTTCAGTTGAACTGTTTTTGTTTTTATTCTTGATATTCATTCATTTGGATATTTTTTATTTTAGTAAATTCCATCATTTGGATTTACGCTATGTGGAGGCCTTCTCTCTTTTTTATGCCTAGAATATATACCCACATTTGGAGGAGAGATATTTGGAGAGCTGCATTTTCCACTGCCTGCTGTTGGTGAGTTCCATTCATCTCCACAATCGGTGGCTTCTTTGGATTTCCATCAGACGACAGACGAGGCGATCGTATGGCTCATCCTGGCAGCCTGACTCCACGTCTCCGGTTCCATGCCTGATAGATCCACCACCATACGGTGAACTGGGTCCACTACTTCTGGTAAGAGTACCCCTTTCTTTACTCAATTCCCTGGAAGGTGAAGGCACTCCCGGGTGCATTTATCCATTGTCCATATATCTACTTAAGAGACTGTCTGACATCTGTAGCAACAGTGTGTTTTCAGTCGTCGCTCCGTACATCATTTAGTCTTGAGAACAATTGTTCTGTATGTGTCTGCGCGTTCAGTCTGCATTGATCAATGCTGTTCAAGCACTTCAACTCATCTTGTGTAGACAAGCCCTAACCTGGCCATACACGCAGAATTTTTTTTTTTTAGTTCAGTCCTAAATCCAACAGATTTCTCCATGATCATTGCTGTTCAAGCTGTTCAACTTATCTGGTGTGGACAAGCCCTTAACCTACCCATCCACGCATACTAAACAGCACTGATGGATGAATCTCCCCTGCTGGCTATTTTATTCTGACAGCCAGCACCACTGGCTGTCAGAATACCAAAACAGTTTCTGCATCTCATTGGATGCAGGTGCTGCTCAGTGAACAAATTTCCACCCAGCTTTTTCAACAAAACTCAATTGAACAACTGACATTTGTAGAGCTGGATGGTGCCGACCAGGCCACCCACAACTTGAATTTCTGCTGATTCAGCAGGAATCCTGACAAAGCCAGAATGTCAAAACGCGTAGAGCAGAAGCAACGTTTATTACGCATTCTACATGTGGCACACTGTAGTTCCCGCTGGCGCTCTGCAGACTTGTAAAAGGGTGAGAAAGATATACATTCCCCGCCAGCTAGAGGCTTTGTTGGCTGCAGTGGCCATAGTACAATGCCCATTGATGAAATATACTGGTTATATTTGATTAGATTTGTGAGCGCATGATAGGCTGTTTTTAACTCTTTTTACATGAATAAGTGGTATTACACTATACGAGGTACCTCTGTGCTACTATGCTTGGTACCGTCGTGATACTATTGAGATACTGAGGAGAAAATAAACCTTTGGGGTACAGATTTAATTACTTCATGTTCATTTGGATGACTTCATGTTCATTTTGACCTATGTATAATTTGGAGGACACACCTATTGATGAGCGTGATTCTGATTACTGAAGGATCGTGTGATGCACGTTCTGGAGTCATGAAGTAGACTCTTTTTACTTTTCATTACACACGTGGATTGGGATGTTTCTCTTATTATTATATGTCTGAATACTTTTAGGACACTAATTAACTCACTGTTCTTTGTTGGTAATTTTTTATAAGTGTATGGATCATTTAAAAAATTCACTTACCCGATCTGATCCACATATAATGCCACATCCCTCAATTGTAGCAAGAAAAAAATTATTATGGTTTGGTGGGATATTTTTAGGCACTTAACAAAACCCACAAATTTAAAAATATAAAAAATATATATTTTATTCAGTCATGTGACTAAAAAACAATCCCACCCTTAGTAGATTATATATAGGCAGTTATACACAACCCCATATTGTTCAGAAGACCCAACATGTTTCGATTTTTAGATCAATCTTCATCAGAGGGAAAGGAAGTGGTGGTCAATAACCCTAAAACCTAATAATTAGATTTTTTTTTACTATAATGAGTTTGGACATTCTAGAGAAATGCTTAAATGATGTATTACCATTTAACTAAACACATTAGATTTTAGTCTACTAAAATGTACTGGAGATTTTAGTTGACTAAATACGACTAAAATTAAAGCAATTGCAGGTGACTAAAACTAAAATGGTATTTTAGTCAAAAGACTATGACTAAAACTAAATTGAAATTTGATACCGAAATTACCACTAGCTAAAAGTCCCCAAACTTATTATAGTCCTGGTCCAAGAAAGCACATAACCAAATAACTTAATTTGATCTAGCTAAAAAGCAGTTCATATAAGGGCATATTTGTGGCTGTCCACATGTTGTCCACCAATGATCCAAAGGCAAAGAAACACAGATCCAAAGAGAAAAAGGAGAACTCTCCTCTCTCCACCTGTTCAATGTAAAGAGTAAATATATTTGGATGTGAAAAGCCAAATCACCAATATCTTCACCTCTGCTGCATCACCAGTAAATGGCTGCCATGATGTTTATTAATTATTTATGGAAAATAAGGATATTGTTCAGCGTCACTTTAAATCTTGGATCCTAATTAAAGAAAAAAAAAAAAAACAATAACAAAAAGGAGCAGAGGCGACTGTTACGGTAAAATCTGCTGATATAGCAAGTCTCCTTCTGAGTAAGATTCTCAGATTAGCTCATTAACCTGAGTTTCAGAACCAGGTTTAAACTTTCATTCTGAAATCACTCGGGGCCTGGGATATTTTGTCAGTTGTGAAACAGCTGCCCCCAGTAACATCGATTACTGTAACACCGAATGTGAGATAAACTTCCTCACCTGTGGTATCAAAACCACATCCACCGCCAGAGTCAGGGACCACTAAACCCCCAGGGTGAGAACTTTCCTACTAGGCCGAAAGTACAATCCACTGAACTGTGACAACTGTTTTTGCCATGGAGCAAAAGAGAACCAGACATGACTGGGCCTATGCAATCCATCTGAACATCTAATTTTAAAGTACATTTTAAGGCAAAACTTTTTTTGTTATTTTTTGTTTTAAGTGTAGTGTTGAAAGATAAGAACCCCTGTCATGTTTTTATTGATGTCCGTGTCCCCATTAGGAAAATTGAGTCTCTTTGTTGACTGTTGTGACCAGGGCTGAAAAATTTTCAGTTGTCACCACAACATAAGTAAAGTAGAAATCTTCCAATAGGGACACTTGTTCCGGTGACTACTAAGAGGAGACTCAACTTACTTTGAGATTTCTTCACATTTTCTGCTGTGTCCTTTTGCGTAGGACACATAGAGAAAAAAAAAACATGTTCTTCTCTACCCAAAAATTTTTGGCTTTAGAAATACCCTAACCCCTTCCAATGGCTCTTTAAGTGCCTCTGTATCATGTGACCCCTTGTGATTGACTCCCACAGCGGTCACATGATTAACAGGCTCTCTGGCTGGCTCCCAATCACCCAGCATGATGACAGCTAGGTCAGCGTGCTGGGAGCGCACAGTGAACATTCCCTCAGTACACAACCTCCTGGCTCTGTGGACCCACATGCATGTGCATATGTGCCCACCTTTCCTGCCACAGTTATGCGGTCAGCAAGAGGTTAAAGTGCGCGTCTGAGAAAAATTAAAAAACATGCATGCTTACCAACATTACAGTCCTGGATCCTGAACTACTGTTTGCCCATGGTCTGGATTTTATCCACCCATATTATGGGTGGGCATGCCCAAAGCATGCCCACTTTATAGGTTGGTCCTGTACAGACCCTACCACTACATATAGTGCCTTGCAAAAGTATTCACCCCCCTTGGCATTTTTCGTGTTTTGTTGCCTCACAACCTGGAATTAACATGGGTTGTTTGAGGATTTGCGCCATTTAATTTACAGAACATGCCCACGACTTTGAAGATGTTTTTTTTTTATTGTGAAGCAAACAAAAAATAGGACAAAATAACAGAAAAAGTCAATGTGCATAACTATTCACCCCCCTAAAGTCAATACTTTGTAGAGCCACCTTTTGCGGCTATCACAGCTCCAAGTCACTTTGGATAAGTCTCTATGAGCTTGCCACATCTTACCACTGGAATTTTTGCCCATTCTTCCTTGCAAAACTGCTCCAGCTCCTTCAAGTTGGATGGTTTGCGCTTGTGAACAGCAATCTTTAAGTCTGACCACAGATTTTCTATTGGATTGAGGTCTGGGATTTGACTAGGCCATTCCAATACAATTACATGTTTCCCCTTAAACCACTCAAGTGTTGCTTTAGCAGTGTGTTTGGGGTCATTGTCCTACTGGAAGGTAAACCTCCGTCCTAGCCTCAAATCACACACAGAGTGGTACAGGTTTTGCTCAAGAATATCCCTGTATTTAGCACCATCCATCTTTCCCTCAACTCTGACCAGTTTCCCAGTGCCAACTGCTGAAAAACATCCCCACAGCATGATGCTGCCACCACCATGTTTCACTGTGGGGATGGTGTTCTTTGGTTGATGTGATGTGTTGGGTTTGCACCAGACATAGCGTTTTCTTTGATGGCCAAAAAGTACCATTTTAGTCTCATCAGACCAGAGCACCTTCCTCCATACATTTTGGGAGTCTCCCACATGCCTTTTCGCAAACTCAAAACGTGCCATTTTGTTTTTTGCTGAAAGTAATGGCTTTCTTCTGGGTACTCTGCCATAAAGCCCAACTCTATGGAGCGTACGGCTTACTGTCATCCTATGTACAGATACTCCAGTCTCTGCTGTGGAACTCTGCAGCTCCTCCAGGGTTACCTTAGGTCTCTGTGCTGCCTCTCCGATTAATGCCCTCCTTGCCCGGTCCGTGAGTTTTGGTGTGTGGCCGTCTCTTGGCAGGTTTGCTGTTGTGCCATGTTCTTTCCATTTGGTTATGATAGATTTGATGGTGCTCCTAGGGATCATCAAAGATTTGGATATTTTTTTATAACCTAACCCTTGTACTTCTCAACAACATTGTCCCTTACTTGTTCAGAGAGTTCCTTGGTCTTCATAACAGTGTTTGGTTAGTGGTGCCTCTTGTTTAGGTGTTGCAGCCTCTGGGGCCTTTCTAAAAGGTGTGTATATGTAATGACAGATCATGTGACACTTAGATTGCACACAGGTGGACATCATTTCACTAATTATGTGACTTCTGAAGGTAATTGGTTGCACCAGAGCTTTTTATGGGCTTCATAACAAAGGGGGTGAATACATACGCACATGCCAATAGTTTCATGTATATATTTTTCTAATTTTATTTCACCAACTTGTGTTCTGATCTGACATATAATTCAGATTAAAAAAAAACATTGAACTAAAGGCTGTAATTTAACAAAATAGGTAAAAAGCCAAGGTGGGTGAATACTTTTGCAAGGCACTGTATAACCTCATGTGGCCCTGATTCCTGCAATCAATGCATTTTTGGGTTACTGCACAGGTGCAGCAACTCAAGGTTGATGCTTCTCTCATGACACTGTTTAGGACACCACTTCGGTGGGACGGGTGGCCAAAATGCAAGACTGTCCTGGCAATACCAGGACAATTAGCATCTATACATATGCAGTTCTTCTCTGCAATACATGCACATTGCCCCAAGATTTGTCTCTTTAAAAACAGAAGCATTTCCCTGCTGGGAAATCCATTGTACACCAAGCTTACAGTAGATTTAAAATGTCATTTTTGTATGTGTGCGCTGTAATCTATTTTGTACTGTAGCAAGCTGACACCTCTACTGCACTGAAATGCCAAGCAGTGTTGTCAGTCTTGCCTCCCAATCTCCATAACATAGGAGGATGTTGTTCTGTAGTCCAGCAAAGAGGGAATTCAAGTAGGGCTGACAACGCTGCTTGCAGCTGAGGCAGCGTTGTTAGCTTACTAGAGGAAGTTAGAAGCTCACTAGATTTCTGATAGGATCAACTCGTATTTTTCTGCACCTGCAGCACTTTTAAAGAGGAACTCCGGAGAAATGCAGCCATGCTGTGAGGCTGCACTGCAAGTGTTAAAGCCCAACTCCAGAGAAAAAATAAGTTTTCCCATGCAGTGGGGCTGTGTGCTTGCTCTGCACAGATCAACTGCTCATTTTTGTCTAGGTGTCGTCTAGTGCAGTGGACTGTTCCTGATGTCATCATAGACCTGCTCTGAAGGTCAGGACATCAGGAACAGTCCACAGCTGGATCCCAGGGGGTGCGCCGTTTGCCGGTAAATCAGAGTATCAGATGAGTATACAGATGAGTATACAGCTTTCTCCTAACCCCTACACAAAACGAGCAGTTGATCCGTGCAGTGAGAGCACAGTCTCACTGCCTAGGAAAACTTTTTTTTTTGCCTGGAGTTGGGCTTTAAAGGTTCATTTAGGTCTAAGGGGCACTGAAATAAATACAAGGCTTCTCCTGAGTGGTGGAGATGCTGGAGCAAGTGGCTCTCTTTATTTAGTACACAGAGGAGAAGTCAATGGAGCACACGCCTGAAGAGGACGCAGCTTAGTATATGTAGCACAGGTTATAACAGCAAATTACAGATTCACCATTGGCCACACTGAGGTTGGCATCTGGATAGTTTGTTAGAGCAGTCAGAGCCAAGCTGGCCCAAAGTAAATGTTTAAACTAATCTCACTCCTGGAGTTCTTCTTTAGGTTCATGCATGTTAAAGTGGAAATTGAGTCCTGCTAGATCACTTCAGGCTGGCCCCTTTTGCAGGTATAGCATTAAAGATAAGTACCCATACTGCCTAAAAATCCAGTAATACGCCTTCTCACCCTGCTCTGCACATGCGCAGTTGCTCCCTATTTTTGGTATTGTGCCAAAAAATCAGAGCCACTGGAGGCCGATCTGCTGACAGCCTAAAGATTTGCTGCTGCTCAGGGGCTCTGAGCTTCAGAAAAATGGTAGCCTCTGGCAAGAAGAAATAGGAGCAACGCTGAAGGCAATTTACAGCACACACTAATTTTGGAAGCGTAATTATTATTGTGGAATGTATGTTCCTTGCTAAGGAACAATATTTTTTTTTTATCAACTTGTTATCTGTACAGTTCCGCTTTAAGTGTGACACTTAGGCCCCTTTCACACTGGGGCGGTTTACAGGCGTTATTGCGCTAAAAATACCGCCTGCAAACCTCCCCTAAACAGCCTCCGCTGTTTGTTCAGTGTGAGAGCCCGAGGGCTTTCACACTGAAGCGGTGCGCTGGCAGGAGAAGAAAAAAATCTCCTGCGAGCCGCATCTTTGGAGCGGTGAAGGAGCGGTGTATTCACCGCTCCTAAACCGCTCCTGCCCATTGAAATCAGTGGGACAGCGTGGCTATACCGCGGTAATACTGCGGCTATAGCCGCACTGTACAAGTAGTTTTAACCCTTTTTCGGTCGCCGACCGGGGGTTAAAACTGCACCGCTAGCGGCCGAATACCGCGGTAAAACAGCACTAAAAATAGCGCTGTTTTACCACCGACGCCCCCTACCGCCCCAGTGTGAAAGGGGCCCTATGGTGGCCACACACATTGTTTTTTCTATATCCGATCAATGTGTCAAAACACTTAAATCTGCAAACAATCAAATAGCCATACTTTCCCTTCCAACTGATTTAGACTCGATTTTCTATCCGATTCGATCAAGCTGATGTTGATCACCAGGGTGGAATATTATCAATCGTTTTGTGTCAGTGGGTAGCACTATGTTCATGAATACGATCAGATTTTGATCGGTGAGATTAGTTGGTAGCAACAGAGACGCAATCGATAATGTACCATCATAAGTTACGATCGTATCTTAAATATCAATCGAGATCCACTTCCCCATGTGTGTCAATTATAGACTGATAATTCCTATCAGTAGTGATTGATAGAAAAATCAATTGATTACCCCCTGTGCCCTCGCACCTTGGAATTGCTACAGATTTAAAATGTTGCAGTGTGATCTCTGGGGAAGAGAAGACCGAGGAAGAAGGCAGTACAGAGGGAGCAGTACAAGAAAAGTTTCAGTTAGTTCAGTGTTGTTTTCTACTGCATAGGATAGCTGACTCAAAGTCAAGTTTTCACTGAAACTGGAAAACGTCTTTAACGGTTTTACTTGTTTCAGTGATCAGATGCCAACAATGTATGGAATGGTGACTCATGGTCTTACTTCAGAGCCTATAACAACAGTTTTTATTGCCACAGATAGTGACTAATGATGATGCAACCATTGCCAGTCATTGCCGGACAGTTTTCATACACATACTTTACAGATGTAATAGTAAAACTAATGATGCAGCAAATGTGTTGGGTTTGGGAGATTGGATGCAAGGCTATCAGTGTTTTTTTTCAGTTCCAGGTGGGTGCTTAGGCCTTGCTCATTCTTGAATGGGTAGGGCAGAGGAGATTGGGGAGATGTAAAGTGTGTGGCCCCTTCTTTTCCACTTAAACTTCACCTGAGTTAAAGAAGGTGGCATCTGGATGCCTATATAGCCTGATCCCTATTATCTTGAGTAGGATACCTCTTTGCTGCACAGACACAAGCTTTATCAGAAAACATTAGGCAGACTGTGATTGCATATCATTTTGTAGTGCAAAAAGGCACCTGTCAGCCTCTTGTATATTTGCCAAAATTCCGAAGAAAAGTGTACACTCAATGTCCAAATTCTATCAGACTTGGCCATGTTAGTTGGCATTAAAATCTATGAAAAGGTATGTGTCTATGGTCAACTTCACTCTTCTATTACCACTGGTGGTTGGGTGCAAATGTGGAATCTTCAACCACTTCCTCCCCCAAACACTATTTTACTGTTGGGAGCTCAAGACAGGTTTCTACACCTCGAAGCACAGCCACTCTCTGCCGGTAATGGCGGTTCTCAAAGGTCAATGGTTTCCTCATTGCTAGGCAGTAACTCAGAGCTGCCTTGTTCTTCCCACTCAGGCCTGATTGGCTGGCAGCACCTTGGGGTCTTTGTTGCTAAAAAATGGGCTGATGTTACCCACTCATTGAGCCTTGATTGGCTGGTGGTGCTGGGGTGCTCTATTTGTACATCGTAAGCCCAGGGCTCTAGGCTTGTAAAAGCATTTCCTTCTTGGTGTTTGTCCCTTGCACCCTGCCTTGCCTTGTCTCTGAATTGCCTTTGTTATTAACACTTGCCTTGATAATGGAATGCTCTTTTGATTGCCACCTGCACTGACTCTTGCTTGGATATGGATTACTCTTCTGACTGCCACCTGCTCTGACCATTCACTGGATATGGATTACTCTTCTGACTGCCGCCTGCTCTGACTCCTGACTGAATATGGATCACTTTTCTGACTGCCGCCTGCTCTGACCATTGACTGGATATGGATTACTCTTCTGACTGCCACCTGCTTTGACCATTGACTGGATATGGATTACTCTTCTGACTGCCACCTGCTCTGACCATTGACTGGATATGGATTACTCTTCTGACTGCCGCCTGCTCTAACCTTTTTCTGGATATGGATTACTCTTCTGACTGCCGCCTGCTCTGACCCTTGACTGGATATGGATTACTCTTCTGACTGCCGCCTGCTCTGACTCTTGACTGAATATGGATCACTCTTCTGACTGCCGCCTGCTCTAACCCTTTTCTGGATCTGGATTACTCTCTGACTGTCGCCTGCTCTGACCCTTGACTGGATCACTCTTCTGACTGCCACCTGCTCTGACCCTTTTCTGGATATGTATTACTCTTCTGACTGCCGTCTGCTCTGACCCTTGACTGGATATGGATCACTCTTCTGACTGCCGCCTGCTCTGACCCATTTCTGGATATGGATTACTCTTCTGACTGCCGCCTGCTCTGGCACTTGACTGGATATCGATTACTCCTATGACTGCCACCTGTCTAAAAACTTGCCTGCATATGGAATGTTCTTCTGACTGCCTCAATTCCTGACTCTTGCCTGCATATTGATAACTCTTCTGACTGCTGCCTGCGCACACCCTTGCACAGAGATGGATTACTCCTATGGCTGTTGCCTGCTCTGACCCTTGCCTCGATATGATTACTTTGCTGACTGCCACCTGCTTTGAATCTTGCCTGGATAATGGACTTCACTACTTTCTGCTGTTAGCTCAGACCACTTCTATTTCTGTGTTCAGCCAGCCACTAGTACTAGTTGCTCCTGTGTACAGTATCTGCCTTGAACCTGTCCTGGTTCTGTGAATATGGCATTGGACCATATGTCATCTAAGTAAGCCTACCTGCCTTAAAGTGGTTGTAAACCCCTACATAAACCCAGTAATGTGACTAGCATCAGGTGACATACAGAAGTCAAACAAATCTTCCTACATATTTATACTGCTTGTCTGAGCTTTCAGAAAGCAGGGTGCACGGTGCTGAAGTTACACTTTGCAGATCTCAGTGAGAGCTGATTGGAAGGCAGGGACACACCCCCTTCACACAGCACACAGGCTGTGTGCCAGAGCTCCCTCCCCTGTCACCTTATTGCCTCTTGGTGTCAGGAAAACGTGTCATAAGTTATTCATGCTAATAACAGAGGAATGAGGCAGCAGAGAGAAATGACTTTTAAAGTGATTGTAAAGCCTAAACATGTTTTGTCTTAATGCATTCCTTGTATTAAGGCAAAAAATGTTTAGGTGTCAGCATTGCCCCCTCAGCCCCCCTTTAACTTACCTGAGCCCTCAATTGATCCAGCGCTTTGCACATCTGCCGGTCTTCTCTGCCCTCACTTCCTGGTCTTGCTGGCTTGCGGGGGCACCGGTGTCCATTGGCTCCCAGTGCTGTCAATCAAAGCCAGTGACGAGGGAGTGGGGGGGGGGCCGAGTCCCACTGTCTGTGTCAATGGACGCAGCTGCGGGGCTAAGGTGTGAGCATGCACGAGTGACCCCATGGGGGCACTGGACAAAGAGGAGGGGCCAGGAGCGCCAGCAGGGGACCCCAATAGAGGAGATTCGTGGCCCTTCTGTGCAATTCCATTGTACAGAGCAGGTAAGTATAGACATGTTTGTTATTTACAATCACTTTAATGCTCTGGATTGAGACAAGTACACACTACATACCTCCCAACATTTTGAGATGGGAATGAGGGATACCTACTAGCAAACGTATGTAGACATAGGGCACGCCTCCTGTCACACCCCCTTAAAGGAGAATTAACCAAAAAAAAGGTTAATTAAATCCACAAGTGCTTTTTTTTTACCACTACTATTCCTTTATATTGGCTTTTAAAATTTACAAATGCAGCAAATTTAGAAATTGGATGAAAGGTTTAGCACTGGGAAACATTTTTTGAAAGATAAAAAGTGCATTTTATATACAACTACCGTATATAGATCAGAGCAAAATGAGGGACAAATGAGGGGAAAAAGAAGGACAGAGGGACATTGCTCCAAATCAGGGACAGCCCCTCGAAATCAGGGACAGTTGGGAGCTATGACACTATAAAGCAGTGTTTCTCCATCTCAGTCTTGAAGTACCCTCAATGGGCCATGTTTTGGGACCGTCCTTTTAATAAAATATCTCTTATCAATACCATGTCACTGATATTGATATTAAAGCAGCTGTGCAAAGTAAAGGAAAACCTGAAAACATGGCCCGTTGGGGGTACTTGAGGACTGAGGTTGAGAACCACTGTTATAGGGGGATATGCTTTGTTCAAATTTCATGTCTTAGGTTTACAACCACTTTAGGAGAAAGGCTACTTCTAAAGGAGAAACCTTGCTAGTGTCACGCCATTTTCATAGAAAAGGACGCGAACCGGTAAACCTTACACTTCCATATCTATAATCCATACACATTCTCCTAAAGTTTGATTTGGTGCCAGGATATTCATCTTCTTGGACCCTGTACCATTTGCCCCCCACTTTTTACCCCCCATTTAAACGTTCCTATCTGCTAAATCCCTTCCCAAAATCACTCACGGCAATCAGCATTTTGATTAACAGATTATGAATGCATCAAAACGTGCTCTCAACACTCTGCTCCATGTTATGTTGTACCATCTGTTGTACAATTTCCCTTCTACATCTACAGTAATGGTATTTTAAGGATTCCCCTGTCTAAGCAGTAAGTAAAACTCCTCCTACTTGGACATTAGAGCCGTGACGATTAGCAAGTGTACTTTTTAATGTACAAGCAGTTTATCTCTGTTGATAGAAAGCATAACAAAGTAACCCAGAAACCCAAATGAGGAAATCACTTCATCACAAGGTTTTTTTTTTTTTTATTCCATTGAATTAAACTGCAAATCTAGCAATGTAGTTCCTTTAATATGGCATATCTCTATGAATTAAACTCCATTTTTGAACTTGTACTTACAGGTAAGCCTATAATAAGGCTTACCTGTAAATACAGTGAATATCTCATAAACTTGCACTGTTTCGGAGATATTCACACAACATTCACCCGGAGACGTCACCGGCACATGCACTCTGAAGGGACGGCATACCATGCCAGACCTTCAGAGCTGTGACGGGAGTGACGTCATCGTGGCCACGGCCATTCATACAGCTGGGGTGAAGGTGGAAGCGCCGGGAAGCCGTGACAGCGCTGAGCTGGAGGGCTCCCTGTACAGATAGGTCTGTCATAATGTGCTAGTATGCAGTGCATACTAGCACATTATGACCTAAACCTGCAGGAGGGCCCATTGTTTTCCATTTTTCTGGCGGGTTTACTACCGCTTTAACCCCCCTCTTTACTTTACTAAAATATCCAGGTCTCTGTAGGGAAGAAGTGTTCTACTTTATTCTTTACATGCACAGATGAGGTGAACCGGGAAAAATACTCGCCGTTACTATAGTGCAATGGGCAATTGACCAAAAAAATGTGCAAACTATTGAGTTCATGTGTTTCTAGTGATGGGCGCTGTAAATCCTACAGAACACAAAGACATTTTAAATGATCTGCCACCCTTGTGGTAATAGTCTTTTCTTTTTTTTTATTCTATATTTTATTTTCCAACAATTTTTTATACATACACAATTCAGTTGCATGCGTATCACAGAATATATCTTAACACAGATCGATTCTATTTTCGGCAGATATATATAAGGTTTTAAAAATTCACATTTTCTTTAGTTTATTTATTCTAACATTCATATAAGTTTTACCTTCACGTCTCACTTGTGCACAGGTATGGTTATTAGATAAATAAAAAAAAAAAAAAGAGAAAAAAAGAAAGAAAGAAAAAATAAAATAAAATGAAATTCTCGCTTTCTCTTTTTTTTTAAATCATCCCGCCTGCTCCCCCTCCATAAGTGCACAGCCATGTTCCCAAGTGCGGACAAAGAGGGACCATTGTGCCCATTTTTATTCAATTTCTCCTCTTTACCTTGCGTAGTTTCGGTACCTTTTTCCATAGCATATATGCAGGGCCAGTGCTAGACTATTTTGCGCCCTAGGCAAAACCAGCTACTTGCCCCCCCTCCCTCCCAAAAAAATAAAACTTCTGTCTAAATATATAAAATAGTCTATATATCTAAAATATAATTTCTATACCTCTATACGGTATAGAAAGGGTGCAGAACAGTCTATCACCAGCCCTGTCTATACCCCCTTGTGATGTTTGTTGCCCCCTCATTGAACTGCCGTACACAGCGAGCATAGTTGCCAACATTTACATTTTTTTTTTGGGGGGGAAATGGGCAACAGCAGAGGGCTGGGTAACAGCAGGGGACTGGGTGACAGCAGAGGGCTGGGTGACAGCAGGGGACTGGGCCACAGCAGAGGGCTGGGTGACAGCAGGGCAGAGGACTGGGCAACAACAGGCGACCTGGTGACAGCAGAGGCCTGGGTGACAGCAGGGGACTGGGCGACAGCAGAGGGCTGGGTAACAGCAGAGACTGGGCGACAGCAGAGGGCTGGGTGACAGCAGAGACTAGGCGACAGAAGAGGGCTGGGTGACAGCAGGGCAGAGGACTGGGCGACAACAGGCGACCTGGTGACAGCAGAGGCCTGGGTGACAGCAGGGGACTGGGCGACAGCAGGGGGCTGGGTAACAGCAGAGACTGGGCAACAGCAGAGGGCTGGGTGACAGCAGAGACTAGGCGACAGAAGAGGGCTGGGTGACAGCAGGGCAGAGGACTGGGCGACAACAGGGGACTGGATGACAGCAGAGGGCTGGGTGACAGCAGGGGACTGGGCGACAGAAGAGGGCTGGGTGACAGCAGGGCAGAGGACTGGGCGACAACAGGGGACTGGGTGACAGCAGAGGGCTGGGTGACAGCAGGGCAGAGGACTGGGTGAACGCAGGGCAGAGGACTGGGTGAACGCAGATCAGAGGACTGGGTAAATGCAGGGCAGAGGACTGGGTGACAGCAGGGCAGAGGACTGGGTGACAGCAGGGCAGAGGACTGGGTGAACGCAGAGCAGAGGACTGGGTGAACGCAGGGCAGAAGACTGGGTGTACGCAGGGCAGAGGACTGGGTGACAGCAGGGCAGAGGACTGGGTGACAGCAGGGCAGAGGACTGGGTGAACGCAGAGCAGAGGACTGGGTGAACGCAGGGCAGAGGACTGGGTGACAGCAGGCAGAGGACTGATTGAACGCAGGGCAGAGGACTGGGTGAACGCAGGGCAGAGGAGTGAGTGACAGCAGGAAGAGGACTGGGTGAACGCAGGGCAGAGGACTGGGTGAACGCAGGGCAAAGGACTGGGTGAACGCAGGGCAGAGGACTGGGTGACAGCAGGCAGAGGACTGATTAAACGCAGGGTAGGGGACTGGGTGAACGCAGGGCAATGGAGTGTGTGACAGCAGGAAGAGGACTGGGTGAACGCAGGGCAGAGGACTGGGTGAACGCAGGGCAGAGGACTGGGTGACAGCAGGGCAGGGGACTGGGTGAACGCAGGGTAGAGGACTGGGTGAACGCAGGGCAGAGGACTGGTTGAACGCAGGGCAGAGGACTGGGTGACAGCAGGGCAGAGGACTGGGTGAACGCAGGGCAGAGGACTGGGTGACAGCAGGGGACTGGGCGACAGAAGAGGGCTGGGTGACAGCAGGGCAGAGGACTGGGCGACAACAGGGGACTGGATGACAGCAGAGGGCTGGGTGACAGCAGGGGACTGGGCGACAGAAGAGGGCTGGGTGACAGCAGGGCAGAGGACTGGGCGACAACAGGGGACTGGGTGACAGCAGAGGGCTGGGTGACAGCAGGGCAGAGGACTGGGTGAACGCAGGGCAGAGGACTGGGTGAACGCAGATCAGAGGACTGGGTGAATGCAGGGCAGAGGACTGGGTGACAGCAGGGCAGAGGACTGGGTGACAGCAGGGCAGAGGACTGGGTGAACGCAGAGCAGAGGACTGGGTGAACGCAGGGCAGAAGACTGGGTGTACGCAGGGCAGAGGACTGGGTGACAGCAGGGCAGAGGACTGGGTGACAGCAGGGCAGAGGACTGGGTGAACGCAGAGCAGAGGACTGGGAGAACGCAGGGCAGAGGACTGGGTGACAGCAGGCAGAGGACTGATTGAACGCAGGGCAGAGGACTGGGTGAACGCAGGGCAGAGGAGTGAGTGACAGCAGGAAGAGGACTGGGTGAACGCAGGGCAGAGGACTGGGTGAACGCAGGGCAAAGGACTGGGTGAACGCAGGGCAGAGGACTGGGTGACAGCAGGCAGAGGACTGATTAAACGCAGGGTAGGGGACTGGGTGAACGCAGGGCAATGGAGTGTGTGACAGCAGGAAGAGGACTGGGTGAACGCAGGGCAGAGGACTGGGTGAACGCAGGGCAGAGGACTGGGTGACAGCAGGGCAGGGGACTGGGTGAACGCAGGGTAGAGGACTGGGTGAACGCAGGGCAGAGGACTGGTTGAACGCAGGGCAGAGGACTGGGTGACAGCAGGGCAGAGGACTGGGTGAACGCAGGGCAGAGGACTGGGTGACACCAAGGCAGAGGACTGGGTGAACGCAGGGCAGAGGACTGGGTGACAGCAGGGCAGGGGACTGGGTGAACGCAGGGTAGAGGACTGGGTGAACGCAGGGCAGAGGACTGGGTGACAGCAGGGCAGAGGACTGGGTGAATGCAGGGCAGAGGAATGGGTGACAGCAGGGCAGGGGACTGGGTGAACCCAGGGCAGAGGACTGGGTGAACGCAGGGCAGAGGACTGGGTGAACGCAGGGCAGAGGACTGGGTGAACGCAGGGCAGAGGACTGGGTGAACGCAGGGCAGAGGACTGGGTGACAGCAGGGCAGGGGACTGGGTGAACGCAGGGCAGGGGACTGGGTGAAATTGGGTTGAAAACTGCTCTGCCCAATATTTTACAGTCAGGACAGTGCTATAGGAAAAAACAGATACCATCTTGATCTTTGTCAGATAACAGCACTTTTTTACTTCTGTGTAAAAGTCTAAAGATAGAAATAATAAAGTTGACAAAGATCAAGATGGTATCTGTTTTTTCCTGTAGCAGTGTCCTGACTGTGAGATATTGGGCAGAGCAGTTTTCAACCCAATTTCACCCAGTCCAGTGGCTGCATAAAAAACAAAACAGCATTTTTAGAGCCTTTTTTTTTTACCTCCATGTTGTTCTGCCCAGAAGGACCTGTGATCATCCCTGAGGCCGGCCGCTCTGGCCCCCGTCCCCCAGTGACAGGCGAGATCACCCCTTGGCTGACCACACCCCCTCACGAGTCCCGACCAGTGACAATGAAGGAGGCGGGGCAGCTCCTCGGCCTCAATCAGAGCCCTGAGCCGCCCAACAGGTCTGCAGCTAGGGGAGCCGGGGGGTATCTGTCAGTGTACTGCATGTGATAGTTCCCTCCCCGCACCCCTGCACCATCCCCGGCAGCAGACATTCCCGCACCTCCTCTGGACCTCCAATACACACTCCTGCAGACCCGCCACACAGGGACAGCGGCTCCAGAGGTTACATCCAGCGGGGATGAGGAGGTGACAGGCCATGGCTGCGCCCTAGGCAGCGGTGCGCCCTAAGCAGCTGCCTAGTCCGCCTAGTGGTAGCGCCGGCCCTGTATATATGTCGGCTATTTTTTTAAGCCAAAGCGAGATCAAGGGAAGTGATTCCCGCTTCCATAGGGCCGGAACACAGGCCTTTGCCACATTCAAAAGATGAGCGACCAATGAGTTTCTGTATTTACGCTTTGAAAGATCTGAAAGATGAAGAAGATATCTAGCTGGATCAGATCCCAAATCGTAATCAGTTAACTGTCCTATAATGCATTGCACTTTGGACCAAAAGTCCTCTAGTTTCCGACCGGACCAGAAGTCATAAAGCATATTACCCTCTGACTCTCCGCAACGCCAACAAGTATTCGTCTTTTCCGGATAGATTTTCTGCAACAATGATGGGACTTTGTACCACCTTGTAAGAATTTTATAACACAGCTCTTGATAGTTACTAGCTGTTGAGAAATAATGGGCAAAATATAGAATATGACTCCATTGCTCTTTAGAAAATGTAGTGTCTAAGTCTCTTTCCCATTTCTGAAGGAATCTTGGAACAGAGCCCACAGGAGGATCTATTAACATTTTATATACCTCAGATACCCCATGGCTAGAAGGTGTTTCCATCAGACATAGGTTTTCCAATGGTGTATTTAAATGGTCTGATCTCTCCCCGCGAAGAAGGGAGCTAAGAAAAAGGGTAAGCTGTTGCGGATTAAACAGCAACTGTATTTCCGTCCTAGTCTTCAACCTTGATTCTTCAAGGAAGTCGCTTAGCCGAAATTTACCACGTCTCAGAGTTTGTTTAAAGCAGCTATCTGTATAGCCTGGGGGGAATGCTGGGTTTCCCAAGACTGGGTAAAGTCAAGTAATTTCCCCATCTGACTTTGAAAAAAAATGGCTTTGTTGAATTACTCTTAGGGTTGCCCCTACGAGGGGATGATGTCTTAAAGTTCCCAGTGCTCTTGACCGTAGCCATGGCACACATCGGAGAGGGATCTCAGTACACAATTGTTCAATCGCTACCCAGGCTTTATGTCCCCCGTCTCTACACCAAGCTAGTACTGCCTTGTAGTATCTTATCGGATCTGGGAAAGCCATACCTCCCTGGGTTTTTGGCATAGCCAAGTAGTGGTAAGATAAACGTGGATGCTTTTTTGCCCAAATAAATCGAATAAAAGCACTACGTAGTGATTTTCAAAAAAATGTAAGAGTCTTTTCTGTTGCAGCGTTACTGTACCCCCATGCACAATCATAGTTGAGGGACAGTCCCGCTTTTAAAACCAAATCCCTTTTTTCCTCAAGCAGCCTCAGTTGTCCCACTTTTTGGTCTGATGTAATAAATGAAGATAACTTCACACAGCCCCCGCACCTCTGGCCCCCTTTATATTACACAGACCCAGCACCTCTGGCCCCCTTTACATCACACAACCCCCTGCACCTCTGGCCCCCTTTATATTACACAGCCCCCTGCACCTCTGGCCCCCTTTACATTACACAGTCCCCACACCTCTAGCCCCCTTTACATTAAACAGCCCACACCTCTAGCCCCCTTTACATTAAACAGCCCCCGCACCTCTGCCCCCCTTTACATTACACAGCCCTCTGCACTTCTGGACCCCTTTACATTACGCAGACCCCGCACATCTGGAGTCCTTTACAGTACACAGCCTACACCTCTTGACCCCTTTACATTACGCAGGCCCCATATCTCTGGACCCCTTTACATTACACAGCCCCCCTGCATATTACATATTACACAGCCCCCTGCATTTTACACAGCCCCCCTACCCAGCCCTCCCTGCATATTACACAGCTTCCCCTGCATATTACACAGCCCCCCCCCCCCCAAGCTGTGTAAGCATGGAGGGATGGCGTGCTTTACATTTCTTTTTTTTTTTTTACACTGTCCCTTTGAAAACAAAAAATCTGATCACTTTTATTGCTGTCAGAAGGAATGTAAACATCCCTTGTGACAGTAATAGGTAGTGACAGGTACTCTTTCTGGAGGGATCTGGGGTCTAAAAGGCCCCAAATCCTTCCTTTGCAATTAAAAGCATTCAAAACGCCAAGTTTGGCTGTTTTGAATACTGTAATTATTTTCAAAGTTGGCGCCTTTAAGGCTTCTGTAAACCGGAAATAATGACATCTCTTCCGGGTTACTAGATCCGAGACCGGATTGAAGACGATTCCGGCTTCGTTCGGGTCTTTAGGCAGCCAAACCCTCCAGCTGCTTGGGATAACAGCCTAATGGCTTCTTAGCCGCATCGGTTGTTAGTCCCAAGAAAGCCAACCGGCTCTAAACAACAGTACCAGGGTGATGCCTGCAGCACAACCCCTTCAAGCCGAGGACGCATATTTGCATATGGTTGATGTGAAGGGGTTAAAATGTCCGCGGGCTGGGTGTACGTGAATTCATCACGTGCACTGACGGGGCCGGACATTAAGCGCTGGCGGGCCGTAGCTTGCCGACCCCTGTCCTAAACAGTGCAAGTTTAGGAGATATTCAGAGCACCTACAGGTAAGCCTTATTATAGGCTTACCTGTAGGTACAACTGGTGTAACAGAGGTAACTACCACTTTAATACAAGGCGTACTCTGATTGAACGAGGTAGAGAGGAGGGACAGCTACGTCAAGACTTGTATTCACTGAACAAAAATACAAAGTGTTCTGTTAATGGCAAGCTGCCTCCTGTGAACATTGTGCAAAGGGGAAGCCACTCAACACAGGACCTAAAAGCTATCACAGCTATCACTGTATTAGCGCTACTACTACTATAGCGATTGTCAGTCCCTCAGGTATGAAATATGCATACTTGCATTGTGCCAAGCTGGATAAAATAAAGATCATACATGGAGTTCAGCTTTAAGGGTTAGTTCACCTTTACTAAATAACTGTTTATGCAGGTAAGGGGTGCCTGTAGAACGAAAAAACAAACTGTGCAGCTTTGACTGAAGTTGAATAATGCCCTTGCTCTAGGTGTAGGCCATTTATATACCTCCCAAAGCCAGGCCAAAAAACTCCCAAAGATAGCCTTCTCGCCAGGATGCTGCTAAGACGCTCCCAGCTGCTTCAAACCCCCTTGCATAAGCCCTCTACCATCACAGCTCTAAGCTCAGAGATGCTGCAAGCCTGCAACCGAGGCGATAGTGGACCACACGTATACAGGAGCTGGAGAGCCTGCTCCTGTGATTGTGGGGGTGAGCAGTAATGGCTGGGAGTGTCTTGGCAACATCCTAGCAACAAGGCAGCAGGGGATGACGGTGAACAACTAGGCGGTCCATCCTAGCAACCAATCACCAGCTTGTTATTATGAAATGTTAATTCTGGCAGCTCCGCTTTCCACCCTACACTATGCTTTCCCCTGATCTCCACTCTGCTGTACACACGCTGGCAGGTAGGAAGCGCTACCTACACAGTGCTGTGTGTATGTGGGGATGGGGGATGAAGTGAAGGGGACAGATTAGACACCGTTGGAGTGGGGACAGAGGACACTACAATGGGGGGGGGGATTGTGCTAAGAAAAGGAGGGAGGACACTGCTTTGGGGGATGGGGGGGCAGAGGACATTGCTTTTAGGGGGCAGAGGATAGTTTGTGGGGGGGCACAGAACACTACAGTGGGGGGGAGGTGATGTGAAGGGGGGCAGAGGACACTGTTTTGGGGGGGTACAGGGCACTACGGGGGGTGATGTAAAGGAGGGCAAGGACACTGCTTTGGGGGGTACAGGACACTATGTGAGGGGAGGTGGCAGAGGACACTGCTATAGGGGACACTACAGTGGAGGGAGTGATGTGAAGAGGGCAGGCGACACTATGTTGGGGGCTACAGAACACTACTGTGGGGGGCGGGGGGCAGAGGACACTGCTATGAGGGAAAGAGACCACTACAGTGGGGGGGGGTGATGTGAAGGGGGCAGAGGACACTGTTTTGGGGGGGTACAGGACACTACAGGGGGTGATGTAAAGGAGGACAAAGGACACTGCTTTGGGGGGGTACAGGACACTATAAGAGGGGAGGGGGCAGAGGACACTGCTATAGAGGACACTACAGTGGGGGGAGTGATGTGAAGAGGACAGGCAACACTGTGTTGGGGGCTACAGAACACTACTGTGGGGGGCGGGGGGCAGAGGACACTGCTATGAGGGAAAGAGACCACTACAGTGGGAGGGTGATATGAAGGGGACAGAGGTCAATGCTTTGGGGGGGGGTACAGGACACTTCTGGGGGAAGGGGGGCAAAGGACACTACAGTGAGAGGGTGATGTGAAGGGGACAGAGGACACTTCTAGAGGCGGAGGGGGGGCAGGAATTACTGGGGAGAAGGGGGCAGAGGACACTGCTATAGGGGGCAGGGGACGCTGCAGCGGGGAGGGGGTGATGTAAAGGGGGGGCAGGGGACACTACTGTGGGGTATTGATGTGAAGGGGGCAGCGGACAATACTATGGGGGGGGATTTATAGGAGGGCAGAGGACACTACGGTGGGGGGGGGGTGATGTGAAGGGGGCAGAGGACACTACTATGACACAATGGGGGTTATTTATTAAAGAAAAATCCACTTTGCACTGCAAGTGCACTGAAAAAGCACTTGGAAGTAAAGTCGGTGTAGATCCGAGGGGGACATGTGAGGAAAATAAAAAAACAGTATTTTAGCTTGCACGTGATTGGATGATAAAATCAGCAGAGCTTCCACTCATTTCAGATCTACCCCTTAGATTTACAGTGACTGCACTTCCAAGTGCACTTTCAAGTGCACTTTGCACGTGTAGTTTGCACTTGTAGTGCAAAGTGGAGTTGCCCTTCGTAAATAGCCCCCACTGTGTGTTCTTCATGCTGTCTTTTTATTGGCGCTTGAAAGTTTTGGTTTTTTTTATAGTGCGCCGCCTAGTACCCCCACGGGATCTTTAATTTCCTCCATGTTGTCCAGATAGATCTCAACCTCTGGAAGGTTGCCTACTCCTGCTGATCTACAGCAACCAATCTTTACTGCAGCCGATGAAGTGATAGCGGGTAGTTTTTGCTAGCTGTAGGTTTCCTTATTCTGCACGGTCACTGCCATCTGAACTGTCTTTTTTAAATTAAAAAAAAAAAAAAAAGTACAATTCGCATCTTCTCCGCAATCAGGCTCATCACATGAAAAGCCCCTCGTCTATTCATGCTATTAGACTCCTCACCACAGCGTAATACACAAACCACAACAGGATATAGTGATCATTCTTTCCATGTCTCAGAATATACCATGAAGCCACCCTGTCGCATACAACAGCTTACAAATATCAAATTACTGGTAAATTCTTGGATGCATATTTTTACTCCAGAGTGCCCAAATGAATGGGCACCACTCACAAAAATAGCAAAACAAGTCTGATCTATTAATGCAAGGGCATGCTACATACTTCTTTAGTACAACTCAAAATGGAATACATATTCTTAAAGGGCAACACCACCCAAAATTGGGTGGATTTGTAAAGCTCTGAATGTCTGCCCAGTTAAACAAGGTAAAACCAAAGGTGTCACCCTCTTTTTATGTGACAACACTGAAGAAATGACACTTTGTTACAATGTAAAGTAGTGAGTGTACAGCTTGTATAACAGTGTAAATTTGCTGTCCCCTCAAAATAACTCAACACACAGCCATTAGAATTAAAACGAAACAATCCAAATGAATTTGAAGTGCAGACTTTCACCTTTAATTCAAGGGGTTGAACATAAATATCAAGTACAAATTTTAGAAACTGCAACCATTATTATAAACAGTCCTCCCATTTTCAGGGGCTCAAATGTAATTGAACAAATGAATATAATCATAAATAAAATGTTAATTTTTAATATTTTGTTGATAATCCTTTACTGGCAATGACTGCCTGAAGTCTGGAACCCATGGACATTACCAAAGACTGGTTTTCCTCCTTTCTGATCCTTTGACAGGCTCTAACTGCAGCTGCCTTCATTTGTTCTTTGTTTGTGGGTCTTTCTGCCTTTAGTTTTTCCTTCAGCAAGTTAAATGCATTCTCAATTGGGTTGAGATCAGTTGATTGACTCGGCCATTGCAGAATATTCCACTTCTTTTCCGTCAAAAGCTCCTAGGCTGCTTTTGCAGTATGTTTTGGACCATTGTCCGTCTGTACCGTGAAGCGACGTCCAATCAACTTTCCTGCATTTGGCTGAATCTGGGCTAACAGTATATCTCTAAACACTTCAGAATTCATTCGGCTGTTTCTGTCACATCATCAATAAACACCAATGACCCAGTGCCACTGGAAACCATGCATGCCCATGCCATCACACTGCCTCCACCATGTTTTACAGATGACGTTGTGTGCTTTGGCTCATGAGCTGTTCCAAGCCTCCTCCACACTTTTTTCATCTTGTCATTCTGGTACAGATTAATCTTAGTTTCATCTGTCCAAGGAATGCTTTTCCAGAACTCGTCTGGCTTTTTTAGATGTTTTTTGGCAAAGTCTAATCTGTCTTTTCTATTCTTCAGGCTTATGAATGGTTTGCACCTTGTGGTGAACCCTCTGTATTTGCTCTTGCGAATACTTCTCTTGATTGTAGACTTTGACAATGATACGTCCAACTCCTGGAGAGTGTCCTTCACTTGTCTTGATGTTGTGAATGGGTTTTTCTTTACCATAAAGAGGATCCTGCGATCATCCACCACTGCTGTCTTCTGTGGACATCCAGTTCTTTTTATGTTGCTGAGCTCACCAGTGCATTCTTCTTTTCTCAGAATTTACCAAACTGGTGATTTGGCCACACCTAATATTGCTGCTATCTCTATGGATTTGTTTAGTTTTTGAAGCCTTACAATGGCCTGTTTCACTTGCATGGACAGCTCTTTTGAACGCATGATGTAGGTTCACAGCAATAGAGTCCAAATGCAAATACCACACTTAGAATCAGCTCCAGACCCCTTACCTGCTTAATTGATAAAGAAATCATGAAGGAGTAGCCCACACCTGGCCATGAAACAGCTTTTGATTCAACTGTCCAATTACTTTTGGTCCCTTGAAAAAGGGGGGATGGCTATTCTTAAAGTGGTGTTCCGGCCGAAATTATACTTTTTAAATAAAAATACCCCTATAATACACAAGCTTAATGTATTCTAGTAAAGTTAGTCTGTAAACTAGGGTCTGTTTTGTTAGTTTATAGCAGTAGTTTGTTATTTTATAAACTTACAGCAGGCTGTGGCCATCTTAAGTGTGGGCATCTGAAGCCAGACTGTATTTCTTCCTGGATCTCATCCTTGCAGATCTGGCACATGCTCAGTGCAGCACAAGCAGTGTAATAGGTTTCAGGTCAGGTTTCCTTAGCAACGACAGTTTCAGAGAAAGTTGCCGCCCCTTCCCAGAAGACATTGCAAACAGGAAATGATGCGATGGGCCACGGCCAGGGAGAAGGAAGTGAAAAATGAATACAGCAGATATACAGTAGGTGCTGAGAAAAAAAAAATCCAATTCGTTTACAGTGCACAGTTTAGTAAATCAACCCCAGTGTCCACACTTCCCTTCATCATTCTGTTGTCACCACTTTATTTTCTCTCTGTCTTTTCCAAGTGTTGAGTCTTCTCTCTTCTTTTTTTTTGGTGTTTTCCGTTCTTACAGCTCGTTTTCACTGCTCCTGAATGTACAGGCGGTCATTTTTTTTCTCCTACTCCTAAACGCTTATGCCTTCAAATGCCTCTGACAATTTATGTGTGCATGGACTCATAGAGTGGGGACGGAAAGTATTCAGACCCCCTTAAATTTTTCACTCTTTGTTATATTGCAGCCATTTGCTTAAATCATTTAAGTTCATTTTTTTTTCCTCATTAATGTACACACAGCACCCCATATTGACAGAAAAACACAGAATTGTTGACATTTTTGCAGATTTATTCAAAAAGAAAAACTGAAATATCACATGGTCCTAAGTATTCATAACCTTTGCTGTGACACACATATATTTAACTCAGGTGCTGTCCATTTCTTCTGATCATCCTTGAGATGGTTCTACACCTTCATTTGAGTCCAGCTGTGTTTGATTATACTGATTGCACTTGATTAGGAAAGCCACACACCTGTCTATAGAAGACCTTACAGCTCACAGTGCATGTCAGAGCAAATGAGAATCATGAGGTCAAAGGAACTGCCTAAAGAGCTCAGAGACAGAATTGTCGCAAGGCACAGATCTGGCCAAGGTTACAAAAAAAATTCTGCTGCACTTAAGAGCACAGTGGCCTCCATAATCCTTAAATGGAAGACGTTTGGGACGACCAGAACCCTTCCTAGAGCTGGCTGTCCTGCTAAACTGAGCTATCGGGGGAGAAGAGCCTTGGTGAGAGAGGTAAAGAGGAACCAAAAGATCACTGTGGCTGAACTCCAGAGATGCAGTCGGGAGATGGGAGAAAGTTGTAGAAAGTCAACCACCACTGCAGCCCTCCACCAGTCGGGGCTTTATGGCAGACTGGCCCGACGGAAGCCTCTCCTCAGTGCAAGACACATGAAAGCCCGCATGGAGTTTGCTAAAAAACACCTGAAGGACTCCAAGATGGTGAGAAATAAGATTATCTGGTCTGATAAGACCAAGATAAAACTTTCTGGCCTTAATTCTAAGCGGTATGTGTGGAGAAAACCAGGCACTGCTCATTACCTGTCCAATACAGTGAAGCATGGTGGTGGCAGCATCATGCTGTGGGGGTGTTTTTCAGCTGCAGGGACAGGAGGACTGGTTGCAATCGAGGGAAAGATGAATGCGGCCAAGTGCAGGGATATCCTGGGCGAAAACCTTCTCCAGAGTGCTCAGGACCTTAGAC
Source organism: Lithobates clamitans (assembly GCA_037952925.1). NCBI lineage: Eukaryota > Metazoa > Chordata > Amphibia > Anura > Ranidae > Lithobates > Lithobates clamitans. The sequence goes on from JBBGZY010000315.1 coordinate 342,438, forward strand.
TGGGCCAAAGGTTTACCTTCCAACAAGACAATGACCCTAAGCACAAAGGTAAAATAACGAAGGAGTGGCTTCACAACAACTCCGTGACTGTTCTTGAATGGCACAGCCAGAGCCCTGACTTAAACCCGATTGAGCATCTCTAGAGGGACCTAAAAATGGCTGTCCACCAACGTTTACCATCCAACCTGACAGAACTGGAGAGGATCTGCAAGGAGGAATGGCAGAGGATCCCCAAATCCAGGTGTGAAAAACTTGTTGCATCTTTCCCAAAAAGACTCATGGCTGTATTAGATCAAAGGGTGCCTCTACTAAATACTGAGCAAAGGGTCTGAATACTTAGGACCATGTGATATTTCAGTTTTTCTTTTTTAATAAATCTGCAAAAATGTCAACAATTCTGTGTTTTTCTGTCAATATGGGGTGCTGTGTGTACATTAATGAGGAAAAAAAAGCACTTTTTTGCAGCAGAGAATGACATTTTCCGAACCAGTTTTGGGGCCCCGTATCTCAGGGCCACTTGGTGCTAGGAACCCCAGCTTTGGATATGTTATGGTACCAGTTCCACTGGGTTGGCACACCAAATTTGGGGTTCCTAGCACCAAGTGGCCCTGAGATATGGGGCCCCAAATTCGGTTCAGAAAATGTCAAGCACTTTTCTGCAGCAGAGAATGACATTTTCCGAACCAGTTTTGGGGCCCCGTATCTCAGGGCCACTTGGTGCTAGGAACCCCAGCTTTGGATATGTTATGGTACCAGTTCCACTGGGTTGGCACACCAAATTTGGGGTTCCTAGCACCAAGTGGCCCTGAGATATGGGGCCCCAAATTCGGTTCAGAAAATGTCAAGCACTTTTTTGCAGCAGAGAATGACATTTTCCGAACCAGTTTGGGGGCCCCGTATCTCAGGGCCACTTGGTGCTAGGAACCCCAGCTTTGGATATGTTATGGTACCAGTTCCACTGGGTTGGCACACCAAATTTGGGGTTCCTAGCACCAAGTGGCCCTGAGATATGGGGCCCCAAATTCGGTTCAGAAAATGTCAAGCACTTTTCTGCAGCAGAGAATGACATTTTCCGAACCAGTTTTGGGGCCCCGTATCTCAGGGCCACTTGGTGCTAGGAACCCCAGCTTTGGATATGTTATGGTACCAGGTCCACTGGGTTTGCATACCAAATTTGGGGTTTCTAGCATCAAGTGGCCCTGAGATACGGGGCCCCAAAGTCGGTTCGGAAAATGAAATTTTTTGCTGCAGAAAAGTACTTGACTCGAGTATAAGTCGAGGGGGGCACTTTCAGCACAAAAAAATGTGCTGAAAAATTCGACTTATACTCGAGTATATACGGTAATAAAAATAAATTAAAAGTAATTCATTTATTCACTACCACCCTAAAAAAAATCAAACCCGATCTAAGATGACACGAACAGTGGTCAACTAGAACACTTTTTAAATTATTTATAGGTGGAATAAAATATGGTTCAAAAGTGTAACAATAAATTTGCTGATTTCAATAACAGTATCTTAGCATGGCCATCTTGCCAAACAGGCTGAGAGCTTTGAGCACCAATGCATAAATATTCTGCTGAAGGAGTTTGGTCAGAGCTAAGGATAAGGGTATGGGTAGAGTTGGACGATTTTCTCCAAAAACAAAACTCGATTCACGATTCAAATCGTTTTTTTTTTTTTGATGGATACCGCACCAGTCCTGAGGAGCTGTGGGCAGGAGTTTTTAGGCGAGGCTGCGGCTTCGGCCTAGTCCACGAGGCGGGACGCCGCGGACTAGGCCGAAGCCAAGGCCTCACCTAAAAACTCCTGCCTGCAGCTCCTCAGGACCGGTGTGGTGTCATTGCCAGTCCTGGGGAGCTGCAGGCAGGAGTTTTTAGATGAGGCCGCGGCTTTGGCCTAGTCTGCGGCGTCCGACCTGCCGGACTAGGCCGAAGCCGCGGCCTCGCCTAAAAACTCCTGCCCGCAGCTCCTCAGGACCGGTGTGGTGTCATCGCCAGTCCTGGTGAAAAAATAAAAAATCTAAAAAAATCGATTTGCTAAAAAATTGAATCGATTTGACCTCTCAACTCGATTCAAGATTCAAATCGATTTTTTCCCCAGCCCTAGGTATGGGTTAGAAAAGTGTTAGGATCATGACTTGGGGGTTGAGTATTATGGTAAAGGATAGAGTTTAACTTATCCCATTTTTTCATTTTTCACACACGTTAAAATCTGCATTTTTTGCTAGAAAATTAATTAAAACCGTTTAACTGCTTCACAACCACCCTATAGCAGTTCTATTGCTACAGGACAGCCGCTGTGTCCCGGGTCACGTATATATATATATATATGATAACCCCCTATAGGTAGTGGACGCGAATGCACGCCACCGCCGGCCCTCTTACGCTGTGATTACGCACAGCGGGAGTCTAGCGACTCAATGTCCGCTTGCACCTGCTGATCGTTCGCTACAGAGGCAGAACGGCAGTCTTGTAAACAAGGCAGAATGCCGTTCGGTCAGGGACGGATGAGAACGTAGAGGCATCCATCTGATTTTAGCGGATCGGGTCGAATGTCAGCGGACATGTCACCGCTGACATCCGTCGCTCCATAGACTAGCATGGAGAGCCCATTCAGGTCTGCCAACAAAACTGACAGCTGGACCTGAACGATCCGATTGTGTGAAAGGGGCCTTAGAGCCTTTACAGGTCATCAGTTTAGAGTTACTGTAACAGTGAATTATGCCATTAGAATTACTGCCCTCACTCCGAAATTTGAAGTCATACCTAGCATGTGTGGCACAATCCTGTTGACATACACCGAGTGTGCAAAGGGTGATGGGGTTGCTTTTAATTATTTCTAAAGTTTTATTTCTATTATAATTTAATTCACAGTAGCGTAAAGGGTATCCCAGAGTGGTGTTTTAAGGGTTAAGTAGGGCCTATAGCCTTGTTAATACTGTCTTGATCAGCAGTTCATATACTTTTTTTTACTGCAGCCCGTTGGTATAAATTGTACCCCTCTGTGGAGGGTGGGACAAGAGGGCAGAGAAGTGGGCATGATCAAATAATGTGCGTAGCCTAATCGCACAAACAATAAGTGGGAAGAATGAATACTGCTGCTTTGGTGTCAGTTGGATGAAGGAGGAAGCTAGCAGGCTGGGGTGGGGGGCTCTTTGAGTTGTGTCATATTGTAGCGGTGTGTCCAATGTTATCTCATGGCCCGTCTAGGGTGCTACCTGTGACACTGCATTCCCTGGGTCTAAGGCTGCTTTTGGGTTTTGTGACCCCTGGGGGTTGGAGGGCCATGCATCCCTCAATGATGGGTGTGTGGTTCATTTAGGATGCAGATAGAAGAAGGGGACAGTCTTATGGCTTACTTATAAGTTAGATAAAGAAAAATTAAATGCGCTTGGTGTGTGAATCAAATGATGATGTGACAGCAGCACTCTCAATATTGTACATAGCAACATTCAAAAGTATATGAAGAAAAAGTGTTGCGCTATCAAATTGAAAAACTGACATACAGCCCCCCCCGAGGATGCCCACCCAGGACCACCAGGGATGCCACCCAGGACCACCAGGGATGCCCACCAATGATGCCTACCCATGACCACCAGGTATGCCCACCCATGACCACCAGGGATGCCAATCAGTGCCCATAAATTATGCCGGTAAGTGCCCATAAATTATGCCAATCAGTGCCCATCAGAAATGCCTGCCAGTGCCTCCTTTATCAGTGATGCCTATCAGTGCCACCTATCAGTGCCACCAATCAGTGTACCCATAAGTATCCATCAGTGCAGCCTTTCAGTGCCCATCAGTGTTGCCTACCAGTGCCCATCAGTGCCACCTATGAGTGCCCATCCGTGCCGCCTATCAATGCGCATCAGTGCTGCATATCAGTGCCACATATCAGTGCCCATCAGTGCCACCTATCAGCGCCCATCAGTGCTGCATATCAGTGCCCATAACATAATATATATAACATAAACAAAGAAAAATGTTTTTTTTCTAGATTTTCGGGTTTTTTTTATCTGTTTAGCAAAAAATAACAAACCCAGTGGTGATCAAATGCCACCAAAAGAAAGCTCTATTTGTGGGAACAAAATTATAGCAGTTTTGTTTGGGTACAGCGTAGCATGACCGCGCAATTGTCATTTAAAAAACAACAGCTCTGAAAGCTGAAAATTGGCCTGGGCAGGAAGGGGGGAAAAGTGCCTGGTATTGAAGTAGTTTAACAAAACAGCTATCTGTCCTGATGGTTCTCTTTTCTCACTGATAAGGTCTGATTATAAAAAAAAAAACTCTATGTCAAACATCCACTCTGCACCTGGTAACCAGAAAACCATATCGTCTTATGCCGTGTACACACGATCGAAAATCCGGCCAGCAAAAGACCGATAAGAGCTTTTGGTCGGAAAATGCGACCATGTGTATGCTCCATCGGACTTTTGCTGACGGAATTCCTGCCATCAAAAGACTGAGAGCAGGCTCTCTATTTTTCGGTCGGAAAAAGTTCCTATCCGAAAATGCGATCGTCTGTACAAATTCCGACGCGCAAAATTCCTACGCATGTTCGAAAACAATTTGACGCATGCTCAGGTGCATTGAACTTCATTTTCTCGGCTCGTCGTAGACTCGTAGTGTTGTACATCACCGCGTTCTTGATGGTCGAAAGTTCAGAGAACTTTTGTGTGACCGTGTGTATGCAAGCCAAGCTTGAGTGGAATTCCGTCGGAAAAACCATCCAAGTTTTTTCCAACGGAATATCCGCTCGTGTGCACGCGGCATTAGGGTGCAAACTTGGCCAGCTCAAATTTTGTCTGGTTTAGACAGAATGTGAGCAGTATATGGCCTTGCTGGTGCCACTCCATTCAACAAAAGTCAATGTTTGTTTAGCTTCTGTTAAAGGAACATGTTGGAAAATCACAACCTGCATTCAATCAGATACAAACATTGTTGGGTATTCTGACAGCCCGTGGCGTTGGCTGTAACAATAAGAGGGCTGAAGACGGGGGGATATGTCTAACGCCACTGTTAGCCTGGATGGGGGAATGTGTTTACTTCCTTAAATTTATCCTACCATCTGAACAAAATAAACCTATAGGTGTATTGCCAGCTTTAGTAACATAATGGAGCCCAAAGTAGCATATTTGCATTATTGGCAAACAAGAGTTTTTTTTCCCCTTAAAGCGGAGTTCCCCCCAAAAGTGGAACTTCCACTCATTTGCCTCCTCTCCCCCTCTGGTGCCACAATCGCCACCTTTTAGGGGGGAGGGGGAACAGGATACCTGTCTTTGACAGGTATCCTGTTCCCACTTCTGGGAGTCCGGGGCGCGGCAGTAGGGTTCCTGGCGTGAAGCCGTAAGGGTACACTGCCAGGTACTCTTAGCCGCAATGGGGGCGGCAGCATCCGACAGCTGATGGAAACGTCATCTGCAGGGCCGACATCGCTGGACTCCAGGACAGGTAAGTGTCCTATTGTTAAAAGTCAGCAGCTACAGTATGTGTAACTGCTGGCTTCTAATTGTTTTTTTGGGCGGACCTCCGCTTTAAAAATATGTTTGGCCCTATTGATTCAAGCCAGACTTTAAAAAAAAAGTTTAAAAAAATCCCGGGGCTTTTGTATAATAAGAACATTTATTACTGGCCATAGTAGCTCATCAACTGTCAACTGAAAGTGAAAAAGCAGGTTGGTGCTATGGGCAAAAATACTTTTTCTTTTCATCACGCTAACATGTGATTGCAAAGGTTGATCTCTCAGGGGGATTAGGTATTCTTAAAAAAAAAAAAAAAAAAACACACATGCTACTTTTAGAAAAATGTCAGACAGAGGACTTTTACTTCCTTTTTTTCCTGTTACATATTCCCTTATTCAGCTCTGTAACAATGGCCATAGCAGCCCATGCAGCTGCCATGGGGCCTGGGGTGGGAGGGGACCCCATTATGGAGACAGATCAGGAAAACTAAACAGTGACATTTCCAGTATAGAAGACTGAAGTCAGACACCAGGATGGTCCCTAGTCACAGATTATCCTCTGTGCAAGAAGAAGTAATTATTTACCCGTCTTAGCGGTGTCGATTTATTGCCCTGTGACCCGCAGGAGATGTATGGCCAATAGAGCTTGTAAGTACCTGAATTGGATTTGGTATCAGCCTTTTGCAGACCCCGTACAGTAGAGATCAGAGAGGAAGATGGAGAAGCTGCACAAGATGGAGAAGCTGCACAAGAAACCAATTAGTTCATGTGCTGACAAGGATAATGCTGACAGGAGAAGAAAGCAGAGTGACAGAGAGATGAACTCATTAGTTTGTTGCTTCTGCTTTACTGCTCAGTCACAGGCTGGGGGTACGTCATGAAAGTCTAGACTCAATAGTGCCCATCATTTATCCCAGGAAACAAAATATATCTAGTGTCAGAAAAGCAGTTCTGTGGAGGACAGCTCCGTATTGAAGGGGGTATACCAACAGATATTTTTTTATAAAAGAGATGTTTGTTTTTTGTTTTTCCTTAAGATTCATACCTACCTAGGTTGATGCAGCTGTCCTCCGCTGCCTCTTCACTGAGAACCGAGCGATTGAACACCGCCGATCGCTCGGTTTTCACAGCTCCGTGAGCAGAGAGCTGCTGACTGTCAGGAGCTCTCTGCTCTGCCCCCTCTTCCCCCGCACTCACTGGAGCGCTGGGCTGTGGAGGGGGCGGGAGCGTCCGGTGTCTTGCCGAGAAAGTTCCCTCGGCGGATAAGTTCCCCCCCCTGTACTGCGCAGGCGCAGCGCCTGCGCAGTACGAACTACTATCAGCCGCCGGAGATAGCCGAAGCACAAAATCTACAATCAGCTGTACACGGCGCCTGTGCCCTGGGTCCAGGTTCCTTCCCCACCATCCAAGTGGACCTAGAGGGGGAATAAAAAAGAGCCGAGCGAAGGGAGGCTGTGCCCAAAGCGTGGCAAGCGAAGCGAGCCCGCGAGGGGCCCTCTTACAGGCGCCGTGTACAGCTGATTTTCCCCTATTCATCTTCGGCTATTTCCGCCGGATCCTACTGCGCAGGCGCAGCGCCTGTGCAGCAGAGGGGGGTCCTTATCCGCCGAGCGGAACTTTCTCGGCAGAACATCGGCTCAGGCTCTCAGCCACTTGCTGAAAGGCTGAGCCGGGTGCCGGTTCAGTAATCATGGCAGTTCATGTGAAATTATCCAATGGGACATGCACGAAATTTTTCTCGCACAATACCAGATTGTATGATTTTTGTTCACTCAGTACAGTTGTCGTTCGAAAATACAATACAAATACACTACAACACGTTACATCACTTCCGAATTTTTTATTCTGTCGTACGAGAATTTTCGTAACTTTAGTACAGTAACCTCTTTTATTTTCGTTATGAGACTAGCATGCAAAAAAAAAATTAAAAATGAACGACCATTCGTCCGATAATCTCATTGTGTACCATGCATTTGTTTACAATGCATTCCTAGATCAAAAGTTAGACAATGCCTTATAAAATTTGCAAAAAAAGATAAAGCAACAGTATCTAGCAGGGCCATTTGTCTTTGCCCTTATGTTAATTTTGTAAAGATAATCACTTCGATTTTTTTAAGTTTTTGGGCTAAAAGAGCAAGGTATTGCCATTAAAGTGATCTTTGAGTGCAAAATAGCACGAGATGTTCTAAATAAAATGATTGCCTGCAGGAGATGAATGTTTCAATGACAAGCAATCAAAAAAACGCACGTGTAAATAAAAAAAGGAAAAAGAAAATATTCAGCGCTGGATTCTGCAAGAAATACGTAAAATTCTAAAATCTGGAGGAAATCACGGTCCTGAAAGAACGCATTGTATAACTACAGGTTATGGGAATTTCACACAAGATAATACAGGTAAAACGAGAGAGAGTGGGGGTGGGGTGGGGGGATGAGACCCCAAAATTCACACAGCAGTTAAGAAGTCTTGGTTTCTAAATTACCAAAAATGAAAGTCATTTTAAAACTCCGAAAAACACAATTCTTTACAGTACTGCTCACAGGAAAAAAAGATTCAGGTAAGGACACAAGGGTATATTGATTTATTTTAATATATATATATATATATATATATATATATATATATATATATATATATATATATATATATATATATATATAAAAGTTAGAATGTGGAGTTTCCTGTCCAATTCCTGAATTTAGCTTCCTGTTTTTAATTTGCATTCAACATTTCAGTGTTTCCAAGGTAACCACATTCTCCGAGTTCCTGTAATGGTTATCTTTTTTAATATAATCTTGGATTTTATTTATTTATTTTTTTAAAGATTACAATCAAATTTTTAGCTGTAACTAACATTTTTAAACCCGTATAATATTATCTTTCTATTGTAAATTAAGATATGTTCTATATCTTGTAAAAACATCAAAATGATCTTTTTATACTTAATATCATAAACATTTTAAAAACATAAACTAACATTTAAACTGGATAAAAAAAATGAAAAATGCATTACTACAAATATTGTACTTTTTAATTTATTAAAGAATTCAAACATTCTTTGGCAGCCTAGCAATTGATGCATGTAAAAATAGCTACAAAGCATATGTTTTATTATTTAAATGTTATAAAAAAAAAATGTTTTGCCAAACTAACCTGACATGAGGACCTATCTCTTCTGAGCCTCTAGCTGTAACTAACTACTGATCAGATTCCTCAAACCCATCACCCTTAAAAATCCCCAGAACACACACATTGTATGGACTTTTATTTTACAAATATTTACATCAATAGTATTTTTTTTTTTGTATTTAATCTGTCTGATGCCCTGTTTCACTTTACAGCTGTGCGAGAGTTCATTAAATCTCTTTTGCTTCCATTGGAATGGTCCTTGAACAAATGTGGGGGAAAATACAAAAAAAATACATATATATTTTTTTTTTTTTTTACAAAGAAGAAAAGAAGCATTTTTATATAGAAACAATCTAAAAAAAATTAAGCCGATATATAAAAAAATATATATATATATTTTTTTTTTCAGTATTATTATTAAAGACATGCTGGAAAATGTTATGCAACAGAAATAATACTATCCTTTTTTTAAAAAAAAAATAATATTAGGTACTTATTAAGTATAATACTTATAATTACTTATATTACTAATAATAAGTAATATAAAGTAAATTAAATGGTCAGTTTCACCAAAACTGATACCTTTGGTGGCCGAACCTTTGACTTCATGGTGACAGCAAGTGCATCTCCTCATCGGAGGTTCTTCATCCTTGGCTAGAGTCTCCTCGTTTTATATAAGTAGGAATATATCTCACTTTGTTTTCCTGAATAGGAAAACAAATAGGACATCTCATTGTAGAAGAAAGATGATGAACCTAATACATTTGGGGGGGGGGGGGGGGGTAAACTACTTCAGAGATATAAATAAATAAATAAATAAATATAAATAATAAAAAATACGTTTATAAATAATAAATAAATATAAATAATAAATAATATGTTTATAAATAATAAATATATATATATTTATATATATATATTTATTATATATATATTTATATATATATATATATATATGGTATATATATATATATAAATATCCAGAGATATTTGGTGGTTCAACCAAATAGAATCTATCCAAAACTAAACTACATACCGTAATTCATGTGCCGACTAACTCTTTAGATTGACCTCAGAGCTGTTTTCAAATGTCTGTACATGTAATTCCCATGACAGTTTTAATTTAATAGACACAATATTGTACTCTGATAACTGTACGTCATTTATTCTAATTATAATACAATTTTGCATTCCACATAACATGCAGATTAAACTGTCCACAAAAAGGGAGAGTTATAGGGGTCGGGACAATGCGTGAAATAAATGCAGGATTTACTCAATACTTTCAATACTTGTATTAACCACATATAATTATCAGAATACAAGTTTTTTGTTATAGTGCTTAGCCGACAATTTTGCCATCTGTGCAATCTTTACAATCTACAACACAGAGGAAAGGGGAATTCCTACTCTGACAAAAGTGAAATAACTACATACCGGTAACTGTGGGCCTACTTCTGTAAGGTGAAGCAAATAAAACAATCTCAGTTGCCATCAGGGTGGATAAAAATCAATGATTTAAAAAAAAAAAAAAAGTTATTTTTTATCAAATTTATTTTAATAAAATGCTTTTGGGGTAAAAATCATCTAAACATAGTTTTTTATTTAAGATACATTAATAATTTTGTTTACTCAGCATGAAATGGAGCTTAGTTATGTAGTATGAGGCTGTATATTCTGCAATATTTACATTTTTGTTAAACTCATTCAATGAATCCAAGCTCTGCAAGCTGAGATAACATGCACTGCATTGATACATTTACACAATTTCACAGTAACCATGAGATAAAACAAAGTTAAGGAATATTCCTTTATCTCATTATCTCATTATCCCATTATTTTGCAAATCTATGTACACTACAAACTGTATGATTGGATCGGTTCTGATATCGCTGTTTTACTAACCTGACAGCTTATTATTCTAAATAGGGAAACCTTCATTTTATTTGCAAATATTAAAGATTCTAACTACCAGCAAGAATGAGTCCTTACATTTAAAGAGCACCTGTCATTTCAGATCCATCATGGCAGCGCCTGTTAGCGGGTATCCACTCACCTGCTGCCGCCACGTCCCTCACCTTGTTGTGTCACTGCCACATCACCAACCCTCCCATTAAAGTGAATGAGACTGTCGGTGAGTCAACAGCGGGTCAGAGGAGGAGCCGGACAGAGAGGACAGTTGCTCTTTTAAAATATGATTTAAAGCGAGCCTTTTTACTAGTGATTTAAATCCTGTCACCAATTCAAAAAAAATTGCAGTTAAAAACACAGAAAAAAAATCAAGTACTGTATTTATCAGCGTATAACACGCACATTCATTTTAAGAGAGAAGCTTCGGGAAAAAAAGTTAAATTTTAAATAAGGTATATTGATGCAAAATAAGGGTCAGTGCCCATCTGCAGCCTCACAAGTGCCATCAATGCTGCCTGATCAGTCCACATGAGTGCAGCCTCACCATTGCCATCAATGCAGCCTCACAAGTGCCATCAATGCAGCCTCATCAGTCCACATCAGTGCAGCCTCACCATTGCCATCAATGCAGCCTCACAAGTGCCATCAATGCAGCAGCCTCACCATTGCAATCAATGTAGTCTGATCGATGCCCATCTGCAGCCTAGAGGGGACAGAGAGGGGGCGGGACGAGCGGCGACAGATTACATACAGTGAGAATCTCCTATGATAGACAGAACAGTGGTCCAATGGCAGCCAAGGAGGCGGGACTTCCTATTACAGAGGCCGGCAAGTAAAAAGGAGATTCTCACTGTATGTAATCTGACTTCTCACTGTATGTAATCTGACTTCTCACTGTATGTAATCTGACTTCTTACTGTATGTAATCTGACTTCTCACTGTATGTAATCAGACGGCACTCACCCTGCCCCCCTACCTGTCCCCTCCTAGGCAGCTAAATTTGAAGTATTGGCGTAAAACGCACACACTATTTGCACCCGATTTTCGGGGTGAAAAAGTGCGTGTTATATGCCAATAAATACAGTACCTTTTTTTTCTTTGTAAGTAGGGATTTCTTTATGGCTGTATATGGCATAGGTAACATTATTATTATACATGATTTAAATAGCGCCAACAGTTTACGCAGGTGGGACAGCACAATTACAGTACATTTCAATACAGAAGGAATACAGAAGGGACAGGAGAGTAATGCCGCGTACACACGGTCGGACTTTTCAGCTACAAAAGTCCAACGGACGCTGACGGACTAAAGCTGGCTGGTAATCCGATCGTGTGTGGGCTTCTCCGGACTTTCAACGTACTTTTTTAGCCTCAAATCCGACGTACTTTAGATTTGAAACATGCTTCAAATCTTTACGTCGTAACTACGACGGACCCCGAAATCCGCTCGTCTGTATGCTAGTCCTACGGACAAAAACCCACGCTAGGGCAGCTATTGGCTACTGGCTATCAACTTCCTTATTTTAGTCCGGTGTACGTCATCACGTACGAATCCGTCGGACTTTTGTGTGGTCGTGTGTAGGCAAGTCCGTTCGTTAGAAAGTCTGCCGCAAGTCCGCCGCAAGTCCGCCGAAAGTCCGCCGAAAGTCTGTCGGACAGGCTGTCGGACTTTTGTAGATGAAAAGTCCGACCGTGTGTACGCGGCATAACATGTACTGATGCACCGATATTTTGGCCACGCAATATTACCAGCTGAAAATAGGGTTTTCAGCGCGTTGAAAGAAAAAAAATGCCTGCGTGCCGTGATTTTAACTTTTTCATGGTGTGTGTTTTTCATAGGTCATGTGACTCAAAAAATGCATAAAAAACGCATCACAGGCATTCTTGCTGCATTATCAATGCATTTCAATAGGGAGGTACGTTTTTAGTGCAGTTTGCCAAATATGCACCAAAAATGCAGAAAGCAGGATTTTAACACAGCTTCAGAAAGTGCCGATAATGACCAACAATAAATTCATATTTATTCAAATTCATGATATTAATAAAAAAAGTTAAATACAATATAATTATTTATAAAAAATATATCTTTAAAAAAAAAAAAAAAATCAATTTCATTTTCGGTTTTTGCATACTGAATTTTCAGTTTCGGTACTGAAATTTTCATTTCGGTGCACCACTAGTAACAAGTACAAAGATATGACTATAGGTACGAAACAGCAATCGGGATGCACCACAAAGGGTAAAGGATCAAACTGTACAGTTTTACTAACACATGTCAAAGTTGCAAAACTGGGTCTAGGTGTTAAGGTTTGTTTTACACGTGGTCATGAAAGGGTTAAAGTACTTAAATATGTATCCCCAACGATCTCTATCTAGGTAGCCCCTGGCATGTATTTTCAGGGCCGGGACAAGGGGCGGGCGAGAGGGGCGGCTGCCCTGGGCACAATGTTTACTGTAGGGATTAGGGAGCCTTCCCCCTGTTACAAGGCTGACAGGAGCGGTGACAGCGGCAATGATTTTGACAAGCAAGTGACTGCTGGGCAAAGGATGCACTAGGCTTGCACATCATGAACAAGGGAGGGGGGGGGGGGGGCACAGTTTGGCATTTTTGCCCTGGGCATTGGATGACCTTGTCCCGGCCATGCGTATTTGCATATGTTTTGGACCTGTACCAAATTGCATCATTTTTGGATGGAAGTATTTGATATATAAATGCTCGCTTGCAAGTGGCCCTACCTATATCCCCTGTGTTGGCCCTTTTGGGTATACACAAGTATGAGTAGAGACCTCATCATACTACATTTCTAATTTCATACTTATTGTATTATAGTGCGCCGTCAATTAATTTGTTTCGTTTCGTATTAGAATTGATTCGTATTTCGTGTCCGAAATTCAATTTGGATTCGTACGGTATACGAATTTCCGTTAGGTTCGTTAACTTTTCGTAACAATTACAAATGTTCGTTATGATGAATTTATCATTATGAGGGGCTCCCACCATCCCTGTGCTGTGCTGACTTCCTGTTTTTTTTTAACTTCATCATAACGAATAATCGCAATTGACGAACATTCTTGTTTCCGTTGTAACGGAATTTGGATCCGAAATTCGTAAACGCAATTTCGTATTTCGTACAAAATTCGGAAGCACAGCAATTCGTATTTCGGATCCTCCCAAATGTACGAATTTACGGAAATTCGTACGAATTTTCGATTTGTACGAAACTAATTGCACATGTCTAGTGTGTTATGTTAAGAAAGACATTTTTTACCGATGGAATTCACCCTTACCACCCACAGTGTCTTTATAGGAATTGTCTGTTAATGTTTCTTAGTTAACTTGTACATATGATCGCAACTACTTTGTGTATCCAGGTGGATTATACCTTTTTTTCAGGGCAAATTGCCCACCAAAACAACGGGCTTGAAAACATGTATATCAATATCTACTTACTACAAAGACGCACAGAGCCATGGCTTGGAAGCGCACCTGCTTGGGTGCCCCCACAGCAGCTGTGGGGGCACCCGGCTGGGGGGAGGAGCCAGGAGCGCCGGGGGACCACTGCACAGCGCAGGTAAGTATAATATGTTTGTTATTTAAAATAAAATAAAAAACAAGGCTTTAATATTGCTTGAAAATTCGTTTTACCCTTAGGCAGGCCATACACGGGTAGAATTTTGAAAGAAATTTCTTTAGAAAATCTTATCTAAGAATTTTCGTTCGTATTTCGCACCATTAGTGGGCTGCAGCAACAGCCGATTCTCGTGCGGCAATCAAATTTGAGTAATCGGACATGTTGTAAATTTTTTGAAAAGCAAACGATTTTCTAATCAATGATGGGAGTGCGAGAAATGTAATCGAAAAAGAAATGCACATGTGCAAGAAAAGAAAGTTCCCGGAAAGAAAAGATTCCCAGCCACGAAAATTCTTTTCTGTAGCAACACGAGGTGAAATTGAAGGCTTGGTTGGCCGAATTTCGAAATCAATGGTGGCATCATCAGGTCGCAAAACGCACAAATTTTCTGATTTTCAAAAGAAAATTCTTTCGAAATTCGACCCATGTATGGCCTGCCTAAGGTGCAAAGGGGTTAAAGGAGTGTTCCGGACGTTTTTTTTTTTCTTTTTAAAAGTCAGCAGCTACAAACACTGTAGCTGCTGACTTTTAATAAGGACACTTAGCTGTCCAGCGAGCCCGCGATGTCGGCCCCCCGAGGCCGATCCGTCCACCAGATCGGCTGCCGGCGCCGCCATCCTAACTAAGGGAAACAGGCAGTGGAGCCTTGCGGCTGCACTGCCTGTTTACTGCTGTGCATGTGCGAGCCACGCAGGCGCTTTGTGAATGGCCCCGTTGTTTCCTGGGACACACACATGTCCCAGAAGACAACAGGGCCGCTTGCCGAGGAGGAGGGACTGAAGAAACAGTGCCGCGGAAAAGGAAGAGGCAGATTAGAAAGACTGCCTAGCAACAGGGGTTTCTGGTGAGAAAATTTTTTTTTTTTTTTCAAATTTTTTTTTTTTATATTTTTTTAAGAAAAGATAAAGGATCACTAAAGTTATTATTTATTTATTTTTTTAAAATAACAAACATGTTATACTTACCTCCACTGTGCAGCTCGTTTTGTACAGAGTGGCCCTAAACCTGGGGCCCCTCAGTGGCTGTCTCGGCTCCCCCCCACAAGGACTCAACACCTTCATGCGAGCTCCCTCGCATGGTGTTGAGTGCTTGCGGGGGCACGCTCCTGTGATACAGCGGGCGGCCACAGCCGCTCACTGTATCACTCGGCCCCGCCCCCCGGCGCGCCGCGTCATTGGATGTGATTGACAACAGCGCGAGCCAATGGCTGTGCTGCTTTCAATCCACCCACTGTAACCAATCAACGGCCAGGCTGAGTGGCGAAGAGGATGTCGGGGGCGAGCGCGGGACTTTCGAGGGGTCAGGTAAGTAAAACGGGGGGGCTGGGGGGGGCCGGTATTGTCAGATGTTTTTTCACCTTAACCTCCCTGACGGTATTCCCGAGTGTGGCTCGGGGTTAAATTTCAGTCCCATTAGCGGTAACCCCGAGCCACACTCGGGATTACATTGCAGGATCCTGGTGCGGCGTTACTTACCTTGTCCCCAGGATCCTGCGATGTCCCCCCCGCTGTGTCTGCGGGCTCTGTCTCCTCCGAAGCCTCTCTGTGCCAGGCTCCGTTCCCTGCGAGCGTCGCAACGCACGGGGGCGGAGCCTGGCGGCAAATTCAAAAAAATGTACAAACCATAACACATACAGTACTGTAATCTTACAGATTACAGTACTGTATGAAATCATTTCACATCCCTTTTGTCCCCAATGCTTTGGCCCATGCCCTGCATGCGGTTTTATATTATATATACTGTTCTTTCTGCCTGGAAACTGGAGATTGTCCATAGCAACCAAAAAGTGTCCCTTTATGTAAAACGTGGCTTTAGACCAGCTAGAAAACAGCGATAGTAAATTAGAACACTTGCAGAATTGAGCGATAGTGAATCGTGGGGAAATGTATTTTATTATTATTATATTATTATTTTTTTAAATTATTTATATTTATTTATTATATTATAATTTATGTTTTTGTGTTTCAAACTTCATCATACCCGGGATATCTACTAGACTCTTGTTTGGACAGATTTAAGTGAATTATTCCTAAGAATTACAGACCTACAATATAAAACGCCAAATTTCCATGCAAAATAATTGTACCGCTTTCAGCACCTAAAATCCGAAATAATCATACCGCCAGGGAGGTTAATGCATAGAATGCATTAACCACATGCCGACCGGGCCATAGCCGAAAGACGGCCACAGCGCGGTCAGCTTATCCTGGGAGGGCGTCCATGGACGTCCTCCCAGAATACTGCTCTCGCGCGCCCCCTGGGGCGCGCACCCGAGAACTTCCGTGACCGCCGGGTCCGGAGGACCCGGCGCATCACGGATCACGGTGAACGGCCGCTAATCGCGGCCGTTTACCATGTGATCGCTCCGTCAAATGACATGACGCCGGTTCCTCCCTCCCCTCTGTGTGCCGATCGGTACAGAGGGGGAGGGGCGGGGGAGGGATCGGATGGTAGCAGCGTTGTGGGCTGCATCTGTAGTGCCCACAACGCTGCTCTGTGACAAATACAGTCACATCCATCCATCCCACCATGATCAGCCATCCCTCCATACTATAATACCCCACAATACTCTGCACTACTCTGCAATACCCCACAATACTCTGCAATACCCCACAATGCTCTGCAATACTCTGCAATACCCCACAATGCTCTGCAATACTCTGCAATACCCCACAATGCTCTGCAATACTCTGCACTACTCCGCAACACCCCACAATACTCTGCAATACCCCGCAATACCCCACAATACTCTGCAATACCCCACAATACTCTGCAATACCCCACAATGCTCTGCAATACCCCACAATGCTCTGCAATACTCTGCACTACTCCGCAACACCCCACAATACTCTGCAATACCCCACAATACTCTGCAATACCCCACAATGCTCTGCAATACCCCACAATGCTCTGCAATACTCTGCAATACCCCACAATACTCTGCAATACCCCACAATGCTCTGCAATACCCCACAATGCTCTGCAATACCCCACAATGCTCTGCAATACTCTGCACTACTCCGCAACACCCCACAATACTCTGCAATACCCCACAATGCTCTGCAATACTCTGCAATACCCCACAATACTCTGCAATACCCCACAATGCTCTGCAATACCCCACAATGCTCTGCAATACTCTGCACTACTCCGCAACACCCCACAATACTCTGCAATACCCCGCAATACCCCACAATACTCTGCAATACCCCACAATACTCTGCAATACCCCACAATACTCTGCAATACCCCACAATACTCTGCACTACTCCGCAACACCCCGCAATACTTTGCACTACTCCGCAACACCCCGCAATACTCTGCAATACTCTGTACTACTCCACAACACCCTGCAATACTCTGCAACACCCCGCAATACTCTGCAACACCCCGCAATACTCTGCAACACCCCGCAATACTCTGCAACACCCCGCAATACTCCGCAATACCCAGTCATACTCGGCGATACCCAGCCATGTGCAGCCATACCCTGCCATGCTCAGCCATATTCAGCTGTACTCGGCCTCTGTATGTGGCCAGGCTGTGGAAGTCTCACACATGGGATATCGCCATATTCAGGAGTAGGAGAATCTATTTTGGGGTGTTATTTTTGGTATGTACATGCTTTGTGTTAAAAAAAAAAGTGTTTTAACCACTTCCTGCCCGCCGGCCGTCATACGACGTCCTTGAATTTGTGTGGGGATATCTGAATGATGCCTCCAGCTACAGGCATCATTCAGATATCATCTTTTTCAGCCGGCGATTCCCTACACCATAGGAACGATCATAGCGGCTGTTCCACTGCTTGATCGTTCTTATGGGAGGCGAGAGGGGACCACCCCCCTTCCCGCCGCCCTCCGGTGCTTCTACCGTCTCAGCGCTACGATCGAAGCCAGGATCGTTTTTTTTTTTTATTATTTCAGGCTTCCCAGCCTAGAGGTGAGATGTGGGGTCTTATTGACCCCATATCTCACTGTAAAGAGGACCTGTCATGCCATATTCCTATTACAAGGGATGTTTACATTCCTTGTAATAGGAATAAAAGTGATCAAAAAAAATTTTTTTGGGAAAAAAGTGTCAAACTAAAATAAATAAAGTAAAATGAACAATAAAAAAAAAAAAAAATTTTTTAAAGCGCCCCTGTTCGTGTGCTCGCATGCAGAAGCGAATGCACACGTAAGTCCCGCCCACATATGAAAACGGTGTTCAAACCACACATGTGAGGTATCGCTGCGATCGGTAGAGCGAGAGAAATAATTTTGGCCCTAGACCTCCTCTGTAACTCAAAACATGTAACCAGTAAAAATTTTTAAAGCGTCGTCGATGGGGGTTTTTTAAGTAGCGAAGTTTGGCGCCATTCCACGAGCGTGAGCGATTTTGAAGGGTGACATGTTAGGTATCTATTTACTCGGTGTAACTTCATCTTTCACATTATGCAAAAACATTGGGCCAACTTTACTGCTTTTGTTTTTTTTTAAAGCACAAAACTGTTTTTTTTCCCAAAAAAAAGCGTTCAAAAAATTGCTGCGCAAATACCGTGCAAGATAAAAAGTTGCAACAACCGCCATTGTATTCTCTAGGATCTTTGCAAAAAAAAACATATATAATGTTTTGGGGTTCTATGTAATTTTCTAGCAAATAAATGATGATTTTTACATGTAGGAGAGAAATGTCAGAATTGGCCTGGGTGCTCCAGAACACCTGGAGGTGCTCCGTGCATGTTGGGCCTCTGTATGTGGCCACGCTGTGTAAAAGTCTCACACATGTGGTATCGCCGTACTCGGGAGTAATAGCAGAATGTGTTTTGGGGTGTAATTTGTGGTATGCATATGTGGTGTGTGAGAAATAACCTGCTAATATGACATTTTTGTGGAAAAAAAAAAAATAAAAAAAAAAATCTTGATTTTGCAAAGAATCGTGGGAAAAAATGACAACTTCAATAAACTCACCATGCCCCTTACTAAATACCTTGGAATGTCTTCTTTCCAAAAAGGGGTCATTTGGGGGGTATTTGTACTTTTCTGGCATGTTAAGGTCTCAAAAATATAGATAGGCCGTCAGTAATTCAGGTATGATCAATTTTCAGATATTGGCACCATAGCTTTTGGACTCTATAACTTTCACAAAGACCAAATAATTTACACCGATTTGTACTTATTTTTACCAAAGATATGTAGCAGTATAAATTATGGCCAAAATTTACAAAGAAAAATTACTAAATTTGCTAAATTTTATAACAGAAACAAAGAAAATTTCATTTTTTTACCGAATTTTCAGTCTTTTTTCTTTTATAGCGCAAAAAATAAAAAACCCAACGGTGATTAAATACCACCAAAAGAAAGCTCTATTTGTGTGAAAAAAAGGACAAAAATTTCATATGGGTACAGTGTTGCATGACTGAGTAATTGTCATTCAAAATGTGAGAGCACCGAAAGCTGAAAATTGGTCTGGTTAGGAAGGGGGTTTAAGTGCCCAGTTGTCAAGTGGTTAAGGTGAAAAAACTTTTACCTTTACAACCCCTTTAATGTAATTTTTTTTTTTTTAGGGTGGCCCTCCGCTTTAAATATCTATTCACTATATCTCATCACAGGCTCCCTTTATAGAGACAATATGCATTTGAATTAGAGAGCCCTTGATCAAGCCATCACGGCATATCCTCTATAAATTGGAACGGCTATGCAGGTTCTCTGCCAAGGGCCCAGTGCCGCTCCTGACCACACAGATGCCAGTGAAATTGGATTTCAATATGTGCCATTATCCTATTTGCTCGCACATACCCTGTTTCCCCGAAAATAAGACCTAGCGTGATAGTCAGTGATGGCTGCAATATAAGCCCTACCTCCCAAATAAGCCCTACCATGTTTCCCCGAAAATAAGCCCTACCCTGAAAATAAGACCTACAAGGACTTTTAACCATCACCGACAATCACGCTAGGTCTTAATTTTGGGGAAACAGGGTAGCAAAAGCATTGGGTTGTTTCTCTTATACGGCAATATTTGTTTCAGATTGTGGTAGAAGCCCGGGCCTTGGCTGAGGATCATGATTCAGCCTTGATTTATTTATTATTATTTTTTTCTTTGGAAATGAAACCATGCTGTGAAAACACCAAAGAATCTGAAGACGTATAACATACACTACACATCAGATAGTAAAGTCAGATCGGTCAAACACAGTCAACCACACATTATAGGCAGAAGATGCAGACTCGGAGATAGATAGCTGAGCGGAGCCATTATGCTTCAATGTGTCTTCCTGTGGTTAGCAAATTTAAAACAACACTTCTAACATCTCTGCCTGAGCAGACTGTCATTCAAAAAGTTTGTTGCTCTAAAGTCTAAACTTTCCCGCTGCTACGATTATATTTTGGCAGCCAAGCCTACACGTCCCGTAAATAGCAGACAGCAGGAAGACACGACGCAACCTTCTACTAGAACGATTACTGTATCTACATCTCAGTGTAGAAATGTAGATGAACAGGTAACTGTCAGATCAGGAATTCTCTTTTTGACATTTTTTTCTTCCAACGGTCGCAGGTTTTCAGATAATTCATGCAATGTCTCTTCTGCAATAAGATAAACTTACCTGAGAAACAAAAAGGGGCGCATACTAAGTGCAGTATGTTAAAATAGCGATATTATTTTAACATACTGCACTTAGTAGGTGCCCCTTTTTGTTTCTCACCTTGCCTTTCAGAGTCTGCTTCACTCTTAAGGGAGCTGCCATCAGTGCTACTGTTTTATCTTTATATATGGACTTTTTGTTTTTCACCGGGATTCTGTTCTTTTAGGTTGATCTATTTTATTATAGATCTATTTTATTATAGATTATATTATATCCTGTATATAGCGTTTTTTTTATATATGTGTTCCTTCACTTATTGTCATTAGTCCCATAATGCAGGGTTTGTACCCGTCCTTGCGCCATTCCTTCCTTTCTAGATAAACGTACCTGCCTGTTGGCAATCCTTTGCAGAATGAACATGGAGCTGCACATGTTCCAGCAAAGTTCAAGTTACATAGTTAGTAAGGTTGAATAAAGACACCAGTCCATCCAGTTCAACCTGAGTGAGTGTGGGTGCGTGTCTACAATTGTCCCTATCCCTGTACACTGTGTCTCATTAAGATGCTTATCTATTATATTATTTATGGTACCCATATAGCGCTGTCAATTTACATCACACACTCACATTGGTCCCTACCCTCAAGGAGCCCACAAACCAAGGTCCCCAACTCACATTCATATACTAGGCCAATTTTGGACAGTATACGAACAGAAGCCAATTAACCTACCAGCATGTCTTTGGAGTGTGGGAGGAAACCGGAGTACCCGGAGGAAACCCACACAGGCACAGGAAGAACATGCAAACTCCAGGCAGGTAGTGTCATGGTTGGGATTTGAACGAGAGCGCTATCCACTACACCACTGTGCCACCCTAAAGTGTTCAAGTATGTAATTTAAACTCAGAAAAGTTCTTTCTATTGCTCTTAGTCTCCTCCAAATCTCTAAATTCATTTTTTTTTTCTGCTGCGATCCCTCTTTCTTTTCCTCTGCCTCCTCAGCTCCCGAGCCGGACGCTCATTATACTGCCGCCTCTGGCTATCAAGCAATTGGTAGTCTGATCCAGCCTTCGGTGAGTATAAAGCCATGCGTTTTTTGGACCCTCTTGACTAATTGTCATGATACCATGCCTGTGTTGATACTTATTTAGTTCATTATACCCTCTACAGATGTACTACACACCCATCTACCCCTGATGAAGCGAGCATGGTCTTGCGAAACGCGTTGGGTTACTTCTTATGCATGTGTACACTGCAATTTACATTTTATACCTTGATACATGTAATGACATTTTCTACTGTATGTATCATTTCAGTGGCTTGGCTATGATTCATGTTTATGTTTGCATGACTATTTTAATACATTTTGAGACTGCATTTACTCTGTCAATTGTTGACTAAACGCATTCACCTCATTTAAAGTCCCAGGGCGATTTCCTGTTTTGTGTTGCATATATTGGGATGGAGGTGGTTTGCGGGTGACACCAGACCTTTTCCTTTTTGTTTTTCCTTTTTGTCTTTCTGTTAGAGGGTGACTATGTTCATTCTCCATGGTCCCACTGTATGTAGGCAAAATATTTTTGTATAGATCTAAAAAAAACAAAAAAAAAACTTTTTTCCCTTTTATAAGTGATCACATTCTCTTGGTTCTCAGCTGCATAAGAGCTGGGAGGAGGAGCAGCCGCACACTAAGCTTCCCAGTGAATGGCTGTGCAGCGGGGAGTGCCAGGACAAGTTTGATCATTGGAGGAGAGCACGCTGAGTTGTCAGCATAGCTAGAGAACAGACCACAGTGTGTTCTGCTTAGTGTGGTCAGTTTTTAATAGGAAAGCAGAGGGATTGGCAGGAACACCAGGGATTTCACATAAAGGAAGCAATACAAAGCTTCTCTTATGCGATGGGGCATTCTAGGGATTGAAGCCTCTCCTTCATGTGAATCCTGATGTGCACTCTAATTCGCTAAAGATAGTTATATTGTAAGTATCACTTGCTTTATTACTTGCCATATATATATATATATGCCATGCTATTATGTACTGTGTTCTCAGATTTGTACAGTTCATTTTTCATCTTTTTGATATCTTTGTTGTTTCATTATCAGACAAAAAAAAGCTTATTTCTAATAAGACCCTGAAGAAGGAATTTATTACTCATACCTGTATTCCGAAACATGTTGGGACTTCTATGCACACGCACTCCAATGGACCTCCTACCATGAGATCAACTGTGTGTTTTCATTAGTAAGACTTCATCTGGAATATGTAGTTCAGTTTTGGGCACCAATTCTCAAAAAGGATATCGAGGAACTGGAGAAAGTGCAGAGAAGGGCAACCAAACTGATAAGAGGCATGGAGGAGCTCAGCTATGAGGAAAGATTAAAGGAACTGAATTTATTCTCTCTTGAGAAGAGGAGATTAGGGGGGATATGATCACGTGTATAAATATATAAGGGGTCCATACAGTGAACTTGGTGTTGAGTTATTTAATTTACGATCATCACAGAGGACAAGGGGGCACTCTTTACACCTAGAGGAAAAGAGGTTTCTTCACAGTAAGAGCTGTGAAAATGTGGAATAGACTCCCTCCAGAGGTGGTTCTGGCCAGCTCGGTAGATTGCTCTAAGAAGGGTCTGGATTCTTTCCTAGGTATACATAATATACCTGGGAACTGACATTTATAGGTAAAGTTGATCCAGGGAAAATCCTATTACCTCTCGGGGGGATCAGGAAGGAATTTTTTTCCCCTGCTGTAGCAAATTGGATCATCATTTGCTGGGGTTTTCCACCTTCCTCTGGATCAACTGTGGGTACAGGATTATGTATATAGGATGGTATGATATTATTTTTTTATTTATTTATTTTGTTGAACTACATCAGGGGTAGGCAACCTTTTGAGCACAGTGTGCCGAAAAATGTTTTCAAAGAAATTGAGTGTTGCCGATTTTATAACAAAAAATGTCAACTTCACACTCTCAATCACAAAAAGGTTTTTTTTTAAAAGTAAATGCTGGAAACTACGGTACCTTAGTAGTGAGAAATTAACATCCTGCACTTTCACGCCTCAGATGGGCGTACCTTCATGTACCTTCACACCTCAGATCACTGTCCCCCCTACAAATATGTTTCACCACTGTAACCCCCTGCTCATCTGGCCCCACCAATGCACATCTGCCCCACCACTGTAACCCCCTGCACATCTGGCCCCACCAATGTACATCTGCCCCACCACTGTAACCCCCTGCACATCTGGCCCCACCAATGTACATCTGCCCCACCACTGTAACCCCCTGCACATCTGCCCCACCACTGTACTACCCTGCACATCTGCCCCACCACTGTAACCCCCTGCACATCTGCCCCACCACTGTACTACCCTGCACATCTGCCCCACCACTGTAACCCCCTGCACATCTGCCCCACCACTGTACTACCCTGCACATCTGCCCCACCACTGTAACCCCCTGCACATCTGCCCCACCACTGTACTACCCTGCACATCTGCCCCACCACTGTAACCCCCTGCACATCTGCCCCACCACTGTACTACCCTGCACATCTGCCCCACCACTGTAACCCCCTGCACATCTGCCCCACCACTGTACTACCCTGCGCATCTGCCCCACCTCTGTACCCCCTGCTCATCTGTGCCACCACTGTAACCCCCTGTACATCTGCCCCACCTCTGTACCCTCTGCTCCTCTGCCCAATCACTGTAACCCCTGCTCATCTGTCCCACCAATGTACCTCCTTTCTCCTCTGCCCCAACACAGAACCCCCCCCCCCGTGCTTATCTGCCCCACCACTGTACCCCCTTGCTCTTCTGTCCCACCACTGTAACCCCCCTGTTCATCTACCCCATCAATTTACCCCTTTTCTCATCTGCCCCCCCTCCCCCACTGTATCTCCCGGCACATCTGCTCCACCGCTGTACCCCCATGCTCTTCTGTCTCACTACTGAATCACCTTCTCATCTGTCCTAACACTGAACCCATCTGCTCATCTGCCCCACCACTGTAACCCAATTTCTGATCTGCCCCACCAATGTACCTCCTGTACATCTGTCTCACCTCTGTACCCCCCTGCTCTTCTATCCCACCACTGTTCCTCCTGCTCTTCTCCCCCACCACTGTAACCCCCTGCTCATCTGCCCCACCAATACACCTCCTTTCACATCTGCCCCACTGCTCTACCCGCCTGCTCATCTGGCCCACTGAACCCCCTTCTCATCTCTTCCACCACTCTACCTCCCTGCACATCTGCCCCACCGCTGTATCCTCCTGCTCTTCTGTCCCACCTCTGAACCCCTCCTGCTAATTTTCCACACTGCTGTACCCTCTTCTCATCTATGATATGCGTTATATGCAGAGTGGTGAAAGGAAGCAGAGATGAGACACATCTACCTGTCCTGGCAAAAGTGGTTAAACCCTACTTTTTACATACAATATATGATGTTGATGATGGACCTTACCATGTGTGCCTATTCCTCTGATGGCGCTCCTAGTCTATGCTCTCATTTTATTTTGTTAACCCAACCTTTCTACGGGTGGCACCTTGGCTTGCAGGGACCCATTGGTGACACCCATACATGCATATTCCTGGACATGTCTTTCCTCTTCTCGGGCAGCAATCGTGCACAGTGTGGTAGGCTCACTTGCTGGGCAGGGATGGGGTCCTTGGTGTGCTTTCAACCTGCATGCGCAGTGTGATAGCTGGGTCATGGGACATGTAGTGCAAGCTACCTGGCCAGAGGTTTGGGGAAATAGAAGCTGTGTGGACTGGAGTCAGGGGTAATGATCACCATGCAATGTAAGTGTTGGGTACAAAGATATAAAAAAAGAAAAAAATGCTGTGGTGCATTAAGCTAAAAAAAAAAATGAGCGTTTAGTACACTTGCCGACCGTGCACTGTACATCTACTGCGACAGTGTGGGCCAGCTGCGCAGAATCACGTATACATGTATGATTCTGCTCATCCAGGTAGGGGTAGAGCTTGGTGATTTTCTCAAAAAAAAAATCTGCGATTTAAAAAAAAAAACTGCGGGCAGGAGTTTTTAGGCGAGGCCGCAGCTTCGGCCTAATCCGCGGCGTCTGGCCTCGCGGAATAGGCCGAAGCTGCAGCCTCACCTAAAAACTCCTGCCCACAGCTCCTCAGGACTGGCGCGGTGTCAGTGGCAGTCCTGGTGAAAAAAAAAAAATCAAAAAAGAAAAACGATTTGCTTAAATTTTGAATCGATTTGACCTCTCAACTCAATTCAAGATTCAAATCGATTTTTTCGCCAGTCCTAGGTAGGGGGCGTGCACGAGCGCTGCTGTGGCGGCCCGCTTTTGCTGTGATTAGTCACAGCACAAGCCGATCAGCGGGTGCCGGCCAATGGATGTCCACCGGCACCCACTGATCGGTGGGGAGAAAGACAGAACAGAGCTCTGCCTACGTAAACAAGGTAAACCTCTGCTCTGTTAGTGGGGATGTGCTTGATTTTGTTTCCCTGCAAAGCAGGGAATAAAAGCCAGCACCTCCCTTAGTGAAAGCAGCACACAGTAAACACAAAAACACTAGTTAGGCACAGATTCAACCCCTTGATCCCCCTAGATGTTTAACCCCTTCCCAGCCAGTGTCATGAGTATAGTAACAGTGCACATTTTTAGCACTGATCACTGTATTAGTGTCACTGGTTCCCATAAAGTGTCAAAAGTGTCAGATTGTCCGCCGCAATATCACAGTCCTGCTATAAGTCGCTGATTGTCGCCATTACTAGTATAAAAAAAAATAATAATTCCAGTGTATATATATATACCATAGTTTGTAGACGCTATAACTTTTGAACAAACCAATCAATATACAATGCCTATTGGGATTTGTTTTACCAAAAAACATGTAGCAGAATACATATCGGTCTAAATTGATGAAGAAATTCGATTTTTTAAATTTTTTATTGGATGTGTTTTATGGCAGAAAGTAAAAAAATATAGGTTTTTTTTCAAAATTGTCTGTTTTTTTGTTTATAGCGCAAGGAAAAAAAAAACGAGGTGATCAAACACCACCAAAAGAAAGCTCAATTTGTGGGTAAAAAAAAATGACATAATTGACCGCGCAATTGTCAGTTAAAGTAATGTAGTACCCTATAGCAAAAAATTGCTAATTTAGTGTCACTTTAAATGCTGTTGCCATGTTTTTCTGTTCTTTGATTTATGACATTTATAAATTGGTTTTATACTATGCAGGGTTGTTTTTTCCTGTTTAAAGCACATACAAAGAGGACTTCTATGCGAATGACCAAAAAGCCCTGTGGGGCGTGCGCCGTGGAGGAATGTTTAGAGGCGTTGGCTGACCGTCCTAATTTGCGGTCATTCTCATTTGATCACCGCAGGGGAGCATTCATTGGTGCCTGGCTCAACAATTGTAGAAGAGCACTGCCGGACTTCATTTTACTGAACACATCTATCTATCTATGGTCAAAATGTAAAATCATTTGTCCATTCCACATTGCATTTTATTTATTTCTAGCCTCCTCCTATTAAAAGAGAAGTTTTATTTATTTTTATTTTTATTTTTAAGTATGATTTAAGAAATCATACTTACCCCCCCCCCCCCCCCCTGGGGGCCTCTGCACTGAGAACCGAGCAATCGAAAATTGCCGATCACTCGGTTTTTAGAGCTCTCCAAGCAGAGAGCTGCAGACTGTCAGCTCTTTGCTTCTCCTCACTCAGTGGAGCACTAAGCTGTGGAGGTGGCGGCTGGCTCAGCCTCTCAGCGGCTCGCTGTGAGGCTGAGCCGGGTGTCAGTCCAGGGATCTGGAGGATCCAGACTTTATTGTCGTGATGACGTGGTGCCTGGACTGACATTTGTAACGTCAGCAGAGAGCGGACTTTGCAAAACAAACTTCACTCCTGTGACCCATAGGAGGAGTACAGCCAAAAGAGCTTTGGCTGGACTTCTCTTTTAATATCAATGATCTTGAAGTTTGTAAACTTACTTTGTGAAGCTCCACATACATTTCCTTCCTTCAGTTCTGTGACACGTACTGTCAGGGCTGGGCTCAGCCCTTCCTTCTCTGAGCTGGCTGCTCAGCTGTCGGCTAATTGCCAGCTCCTATCTCTCCACAGTTACTCAGCTGTTGATGATATCCTGCTCGTCAGTCCTGCCTACTTAAGCCAACCAGTCCAGAGGAGCTCTGCCTTCGCCTTGGTCAAGATCACAGAAAATTAGACGCTCTCCTGCGATCCTGTTCAATACTTGCTTTGCTGACATCCCTTCTGGCTCCAGATCCTGCTTGCTGTTCCACTACATTGATCCCTGACTTCTGGCTTGGCTGACTATCCATTCCGGTTACTGAACTTTGGCTATGTTTTGACTACGTTTGTTCTTTTTATTATTAAACAAGTGTGATTTAACTGTACTTCTGTCTCGGCCTGATTTCATGGTTTCTGACACGTAGTCACTCTGCCCTGTGGGTAGGCACTGCTGTGTTACACATTTCACAGAGCCTGCCTTCTGAACTACAGAGGTGCTGAGAGGAGGATTTTCAAGAGGTGGAGTCAGTAGAAAAGCAGCAAAGCATGCTGGGAATCCAGGAAGTGGTGAAAAGGGATGGCCAACAGGCAAGGCAGGCAGCACTCACAACATGAAAAAGGAGATTTTTCAAGGAAGCTTCTATTAGATTGTCAATAATAGTGACTGTTTGTATTGTTATTACAATGCTGATGTTAAAAAAAAATAAAGGTGTATGCTGTGACCATGACTCCTTTAAGGAATTTGGTTTGTATGTCTGTTGGTTGGATTTCCAGTGAAGGCCATGTTTTTGAATACTAGAGTTTGAAGCAACTGACTGGATATGCATGTGTGTTTTCATCACACCATATGATGAAATATTGTATAATTGTATGGGTTTCGATCACTGACCCTCACATTATTGGTGAATTGACTTGTTTCTAAGAACACATATTTAGTAGTTTAAAGAGTTACTAAATGCACAACAGTAAAATCAGTCTGTATATGCAGTAAAGCATGCTTGTTATACTCTAGAACCTAAGGGGTTAATCCTCTGCATTATGTAAAAAGTCTGTTTGATCCTGTATGCACAGATTCTCCACCTTCTTGCATTGTCCCCAAAATATCTCCAGATAAGATAGAGGTAGTGGAGTCAGTCTGCACTTGCTCAGCTTGGAGTTTTTTTTGGCTACCCTGTTTCCCCGAAAATAAGACCTAGTGTGATTGTCGGTGATGGCTGCAATATAAGCCCTACCCCCCAAATAAGCCCTAGTTAAAGTCCTTGTAGGTCTTTTTTTCAGGGTAGGGCTTATTTTCGGGGAAACAGGATGGGGCTTATTTGGGGGGTAGGGCTTATTTTGCAGCCATCTCGACAATCACGCTAGGTCTTATTTTCGGGGAAACAGGGTAGAGAGTTTTTTTTTTTCTTGGGAGGGTGCATGTGATCAGCACAGGGCCAATCAGCACAGTTCAGACAGAGGGTCAGGGGTCCTGCATTCTCATAGGACAGTCAGAAAACTCCTCCTACAAGATTTAACCATAAACTGATAGAAGCCACAAGACTGCTATATACTGCTGATGTGAAAGGGTATTTAGCAGTTTATATTTACTAAAACAATTTCATTTTCATGTTGTGTGTACTGTGGGAGACCAGATATAGTGAATGCAGGGACCTGGGTCTAGTAACACTTTAACTTTCAGGGAACTTTTGACGCAAAGTGCATCACACCAGAGTAAAGTTCCTTTAGACGTACTGATTGGTACACTCATTAGAAGGGACGCCTTCACCTGCATGGGATGTGCAGGTGTTCCATGCAGCTGTATGCAGGCAGTCTGTTCATATCAATGACAGTGAGGAGACTGCACTGAACTCCAAGTGCATCCCTGACTGTACATCAATGCGGAATAAAATCCAAAAGAAAACAGACTACGTTCTGATCCATGCATTAGTCCTGCTAAGATTTACAATCCGGGATGTGTTTCGAGATGCAGGCAGCCGCCTGCATGTCAAAATTTAAAGTCGGCACAACTACAGTGATAGCAGCAATCATTGGGGTCCTGTTCCAGAGCAGTTTCCCCTCTGCACACTAACCACAGGGGGTCGATCGCTAGACACTGTCACCATTCATTGAGCACCTTGTAATTTTTTCAATAAATACATGCTGTTCTTGAAACGCAGGTTAAGGGGGGGCATTGTGATCTACACCTCTTTTAATCAGAGAACGCCTTGTATGCATTGGAAAATACAAGGCGTTTTATGAATGGCAGCCGTGCCGAGTGAACGACCCCCTATGGACAGTGTGCAGAAGTGGAAGACACTTATTTCAGAACACAAAAGACTGTGGCTATCACTGTTGTAGAATAGATTCCTACAATTATTTCTAGCTTCCCCAAAGGAATGAAATATACATACTTGCATTGGTCCGAGTTATACCTAGATTTTAGCTTTAAATTGTTATAATTGCATGGGATTACCTGTCAAAGTGTTATATTGGCCCTCTATATATCTTTGTGTGTAGGTTAGAGCTGCACGATCCTGGCCAAAATGAGAATCATGATTTTTTTGGATTAGAATAAAAAGATCACGATTCTTGCGGAGTAAAATCTTTCACATTATACAAAAAAATTGGGCTAACTTTACTGGTTAGTAAAAGTTAAAGTGTAATTTGTTCCCAACAACTGCGTGCGCAAATACAGTGTGACACAAAATATTGCAAAAATTAACATTTTATTCCCTAGGGTCTCTACTAAAAAAAATATATATATACATATATATATATATATATATATATATATATATATATATATATATATATATATATATATATATATATATAATGTTTGGAGGTTCTAAGTAATTTTCTAGCAAAAACAAAAAAAAATCATTTTAACTTGAAACCAACAAATGTCAAAAAAAAGGTTTAGTGTTTAAGTGGTTAAACTTCCCTCATTTTCACACCAAAGTGTATTCCTTTGATCCAAAGGACAAATCGTTACAATGTTTCTACTTAAGTTCCACTGCTAAAGAATGTTGTGATTCTTGGCAGACTGCCCGTTTTTTGTTTTCTTTCCTATCTTTTGACAGCTGTCGACTTTAGCGGAGCAGAGCAAATTCTCTGCATAGAAAGAATCAAGAAATACTTTGTGAAGACTGCAACGGGGAAAAAAAAATCGCAATAACAATTCTTAATGATTAATTGTGCAGCTCTAGTGTAGGTGTGGCCTGAGCTAACAGCCCGCAGGGAAAGAGAACTCATACAGAGACTGATTGAAGCAGCAATGTATATTAACATAGCAATGTTAAAGCGGTTGTTAAAAAAAAAACAACCAAAAAAAAATTCCCTGCAAGGCAATGTCATAATGTGCGAGTATGCATCGCATAATCGCACATTATGATAGACTTAAAGAGGAACTGCAGTCTGCTCACATAATTTGTAATAAAAACATCTTTGCCATTCTGAAGCTTCCCTCCAACCACTTTGCATATTATTATATATATACTGTGATTCTGTACTTGACAAATATGCTGCAGAAATCTCCCTCCACCGAGTCTGGCTGCATCCATTTTAACTGTGGGCAGCTGAAGCTGCTGCCTGTTCACTTCCTGGATTTACACCGACACACAGAGGCACACCTCCAGCTCTGCTGCTTTCATTGGCCCTCTTATGTCTCCCTCCCCTCCTTCCTGGCAAACTCTCACAAGAGTGAGAGAGGGAGCTGTGCATGATGTCATAAGGCTTTTTACCAGACAGGAAGGTTAAAAAAATGACTGAAGTTCTGCTTAAACTGAGAACAAAACCCTTCAGCACCGCGATGTCACCACTGAGACAGCTGACATCTTCCCCCAGTCTTCCTTCTGGGTTCGAATGCGCGCAGGAGCCACAGTTTCCAGGTCCGGGGCTGTAAGCTGGACCCCCTGGAGCGCATGCGTGGATGATGTCATCGGCTGCATACACTCTAAATATCTCCTAAACTGTGTAAGTTTAAGAGATATTCACAGTACCTACAGGTAACCCTTATTATAGGCTTGCCTGTAGGTACAAGTGGTAGTACAGAGTTTACTACTACTTTAAAGAAAACAGCAAACTCTGTATATATTGCCACACTGGAGCAGAACACTTACAATGAACCAGGTAAGGGGTAACAGTGCATACTGTAGGCACCCAACAGCATCCAACAGATGAGGTGGCTGAAAGGCCGACTGGCCATGGAGCCCCTTAATCAAGGAGGCTTCTGCTCTCAACACAGCGACAGTCCCTACTCTGTCCCTCCACCGGAACCTGACCCTTTGCTAATCCAACTGTTCCTAACCAGAGGGAGATATGTTCCTGTCCTGCCCACTACGCAGAATGTGCACCAACCTGAAGGGGACAGCGCTTTTTATAAGCACTACCCATATCAAAGATTGCCACCATATCAGTCAGGGCAGCAGAGTCCAACTGGACAGCTGTTCCTCTAATGACTACTACAGAGACCTCAGGGGAAACTGTTTTCCCCCCTTGTCCTCTACCCTCCCTGAATGGCGGCTGACGAACAGCACCACCCTTGCAGGAAGGCTAAACTACATCTGCCTAACTACATGCGTACCTTCTCCGAGTGTGACACTTTTGTTGAGTGTCAGTGTTCTGCGGTAATATGACATCCAAAGCCTAGCCTAAAAAACTGACAGCTCAGGAGGATCCGCTGTACTAACTATCCGATGTTAGTACAGCAATATCCCCACATGAAAGCATGGATCCATCCTGCCTTGTATCAACAGTTCAGGCTGGTGTGGGGGGTAATGGTGTGGGAGGTATTTTCTTGGCACACTTTGGACCCCTCTAATACCAGTTGGACATCGTTTAAACGCCATGGCCTACCATGTATTGTAGAATTGTTGCTGACCATGTCCATCCCTTTATGACTACAGTGTCCCCATCTTCTGATGGCTCCTTCCAGCAGGATAATGCACCATTTTCACAAAGCTCAAATCATCTCACCACTGGTTTCTTGAACATGACAATGAGGTCACTGTACTCCAATGTACGCCACAGTCACCAGATCTCAATCCAATAGAGCACCTTTGGGATGTGGTGAAACGGGAGATTCCTATCATGGATGAGCAGCCAACAAATCCGCAGCAACTGTGCGATACTATCATGTCAGTATGGACCAAAATCTCTGAGGAATGTTTCCAACACCTTGTTGATTCTATCCCATGAAGAATGAAGGCAGATCTGAAGGCAAAAGGGGGTCCAACCCGGTACTAGCAAGGTGTACCTAATAAAGTGGCCGGTGAGTGTAGTTAACAGGGATGTACAGTTGTGCTCATAAGTTTACTGTTTAGTGTTTGGCTGAAGCCATTTATTATCAGTCAACTGTGTTTACTCTTTTTAAATTATAATGGCAACAGAAACTACCCAAATGACCCTGATCAAAAGTTTACATACCCTGGTGAATTTGGCCTGATACAAGTTGACACAAAGGGGTTTGAATGGCTATTAAGGTAACCATCCTCACCTGTGATCTGTTTGCTTGTAATTAGTGTGTGTATAAAAGGTCAATGAGTTTCTGGACTCCTGACAGACCCTTGCATCTTTCATTCAGTGCTGCACTGACGTTTCTGGATTCTGAGTCATGGGGAAAGCAAAAGTCAAAGGATCTGCGGAAAAAGGTAGTTGAACTGTATAAAACAGGAAATGGATATACAAAGATATCCAAGGAATTGAGAATGCCAATCAGCAGTGTTCAACCTCTAAGCAAGAAGTGGAAAATGAGGGGTTCTGTTGAAACCAAACCACGGTCAGGTAGACCAACTAGAATTTCAGCCACAACTGCCAGGAAAATTGTTCGGGATGCAAAGAAAAACCCACAAATAACTTCAGGTGAAATACAGGACTCTCTGAAAACATGTGGTGTGGCTGTTTCAAGATGCACAATAAGGAGGCACTTGAAGAAAGATGCCACAAAATGCAAATGCCACAAAGTATCCCGCTTACAATACGACAAACAGCACAGAGACAAGCCTCAAACCTTCTGGCACAAAGTCATTTGGAGTGATGAGACCAAAATTGAGCTTTTTGGCCACAACCATAAACGCTACATTTGGAGAGGAGTCAACAAGGCCTATGATGAAAGGTATGGAGGTGGATCGCTGATGTTTTGGGGATGTGTGAGCTACAAAGGCACAGGAAATTTAGTCAAAATTAATGGGAATATGAATGCAGTATGTTATCAAAAAATACTGGAGGAACATTTGCATTCATCAGCCAGGAAGCTGCGCATGGGACGTACTTGGACATTCCAACATGACAATGATCCAAAACACAAGGCCAAGGACCTGTCATTGGCCACAGCAGAATAAAGTGAAGGTTCTGGAGTGGCCATCTCAGTCTCCTGACCTCAATATCATTGAGACACTCTGAGGAGATCTCAAACATGCAGTTCATGCAAAACAGACCAAGAATTTACAGAAACTGGAGGCTTTTTGTCAAGAGGAATGGGTAGCTTTACCATCTGAGAAGATAAAGAGCCTCATCCACAAATACCACAAAAGACTTCAAGCTGTCATTGATGTTAAAGGGGGCAATACACGGTATTAGGAACTGGGGTATGTAAACTTTTGATCAGCGTCATTTGGGTAGTTTCTGTTGTCATTATGATTTAAAAAGAGTAAACACAGTTAACTGATGATAAATGGTTTCAGCCAAACACTAACCATGAGTGAAAGAAAAGTTTTTGTGTCATCAGTCATATTCTGTGAAAAATGGCCAAGAAATCATAAATTCTGCCAGGGTATGTAAACTTATGAGCACAACTGTATATAACTCCAGGGCTCTGCTGTGTGATGCTCTCATGTACTCTCAGGCTGAAGATAAATAAGCAACTGAACACCTGAATTAAATTTGTGAGCCTATCAGACGTATTTATAATTTTATTTTATTTATAAAGATAATAAATTAACTGAGAGTTTGAATAAGAGGAACTGAAACAGGATTGCTAAAGCAAGCACATTCAACATGGAAGCCGCCTGCGTTATTTATTAACCAGCGATAGTAAATGACTCTAATATCAGGTCAAGGCAAGCTTCTGTGTATAAGTGCGAATAGCGGTATTATCAGAGATTAATAAATAACCATCTCTGTCCAGGTAACAGCACACATGTACCAATTTCTCTTCATTCACAGTTCAAAACAGTGCTACCTGCATCATGCACATATAAAGTTAGGTATCACTTTTTAAAATCATTAAGCAGCTAATAAAAGCAGAACTACACTGCACTGTATCTGATCACTACAACCCAAAAATGATATTTTATTTTTAATATTCAAAAGCAAACCCATCCATCCATCCATGTCCCCATGCTTTATTTTGTTGAGAAATTACTCCATAATCACCCCATAGCATTTCTGACCAAGGGCAGATGATTCATGTAGCGTTTACTTCCTAGAATCCATCTGCCTCTAGATCATGCATGCAGGCAGCAGGGTGTACTTTGCTGAGAAAACCCATCCTCCCCTCCTGAAGACTCCTGGAAAGTGTGACATCATTTTGGCCTCAGCCAGAAACCGGGAAGTAACTGAAGAAATGTAGAAAAAAAAAAAAGTTTAAAAAGTAAATATGATATATTTTCCTATCTATTTAGTAATGGTAGCCGCATAAGGATTAAAAATAGTCAATGTTGATTGAGAGAGTGAAGTTCCTCTTATGCCGCGTACACATGAGTGGACTTTACGGGAGACTTTGTCCTGCAGACTTTACGACGGACTTTCCGAATGAACGGACTTGCCTATACACGATCAACCAAAGTCCGATGGATTCTTACGTGATGACGTACGACCGGACTAAAACAAGGAAGTTCATAGCCAGTAGCCAATAGCTGCCCTAGCGTCGGTTTTTGTCCGTCGGACTTGCATACAGACGAGCGGACTTTTCGACCGGACTCGAGTCCATGGAAAAGATTTGAAACATGTTTCATTTCTAGGTCCGTCGAACTTTTGGGGAAAAAAAAAGTCCGCTGGAGCCCACACATGATCGAATTGTCCGACGGACTCCGGTCTCCTGAACCAAGTATGCCGTAAAGTCCGGTCGCGTGTACGCGGCATTAGCTTTCTTACATATGGGGAAAAAAAAAACAGAAAAGGTTTCAACCCTTGCTGTGAAAACCCTAAACAAATTCTGGTGCGACCAACTGCTTTCACAAGTCACGTTATTCATTGAATGAAGTCCATCTGAGGGCAAATAAAACATCACATGTTCTCAAAATAAATACACCTGTTTTCGGAAGGCCCTAGAGTTTGTTTGAATGCGTATCTAAACAAAGAGCAACAAGAAGAGCTATTAAAACAAGTTTGGGATAAAGTCCTAGAGAAGAATCAATGAGGTCTGAGCTAAAATATAATTGGCAAAGCCATAGGTGTGCGCAGCCTATTGCATTAGGGTGTGCACCCCAAAGCTCCAACACATATATGCGTTTGACATATTTACTGGCCTCTTCCCCGCTCTCCACCCTGAAACAATAGGAGGAAGGGGGAGCCAGGGAGCACACAGGGGGACCCGGGCAACAGAAGGAAGAGGAACAGGAAAAAGAGGGATGGTAGGGGGTGGCATATATTGGTACAGATCCATCCTGTATTTTCCTCCTGTGGCAGCTGAATGTTGATGAAAGGGAGAGGAGGAGAAGCCTACTTTCAGCTGCTGCAGGAGGAAAATACAGATCGGTTCCACTAAACTCCACCCCCGCTGCCTCTCTGGTCCAGGTTCTGAGGATCAGCAAGGAAGGATTCCGGTTTACCTGTCACCTGCCAGTCCTTGGCGGGTTGCCAACCACAGGATTAGGGTGGGCCCAGGCACACCTGGCACACTCCTTGCGCACGCCTATGGGCAAAGCCCTGAACAGCTCATTGGACACCATTGAACCAACTGAAAAGAATGACACAACCAAGATTTAACCTCAGGAGAAGTCTGTCTGTAACTTGACTGGGAAAAAAGGGTGCCAGGAGGAGTAATGGTAACCGAGAATGAGCTACAAAGAACAAAAGATTCATAGAAGATTATGACAAGACGAGAGCAGTTGTCTGGTGGAAAACCAACACTTTTATCAACCCAAAGCATGATGGTGATAGTATCATTTTGTGGGGTGGTTTTGTCAGGACGGGCTGGGAGACTGATAAGGTTAAGGCCAAGATTGATGGAGACAAATACCCATAGTCTTTGAGTGTGGTGAGGAGCAGAAACATCAGTCAGTCCAGTCGGAGAACCTGACTTGTGCCAACCATCAGACCTCAGAGAAATCAGACATGCCTGCCTTTCTCTTTTTACATGTGAGTTGCCCATTGGCTTTTTTAATAAACTTGTGTTTTAATACTGAACTTAGTTTGTTCCTTTTCCAGAGAGCAGAGAGCTAACTCACCAAAATGTTGCTGTTGGTTCACTGTCCAATAACAGGGTTTAGGGGCCTGTGACCAGGATTTATTTCTTGACCTGAAAATTCAAATTCAGGTCACCAGGCTGACTGGTGACCTGACTTTGGTGTATGTGAGCTGTGTATAGTTCAGGACTGAATATACAAAAATATAACTCCTTTGGGCAGGTAAAGTAGCTTTTATACAGGTGTTCTTTGTCTTTGTATTTAGCCAACTGCCTGGAATCCAGCATTAAAATAAAACGTGCAATTCTAAATGAAAACGAAATATACTGGTACAGGAGTTGCTAAGTCACGGAACAAAGATAATACACGTCAATCCAGAACTTACACCTTAAACCTCATCCAACCACCTGCCTTACTGTGATATTATACTTATGAGATGAGCTAGCCGTGGTTGTTGGGTAAAACACCGATGCTCTCTTAGTGGGAAGATCACAGGCATTGGTGGAGACATACTGTACATGTAATTTCTTAGTGACTGAAACTGAGCGGTGTGTGGGGGTGTCAAGGTGAGCGTGGAACTTCTGAAGGCTTACACATACCTGATATCCCACAAACAACACTGGGCTTATTACATACAGTATGTCACAAAAGTGAGTACACCCCTCACATTTTTGTAAATATTTTACTATATCTTTTCATGTGACAACATTGAAGAAATGACACTTTGCTACATTGTAACGTAGTGAGTGTACAGCTTGTATAACAGTGTAATTTTGCTGTCCCCTCAAAATAACTCAACACACAGCCATTAATGTCTAAACCGCTGGAAACAAAAGTGAGTACACCCCTAAGAGAAAATGTACGCATTGGGCCCAAAGTGTCCATATTTTGTGTGGCCACCATTACTTTCCAGCCCTGCCTTAACCCTCTTGGGCATGGCATTAACCAGAGCTTCACAGGTTGCCACTAGAGTCCTCTTCCACTCCTCCATGGCGACATCACGGAGCTGGTGGATGTTAGCGACGCTCCTCCACCTTCCATTTGAGGATGCCCCACAGATGCTCAATAGGGTTTAGGTCTGGAGACATGCTTGGCCAGTCCATCATCTTTATCCTTAGCTTCTTTAGCAAGACAGTGGTCGTCCTGGAGGTGTGTTTGGGGTCGTTATGTTGGAATATTGCCCTGTGGCCCAGTCTCCAAAGGGAGGGGATCATGCTCTGCTTCAGTATATCACAGTACATGTTGGCATTCATGGTTCCCTCAATAAACTGTGGCTCCCCAGTGCTGGCAGCACACATACAGCCCCAGTCCATGAGACTCCCACCACCATGCTTGACTGTA
Organism: Lithobates clamitans; assembly: GCA_037952925.1. Classification (NCBI taxonomy): domain Eukaryota; kingdom Metazoa; phylum Chordata; class Amphibia; order Anura; family Ranidae; genus Lithobates; species Lithobates clamitans. The sequence goes on from JBBGZY010000315.1 coordinate 380,805, forward strand.
GGCAAAACACGTCTTTGTGTTGTGTTATTTTGAGGGGACAGCAAATTTACACTGTTATACAAGCTGTACACTTATTGCTTTACATTGTAGCAAAGTGTCATTTCTTCAGTGTTGTCACATGAAAAGAAAATATTTACAAAAATGTGAGGGGTGTACTCATTTTTGTGAGATACTGTATGCCTGATACTTCACATACAACATTGGGCTTATTTAGTAAGGTAAAGTGTGATGGGCAAAGTGCAGTAGACCATGAAACCCTATAGCAAAATCCATATTTCTATCATAACAAAGAAACATCGAAGAGTGATGGCAGAAAAAGGCCAAGTGGTTCATCGATTCTACCCCTTTTTTAGCCTTTTTGTCTGAGTATAGATCTATGTTTTTCCCAAGCATGTTTGAATCCACTTATGTAACTCACTCACTACCTCTCTCTACTGGCAGTCTATCCCAAGCATCAACCACTCTTTCAATAAAATTATACTTTCCAAGGAAATTTTTGAACTATCCTCCTGGTAGTTTGCTGTCATATCCCTGTGTACTTGGTCTTACTTTTATGTTGAAAATACTGCCCTCCTGAACCATATTCACACCCTTCATGTATATGTCAGCATACGTACGTTTATGCTGACACTTTGTAATTATACCACCAGAACCAACAGTCATTTCTGATTATCCCCTGAAGAAGGAATTTATTATATTCCGAAACATGTTGGGATCTTCCTCATAATTGTGCAAGGCTTGGTCCCCCACCTAGAGATCAACTGTGTGTTATGATTACAGTTCTGTATTGTATACCAATGAGCAGCATTTTTTGATTTTTTTCAAGAAAATGATTGTGCTATTGATGTCTACATCTAGCTATTTTATATTCATATTTGATTAAAATTTTGTACTTTTACTATACTCTCTTATCTGGTCACCACCACTGCCTATAAAGTCCCAGCGGCACTCGTTGGTTTTCTTTCCAAATATTCAGAATTTGGCAGTAGGTTTCCAGTATATTGACTAATAGCTGGCTTTTCACTATACATATATAGAGATATTAGGGTCTCCTTCCTCCTGCTGGTGATCCCTCTAGTGACGCACCCTAGAAATCTTAAGACAATAGATATGGACAACTCTGTACCCCCCAATATTGTACTCTATTGCCACGTACACACGACCGGACTTTCCGGCAGAAAAGGTCCGACAGAATGAATCCGTCGGACATTCCGATTGTGTGTGGGCTTCATCGGACCTTTTCTGTCGAAAAATCTGACGGACCTTAGAAATAGAACATGTTTCAAATCTTTCCGACGGACTCGATTCTTATCGAAAAAAACATTCGTCTGTATGCTAGTCCGACAGACCGAAAATGACGCAAGGGCAGCTATTGGCTACTGGCTATTGAACTTCCTTTTCTAGTCCGGTCGTACGTCATCACGTTCGAAACGATCAGACTTTGATGGGATCGTGTGTAGGCAAGTCGGAACTCCATCGAAAAGTCCTTCGGAGTTCAGTCCGACGAGAAGTCCGTTTGTGTGTACACGGCATTAGAGATGATTTTATTTCCCCTATATGCATTGTTTTTTATTTAGCAACACTAAACTGCAGTTTTCTCTCTTCTGACCAATCTTTCAGCAATCTAAAATCATTTTCCATGTTACAAATACCTAAAGTATAATCAACCCTATTGCACTTCTTTGTGTTATCAGCAAAAATACATACCTACCCACCAAACCTTCACTTATATCTTTAATCAAAGTAAAACAGGACAGGACTAGTACAGAGCCAGGTAGTACATAACTGGTCACTGGTCTTTGTCCCCAAGGGATAAGTCCTAGCTTGCACAACTTTTTTTTTATGAGATCCTAATGTGGAACCATATCAAATGTTTTACTGAAATCAAGATAAGCTACAGTATGGCCGCACCACCACTCTGGTCTGAAACATTTGTGATAAAGCAAAAAAAAAAAAAATCTTACATGTAAGATCTTGACACAAGAGCTGCTTTGGCTTCAGAAAGTTGCATTTTTTCAAATGATTATTGATCCTTCTTTTTAATGTGATTCCATTTATTCCCTACTACAGATCTTAAACTCACTGACCTGTAATTTCCCCCTTATTCCTTATCTAAACTTCTTATGGATAGTTACAATATTAGCTGCCTGCCAGCCATTAAGGAACTTTTCTTGTAAGAAGAGATTGAATAAAAAGAACAGTTAATGGTCCAATAACATTACCTCGAAGTTCTGAGATGAATGCCATCAGAATAGTTTGCTTTATTAATCATTTAACGACCAGCAACGTACCCATACATCGCTGGACCGCAGGTGGTTATACCGGGATGATGTCTGCAGCTTTTAGAGCCGACGGTCAGCTGGATTCCTTTTATCAGTAGTGGGAGGGGACTCCCCCCCTTCCACCGCCTTCCACAACTTTCTCGGTCTCTCTTGTCTCACCGGGAGACCAGCCAGCACTTTCCCCGGCAGATCATAGAGGTAAACAGAGACTGGAATGGCTCTGATCACCTCTATGATATAGGAAACCGGAATCGATGAGCATATATATCACTACTGGTTTCCCCAGATGTATACAGCACCATTTTTAAATTGGCAAAGCATTTGAACCCCCCGATCTTGGTGTGATCAGATGGTTTTAAGGGCAGAGGAGACATCTGAGGATCTAATAGACCTCAGATCTCTACATAAAGAGTACCTGTCACTGCCTATTGCTATCACAGGGGATCCCCCTGCTGCGCTGAGCAGAGCGGTCGGATGACAGGTCCATGTCCTCTTCGCTTATGCAGAGCGGACACAGACACAGCCAACTCTGCTCTATGGGCAGCCGGACAATCCGATCTGGCCAGACGGCGGGGAATGGATCCCCTTTCGTTTGTCTTTGTCTGATCCGATCGAATCAGAGGTAACTGAGTGTAATTACATCCGACTACCCATAGAGGAAAGTGGAGGGTGCAATCGGGTCCGGCTGAAAAACAGACAGCTGGACCGGATCAGACCTCTCGTGTGAAAGGGGCATTACGAAGCACATTTGTTTTCTAAAATGATGTTAGTTTTATACCATCCTTGACATAAGTAGATACTCTACCACCTCACTTACCTAATCTGACAACTGAGTATTCATAGAGCTTCACTTTTTCCACGTTTTGTTACTTTACAGCATTATTCCAAAATGAATTAAATTCATTATTTTCTTCAAAATTCTAAAAACAATACCCCATAATGACAATGTGAAATAAGTTTGTTTGAAATCTTTGCAAATTGATTAAAAATTTTAAAATCCCATGTACATAAGTATTCACAGCCTTTGCTCAATACTTTGTTGAAGCATCTTTGACACCAATTACAGCCTCAAGTCTTTTTGAGTATGTTCCTACAAGCTTGGCACACCTATTTTTGGACAGTTTCTCCCATTCTTCCTTGCAGGACCTCTCAAGCTCCATCAGGTTGGATGGGGAGTGTTGGTGCACAGCCATTTTCAGATCTCTCTACAGATGTTCAGTAAGATTCAAGTCTGGGCTCTGGCTGGGCAACTCAAGGACATTCACAGAGTTTTCCCGTAGCCACTCCTTTGTTATCTTGGCTGTGTGCTTAGGGCCGTTGTCCTGTTGGAAGATAAACTTTCGCCCCAGTCTGAGGTCCAGACGCTCTGACGCAGGTTCTCATCAAGGATGTCTCTATACATTGCTGCATTCATCTTTTCCTCCATCCTGACTAGTCTTCCAGTTCCTGCCGCTGAAAAACATCCCCACAGCATGATGTTGCCACCACCATGTTTCACCGTAGGGATGGTATTGGCCAGGTGATGAGCGGTGCCTGGTTTCCTCCAGACATGATGCTTGCCATTCAGGTAAAGAGTTCAATCTTTGTTTCATCAGATCAGAGAATGTTTCTCATGGTTGGAGAGCCTTCAGGTGCCTTTTGGTAAGCTCGAGGCAGACTATCATGTACCCTTTACTGAGGGGTGGCTTCGGTCTGTCCACTCTAACATACAGGCCTAATTGGTGGAGTGCTGCAGAGATGGTTGTCCTTCTGGAAGGTTCTCCTTTCCCACAAAGAAACGCTGGTGCTCTGTCAGAGTGACCATCGGGTTCTTGGTCACCTCCCTGACTAAGGCCCTTCTCCCCTGATCGCTCAGTTTGGCCGGGTGGCCCTCTCTAGGAAGAGTCCTGGTGGTTCCAAACTTCTTCCATTTATGGATTATAGAGGCCACTGTGCTCATTGGGACCTTCAATGCTGCAGAATTTTTTTCTGTACCCTTCCCCAGATCTGTGCCTCGATTCAATTCTGTCTTGGAGGTCTACAGACAATTCTTTGGACTTCATGGCTTGGTTTGTGCTCTGACATGCACTGTTAACTGTGGGACCTTATATAGACAGGTGTGTGCCTTTGCAAATCATGTCCAATCAACTGAATTTACCACCGGTGGACTCCAATAGAGTTGTAGAAACATCTCATGGATGATCAGTGAAAACAGGATGCACCTGAGCTCAATTTTGAGTGTCATGGCAAAGGCTGTGAATACTTACGTACATGTGATTTTTTTGTTTTTTATTCTTAATAAATTTGCAAAGATTTCAAACAAACATGAGATATTGTTTGTAGAATTTCGAGTCAAATAATGAATTTAATCCATTTTGGAATGAGGTTGTAACATACCAAAATGTGGAAAAAGTGATACGTATTAAATGCTTTCCGGATGCTGTCAGGGTTCTTACCTTGGCAGGCGGGGCGCCCGCGGTGGTGTGCGTCAGGGTGCGTCGGCGCGCGTGCCTGTGTGTGCCGGGGCGCGCGCGTGCACGTCGTTTGGCGCCAAAAGCCCTATTTAAGCCAGTGAGTTCTGGTGACCAGTGCTGCCTAATCAACAGCTAGTAGTTCCAGAGCCTGACCGTGTACCTTGTTGTTCCTGTTATACCTACTGACCCGGCTTGTCCCCCGTCCACTCTCTGAACTCTGCCTGCACCGACCCTTGCTTGTCTGACCATCCGCTTGCCTGTTCCACTGTACCTCTGCCGTCTGCCTGTTGCCAAATCCGGCCTGTCTCCTGACCATCCATCTGCCTGCTCCCTGGGATCCTGTCAGCCTGTCTGCAGTCTTCCTGTCTGTTGTCCACACCAGCCTGCTCTGCTCAGCGAAGGTGCTCCAGTCTACTCAGTCTTTGCTACAGTTAACCCTGTGACTTCCGGACAGCAATACCTGAACAGCCATACAGGCCTTAATACCACTCCGTACTGTTGTACCCCCTGTTTACTCTATCAGGGGGCCAATAGTCGGAGGGTAAGGGAGCCAACCCTCTGCCCGACAGGACTCGCCGGTCTGGTAAGTAGGAGGAGCCTGATAGTATTAGGCAGCCATGACCGAGTCCGGGCAGGGGGCCTCCCCCATGGATGAACTTTGCCGACATTTGGCGGGTCTAACCCAGGCAGTGAAAAGCCTACAAGAGGGATATTCCAGCTTGGAAGAACGTGTGCAGGCTCTGTCCGCACCTTCCGGTCCACCAGGGTCCGCAGCAGCCACCTCAACACCTTCTGTGGTCATGTTACCTCCTGAGCCCAAAGTACCAGTACCCGAAAGATTTCTCGGAGACCGGAGCAAGTATCGTGCCTTCCGGAATGCTTGCAACCTGTACTTTGCCCTTCAGCCACGCACGTTCTCCCTGGAAGCCACTAAGGTGGGCTTTGTTATTTCCCTGCTGACTGGTGAACCACAAACATGGGCCCACCGACTCTTGGAGCAAAAGTCTGTCGCCTTGGATAGTCTGGAGGCCTTCTTTGGAGCCATGTCCCAACTATACGAAGACCCCCAGCTCACTGCCACCGCAGAAGCCTCCTTACAGGCCCTTCGTCAAGGCCGCCGAGCAGCTGAAGACTATGCCGTCGAGTTCAGACGCTGGAGTTCCGACACGGCTTGGAATGACGCAGCATTGCGCCATCAGTTCAGGATGGGGTTGTCAGAACCTCTCAAAGATGAGTTGGCACGAGTAGGGGTACCACAGACCCTGGAAGACCTTATCAATCTATCTATCCAAATAGACCGTAGACTGCGAGAACGACGTACCGAGAGAACCACCAGTACCCTTCGTCCCACCTGGATGACTCCACAAGTACCCTGTCCACCCAGTAGATCTCCTGCTCCGCCACCTGCCTCTACCTATGATGCACCTGAACCAATGCAGCTTGGTCTGTTCCGTCCTTCTTTGACCCCAGAGGAGAAGTCACGTAGGCGGGCACACAACCTCTGCCTCTACTGCGGGGAATCGGGGCACTACGCCAGCGGTTGCCCCAACAAGATGCGTAAGTGTCGTTCTGATGTCCGTACCTGTGCTACTATTGTACCCTCCTTGGGCACGCATCTAACCATTTCTGTCACTTTACAGCTTCCCGGAAAGGCCATCCAAGTCCCAGCTATTATTGATTCCGGAGCCTGCAGCTGTTTTATTGACCGGACCTTTGCCTCTCAACATTCCATTCCTCTCCAAACCAAAACTCAAAGCCGCGCTGTTCATCTCGCTGACGGTTCTGCTCTCCGCTCCGGCCCAGTCACTCAGGAGACTATCCCCTTAGAAGCCATCATGGGCCAGCAACACCATGAATATCTCTGTCTGGACGCCATCTCGTCCCCTCTCTTTCCAGTTATTCTTGGAATACCTTGGCTACAAGCGCACAACCCCCAAATCAACTGGGCTACAGGTAATGTCGAGTTCCTCTCTGGATACTGTCTTCAACACTGCTTGCAAGGGACAGGCCATGAGGTTGCCCAACTCCTCTGTCTACAACCAGATGTTGATTTGTTTCAAGCTATTCCTGAGCCTTACCAAGACTTTGCGGATGTGTTTAGCAAGAAGGGGGCTGAATTGCTACCACCACACAGGCCTTACGACTGCCCAATTGAATTGCTTCCTGGATCCGAGGTACCTTTTGGCCGGATCTTCCCCTTGACTGAGCAGGAGCTGGGTACCCTGAAGCAGTACTTGGATGAAAATCTGAAAAAGAAATTTATCCGCCCGTCCACCTCTCCGGCCGGTGCGGGTTTATTTTTTGTGGAAAAGAAGGATCATTCCCTGCGGCCATGTATTGATTACCGCGAACTGAACAAGATCACGATTAAAAATCGCTACCCGCTCCCTCTGGTACCTGAGTTATTCCAAAGGCTGGGCACTGCCAGAATCTTTACTAAACTGGATCTCCGGGGTGCCTATAACTTAATCCGCATCCGAGAAGGTGACGAGTGGAAGACTGCGTTTCGCACTCGTTTCGGGCATTTTGAGTACCAGGTCATGCCCTTCGGTCTTTGTAACGCCCCGGCTACGTTCCAGCACTTTGTGAACGACATTTTTAGAGATATCCTGGACCTTTATGTCATCGTTTATCTGGACGATATACTCATCTTCTCCTCTTCTTTGGCGGATCATCGCAGGCACGTCAGGAATGTTCTCGTCCGGCTCAGGCAACATGGCTTATACGCCAAACTAGATAAATGTGAGTTCGAACGCCTGAGTATTCAGTTCTTGGGACTCATTATTTCTGTTGAAGGAATCAAGATGGACCCACAAAAAGTATCGGCCATCCTGGACTGGCCGGCTCCTTCTGACAGGAAGGGAGTCCAACGTTTCGTTGGATTTTCCAACTTTTACAGGAAGTTCATTAAAGACTTTTCTAAAATCATTGCACCAATAACGGAACTTACTAAACAGGGAGCACGTTTCTGTTGGTCATCCCAAGCACAGGCAGCGTTCGAGAAATTAAAGGGACTGTTTACTTCTGCCTCTATTCTCAAGCACCCGGACCCTGCATTACCGTTTGTTCTAGAAGTGGATGCTTCGGAGATCGCAGTGGGGGCAGTACTTTCTCAACGTCAGGGCCCCAAGGCCCTCTTGTTTCCTGTAGCATTCTTTTCCCGTAAACTCTCATCATCTGAGAAAAATTATGATGTCGGAGACCGGGAACTGTTGGCCATCAAAGCGGCTTTGGAAGAGTGGCGCTATCTACTAGAGGGTGCGGTACATCCGGTTCTCATCTTTACCGACCACAAGAACTTGGAATACTTAAGAGCAGCCAAGCGACTCAGACCACGACAGGCTAGATGGGCACTTTTTTTTTTCTCGCTTCTCCTTTCACATCACGTACAGGCCCGGATCCAAGAATGGAAAACCTGATGCCCTATCACGGATGTTCCACGACTCCAAGGAAAGTACTCCTCCTGATACTATTCTGCCTGCAGGTAATTTCTTACTGCTCCAGGGAGATTTAATTTCCAGGATTAAACAGGCTTCCTCTGAAATTCCTCTACCTACTGGAACCAGTTTAAATGATGGGTTGCTCTGGCATGAAGGCAAGATTTTCGTACCTGAAAGATGTAGGGTACTGGTACTGGAACTATGTCATGACCACAAGCTGGCGGGTCACTTCGGAGCCCGGAAAACCTCAGAATTGGTGCTACGCACCTTTTGGTGGCCATGTCTTCTGGAGGACTGTAAGAGGTACGTGGGTTCTTGCCGCACTTGTGCTCGGAATAAATGCAACCACTCAAAGGCCTGGGGTTTATTGAGACCTTTACCGATTCCTGACAGGCCTTGGAGAATGCTATCGATGGATTTCATTGTGGAGTTACCCCCCTCTGAAGGTTTCTCAACCATCTTTGTGGTGATTGATAGGCTATCCAAGATGGCACACTTCATCCCTATGAAGGGTACTCCCACAGCCGTAGAAACGGCGAAGATATTCATCAAGGAAGTAGTAAGGCTACATGGGGTGCCCGCGAATATCGTATCCGACCGAGGTGTTCAATTTACCTCCCGGTTTTGGAGAGCACTGTGTGCCGCTTTGGAAATCGAATTGGCGTTCTCCTCGGCCTACCATCCTCAGACGAACGGCCAGACAGAAAGAACTAACCAGACGCTGGAGCAATACCTCCGTTGCTTTTCTGTATTTACTCAAGACGACTGGGTGTCCTTGTTACCAGTCGCCGAATTCTCATACAACAACTCCTTACACTCTGCCATCAACCAGACTCCTTTCTTTGCGAATTATGGATTCAATCCTTCTTTCCTTCCCAGTTCTATCCCGGAATGTTCTCTGCCCGCAGTAACGGAAACTATGGAGTTCTTTTCTAGTAACTGTAAGATCCTGCAGGAGACCATGGCCCAATCCCAGGCTTCCTTCAAGAGGATGTTCGATAAGAAAAGGCGAAGAGAACTCATCCTTGAACCTGGCAACCAAGTATGGCTCTCTACAGCTAATCTAAAGTTGGCTTGTCCCTCCAAGAAGTTGGGGCCTAAGTTTCTGGGCCCGTTTCGGGTGAAGAGAAAGGTGAATGATGTTGCCTTTGAACTTAGCCTGCCAGAGTCCCTTAGAATCCACCCGGTCTTCCACGTTTCATTACTGAAACCAGTTATCCACGATCCTTTTCCTGACCGTAAGGCCAAGCCACCGGAGGCTGTTTTGGTCAACAATGAGGAGGAGTTCGAAGTCGAGGCAATCTTGGACTGTAGGAAAAGACAGAATCAGCTCCAGTATCTCATTAAATGGAAGGGGTATGGACCCGAGGATAATTCTTGGGAACCCGAAGGTAACCTGCATGTCAACGAATTGCTACAAACCTTCAAGAATTCCCATGCTCCCAGGCTGGCCCAGCTGGGCATCCGGAGACTGCCCTTGAGGAGGGGGCACTGTCAGGGTTCTTACCTTGGCAGGCGGGGCGCCCGCGGTGGTGTGCGTCAGGGTGCGTCGGCGCGCGTGCCTGTGTGTGCCGGGGCGCGCGCGTGCACGTCGTTTGGCGCCAAAAGCCCTATTTAAGCCAGTGAGTTCTGGTGACCAGTGCTGCCTAATCAACAGCTAGTAGTTCCAGAGCCTGACCGTGTACCTTGTTGTTCCTGTTATACCTACTGACCCGGCTTGTCCCCCGTCCACTCTCTGAACTCTGCCTGCACCGACCCTTGCTTGTCTGACCATCCGCTTGCCTGTTCCACTGTACCTCTGCCATCTGCCTGTTGCCAAATCCGGCCTGTCTCCTGACCATCCATCTGCCTGCTCCCTGGGATCCTGTCAGCCTGTCTGCAGTCTTCCTGTCTGTTGTCCACACCAGCCTGCTCTGCTCAGCGAAGGTGCTCCAGTCTACTCAGTCTTTGCTACAGTTAACCCTGTGACTTCCGGACAGCAATACCTGAACAGCCATACAGGCCTTCATACCACTCCGTACTGTTGTACCCCCTGTTTACTCTATCAGGGGGCCAATAGTCGGAGGGTAAGGGAGCCAACCCTCTGCCCGACAGGACTCGCCGGTCTGGTAAGTAGGAGGAGCCTGATAGATGCACTGTATGCGCTGCTTTACTGAAAAACAAAAAAAACACCCTATATAGCCTGAAAAAAATGCTAATATTTATTTTAACTAGTTTAGGACCTTAGGCATAGGGGATACAACCCTCTAAATCATCAACAAAGTTCCAAGGGCATGTCTTCTTATGCACTGCTCCTCTTGCCCTGCCGCCGCTTCCTAGCTTCTATTACTGTCATTTTCAGGTCATCGTTCTATCAGCCAAACCGCTCTGCTTCAGCCAATCCGGTGTAGAATTGCACTTGAAGAGAGTATCTGTGTCACTGAGAAATACAATGTAATAACAATGAAAATAACAATGTTGTTAAATTGTATTTATTTTAGGCCAGGTTCCCACTGCTCCAACATAGAAGTCAGGCGACTTCCCATCTGACTTTTACCTACAACTTCATGTCTGACTTCCACCTACGACTTCATGTCTGACTTCCACCTACGACTTCATGTCTGACTTCCACCTATGACTTCATGTCTGACTTCCACCTACGACTTCATGTCTGACTTCCACCTATGACTTCATGTCTGACTTCCACCTACGACTTCATGTCTGACTTCCACCTATGACTTCATGTCTGACTTCCATGCAACTTCAATGAACGGGATCCGGTTTGGTATGGATTTTAAGGGGAAACCCTAAGCCAAAAAAAAAAAAACACAAAAAAAAACAGGGTGGGTTCCCACCCCCCAAAATCGCCCCATCATGCCCCGGGCGGTGACGTCACAAGGGGGCAGCGTCTCCGGATGACGTTACGCCCCATGGCTATATAAGAAATGGCAGACACTGGAGCTAACACAACAGCGGGAGCTAGCATCAGGAGAAGACATCAGCAGAGGGAGAAGAACTGACAGAAGAACCAGAGGAAGAAGACATCAGCGGACCGAGAAGAACCGGAGGAAGAGCCAGAGGAAGAAGACATCAGCGGAGAAAGAAGACACTTTAAAGCTACAACGGGAGACATTCTTAATTTTTAACCACTTCAGCCCTGGATGGATTTACCCCCTTCCTGACCAGGCCATTTTTTGCGATACGGCACTGCGTTACTTTAAATAAAATTTATGTCCTTTTTTTTACCACAAATCGAGATTTCTTTTGGTGGTATTTGATCACCTCTGCGGTTTTTATTTTTATAAACAAAAAAAGACCGACAATTTTGAAAAAAAAAACAATATTTTTTACTTTCTGCTATAAAACATTCCCAACAAAAACATTTAAATAATCAAATTTCTTCACAAAATTTAGGCCAATATGTATTCTGCCACATATTTTTGGTAAAAAAAAAAAAAATAGGCGTATATTGATTGGTTTGCACAAAAGTTATATCGTCTACAAACTAAGGGAAAGATTTATGGCATTTTTTTTTTTTTACTAGTAATGGGGGCAATCAGAGATTTTTAGCGGGACTGCAACATTGCGGCGGACAGACGGACACCTAGATGACATTTTTGACACTTTTATGGGAAGCAGTGACATTATTACAGTGATCAGTGCTAAAAATATGCACTGACATTGTACTAATGACACTGGCAGGGAACAGGTTAACATGTTGGGTGATCAAGGGGTTAAATGTGTTCCCTCAGTGTGTTTCTAACTGTGCGGGGAGATGGGCTGCCTGGGACAACACACAGATAGGAGGAAGACAAGATCCTGTGTCATCCCCTGTCAGAATAGAGGTCTGCCTTGTTTACACAGGCAGATCCCTGTTCTGTCTCTGAGGGAAACGATTGCTGATTGGCTCCCCCGCTGGCCAATCGGCACCCAGAGAACCTCGTGCATGAACCGACTTACACCTACGGCAATTCGCGCAGCCGAGCAAACCTGACGCATTATAACTGAGACAGGTGGTCGGCAAGAGGTTATTAAAGGACTTTGTCAAGAACCTGTGTACTGTTTTAATTAATTTTTGACACTTTTTTAGGTGAATGAGTAGGGGTACAATGTACCCCTACTCATTCACATGGGAGAGGGAAGCCAGGGTATGGGGGCGCCCCCCCCTTTCTTGACTTGTCAGGCTGCGTGCTCGGATAGGGCTCTGGTATGAATTTTGGGGGCGACCCCATGCTTTTTTTTTTGGTGCGGGGGTTCACCTTAAAACCCATACCAGACCATAGGGTCTAGATCAGTGGTTCTCAACTCCAGTCCTCAGGACCCACCAACAGGCCAGGTTTGCAAGATAGCTGAAATACATCACAGGTGATATCACTTGCTGCTCAGTGATTGCAGTATTCTAATCTGCAACTCCCCAAGGTAATACTTAAAATCTGGCCTGTTGGTGGGTCCCGAGGACTGGAGTTGAGAACCACTGGTCTAGATGGTCTTGGGGGGGACCCCATGCTGTGTTTTTTTAATTATGGCATGGGCTTCCCCCTCAAGATCCATACTAGCAGAGGCGGCCCATCCATTAGGGGGCGAAGGGGTGCCTCCCCCCCATCCATGCGTCCGGTCCCCATGCAGGACACAGGATGCATGGATTCCAATGGGGGGGGGGTTTGAAGCACGTAATTAGAACCAGAGGCTCTAATAGGCTTCATAAAAGGGTCGGCTTGGGGCAGAGAGCACTGCAAACCGAGCCCACCGAGTTGTGTGACAATAGCGAATGAATATTCACTATTTTCACACTGATTTTCCTCTCGGCCAATCAGGAAGCAGATCTGAGACCCGCTTCCTGATTGACCGAAAGGAGAAGCGTTCCAATTGGCTGCCAAAGAGGAATGAGGAGACAGAAGCCGCCATGATGCCAGCGGAGGAGAGAAGAGGAAGCCGCCCGTGATGCTCGCTGCTTGTCGCCCAGATGAAGCGATGCCTGCCATAGATGGGGTAAGTGCCCGACCGACCGGGGGGGTGGCTGTGAATGCACTGTTTGCCGTTCCCCCCAAAAAATTACCACCAGCCGCTCCCTGCATACTAGAGGGCCAGGTATTGAATTGGAGGGGTTCCCCCCCCCCCCCCGCCGTTTTTTTTTTTTTTATTTATTTTGGTGTGGGGTTCCCCTTTAAGATCCTCAGAGCACAAGTCGGATCAGTTACGATGATGATCCGACTTGGATGCGACTTCCATTCAAAGCAATGGGCTAAAATCATGCCCAAGTCGGACCGAAGTAGTGCAGGAACCTTTTTCAAAGTTAGACGGACACAATTCGGACCCGTTAAGACGGCTCACATAGGGAACCACTGATTTATACACGTCATGCGACATGTGCACCCAAAGTCGGAGCGTATAGTTGTTCTCATTAGTTTACATACCCTGGCAGAATTTATGGTTTCTTGGACATTTTTCAGAGAATATGAATGATAACACAAAAAACATTTCTTTCGCTCATGGTTAGTGTTTGGCTGAAGCCATTTATTATCAATCAACTGTGTTTACTCTTTTTAAATCATAATGGTGATTCATCATTATGATTTAAATCATAAATCATAATAACGAATGCAGTATGTTATCAAAAAATACTGGAGGAACATTTGCATTCATCAGCCAGGAAGCTGCGCATGGGACGTACTTGGACATTCCAACATGACAATGATCCAAAACACAAGGCCAAGTTGACCTGTCATTGGCTACAGCAGAATAAAGTGAAGGTCCTGGAGTGGCCATCTCAGTCTCCTGACCTCCATATCATTGAGTCACTCTGGGGAGCTCTCAAACATGCAGTTCATGGAAGACAGCCCAAGAATTTACAGGTACTGGAGGCTTTTTGCCAAGAGGAATGGGCAGCTTTACCATCTGAGAAGATAAAGAACCTCATTCACAAATACCACAAAAGACTTCAAGCTGTCATTGATGTTAAAGGGGGCAATAGACGGTATTAAGAACTGGGGTATGTAAACTTTTGATCAGGGTCATTTGGGTAGTTTCTGTTGCCCTTAGGATTAAAAAGGGTAAACACAGTTGAATGATAATAAATGGCTTCAGCCAAATACTAACCATGAGTGAAAGAAAAGTTTTTGTGTTAACATTCATATTCTCTAAGAAAATGGCCAAGAAATTCTGCCAGGGTATGAAAACTTATGAGCACAACTGTAAGTCACACCCATGTGAATCCGCCCTTATTCATATGTATGAGAAATGTAGGGATGACTTTCAATGACATCAGTAAAAGCAACCTTACAAGTTAAAAATAAATAAATAAATAAATATATATATATATATATATACCGTACTGTAACACTCTCTACCAAGCAGACACCAAGGCCATCCAGTATCCAGGAGTTACAACTATAGAAGCTAATCTGACGCTACAGACAGATACAGACACTAACCGGTCACTTTATTAGGTACACCTGTTCAATTGCTTGGCAACACAAATTGCTAATCAGCCAATCATATGGCAGCAACTCAATGTATTTAGTCATCTAGACGCGGTGAAGATAACTTGCTGAAGTTGGCAGCTGTGTGGAGGAAAATGCCTTTGGCAGGGAAGGGGTTAAACACTAGGGGGCGATCAAGGGGTGAAGTGTGTCCTAGGGAGTGATTCTAACTGTAGGGGGGATGGGCTACCACTGACATAACAGCGATCACTGCTCCCGATGACCTGGAGCAGTAGATCTCTGTCATGTCACTAGGCAGAACAGGGAAATGCCTTGTTTGCATCTCCCCATTCTGCCGCTCCGTGACACGACCACGGGACACCGGCGGGCATCACCGTACCGGCCGGAACGGTCACGGAGTACGCGGCGGGCGTGCGCCCACAATGCCGCGTCTTCAAGGGGACGTACCTGTACGCCCATTTGCGCAGCTGTGCCACTGTGCCAACGTATATCGTCACGCACTGGTCGGCAAGCGATTAAATAAAAAAAATATCTGAAGAACAAACACATAATGTATTGCCCATAACCAGTCCTCAGATGTGGTATCTGCCTTCGTTTTCTCTTTTTAGGCTAAGGACGTTTGTAGCAAATGTACAAAATGACTGTTGAACTTGCCAGAAATGTCATGCCCGTATGAACTGGAAATCTAAAACAATATTCCAGTATGATTAGATAACAAAGTGCTTAAAGCGGAGCTCCACTCGTTTTTCTGTTTATTAAAAGTCAGCAGCTACAAAAAGTGTAACTGCTGACTTTTAATAAACAGACACTCACCTGTCCCACGGTCCAGCAATGCGCCCCCCCCCCCCCCCCCGAACCCGCAGATCCCTCCTTTGCAAGTGTGGGCACCTGGCTGTGACAACTTGTGGCTTCATAGCCGAGGTGCGCACTGCGTCGTGCTGCGTGTCCTGAATGGCCGAGCAATCTTCTGGGACCTGTGACATGACCCAGAAGATTGCAGGGAGGGAGGGGGAGAGGAGGAGTCGCCTAGGTGGTGCGAGCGGAAGTGGGAGCTGGGTACCTGTCAAAACTAGGTAACCCCCCAGAAAATGACATGCCATATGTGGCATGTCAGGGGTGAGGAGTCCTTAAAGTGGAAGTTCCACTTTTGGGTGGAACTCCGCTTTAATCATTAGTAGTGTTATTAATGATTAAGCACTTTGTTATTTATGTAACATTACTTTGCCTTCTGACCATTAGGGGCGTGCACACGCCCGCTGCTCGCCCCCGGAGCCAATGCGAGGGCTCCCGCGATCGCTCGTAACACACCGATAACCGGGATCTGTGTGTGTAAACACACAGATCCCAGTTCTCTGAGGGGAGAAGAGACAGATTGTGTGTTCATACAAAGCATGAACAGCGATCTGTCATCTCCCCTAGACAGTCCCATCCCCCCTACAGTTAGAACACACCCAGGGAACACAATTAACCCCTTGATCGCCCCCTAGTGTTAACCCCTTCCCTGCCAGTGACATTTTTACAGTAATCAGTGCATTTTTATAGCACTGATCGCTGTATTAATGCCAATGGTTCCAAAAATGTGTCCAAAGTGTCTGATGTGTCCGTCACAATGTTGCAGTCCCGATAAAAATCACAGATTGCCACCATTACTAGTGAAAAAAAAAAATAATAAAAATGCTATAAATATATCCCCTATATTGTAGACGCTATAACTTTTGCGCAAATCAATCAATATACGCTTATTGCAATTTTTATTACCAAAACTATGTAGAAGAATACATATCGGCCTAAACTGAGAAAAAAAATAGCTTTTTTTAAAAAAAAATGGGGATATTTATTTTATATTATTATAGCAAAAAGCACAAAATATTGTGTTTTTTTCAAAATTGTAGCTCTTTTTTTGTTTATAGTGCAAAAAAATAAAAACCACAGAGATGATCAAATACCACCAAAAGAAAGCTCTATTTGTGGGAAAAAAAGGACGTCAATTTTGTTTGGGTACAGCGTCGCACGACCGCGCAATTGTCAGTTAAATCGATGCAGTGCCGAATCGCAAAAAATGGCCTGGTCATTCAGCAGCCAAATCTTCCGGGGCTGAAGCGGTTAATCATACTGTGATATTTGTTCAGTTGGGGTTATAGTGGCAGCAATGTTTTTTTATATTATTCATTTATTTATTCTCTTTTTTGTTTTTGTTTTTTTATACACTGAAGAGTTCGCTCTTACATAAATTTGTTTTTGGAATTCACACCCATTTTTTTTTTTAGATATAAATCAATATTATTCTCTTCTGTAAACTACTAATTTCACTGTTCACCAAGTAATGGAGATGAACAAAAGTAGACATGTTTGATGGCCATGTAGACAATCCTCGTGACAAAGCTTTCTTAACACTTTCACTTGTATGCCAATTGCAATTACTGCTTCTGGCAATCACACTTCACTAATCCTGTTTGTCCAGATGCACAAGAAGTCTGAATGACGTCAAAATGGGAAATCGACTCGAATTCAGCTGAGCAGAAGCAAAAAGCCACCTGGTACTGCCCGGGTTTTTTTTTTGCTAAAATCTAAGGCTCGGTTCACATATATGCCAATGTTTTTAACCGCATCCGATTTGCATACCATGTGAATCGGACCAGTTTTCAATGGAGCAGATTCAAACATGTCCGGGGCGGCCACGGTTCATTTCTGAAAAGGGTCCTGTGCAATTTTGGGTCCGGATTAGGTGCGTATTCAAGTAAAAATTTGCACCAGAATCAGAATAGAACCCGTAAAAAAAGCCACCCTAGACTCTGGACTACAAACCGCAGCTGGACATGTGTGAACCCAGCCTAAAGCTGGCCATACACCAGTAGATTTTTTAATGAACGTTTGTATGAAAAACACTATGAAATCACTAAAAATATTATTATTCTGTTTGTTTACTGGGTAAAGCCTCTTCAGCAAATACATTTCATTATTCTGTTAAACATTGAGCTGCCAAAAGTTATTTCAGGACTGTATTAGCTGGGTGATCAGTTCATCAATATTCCGAACCAAAGCTCTGCCAGACATAATAAAATGATATATTAAATTGTCAACGCGTAGTAAGATAAAGAAATAGATGAATAGTGCACCCTGCGATGCACTCACAGAAATGACAAACAATGAAATATCAAAATTGTGCAGCAATCAAACAACTTCACATCTAAAATAAGGCTCATGTAAAAATATCAAAATATAAATACATTTTTAAAAATAAACGTATATATAATAAATTCAATAGAGCCACTATATAAATTATAAATTTATACTCAAATAAGCTAAAAGTGCCAACAATATACTGTATTTATATATATATATACAGTAAATACAGGTGCATCTCAAAAAAACTGAATATCACAAAAAGATTCAGTAATTCGATTCAAAAAGTGAAACTCATAAATTCTATAGATTTATCACACACAGAGTGATATATTTCAAGCATTTCTTTCTTTTAATTTTTGATAATTATGACTTATAGCTAGTGAAAACCCAACATTCAGTATCTTAGCAAATTAGAATATTACATAAGGATAACCTGACCTCACAAATGCACTTCTGGAAGAATAGTGAAACATTCCCATAGACACACTCCTAAACCTTGTGGACAGCCTTCCCAGAAGAGTTGAAGCTGTTATATCTGCAAAGGGTGGGCCAACTCAATATTGAACCCTACAGACTAAGACTGGGATGACATTAAAATTCATGTGTGTGTAAAGGCAGGTGTCACAATACTTTTGACAATACATGTATATGTCTTAGTGTAGACTTTCCTTATACTTAAAGTGGAGTTCCACCCAAAAGTGGAACTTCCACTCATCAGATTCCTCCCCCCCTTCCGCTGTCACAGTTGGCACCTTTCAGGGGGGAGGGGGGTACAGATACCTGTACATTACAGGTATCTGTACCCACTTCCGGCATAGATAGCCGCAGAATCTGCTGTTACTTACGCCACTTCCTGCTCCCTCCCCGCTGTCTGCTGGGAAACACACGGGTCCCAGAGACAGCAGGGACCATCCGTATTGCGCTGCGCGACTCGCGCATGCGCAGTAGGGAACCGGGAAGTGAAGCCGCACGGCTTCACTTCCTGATTCCCTTACCGAAGATGGAGGCGGCAGCACCCGGGGACGGAGAGACGGTTCGGCCTCGGGTGCCGACGTCGCGGGCGCCCTGGACAGGTAAGTGTCCATGTTTTAAAAGTCAGCAGCTGCAGTATTTGTAGCTGCTGACTTTAAAAAAAAAAATTTTGGCGGCGCTCCGCTTTAAATTACAGTTCATATATTTAAAACATCATAGTAAGGATGGTGTGTGGGTTGAAATGTTTTAAGCTTAGGAAGTGGGAACTTACAGACATAATAAGAACATATCTTTACAGTAGTACAGAAGTCTGTTTGCCGTTTATAAACTGTGCCTACAGTGCTGGGGTTTTCAGACATTCATATTTCTCATATAAGGGATTTTTTAGGGATTTTTTTCATACACTAATATTGTCTTGTTGAGGCTGAAATAAATCAGTTTAAGGCAGCAGAGACCAGCAGCAAACAAATAAAAAGAACATCAATGCAACAATGTAAACAGGTACGTACAATCCTTTCTTTCTAGTAGGTTTGGCTGTTCTTCATATCCCTGTCTATGTAGCTATATGTTGTTACATATTTGCTGTTGCTCAGGGGACAAAGCTATACCAGAGGTCATCATCTCTCCAAAAGATCACACATATCACTTCAAAAAGTGAATCTGTAAGGTCAGTAATAGAGGCTTTACCAACTTGGTTAGGGACCATACACACCGGAGGGTGGGCACTCTGTTTCTGTACCTTTCCTGTTTTTTTTCAATGCACACATTGGTATGGGCCTGAAAGAATAGGGCATGCTTTCCCAAGCTTTTTACCCCAGAGGAACCCTTGAAATAATTTTCAGGTCTTGGGTAACCCCATCTAAAACCAATCGGTGGATCTGTGGGAAAATGCCCCTTAGATTAGTGGTCAGCGGGAAGAATGCCCCCACCTTGCAGTGGTGGTCAGAAGACCAACCCTACAGCCAGCTTGAAAAGATCATTGGTATCATGATTCTGGCTCTACCAAGTGGAGTTTGCCTTGAAACTATACAGGTACCATCAAATGGAAGGTCAGTCAGCCACAACTCAATGAACCCCAGCAACCTCTGGAGAAATCCAAAGGTTCCATGGAAACCTGGTTGAGAATGGCTGAAATAGGGCATAAAGCAAATTGCCTTGTCTATGCATTGGGACTGTGTTGGGCAACTCTACACAATGCAGCCATATTGGGCTGGTGTGAACTATCTGGAACATTACCAATGGCACTGCTGTATCTTGTAGTAATATACGAATCACAGAATGGAACCACAGCCTGTGCCGGGAGACACAGCCACCTGACACTCCCGGAAGTGTCAAATGCCAAAGAATCTGATGGAATGGCGAAAAGGAGCAAAAGTGAAAAACACAGGCAGTAAGAGAGTTGGGTATAAGGCCATTTTCACACGGCCAGTAAAGGGTAGTAAAAAAAACAGCCCCTTGACCTCCCACCAACACAATAACAATGTGCACACACGGGACGCAAAGTTTCATGTCGCTTTTGGCAGATGGCATGCCCGATAAAACTAGATGGGACCATGCCACAACCATGGCTATGGATGTTGCAACACACTAGTTCAGTGTTTTTCAACCTTTCTCCAGTCAAGACACAAAGGTTTCACACTCTCGAGGCATGTCTTTGTAAAATTAAAAAAGCTAAATTAAGTTTTACATAACGCAGATGCATCAACACATGCAGGACACTCATTGTTACAGGTGATTTATTCTTCCAAAGCAAATACATTTGCACACTGGCACTGACTAGTATTCCAATGTTTCTCTTCTCCCTGAGTTTCTCTCCCTCACTCAGCTAATGTGACCCTGGTGCTGATGGAGGTGGGGGGGGGGGTGCAAACTGCAAACAAGGATGCTGTGCAGGCACCTGAAGTCCTCTTTATCAACCCATGATGTCCTTGGTTGTTAGGACGCCAGTGGCTGGAAGGTTGTAATGGAGCACAATGAAAACCTGTGACTTTGTGTAACTAAAAGGCAGGCTTGATCCACTCACTGGCTGGTAGACAATTTTGGGGCAATTTTTAGGAATTTTGCCAAGCACCCCTGAAGAAGCCTGAAGGCACCCCAGGGTTCCTGGGCACCTTGGTTGAAAAAGCCAGCCCAGTTCAATGTAAAATCCCTATTTGGGAGAGAAAAAAAATCCACCTGGGCACCGAAAAAAAAAAAAAAAAGTGAACAAGAGGTGGCATTATCGCCTCCTGATCACCCGTAAACTGGCTGTCAGGTTTCCACTACAGGGTTCCACCACAGATTTTTTTTCAAACAGCTGTAAAGTCTGCCGCCCACATGAAAGAGCCCTAATACCTTTTATATTGCAGGGAGTTGTTATTTAGGATTTTTCTGCAGATTGACAAGGTCGTGTTAAAAAGTCAGCAAAGGTAGCCCAGTTTTATCCTCACAGATTCCACTTAAAGCGGAAAGTACTAAGTGATCCTATTCATTTTAAAAGGTTCTTCAGAAACATTAAAATAAAAAATTATATATATATATATATATATACGTTATCAGCAGCTCTACAGAGAAAAGCCACAGGTTGTCATAAGACCGAGAAAGAGAAGATGATGGCATCACCGCAACCAGCCAGTGTGGAGACCTATCATAGAATCTGTAGTGACCTCAACAATGGCTGCTAAATGGCTATATATCTATATAGATATATAGCCATTTAGCAGCCATTGTTGAGGTCAGTGCAGATTCTATGATAGGTCTCCACACTGGCTGGTTGCGGTGATGCCATCATCTTCTCTTTCTCGGTCTTATGACAACCTGTGGCTTTTCTCTGTAGAGCTGCTGATAACGTATTGCCAGGCAACACAAACAACTGTACACTTTGGGCGATGCAGGACTCCTACACATGCATAACACTTATCTACCAATGTAGATCTGCTCCCTATTAGTATGTAGCTCACCACACTAGAAAGGACACCACAAGAGTCCAGGAGACCAACTGATGACAGCAAGTCACATGGTCTCTGCCACGGTGCAGGCCACAAGACCAAGAGGGGGGGAGGCCTCTGTCATTTTACCTAATTTTCTGTTATTATTTAGCATATATATTTTTGCGTAGTATGACTTGTGTGACTTTTACTTGATCCAATACCATTTCCAATGATAGGCCACGGTGATTTGAAGTTCTGCGTTTAAGCTCACCCCCCACCAACACTTCTTCCCTTTAGTTTTAGAATAGTGATGGGTGAGAACCCGGTCAGGTTTTTATGCTGTATTTGAGTCTAGTGGAAAGATTTTCGCTCAGTTTGTACCCCAGTTAGTCCAGAAGAAGAAATGAGGGATCAGGGGTCATATGCACAAGTAGGTACTAAAAACATGGGGACAATTTTTTTTACTGGAAGTTTGATGTCTTGGTCACCATTGGAGAGTTTTCCCATCCCTTCCTATCCTACTGACCCCTGCAAGTACACATTGCGGGTGATTTAGGCCCCTTTCACACTTATACGACTTCAAAGTCGCGTGATTTTACCGCGATTTTGCGGCCACTATTTTGCCGCGATTTGGGAGCAGTATTACTTTGTATGACTTTGCCACAACTTTGGCATTAACAAATGAAAACATACATGGTGTGAGGCTTGTGCTTACAAAGTCGTACTGAAGTCGTGTCTATATTATTCAGGTACGATTTGCATGCTACTTGAGGGTTTAACATTGAGGTCTATGGAGTACAACTCGCATGGAAGTTGGACCAAAGTAGTGCAGGGACTACTTTGAAGTCGGCACGACTTAAAGTCGTGCCAATATGAATGGTAGTCATTGAAAATCATGGAGAATGACTTGTCATACGATTTTGCAGTACAAAATCGTGGGACAAGTCGTATAGGTGTGAAAGGGGCCTTACTAAAGTTCAGTGGGGGGGGGGGGGGGGGGGGCTCTGCTGACTTCCATCATCTATCCAATCCAAATGTGAAAGCAAAATTTATGTTTTTTTTTTTTTTCCTTGCATGTGATTGGGTATTCTTTGTAAAGTGAGACTTAACCATTTACTAAGCTCTGGAGCAACTGCACTTGCAAAGTGCACAGTCTATTTGCCTTAAAAAAACATTAAAAACGTGCAAAAATCAAAACTACAAAGCACATGCAAAAGTGAAATGCTAACCAACCGCACATGTGTTTCTGATGCATTGCAGTGAGTTTTTATGTGTGTTATGTTGTGAAAGGGCCTTATAGTTTTGGGTAGAGTTTGACTTTAAAGTGTTTGTAAACCTTAATATTTAATTCCTTTACACTATGTTCTTCTGTCCCTCGTAATTCACATACAGCCTGCTTGTAGTCTCCCTGGCGGTTTTCCCGAATGTGGCTCGGGGTTAAATTTCAGCACCATTAGCGGTAACCCCGAACCACGCTCGGGATTACATCTCAGGATCCTGGTGCAGTATACTTACCTTGTCCCCAGGATCCTGCGATGTCCCCCGCAGTGTCTGCAGGCTTTGTCCTCCGCCCGGTGCCTCTGTGTGCCGGGCTCCGTTCCCTGCGAGCGTCGCGTCACATGGGGGCAGAGCCTGGCAGCAAATTAAAAAAAGTGGAAATTCATAACACATACAGTACACTTTAATCGTACAGATTACATTACTGTATGAAATTATTTCACATCCCTTTTGTCCCCAGTGCTTTGTCTAATGCCCTGCATGCAGTTTTATATTATATATACTGTTCTTTCTGCCTGGAAACTGGAGATTGCCCATAGCAACCAAGAAGTGTCCCTTTACGTCAAAAGTGGTTTTAGACCAGCTAGAAAACAACGATAGTAAACTAGAACACTTGCAGAATTGAGCGATAGTGAATTGTGGGGAAATTTATTTTATTATTATTATATTATTTTTTTTTTTATATAATATTTATATTTATTTATTATATTATAATTTATGATTTTGTGTTTCAAACTTCATCATACCCGGGATGTCCACTAGACTCTTATTTGGACAGATTTAAGTGTATTATTGCTAAGAATTACAGGCCTACAATATAAAACGCCACATTTCTATGCAAAATAATTGTACCGCTTTGAGACACAAAAATCTGAAATAATCATACCACCAGGGAGGTTAATTATATGTATGCTGGTCCCCTTGGTTTACTTTAGATTCCTGACCACCTTAACCATGGAAGCAGATCCATGCTAGCGTAGTCATTTTGCATCTTTCATCAGCTAACTGCACTTACAGGATGTCATGCCAATGCATGGCCTGCCAGTGACCTCAGAGACTGACATGCCCCCCGCCTGAAGGAGGGTAGGGCACAGTGGGGTATGCTGCATGGAATGCATCAAAGCAAAAAGTTTAGCGTTACGGAACTGGCGAACGGATGATGCCTCTTACTTAAACAAACCCCCCCGTCCTACAGAACAGGTTTCGGAGCCGAGCCCCATGGTCACATGACCGCTAGATTACATTGAATTCAATGTATTTGTCACACAGAAAGAACGTAGCCACCCTCTAACAGGAAGTCTGATCACAGCAGCACAAAAAAGATGGTTTGAAGGAGGCTGAGAGCAATGAAGGGACTTTGTTTTTTGCGTTTAGAATACATACTTGAATGAAAATTGTTTAATAAACTAGAGTATAGTGTCACTTTGGGGGAGATTTACTACAAGTGGAGAGCGGAAAATGGTGCAGCTCGGCATAGAAACCAATCAGCATCCAGGTTTTATTGTCCAAGCCTAATAAAACAAGCTCAAGTTCAAAGCTGATTGGCTACCATGAACAGCTGCACCAGATTCCGAATGATCCAGTTTTAGTAAATCTCCCCCTTTATGTTAAAGAGATACTAAATCTCATTTTTTTTTTCCGTTTAAAAACAACAAACATGTTATACTTACCTCCTCTGTGCAGTGGTTATGCACAGAACAGCCCAGATCCTCCTCTTCTCGGGTCCCTCTTCTCCGCTCCTGGCCCCTCCCTCCTGACGAGTGGCCCCGCAGCAAGCAGCAAGGCACCCGAGCCGAGCCGCTGCTCTGTGTGTCCATTCAGACACAGAGCCACAGCTCAGCCCCCTGTCCCGCCTACTCTCTCTCCTCATTGGCTCACTGACTTTGATTGATGGCAGCGGGAACCAATGGTGCTCTGCTGCTGTCTCAGCCAATGAGAAGGGAGAGTCCCAGACAGCCGAGACTCTTGTGCAACATCGCTGGATCAAGATGGGCCTCGGGTAACTATTAGGGTGGCTGCTGCACACAGAAGGCTTTTTTTATCTTAGTGCGTTAAGATAAAAAAAAAACCTTCTGACTTTAGAACCCCTTTAAGCTGCGTATACACTAGTAGATTTTCAAAAAAAACGTTCATAAAAATATTTGCTTAAATATTTGTACGAATTTTCTCAGTACATTCAACGGCTTGACGAATGTCATTTGAAAGCAGTTCAAATGCATTAAGGTAAAACACCTTCTGTGTGCAGCAGCCTCCCACAGCCCCCCAATCCTTACCTGAGCCCCCTCCTCTGATCTAGTGATGTTCACGATAGCTTCAACTGTATAGGAACTCTCCATCCTCATTCGCTAAGACAGCAGCGGGAGCCCATTGGCTCCCGCTCATGTCAATCACAGCCAGTGAGCCAACAAGGAGAGAGCGAGGGGAGGCTGAGCCACAGCTCTATAAATCTTATGGAGGCATAGAGCAGCAGCTTGGGAGCGAGCGCTCAGCGATGCCCCCAGGGCAAGCGGCTTTCTCTGGGGGACACTGTTCGGGGGGGGGGCCAGTAGCACCAGCAGGGGACCCGAAAAAAGAGGATCGGAGCTGCTCTGTGCAAAACTACTGCACAGAGCAGGGAAGTATATCACAGCAAAATGCACGTGCAAAATCTCTCCCGGCTCAGAGCAAAAATTTAGTCCTTGAGTTTTTTGGAGCGACAACTGCACATAGGGCAGCCCATTCAGGTGCCATGCATTTTCACGCGAAAGTCGTGCTAATAAAATCGTGTGTGGGAGCGCAAAAAAAAACAGGTAGCCTGAATAAGGCATAAATATGCAGAGACTCTGGTTATAATAACTGCAATCTTCTTTTAGACGTAGCTGTGCCCAAGTCCATACAAGTTACTGCAGATCTCCTACAAGTTACTGTAGAGTCCATACATATTAATCTAGATCTCCTACAAGTTAATCTAGATCTCCTACAAGTTAATGTAGAGTCCATACAAGTTATGCAGATCTCCTACAAGTTACTGTAGATCTCCTATACATTACTGTAGAGTCCATACACTTTACTGTAGATCTACAAGTTACTGTAGATCTTCTACAAGTTACTGTAGAGTCCATACAAGTTATTGTAGATCTCCTACAAGTTACTGTAGAGTCCAAACAAGTTACTGTAGAACTACAAGTTACTGTAGATCTCTTACAAGTCACTGTAGAGTCCATACACGTTACTGCAGACCACCTACAAGTTACTGTAGAGTCCAAACAAGTTACTGTAGATCTCTTACAAGCTACTGTAGAGTCCATACACATTAATGAAGATCTCCTACAAGTTAATGTAGATCTCCTACACATTACTGTAGAGTCCATACACTTTACTGTAGATCTACAAGTTACTGTAGAGTCCATACAAGTTACTGTAGATCTCCTACAAGTTACTGTAGATCTCCTACAAGTTATTGTAGAGTCCATACAAGTTACTATAGTGTCCAAACAAGTTACTGTAGATCTCCTACAAGTTACCGTAGAGTCCATACAAGTTACTGTAGATCGCCTACAAGTTACTGTAGAGTCAATACAAGTTAATGTAGATCTCCTACAAGTTACTGTAGATCGTCTACAAGTTACTGTAGAGTCAATATAAGTTACTGTAGATCGCCTACAAGTTACCGTAGAGTCCATACAAGTTACTGTAGTGTCCAAACAAGTTACTGTAGATCTCCTACAAGTTACAGTAGAGTCCATACAAGTTACTGTAGAGTCCATGCAAGTTACCGTAGAGTCCATACAAGTTACTGTAGATCGCCTACAAGTTACTGTAGAGTCCATACAAGTTACTGTAGAGTCCATACAAGTTACTATAGAGTCCATACAAGTTACTGTAGAGTCCATACAAGTTACTGTAGATCGCCTACAAGTTACTGTAGAGTCTATACAAGTTACTGTAGAGTCCATACAAGTTAATGTAGGTCTTCTACAAGTTACTGTAGAGTCAATACAAGTTAATGTAGATCTCCTACAAGTTACTGTAGATCGCCTACAAGTTACTGTAGAGTCAATACAAGTTACTGTAGATCGCCTACAAGTTACTGTAGAGTCCATACAAGTTACTGTAGATCTCCTACAAGTTACTGAAGAGTCCATACAAGTTACTGTAGTGTCCAAACAAGTTACTGTAGATCTCCTACAAGTTACAGTAGACTCCATACAAGTTACTGTAGATCTCCTACAAGTTACCGTAGAGTCCATACAAGTTACTGTAGATCGCCTACAAGTTACTGTAGAGTCCATACAAGTTACTGTAGAGTCCATACAAGTTACTGTAGAGTCCATACAAGTTACCGTAGAGTCCATACAAGTTACTGTAGATCGCCTACAAGTTACTGTAGAGTCCATACAAGTTACTGTAGAGTCCATACAAGTTACTGTAGAGTCCATACAAGTTACTGTAGAGTCCATACAAGTTACTGTAGAGTCCATACAAGTTACTGTAGAGTCCATACAAGTTATTGTAGAGTCCATACAAGTTACTGTAGAGTCCATACAAGTTACTGTAGAGTCCATACAAGTTACTGTAGAGTCCATACAAGTTAATGTAGATCTTCTACAAGTTACTGTAGAGTCCATACAAGTTACTGTAGATTTCCTACCTTTGAAACATGCAGGTCAGGTCAAAGTTCTCTTTGAAGCTTTAGAAATATACAGGATGTGTGTGTTTTTATGTACAGTACAGTCTATGGATTTATACGGATTCGGCGCCAAGAGCTGTAAAATGTACGAGTATTAGAGCTCAGAAGACCATATAACAATACAAGACTGCACGTTCCAATGCTTTACTAAAGGCCACTGAACTCCAAGGTGCCCTCTATTATCTGTTCTACTTCTCAGAAACGAATGCCCTGATTTTAAAAGCATCTGCTTTAGAATTAAACTCCTTGTAGATAGCAGTGTTAATTTCATCAACGAAAATATTTTGTCATAATTTTTGGCAGCTGCATGTTGTCAGTGCGGAAAAACGAAATGAAAATCAAATTTGAATCAAGTAAATTGATGAAAACGATGATGGAAATCAATTCCAATTTTCTTCAACGAAAGGAAAGGGAACTAAAATGTGGTGGGGGGGGGGGGTTTACCCACCTGAACTTCCGCTTTCCTCAGAGCTCCGCCTGTCTGTTAAAGCCCCACCCCCCAGACTCTTATCGGCAAGCTGTATTGGCTGAGAGATACTGGCCCTCTCTGTCTGCCTGCTGCCTGGGAGTTCTGGAACAATGTCCTGCAAACCACGTATTGAGCGTTTCCCCTTCCAGCAAGGTAGCAGTGTTTAGCACTGGGTAAAAAAACAGCCTCCCCAAACCAGTTCTCTGCCCAGTGCGCTTCCATTTACTTCCCCATCCCCACTACATGTTAATAGATTTTTACTCCAGGAGTATATAATAAGTTTGGCAATTCTAGAGAAATTCTTAACTAATGCATTACAATTGAACTAAACCTATTCGATTTTAGTCGACTAAAATGTACTGGAGCTTTAAGTCGACTTAAATACGACTAAAACGAAAGCAATTCAGGAGACTAAAATACGATGAAAACTAAAATGGCATTTTAGCCAAAAGACTATGATTAAAACTGAATCGAAATTTGACATCAGAATTAACAGTGGTAAATATAATAAAAAACAGTAATGCAGTTATGTCTTTATTACAACATCATGAATTGACATATTAAAGGCATAGTCCACTGCCTATGCAGGTAAGCTGTACCTGTAGATCAGGGATTTGCAATTAGCGGACCTCCAGCTGTTGCAAAACTACAAGTCCCATCCTGCCTCTGCCTTTGGGTGTCATGCTTGTGGCTGTCAGAGTCTTGCTATGCCTCATGGGACTTGTAGTTCTGCAACATCTGGAGGTCCACTAATTGCATAACCCTGCTGTAGATATTAAAAAAATGTGCAGCTTTAACAAAATTTGAAAAATGCTTTTGCTATAGGTGTAGGTCATTTATGTACCTTCTAAAGCCTAGTTGAAAAACTCCCAGACATGGCAGGACAGGATGAAGCCATCTCTGGGAGTTTTTCGGGAGGTATGTAAATGGCTTACACCTATAGCAAAGGCATTATTCAACTTTGGTTAAAGCTGCACAAAAAAACAATGCCCCATCGTTGGTGTCATTGGGAGGAACTCTGCCCCATCATTGGTGTCACTGGCAGGAATGGTGCCCCATCATTGGTGTCACTGGGAGGTATTCTGCCCCTTCATTGGTGTCACTGGGAGGTATTCTGCCCCTTCATTGGTGTCAGCGGTGAAAATATGTCCCATTGTTGGTATCAATGGATGGAAACAGTACCCCAAGGGCTGAATAAAAGCAAGCAAAGGGCCGCATCTGGCCCCCGGGCCACAGTCTGGAGACCACTTGTGTAACCAATTATAAAGTATGAGCTGGAGTTTGGCTTTAATTTGTTAGTGTATTCAAATCTGCTAAAACATTTAACCTCCCCTCCCCCGAGACTGACAATGCTGCAGCCCCTGTGCTCCTTCATCAAATGAAGGGGTACTTTATTACAGAAGATGTGTTACTGGCCGGAATACCAGGTGAAAACATCTAAAAAAATAAAACCAATGCAGCCAGCACATCTAATGACTGGTAAACTGCAAAATAATACATTTTTGGGTTTAATACTGCTTTAACTTTGCATGGGGTTGCATTCACACCGTTGCATTCTGCGTCCAGGGCCGATCATCGGCAGGTAATCATGCATGAGCGATTACAGGCGAACAGCCATGGGTGCTGTCGATGGGGCTTTTCCCACCCATAGCTAACTGCTGGGAATCCCACCAAAACCCCCACGGGTAATCCCAAACCGCTCCACTTACAAGTATGAATGGGGCCTAAGACAGTCTTTTCAGTTAAATGTAAGTCTGCACACCACAACACATGCAGTTTACTTCATATACGTAAAGCGATGCGTAAAATGTTGGCGCTATATAAATACCTGTAATAAATAAAACTATATTTCCAGCATACTGACGTGAATGTACAATAGATATATATATATATATATATATATATAGATATATATGTATATATATATATATATATATATATATATATATATATCTATATATATATCTATATATAGATATATATATATCTATATATAGATATATATATAGATATAGATATAGATATATATAGATATAGATATATATAGAGATATATATATATATATATATATATATATATATATATATATATATATATATATATTTATATATAAATATATATATATATATATATATATATATATATATATATATATATATATATCTATATAGATATAGATATATATATATGTAAAGCGCTGCATAAAATGTTGGCGCTATATAAATAAAATATATAACAAATAAATATAAAAAAAATATATAATTATAAAATAAATAAAATGTAAAGTGCTGCGTAAGTTGACAGCTCTATATAAGTACCTGTAATAATAAATAGGGAATTTGCACTGACAATGTAATCCCATTTATTATTGTGTGAAGACTTTTTCAAACATAGGACATGCAGCAATTTGGTGTAAGCCAAACGTGTTAAACGACAGGTGTACATTTTGCTAAACTTTCCCTAACTCACTCCCACCCTATTTACTTACCTATCTCCATACCACAACCTCCTCCAGTATCTACAGCCTGCCCTATAAAAATTCTACAGAGCCTTACCATGTGGCCCATTCATGCCTATGGGGGACTATGTGCAGAGGCTAGGCATCAGGAGAGGCTACACTTCTACAACAGAGGTAAGTATGCGGCTGGGTGGGGGGGAGATTTGTGAACGTTTTGTTCAATCTAAACCTGTACTTTAAGGGATTTTCCATTTCGATCTATGTGCGTGCACAGAATTGCATTTTTTTTTTTTGCAGTGTTTGGCAGGTCTGTTGTCAACAAGAATTTCCTTTTGTGAGTGGACAATCTTTTTCAACACAATTTTGAATTTTTGAATTCGGAGTGGATGGGGTTAACAGTCATTGACCAAGGCTTGGTAATACCTGTCGTCGATATATCAAAGCGCGTTATTTGCATTTCGATGCGCTGTCATCGATCTTCTCTGGGCCTCCCACTAAAATGCAGAAAAAACCTGACATTGGGGGTTATTTACTAAAACTGGAGAGTGCAATATCTGGTGCAGCTCTTCACAGAAACCAATCGGCTTCCGTATTTTATACTAAAAGCTTAATTGGACAAGCTAAACTGAAGGCCCATACACACGATACGAAAATCGGAAATAAAGTTTTGTCGGGCGAACGATCTGGCGATTTTCGGATCGTTAGTACGGTGCTTTGGACAGCCGATTCTGATTTTTCGTCCGACAAAAGCTGGATGTGCAGACTATAAAATTTTTGTCGTACGTGAACGCAACGTCCGAGTTTCATGTAATTAGTACGGTTTTCATCCGATAAAATTAGTAAGAACAAGACTACGCATGCTCAGAATCGAAAGAATACATAAAAAAAACTATTCAACACATGGAGGTGAATTTACTAAAGGCAAATAGACTGTGCACTTTGCAAAGTGCAGTTGCTCCAGAGCTTAGTAAATGAGAAGAAGCTCTGCTGACTTCCATCATCCAATCACGTGCAAGCAAATATGCAGTCTTTTTTATTTTCCTTGCACATGATTGGGTATTCTTTGCAAACTGAAGCCTTACCTCATTTACTAAGCTCTGGAGCAACTGCACTTGGGGAGGGTAACTTTGCAAAGTGCACAGTCTATTTGCCTTTAGTAAATCAACCCCATGATGTCACTTCTGAAGTTGTATTCTGTCATACGAAAATTTTTGTATGGTGAGTAACTTCTTCACTTTCGACATGAGACTAGCATGCCACAAAAAGACAGACGAACGATCGTCCAAAAATCTGATCGTGTGTACGAGGCTTTAGAGGCTGATTGGCACAGCTGCACCAGATTCTGAGTGCTCCAGTTTTAATAAATCTCCCCCTATAGTATTTTTCAATACATACTTCACTGCAGTGCTGAGATAAGAAAAGACACTCTGGGGTTGATTTACTAAAACAGGAGCACTCAGAATCTGGTGCAGCTGTGCCTGGTAGCCAATCAGCTTCTAACTTCAGCTTGTTCAGTTAAGCTTTGACTATAAAACCCGGAAGCTGATTGGTTTCTATGCAGAGCTGCACCAGATTTTGCACTCTCCAGGTTTAGTAAATCTCCCCCAATGTTTTTACTATGGGGTAGTTGGACACGTGTTTTAGTACTTTGCAACCCCCGAGGGATGAAACGAACGAAACGTGTTTCTGTGAGTTAAGTTGGACTTTATCTATTTGTTTAATCTGAGTGGTTTTATTAAAATACAACCCCAATTCCAAAAAAAGTTGAGACACTTTGTAAAAATCTACATATAAACAGAAAGCAATGTTTTGCAAATCTTATAAACTCGTATTTTATTCACAATAGAAAATAGAAAACATCAAATGTTTAACGTCTTTTCTGACACTTTTTGTTCACATGGACAGTATCTTTTGCTGGAAAAATGATTTAGAACCCCCAAACATTGTATATATTTTTTTAAAGCAGAGGTGATATGGTGAGTTTTGCAATTTTTTTTACGTCACGCAGTATTTGTGCTGCGGTTTTTCAAACACAATATTTTGGGGAAAAATACACTTTTTTGAATTGTAATGCAAAAAAAACCACATACATAAAAACAACACAATACATAACCCAATTTTTTGTAAAATATAAAAGATGAAGTTACACTGAATAAAAAGATACCTAACATCTCACGCTTTAAAATTGCGTATGCCCATGCAATGGCAAAAAAACTACATCGATTTTACTATCCATAAGCAACGTTTTTAAAATCCTTTACAGGTTATTACTTAAGATTTACACAGGAGGTCTGGTACTAGAATTACTATGATCTGACATTTGCAGCGACATCCCACATGTGTGGGAAGATCGCTGCTTGCGTGTGAGCGGGACCAAAGCGCGTGTGAGCCTTTGCATGCGTTTTTTTTAATTATTCATTTTTTAATTTTTTATTTTTACACTGTTTAATTTATTTATTTATTTTTGCTCGCTTTTACTGCTGTCACAAGAAATGTAAACATCCTCATGACAGTAATAGGTAGTGACAGGTTCACTTTATGGAGAGATCTGGGATCTATAAGAGCCCAAATCCCTCCTCTGCACTTAAAAGCAGCCAAAAACGCCAAGATCTGTGTTTTCTTAATGCTGTAGATTTTCAAAAAACGGCGTCAATGGTTTCCGAATAAACCAAAAGTGATGTCATGTCATTGCTTCCGGGTTACTATTACGAACAGCTGATTAAAGCCAATCCCGATCTTGCTTGGCAGTCCGTCGCGCCGGCTGGTCACTTGGGTCCACCGGTGGGACGGGAGAGCCAGAGAAAGCCGCAGAAGGCGTCTTATCCCACTGATTTTTAATAGCAATCAAGCGGATGGTGAGCCACTCCGATTGCTTTCACAAGAGAGCCGACCGCCGGCTCTAAAAAAAAACTATACCAGGTTGCTGCCTGCGGCTGCAATCATCATCCCAGTACAACCACCGAAAGTCCAGCAACGTAAGGGAAGTGGTTAATAAGATAATTTTGAAATTGATGGCAGCAACATGTCTCAAAAAAGTTAGCACATGGCAACAAAAAGCTGGCAAAGTAATTGGTACTAACGAGGAAGAGCTCGAAGAATAATTTGAAACTAATGAGGTTTGTTGGGAACAGGTCAGTAACTTGATTGGGTATTAAAAAGAGCATCTTAGAGAGTCAGAGGGGTTGATTTACTAAAGGCAAAAAGACTGTGCACTTTGCAGAGGGCAGTTGCCCTTTGCAAGTGCAATTGCTCCAGAGCTTAGTAAATGAGGTAAAGCTTCACTTTGCAAAGAGTACCCAATCCCGTGCAAGGAAAATTTAAAAAAACTGCATTTTTGCTTGCACGTGATTGGATGATAGAAGTCAGCAGAGCTTCTTCTCATTTACTAAGCTCTGGAGCAACTGCTCTTGAAGAGGGCAACTGCACTTTGCAGTCTTTTTCCCTTTAGTAAATCAACCCCAGAGTGTCTCAGAAGTAAAGATGGGCATAAGTTCACCAATCTGTGAAAAGCTGCGTCTAAAAATTGTCATAAAAATAGTTTTACACAGCGTCCCAACTTTTTTTTAGAATGGAGGTTGTAATATTGCATTCTAAACACATCAATCAATATACGCTTATTGGGATTTTTTTTTATTTTTACCAAAAATATGTAGCAAAATACATATTGGCCTAAATTTATGAAGAAATTCGATTTTTTACCATTTTTTATGGGGTATGTTTTATAGCAGAAAGTAAAAAAATGTGTTTTTTTTTTTTCAAAATTGTCTGACTTTTTTGTTTCTATCGCAAAAAATAAAAACGGCAGAGATGATCAAATACCACCTAAAGAAAGCTCTATTTGTGGGGAAAAAGAGACATGAATTTTATTTGGGTACAATGTCTCACAAACGCGCAATTGTCAGTTAAAGCAACGCAGTGCCGTATCGCAAAAAATGGCCTGGAAGGGGGGGGAAACCTTCCAGAGGTCAAGAGGTTAAATGAGAATCGTACGATCTGGTATCGCAACAAGAAAAAGGTTTGTTCTTGTCCGATCGGATAATTTTGCATGAATTGTGGTGATCAGCTCTCGGAAGCTGTATACTAACAATCATATTATCATATGATCGATTGGAAAGCGGTATTTTTTGTACGATTTTCTGATCATGTGTGCGGCCCATAAATGAGCCTTTAATTCTGGAGCAGTAGAAGATCGAGACTCCGGAGCTTCACATTATCATCCTGCAGATCTAATCAAATGCACATTGACCTCTTTTATGCAGTGCGGTCCAACTCTGTTCACTGGAATTTCCTGGTCTTCTTTTTACACCGATCTTGCACATCGATTGTTGGAATTATCTGTATGGTGGTTGTTAAAATTCACAGCTGGACGTTGTTCTTTCTATGGATGTGGACACCCTGAGGGGGAGATTTACTAAAACTGGAGTCCACTGAACAAGCAGAATTTAGAAGCTGATTGGTTACTATGAACAGCTGCACAAGATTCTCTGGGCTCCAGTTTTAGGCTCCATTCACACTAGCGCGTTTTTTGATGCTTTTTGCATTTTGCAGAAATGCATGGGAATTTTTTAACATGGGATCCTATAGAACATGTTCACATCAATGCATTTTTGTGCCTCTGCGTTTTTGGAAAGGGTCAGGGACTTTTTTTCATGCAAAATGCAGCATTTTGCATGTAATAGAATTCAATGGACCAGCATCAAAAACGCAATTACAGCATTTTTATAGCGTTTTTGACGCGTTTTGCGGTTTTTTAATTTTTTTTTTACACTGTAGAATACAGTATAAAAAAACTGTAAAAAAAAAAACGCAAAACGCCGCAAAAACGCTGTTCAAAAACACGGCAAGCACCGCAAAAAACACTGCAGAAACGCTCAAAAGCAACATGCATAGGTGTGAATCGAGCCTTAGTAGATCGTGAATTTCGTTTGCAACCGGGTAGTCTCACTTTTAGCGCTGCAGTTTGAGTTTTTAGTACATTGCAACATTTGCGTTAAAATGCAACAGTTTAAATGAGCCCTCAAGTGTATATATATCTATATATATATATAGATATATATACATACATATATATATATACACAGGTAAAAGCCAGTAAATTAGAATATTTTGAAAAACTTGATTTATTTCAGTAATTGCATTCAAAAGGTGTAACTTGTACATTATATTTATTCATTGCACACAGACTGATGCATTCAAATGTTTATTTCATTTAATTTTGATGATTTGAAGTGGCAACAAATGAAAATCCAAAATTCCGTGTGTCACAAAATTAGAATATTACTTAAGGCTAATACAAAAAAGGGATTTTTTAGAAATGTTGGCCAACTGAAAAGTATGAAAATGAAAAATATGAGCATGTACAATACTCAATACTTGGTTGGAGCTCCTTTTGCCTCAATTACTGCATTAATGCGGCGTGGCATGGAGTCGATGAGTTTCTGGCACTGCTCAGGTGTTATGAGAGCCCAGGTTGCTCTGATAGTGGCCTTCAACTCTTCTGCGTTGTTGGGTCTGGCATTCTGCATCTTCCTTTTCACAATACCCCACAGATTTTCTATGGGGCTAAGGTCAGGGGAGTTGGCTGGCCAATTTAGAACAGAAATACCATGGTCCGTAAACAAGGCACGGGTAGATTTTGCGCTGTGTGCAGGCGCCAAGTCCTGTTGGAACCTGAAATCTCCATCTCCATAGAGCAGGTCAGCAGCAGGAAGCATGAAGTGCTCTAAAACTTGCTGGTAGACGGCTGCGTTGACCCTGGATCTCAGGAAACAGAGTGGACCGACACCAGCAGATGACATGGCACCCCAAACCATCACTGATGGTGGAAACTTTACACTAGACTTCAGGCAACGTGGATCCTGTGCCTCTCCTGTCTTCCTCCAGACTCTGGGACCTCGATTTCCAAAGGAAATGCAAAATTTGCTTTCGTCAAAAAACATGACTTTGGACCACTCAGCAGCAGTCCAGCTCTTTTTTTCCTTAGCCCAGGTGAGACGGTTTTCGCGCTGTTTCTTGGTCAACAGTGGCTTGACACGAGGTATGCGGCAGTTGAAACCCATGTCTTTCAAGCGTCTCTTGGTGGTGGATCTTGAAGCACTGACTCCAGCAGCTGTCCACTCCTTGTGAATCTCCCCCACATTTTTGAATGGGTTTTTTTTCACAATCTTGACTAGGGCGCGGTGATCCCTATCGCTTGTACACTTTTTCTGACCACAGTTTTTCCTTCCTTTTGCCTCTCTATTAATGTGTTTGGACACAGAGCTCTGAGAACAGCCAGCCTCTTCAGCAATAACCTTTTGTGTCTTTCCCTCCTTGTGCAATGTGTCGATGGTCGCCTTTTGGACAGCTGTCAAATCTGAAGTCTTCCCCATGTTTGTGTAGGCTTCAGAACTGGACTGAGAGATCATTTAAAGCCCTTTGCAGGTGTTTTGAGTTAATCAGCTGATTAGTTTGTGGCACCAGGTGTCTTCAAAATTTAACCCTTACACAATATTCTAATTTTGTGACACACGGAATTTTGGATTTTCATTTGTTGCCACTTCAAATCATCAAAATTAAATGAAATAAACATTTGAATGCATCAGTCTGTGTGCAATGAATAAATATAATGTACAAGTTACACCTTTTGAATGCAATTACTGAAATAAATCAAGTTTTTCAAAATATTCTAATTTACTGGCTTTTACCTGTATATATACATAGATATAGATATAGATATAGATATAGATATATATATATAGATATATATTATTTATTTATTTTTGGCAGTGGACAAGTCAGTAGGGCAAAGATTGGTGTCAGTAGTTTATTTTAAGTATTTTCTTTTCTTTTATTTATTTTTACAATTTCCTTTTTTTTTTTTTTTTTTTTTATACAATATTACTTTTTATTTCTTACAATTTTTCAGGAGCCCCATTACGAGGCTTTGGTGATGTCTCACTTTTGAGACAGAGAAAGATACTTAGGACAAAGATTCCCCAGTCTTTTTCTCTGCAGCCAGACAGCAGGGGGAATCTGCACAGTACAGGGTGATTGGGGTGTGCCCAGGCACACCTGGCACCCCATGTGCGCATGCCCATGCTGAAAGCATACAATAATGTATGGCATCAATGCACATTACTAAATGCACATACATGCTTAAAAAAAGCCTTGATGCAGTCAGCTGCTACAAACTATAGCAGATTTGGAAATGTCATACAGATGAATCCGGTCTCTTTTTTTTTTGGTCAGTGCTAAGAACCTAAAACAGATATGTACACCTTTCTAATCCAGCCAATCCACATCACCTCCCAGGCAAAGGACATGCAGCAACATATGTATTAACATTAAAAAAAAAAAACGCATGGCATTACAATTTTGGTTTAGAGGGAGAAACGCACTCTATAGAAGAAATGTTTAACCACTTCAGCCCCGGAAAGATTCACCCTCCAGGCCATTTTTTGCAATATGGCACTGCTTTATTTTAACTGACAATTGCGCAGTCGCGCGACGCTGTACACAAACACAATTTATGTCCTTTTTTTCCCCACAAATAGAGCTTTCTTTTGTTGGTATTTGATCACCTCTGTGGGTTTTTATTTTTTGCGCTATAAACAAAAAAAGAGAGACAATTTTGAAAAAAAAACAAAACAATATTTTTTACTTTCTGCTTTAATACATATCGTAAAAAAAAATATAAAAAAAAACAAATGTATTCATCAGTTTAGGACAATATGTATTCTGCTACATATTTTTGGTAATTTTTACTAATAATAGCTGCGATCTGCGATTTTTAGCGGGATTGCGGCAGACAAATCTGACACTAAGTGACATTTTTTGGTGACCAGTGACACCAATACAGCGATCAGTGCTATAAAAATGCACCAACCGCTGTATCAATGGCACTGGCAGGGGAGGGGTTAACACTAGGGGTGATCAAAGGGTTAAGTGTTCCCTAGAGAGGTGCTCTCTAAGGTCTGGTTCACACCTATGCATTTTTTAGCGTGTTTTCAGTTTTGCAGAAACACACCACAGTCCATATAACATGGTTTCCTATGGGTCACGTTCACATCTGTGCATTTTATGGAAAGGGCCAGGGACTTTTTTCTGGTTTTTGGTTCCATAGACTTCAATGGATGAAAGGCATGTATTAAAAAATGCAAAATGCACCTACAATATGCAAACTGCAACCTGCATAGGTGTGAATCAGGCCTAAGGCTCGATTCACATCTATGCATGTTGCTTTTGAGTGTTTTTAGAGGTTTTTTTGTGATGCTTGCCACGTTTTTGAGCAGCTTTTTTGCAGCGTTTTTACAGCGTTTTTGCCGCGTTTAGCATTTTTTTTGTTTTTTTGTTTTTTACAGTTTTTTTAGACTGTATACAGTCTCAAAAAAAAAACCTGCAAAATGCATCAAAAACGCTGTAAAAACGCTGCACTTGCGGTTTGATGCTGGTCCATTGAATTCTATTACATGCAAAACGCTGCATTTTGCATGAAAAAAAGTCCCTGATCCTTTCCAAAAACGCAGAGGTACAAAAAGGCATTAATGTGAACACGTTCCATAGGAACCCATGTTAAAAAATTCCCATGCATTTCTGCAAAATGCATCAAAAAACGCGCTAGTGTGAATCAGGCCTAACTGTCAGGTGGATGGGCTCACTGGGAGTAGAGAGAGATCGCTGTTCCTGATCACTAGGAACAGCTGATCTCTCTCATCTCCCCCTTTCGGAATGGGAATCTGCCTTGTTTATATAAAAAGACCCCCGGTGTGCCTTTCAGCACCGCAATCGTGGGTTGCAGGCGCGCGCCCGCTGTATCTAATGCACAGACCAACGTACAGGTTTGTTGCTTCGCGCAGTCTGGCTGCCCTGCCACAGTATAATCCGTATAAGTATGTTTATCATTAAACCGACACTAAACTCTTGTTTAGCCCAGGTTCACACTGCTGCGGGATTGAAATCGTGCAAGCTCAGCTGAACTCACAGGATTTCATTCCTGCATGTCAGTCTGACGATTTTAGAGACATCTGTGCGGTTTCCTGCACAGATGTCTATTGAAACCGCACCTGAAATTGCCAAAAGTAGCACAGAAACTACTTTTGGGAATTGGTGCGGTGCCGCAAAGTCTGCGTCACACCGATTCGTATGGTTCCATTGCGGGCAATAGCCGCCTGATTTGGCATACGATTTGACATGTCAAATCGCATGCCAAATTGCATCAATGTGAACCAGGGCTCAGTGTCACTTTAATATACATCATCTACAATAATGTATGTCACCGTACTACATCACCACCCAGGGAAACACATCTCACTGCACTGTGCTGCCATTACACACATACTGTAATGCCCCGCACACACGAGCGGAATCTCCGTCTGAAAAATCTTGGATGGTTTTTCCGACAGAATTCCGATCAAGCTTGCCTTGCATACACACGGTCACACTAAAGTTCTCTGAACTTTCGACCGTCAAGAACGCGGTGACGTACAACACTACAACGAGCCGAGAAAACGAAGTTCAATGCTTCCGAGCATGCGTGATTTTTTTTGCGCGTCGGAATTGCATACAGACGAACGGAATTTCCGTCAAGAACTTTTTTCCGTCGGAAAAATAGAGAACCAGCTCTCAATCTTTTCCTGGCGGAAATTCAGACAGAAAAAGTTGGATGGAGCATACACACGGAATATCTGACCAAAAGCTCCCATCACACTTTTTTTGACGGAAATTCCGACCGTGTGTACGCAGCATTAGCTGCAATTTTTTTTTTTAAATAGAAAACTAGTCACAGCGATATTCTAAAGGAAATAAGAGGATACAAGGGACATCTATCAGCACTCCATCCACTGCCTTTTTGCTAGTCTCCTCTTTAGATTGTAAGCTCCTGAGAACAGGCAAACTGCACATCTTCTTGTTATAGTTTGTGCATTGGGCTTGACATGATGTTCTCTACATTGGTTGTAAGATGCTGTGTACTAATAGTGCGATATATCTGCCTGTCTGTGGATTTTTTCCCCCCACATGCCCATTATGGAAGTCAATATTTCTTTAAGACTCGGTTCATTGCAGTGTGTTAACACAAAGAGCACTGATGTGTGTTACTTTGCATGTTACTGTGTGTTTTGTTTACCGTGTGTTATGTTAGGGCAACTTATTCATTTGAATGAGCTCACTAATGCATTAAAATGCAATACACCAAGCAGCGCAATTCAATGCACAGTAGTGGGTTACAAGGTGCGTTGGCAAGGTGTGCGGGGGGGCCATTAAAAATGAATAGCAATGCAGCACCCCAATATACAACATGCTTGATTACTTGTTTTGTGCGAATACGCACCTTTCTATAGCACAAAGGTGTGAACCCGGCCATAACCTCGGATTCTTCCTGTACTGAATTGTATTGTAACTGTACTGTCTCCCCTCATGTTGTAAAACACTGCACAAACTGTTGGCGCTATATAAATCCTGTCTAATAAAAATAATAACCGATTGCCAGCTCCTAGGACAAAGTGTATAATATCCAAACTGTATATTTACTTTCTATTATGTATGTTACATCAATTACATTAACCACTTCAGCCCCAGAAGGATTTACCCCCTTCCTGACCAGAGCACTTTTTGCGATTCGGCACTGCGTCGCTTTAACTGACAACTGCGCGGTCGTGCGACGTGGCTCCCAAACAAAATTGACATTCTTTTTTTCCCCACAAATACAGCTTTCTTTTGGTGGTATTTGATCACCTCTGCGTTTTTTATTTTTACGCTATAAACAAAAAAAGAACGTCAATTTTGAAAAAAAAAAAACGCAATATTTTTTACCTTTTGCTATAATAAATATCCCCCAGAAATATATAAAAAACGATTTTTTTCCTCAGTTATGTATTCTTCTACATATTTTTGGTAAAAAAAAATCGCAATAAGCGTATATTGATTGGTTTGCGCAAAAATTATAGCGTCTACAAAATAGGGGATAGATTTATGGCATTTTTATTATAAATGGTTTTTTTTACTAGTATTGGCGGCGATCTGCGATTTTTATCGGGACCGTGACATTATGGCGGACTCATCGGACAATTTTGAAACATATTTGGGACCATTGGCATTTATACAGTGCTATAAAAATGCATTGATTACTCAAAAAAAGGTCACTGGCGGGGAAGGGGCTAGGGGGCGATCAAGGGGTTAATTGTGTTCCCTGGGAGGTGATTCTAACTGAAGAGGGGATGGGGACTGTGTAGGGGAGATGACAGATCGCTGTTCATACTCTGTATGAACAGACGATCTCTCTGTTCTCCCCTCAGAGAACCGGAAACTGTGTGTTTACACACACAGATCCCGGTTCTCCGCGTGTCAGCCGCGATCGCCGGGCACTCACGTCGGCTCCGGGGGCGAGCAGCGCGCGCGCGCTCCCCTAGTGGCCACAGGGCGAAGCGACGTAACATAATGTCGTTTCGCCCAGCCCTGCCATTCTGCCACAATACAACTGCGGCGGCTGGTCAGCAAGTGGTTAAACTGTTAATTATTAATATTATACAAAATGTACATAGCACCAACAGTTTGCGCAACGCTTTAATCCACCCGGAAGTGAGATTTTAGTGATAGATGGAGCCTGGAAAGTTAGGTCAGCCTCTGACTTCTTATATGTCTCTGATACCCCAACAGGCTGTGCTCCCTCCTATGATCCCCGATTCCTGTACTGTGTGTTCCAGCTCCTCTTATTGAGTTCCTCATAGTATTATAAAATAAGAAATCCTGTATAGTAATGATAATATTAATAATACAGGCGGTCCCCGGGTTACAAACAAGATAGGGACTCTAGATTTATTCTTAAAGCGGGATTCCGTCCCTGAAAAAAAAAATTTAAAAGTCAGCAGCTACAAACACTGTAGCTGCTGACTTTAAATAAGTACTTACCTGTCCTGGGTGCCCGCGATGTCAGCCGCCCGAGGCCGACCCGTCCCTCGGCTCCCGGCACCGCCATCTTAAGTAAGGGAAACAGGCAGTGGAGCCTTGCGGCTTCACTGCCAGTTTCCTACTGCGCA
This sequence comes from Lithobates clamitans, assembly GCA_037952925.1. Classification (NCBI taxonomy): domain Eukaryota; kingdom Metazoa; phylum Chordata; class Amphibia; order Anura; family Ranidae; genus Lithobates; species Lithobates clamitans. The sequence goes on from JBBGZY010000315.1 coordinate 423,294, forward strand.
CGCGCGAGCGTCGCGGCGATCTGTGAATGGCCCCGTGGTTTTCTGGGAACACACACAGTTCCCAGAAGGCAACGGGGCAGCTCAGCTAGGAGCAGAACACACTGCGGAATAGGAAGAGGCAGATTAGGAAGACTGCCTAGCAACAAGGGTTCAGGTAAGTTTAAAAAAAAAAATGTTTTCAAATGTTTTTTTTTATTTTTTTTTAGGATTTTTGGTGAATTTTTTTTTTCAGGGTGGCCCTCCACTTTAAGTTGAATCTGTTTGTAATTTGAAACAGGTCCATTTTTAAGTGTAGCTCCAGCCAAAAAAAACGATTTTTAAGCTTTTTGGATAACATAGGGAAGGGTTATCACCCCTGTAACATTTGTTTTGCTGTCTGTGCCCCTATTCAGAAGATTTCACCTCACTTTCTGCAATAATTAACAATTTAACCTCTCTAGCGGTAATCCGAGTGTTGCTCGGGGTTAATTTTCAGTACCAATAGCAGTAATCCTGAGCCACACTCGGGACTGCATCGCAGGTTACTTACCTTGTCCCCAGGATCCTTCAATATCCCCCCCCCCCCCGCTGTGTCCTCCACCCGATGCATCAATGTTCCGGGCTCCGTTCCCTGCGAGCGTCGCGACGCATGGGGGTGGAGCCCGGAGGCAAATTCAAAAAAGTACAAAAGACATAACACACACAATACATTGTAGTCTGTAGATTACATTACTGTATCAGATCATTTCACCTCAGTTTTGTCCCTAGTGCTTTGTCTAGTGCGCCGCCTGCACTTTTATATTATATATACTGTTCTTTCTGCCTTGAAACTGGAGATTGTCCATAGCAACCAAAAAGTGTCCCTTTATGTCAAAAGCGGTTTTAGAGCAGCTAGAAAAAAGCGATAGTAAATTAGAATCACTTGCAGAATTGAGCGATAGTGATTTGTGGGGAGATCCGTCATCAGACACTGAAAGTGACGACAGCGACGATTCTGCGACTGAGCTCAGTGATGTGCGAACTTGTGCTGCTCTAATGACTGTGGTACGGATCGCACAGCACTGAGCTCAGTCGCAGAATCGTTGCTGTCGTCACTTTCAGTGTCTGATGACGAATTTCCTCACGATTCGCTATCGCTCATTTCTGCAAGTGATTCTAATTTACTATCGCTGTTTTCTAGCTGGTCTAAAACCGCTTTTGACGCAAAGGGACACTTTCCATTGTTCTGATTGTGATGTCCCATGTTTCATACTCGGGATGTTTACCCACTTCAGCCCCGGAAGATTTGGCTGCTCAATGACCAGGCCATTTTTTGCGATACGACACTGCATCGCTTTACCTGACAATTGCGCGGTCGTGCGAAGCTGTACCCAAACAAAACTTTTCTCCCACAAATAGAGCTTTCTTTTGGGGGTATTTGATCGCCTCTGCATTTTTTATTTTTTTGCACTATAAACAAAAGAAGAGCGACAATTTTTTTGCTATAATAAATATCCCACTTTTTTTATCAAAAAAACAAATTTTTTCCTCAGTTTAGGCTGATATGTATTCTTCTACATATTTTTGGTTAAAAAAAATCGCAATAAGCGCATATTGATTGGTTTGCGCAAAAGTTATAGCGTCTACAAAATAGGGGATAGATTTATGGCATTTTTATTTTTATTTATTTATTTTTTTTTACTAGTAATGGCGGCCGATGTGCGATTTCTCTCAGGGCTGCGATATTGCAGTGGACTAATTGGACACTTTTGACACATTTTTGGGACCACTGACAATTATACAGCGATTAGTGCTATAAAAATACACTGATTACTGTATAAATGTCACTGGCAGGGAAGGGGTTAACACTAGGGGGCGATCAAGGGGTTAACTGTGTTCCCTGGGTGTGTTCTAACTGTAGGGGGAGGGGACTGTCTAGGAGGAGAGAGAGATCGGTGTTCATACATAGTATGAACACACAATCTTGTCTCTACTCCCCACACAGATCCCAGTTCTCGCTCTGTCACGAGCGATCATGGGAGCCCGGCGGTCATCGCGCCTGCTGGGCACTCGCATCGGCTCCGGGCACACGCTGCGGGCACGCACCCCTAGCGGCCAGAAGGCGAAGTGACGCAAGGTAACGTCGTATCGCCCAGCCGTGCCATTCTGACGCAGTAAAACTGCGGCGGCTGGTCGGCAAGCGGTTACTAAACTAATATGCAGTGTCTAGTATTACAGTGACTAGTAATATTGCACCCATGTTTGGATAAATTTGTTTTTTTTGATTTGATTACATTATTGAATAAAATGTATTATTATTTTTTATAATTATTTATAGTTATTTATTATATTATAATTTATGATTTTGTGTTTCAAACTTTATCATACCCGGGATGTCTACTAGACTCTTGTTTGGACAGATTTAGGTGAGTTATTTCTAAGAATTACAGGCCTACAATATAAAACGCAGAATTACCACGCAAAACAATGTACCGCTTTGACATTCAAATGTCATTACTGTAACATACATCATAGAAAGTAAATGTACAGTTTGGATAATATACAGCTTGTCCGAGAAGCTGGCACTCAGTTATGGGCGGGATCCCACCCTTGCAGATTTAGGAACTCACCAATAATAGAGTGCCTGAAACTGTACAGTCAGTACTGTACTGAAACTTTCAGTCTACCGTTATGACCCTGTACTGATTTATGGGGGGGGGGAATAGGACAAGGCAATTTTAGGCACATTTTTGAATACAAAAGAGAGTTTAGACACTGTAAATGAGCATTTTCAACACAACAGTATTGTCACCACTATTATTACCCCATTAAATTTGGTTAAGTGTAGGGATTCAGATAGAGTTTAGGGTTAATACTAGGGTTAAGGTTTAGTAACTACATCATTTTTGGGTTGCCTAAGAACAATGTTTGCCGTTATAAGTAGATAACAATTAGGGTTTATTCAGAGGGGCGCTGGCCCCCCATCGTATGTCCAGGCTGCCCTTGCTTTTGCACCTGCATCCGCCCCGAGCTGCGTACGGGCAGCCTATAGAGGTGGACACATATGCAGCGACTGCATGGGCACGGTAAAATTTGGCATGCGGGCCGGAGATGCAGACAGTGTGCGTTCCGGGACTTAGGGGCAAATTTGTAAAGCAGGGGAATCTTCCTGGTACATGTGTGTTTTCAAGTGGCACCACCAGTGAATGTTCAGTGAAAGGCACATTTAACTCTTTTTAATATGACCCATAATTTCATTCCACTGAATATTTCAGTGTTGAAACCCACCCCCACCTTTCCCTCACCAAAAATTACCAGGTAGATTTTTGTAAGCTGAAAATAAATGTGTATGTGTGTTTATGTGTATGTGTGTATATAACATGTTACAGGCAATGTGTAAAATCAGGCATTCTATAGAATGCTTAGGAAATGTATGAAATGGTGAATTTCACACATTGCCCATAATATATATATATATATATATATATATATATATATATATATATATATATATATAAATATATATATATATATATATATATATATGTATATATATATATATATATATATATGTATATATATATATATATATATGTATATATATATATATATGTATATATATATATATATATATATATATATATATATATATATATATATGTATATATATATAAATAATTATTATTATTATACAGGATTTATATAGCGCCAACAGTTTACGCAGCACTTTACAATATAAAAAGGAGACAATACAGTTAAAATACAATAAAATTCAAGAGGATTAAGAGGGCCCTGCTCAGAAGAGCTTACAATCTATATATGTATTTATATATATATATTCACGTACATACAGTATTAGCAATTTCAAAACATGAGTAACATGCCTGGGTATTTACTACAATGCTTATACTGTATGTTCATGAATAGATAGATAGATAGATAGATAGATAGATAGATAGATAGATAGATAGATAGATAGATAGATAGATAGATAGATAGATAGATAGATAGATCGTTCGGTCGATCGATTCATCCATCCATCTATCTATCTATCTATATAGATATATCTATATAGATATATATCTATATAGATATATATATCTATATAGATATATATAGATATATATCTATATAGATATATATATTACATGCAATGTGTAAAAATCGCCATTTCATACATTGCTGATTTTACACATTTCCTGTAATATACAAATGATATGTTATATGTATATGCAAACACAATACTAATTCCTATGTGTACACACATGATTAATCCCACAGTTAGAATATAAATCTCCTCAGCTCGGCCTCATTTCCCCGCCTGTCTAATATATGGAACCCAAGCACTGTGTATTATTTTATATGATCCCTGTCATTGTAATGGATGGCTTACATTTGCTGACAAAGTAAACTCACGTTAACTCTCTCTCTCCAGATTCTCCATAGATTTAATTAAAACACAACATCTTTCTCACCCTTGTCCACTTTGGCCTAAACGGACACACACACGGGTGCAAATAACGTCGCTTTCAGATCTGGACTTTTTTCTTTTTTTTTTTCTTTTTTTTTTATGGATCTGAACACAGGTCACCTATAGCCAATGGAGTTGATTTACTAAAGGAATTTCCCCCCCTCGCTTAGTGAATATGGGGAAGCTACCCTGACTTCCATCATCCAGTCATTGGCAAGCAGTAATACAGGTCATATCCAGCCTAGATATGAGTATTTTACTTACGCCCATGAGAATGAGCCCCACCACTGAACTCCAGACACACACAACATAACACCTGTTTTATCCAATGTATATAGGACAAGTCACGCTTTCATGCTTAGACTTGGGCATATCATGCAACTTTAAACCAATTTATTAATCAGTGTTGCCCTATCTTACGTTGACAATAAAGAAAAAAAAAAAAGAAAAAAAATTATATATGGTATATATATATATATATATATATATATATATATATATATATATATATATATATATAAATAATGAAAAAGAAGAGTTTGGAACTTTAAATGAGATGCACGAAAACAGCTGGCAATTGGTACATGCATATATATATAGATCTATAGATATAGATCTATATATATATATCTATATAGATATCTATATCTATATAGATATATAAATATATATATATATATATATATAGATAGATAGATAGATAGATAGATAGATAGATAGATAGATAGATAGATAGATAGATAGATAGATAGATAGATAGATAGATATAGATCTATCTATCTATATATCTATCTATCTATGTATATATAGCCACATGTGTTGCGTTGTGAGTGGATGTGCATTTTTACATAACACACACCAATGCACTTGTATAGTGTGAAGAGAGCACACCGGGGTTGATTTACTAAAACTGGAGAGAGCAAAATCTGGTGCAGCTGGGCATGGTAGTCAATCAGCTTCTAACTTGCTCAATTAAGCTTTGACAATAAGCCCCCGTTCACATTGGAGTGATTTGACATGTCAAATTGCATGCCAAATCGCAGCCTATTGCCGGCAATGGCACTGTCCCAATCAGTGTGACACTGACTTTGCGGCGCAGCACCGATTTCTAGAAGTAGTTTCTGCACTACTTTTGGCGACTTCGGGGGCGATTTCAATAGACATCTGTGCATGAACAGATCTTTCAAATCACCCCCGAACTCGCACTGACGTGGGTTTGAAATAGTTTTCAAAGTGATTGAACCTAGGCTAAAACCTGGAAGCTGATTGGTTTCCATGCAGAGCTGCACCAGATTTTGCACTTTCCAGTTTTAGCAAATCAATCGAACAGTTATTTTCTCATCATGCTTGCATTGAGTCTGCATTTATCAATGCAGTCTCAATGCACCTGGTGTGAATGAGCCCTTAGACAAGCACATCAGAGTTGGCCGCTGCAGGTAGGCAGCTTAAACGCCAACGTTATATAGCCTCACTGTTTACAGAAAGCTGTTAACCAATATCGGTACAAGTTTCAGGTCTGTGAAGAAACGGTAGTACCCAGGGGAAACCCATAAAAATACAGGGAGGAGATACACACTCCATGCTGATAGGGACCCTTGTGGGATGGCCAGAAAGTTAGAAGTTGTACTTTGTACCTCCAGCGGTCCTTGTTGGACACAATATACTCATGTGGACCAGGAGTAAAAACAAAACATTCAAAATCAATATGCAGGACCCCAACGTCGTCACATACAACACACATTTTATTTTTTTTATGGGGTGGGGTTAAAAATAATTAGTATATATTTTTTGCAATGCACAGGAGAATTGGGCCAGTCCATCGCACAGTGACAAACGGCAGAAGCTGGCGGGTGAAACCACCAGCTGGTCTCTCGTATCCTTGGCCAACTCAAGTGGTGACATCTTCACATTGGCCAACTCTACTTGGCCACCAGATCAGCCACGCATCTCCACTAATCTGGTGACGAAAGAAGACGTCTCACCACCACTAACCAGGACATCCACCCTACTGTCACCAGGATTAAAACTTCAAAAATAATCAGAACATATAAAAAGAAAAAAAAAGAAAAGAAAAATATGGTGCATAGGCTAACTGATAGCATGGTTAGCTGGAATAAACCTTTTATATAACATTATATAGTAATAAAAATACACAAGAAAAAAAAAGAAATGCAATAAAACAACATCTCTGGTCTGATTATCAACCTAAAAGTTCTCAAATGATCTCACTAAACTGTAATCACTGTAACCGATAATTATGTCATTTATCAAAACCATCATGGTGACCTTTTAAGGTCTATTCAAAGTATCCCAGTATCAGAACACCAATACCATTGTTATGTACTAACCAAAGTATGCTGACCTACATACATGATAAACTTTGTCACGGTTATTATCAGGGCTTCCATGGAATGTTACAGGTAAACATATCCACCGAATATTACAGGTAAAAATACGTCCAATATTCTTGGTCAATATACATCGCAACATAAGCCTAACACTGGATTTATCAAACAAATCACCTATTTGTATTCATAATCTCAACATGTTTGGCCCATTTACTAAAAGCATTATATTTTATACCACTCAGTTCAAAGACCTTGACAGGTTAACAAAATAAGAAAAAATAAATAAATTATACATATATTTTTTTCCATGTATATGTTTTATATTCAAATGCATAAAAACAAATATATGTATTTTAAATGTGTGTGCATTCTATATTTATTTATATATATATATATATATATATATATATATATATATATATATATATATATACACACACACTGTAACACTGTAAAAATCGACACACATAAATACATATTACACATGGGCAAGCATATATATATATATATGTATATGTATATATATATATATATATATATATATGAAATAATTACATATATATATGTGTATATATATATATATATATATATATATATATATATATATACATATATACATATATACATATAGTATATAAATGAAATAAATCTCAATAATTAAATCAATATCAATTATACATGCACACGTTTTGCTACCTAAGCTCAGCGATATATGATGACTTTTATCAGGCCCAAAAGGAATAAAAAAGATTTCAAAAAAATTAAAGGACAAAAAGCTTTAATTCTGCAATTCGGCCATCATTTTTTAATATAGTTTTCTTTTTTGGTACTTATCCAGTAAAAAAGGACAGTTAAAAAAATGCAATAAATTATGTTAATAATCAGTGAACACGTGCGTTCACCAAAAATCTATACACACACAAATGCAAAATAAAATAAATAGCTGCTGCTGGACACTGCATCAAAAAACTCACGGAGGTCATGTCCAGTAACAAAGTACAGTGAATGCAATAAATGATATTAATAGATATACAAATGCAAAGAAATAAATTTAAAAAAAAAAGCTGCTGGGCACTGCACCAGAAAACTCAGCGAGGACATGTCCAGTAACAAGGTATAAAAAAATGCAATAAATGATATTAATTAGTGAACTGTTACCTGCGTCCACCAAATATCTATACCCACACACAAATGCATAATAAATAGCTGCTGGACACTGCATCGTAAAACTCAGCGAGGACATGTCCAGTAGCAAAGTACAGTATAAAATGCAATAAATGAGGTTAATAATCGGTGAACTGTTACCTGCGTTCAATAAAAATCTATACACACACAAATGCAAAATAAAAATTTAAAAAGCTGCTGGACACTGCACCAGAAAACTCTGTGGAGACATGTCCAGTAACAAAGTACAGTAAAAAAAATTCAATAAATAAAGGTTATTAATCAGTGAACTGCTACGTATAAACAATAGAAATCTATACACATACAAATGCAAAATAAAATAAAAAAATTGCTGGCCACTGCATCAGAAAACCCAGCAAGGACATGCAATGTGCTTTTGTCTGGCGGAATATCTAAATATAAAACAAGATAAAAATAAACGCTAAGTGAGTGTATAGGGAGGGATTCACACTCAGCACAACTGCCGTTACCTCCGTCCTTACTACACAGCGAAAATCCCATTTAGTTGACTTAGAAAGGAGTAAAGAGTGATCCCCCCCCCCCCCAACCTGTCAAAATCCTCAGTGTGCTCCATGTAGCCTGAGCCAAGAAAGCTGTGCCCCTCCCCCCCCCCCCCTACACCCAGATGACAGCAACCTGGACTGCTGTGACATCAGGCAAAACCCAAGTCTTTTGCAGTGAAAAAAAAAAGAGTGTAAGCTCACTGGACGAATGCCAATGTCATCATGCCCAAATGCACTGAATAATGACACTTGCAGGTCTCCCCTTTGCCTTTTGCTGCAACAAGTGCAATCCAAGTGCAGCACCAGCACCCAACACCCAGAACCCAACACCCAGCACCCAACACCCAGTACCCAGCACCTAACACCCAACACCCAGGACCCAACACCCAGTACCCAGCACCCAGCACCCAACACCCAACACCCAACACCCAGTACCCAACACCCAGTACTCAGCACCCAGCACCCAGCACCCAGCACCCAGTACCCAGCACCCAGCACCCAGGACCCAGCACCCAGGACCCAGGACCCAGGACCCAGCACCAACACCCAGGACCCAGCACCCAGGACCCAGCACCCAACACCCAGCACCCAACACCCAGGACCCAGCACCCAACACCCAGCACCCAACACCCAGGACCCAGCACCCAGGACCCAACACCCAGGACCCAACACCCAGCACCCAGGACCCAACACCCAGGACCCAACACCCAGCACCCAGGACCCAACACCCTGGACCCAGGACCCAGCACCCAGGACCCAGCACCCAACACACAACACCCAGGACCCAGCACCCAACACCCAGGACCCAACACCCAGCACCCAGGACCCAGCACCCAGGACCCAGCACCCAACACCCAGCACCCAACACCCAGCACCCAACACACAACACCCAGCACCCAACACCCAACACCCAGGAACCAGCACCCAACACCCAATCCTCCACTAACTTTCTCCCTTCTCTCCCTTCTGATGATTGCACTGAAAATAAGAAGAAGTAGAAATGCATGGACTGCAATAAAGTGCAATAAGGGTGTGATAAAAGATCAGGATGTACCTTGTCGTCTTCTTCTTTTAGATCCAGCTGGGGAGGGATTGCTGGGGGGACATAGGAGGAGGAGGAGGAGGAGGAGGAGGGAGAGGTGTGTTGCAGGATATTCCAGTGAACTCGGCTGCAGCTGCAGGAAGGGGACTCTGATATTTGGCCATGCAGATCTCTCCCTCCTGCCAAGCAATCTCGAAAGCAAAGCCAGTTCCTGAAGTTGGATGTAAGAGGGCCGGCCATTGGTGTGTGCGGGGCCTGCTCTTCATTGGTTACTGTACTCTGGCCCCGGATTGGCCTGGCCCTCTTCCCTGCACTCTGCTCTCTCTGCACTTTTTTTTTTTTTTTTTTCATGCTGTCACTTTGTGATAGAGTTACCCTGTGATTGGCTGTCACCGCTATCTCTCATCTGTCACTTCTTCCCTCTTCTGCTTTTCATGTAGTAGAATGTGGGTGGTGATTCCACTGAGACAGGAAGAAAAACACACATCAATACAAATGTCACATAAGATTCTATATAAATACAAACAAAAAGTAACTCCAATATTTGTTCTTTGTAGATTGCACATTCTAATTCCTGTGTGCTGGCCAATCGGTAATCAATTCCTGCACCCCGGATAACAACTCCACCAATGGCACCCCGAAACGCTGTGCGATTCTTCTGCGATTGGTGCGTGACAAATCACGCTGCAGCCGCGCAAATAAAATCACGTGGCGTGTGTCGCCCAAAAGAAGTTCCTTTCGGCGACACGCGTCACGCGATTCATAAGTTCTTTTGGGCGTCACACGCTGCGCGGTTCGGTTTGTGCGTTTGGAGCGAGATTTGTCGTGCGAAAATTGTAGCAGAATCGCATCGTGTTCGGGGTGTCATTAAGGAATATTAATGGCATCGCAAACGCGCCCCACGTTTTTGCCGCTACTCTGTAATACATACCTCCCAACATTTTGAGATGGGAATGAGGGACGCCTACTAGCAAATGTATGTAGGCATAGGACACGCCCCCTTTGCATCACGGACGCTCCTGCCGTGCGGCTCCTCCCTCCTCCTCCTAGGCATCCAATATTATGGCCTGTCCTTTCAGCCAATCGGGTGTCAAAACCCGCTTCCTGATTGGCCGAGAGGAGGATCAGTGTTACAACAGCGAATGTTGATTCGCTGCTGTAACACACCTGGGTGGGCTTGGAGAACACTCTCTGGGACCCGAGCCCACCCTATATTGAAGCCAGAGGCTCTAAAAGAAGTTTAAAAAAAACACCCACCCCGCACTGGAATCCATGCGCCGGTGTCCTGAAAGGGGCGTGGACGGGGGGGGGGCGGTGCCCGTGCGCCCTTAATGGACAGGGCGGCACTGATTTCTGCATGCACGCTTTAAGGGCTGGTTCACACCACATGCAGTCCAGTGTGGTTTTTTTCTGAAACGCATGAATAGTAGGTTATAGGGCAGTGATGGTGAACTTTGGCACCACAGATGTTTTGGAACTACATTTCCCATGATGCTCCACTACACTGCAGAGTGCATGAGCATCATGGGAAAGGTAGTTCCAAAACATCTGGGGTGCCAAGGTTCACCATCACTGTTATAAGGTTTCCAGTGGGTTTCCAGTGGTTTTCCAGTGACATAGTTCACACCAGTGCAGTCAGTTCCAGTACATTCCAGTTTCAGAAAAAAAAGATCATGCTGCATTTTTTCTGCACTGAACTGTACTGGAACGCAATAAAACGCATCAAGAACGCACTGGAATGCACCTAAATGGACCAAAAACGCACCGGAATGTACATGTCCCCATTTAGCATTGGTTCACACACATATGTGAACACAGACATCGCATGTGATTCACACCCCACCATCACATGCGATGTCTGTGCAATGCGAGTTCAGCCATATAGTTTGTATGGCTGAACTTGCATTGGATTCGCACAAAAAAGGTTCAAGGACTTTTTTCCTCTGCACTGGAATCATAGATGAGTGAGTTTGGGGTGAAGGAACTTGACTGGCCTGCACAGAGTCCTGACCTCAACCTGATATAACACCTTTGGGATGAATTAGAGCGGAGACTGTGAGCCAGGCCTTCTCATCCAACATCAGTGCCTGACCTCACAAATGCGCTTCTGGAAGAATAGTAAAACATTCCCATAGACACACTCCTAAACCTTGTGGACAGCCTTACCAGAAGAGTTGAAGCTGTTATAGCTGCAAAGGGTGGGCCAACTCAATATTGAACCCTACAGACGAAGACTGGGATGCCATCAAAGCTCGTGTGCGTGTAAAGGCAGGTGTCCCAATACTTTTGGTAATATAGTGTATGTTACATTGGATGTTTCATGTGGGTGGCAAAACTGCTGGAGACAATCGTTAGCTCACCACACACATTACAATCAGATTGTACAATTTCCTTTAGATCTACCAACAGGTCTGCAGTACAACGGTCTGAATGGATAAAGATTGATTGGATAGATCAGGTAGATCTTTCGAAAAGTTGGTTGTAGAAAGATTGTACAGTCAGATTGTAATGTCTATGGTGACCTTTAAGTTGGCTACACAGTAGAAGAATTTTGGTAGAAATGTCTTATTTTAAGAACACAGGGGGTCGCTCTCTGTCTTCCCTGTGTTCACAATACAGAAGGGCAGCTACTAGGCACAGGACCCGGATGACAGAGTGACCCCCTGTGTTCAGTATACAGAAATGCAGATACGGAAGACAGAGAGTGACCTCCTGTGTTCACAATACAGAAGGGCAGTCGCTTGGCACAGGGCCCGGAAAACAGAGAGCGACCCCCTGTGTTCAGTATACAGAGATGCAGCTACTTGGCACAAGACCTGTAAAACAGAGAGTGACCCCCTGGCTTCCGTATAGAGAATGGCAGTTGCTTGGCACAAGACCTGGAAGATAGAGAGTGACCCTCCTGGGTTCACGATACAGAAGGGCGGCTAGTTGGCACAGGACCTGGGCAATCGCTTGGCACAAGACCTGGAAGACAGAGAGTGACCCCCTGTGTTCACGATACAGAAGGGCAGTCGCTTGGCACAGGACCTGGAAGGCAGAGAGCGACCCCCTGTGTTCACTATATAGAAAGGCAGGTACTTGTTACAGGACCCGGATGACAGAGAGTGACCCCCTGTGTTCAGTATACAGAAGGGCAGTCGCTTGGCACAGGACCTGGAAGACAGAGAGTGACCCCCTGTGTTCACGATACAGAAGGGCAGTCGCTTGGCACAGGACCTGGAAGGCAGAGAGCGACCCCCTGTGTTCAGTATACAGAAGGGCAGTTATTTGGCACAGGACCCAGAAGACAGAGAGTGACCCCCTGTGTTTTGTATACAGAAGTGCAGCTACTTGTTACAGGACCTGGAAAACAGAGAATGGCCCCCTGTGTTCACCTTACAGAAGGGCAGTCTATTGGCACAGGGCCCTGAAGACAGAGAGTGACCCCCTGGGTTCACTATACAGAAGGGCATCTAGTTGGCACAGGACCCGGAAGACAGAGAGTGACCCCCTGTGTTCACTATACAGAAGGGCATCTAGTTGGCACAGGACCCGGAAGACAGAGAGTGACCCCCTGTGTTCACTATACAGAAGGGCATCTAGTTGGCACAGGACCCAGAAGACCTCACCCTTCAGTGTAGCACGGCCAGCAACTACATTTCTTCTCCACCCCCACAGCAGTCCTCAGGGGAGGAGATCTGGGAATGAACTCCAAGCACTGCCTGCAGACCACAGCAGATGGATTTGTAGTCCTCAGTGGAACACACATATGGTAATCACAGCACTCACAGTCCAGTGACCCTTCCTCCAGATCTCCAACTAAAAGCCCTACCTCTGTACAGCCAGGGAGCTGGGGGACGAGTCTGCAGGAGCCTGGCATTGCACCCGCCATCTCCAGAATCTGTGCCCTGAGTACATGGTATAGTCCAGTGAATGAGATGATATAAATCCAACGGTCAGGCAGGGCAGAGGACCCGGAATTTCTCTGCAGCCATTCCCTCCTGCGGACCGCCCACTGCGGACCACCCACTGCGGACCACCCACTGCGGACCACCCACTGTACAACATTTACTGCGGACCACCCACTGTACAACATTTACTGCAGATCACATTCCAAGTACGTGATCTGACGCTTCTGGGTCTGGGGCGCGAGTGCGTGCCACCGGCGACCCGCTCCTGCTGTGATCATACACATCAGGAGCCCAGCAGCGGGTACCGCTGGCTCGACGTCTCACCCACTGATTACACACTACAGAGGCAGAACGAAAATCTCTCTATGTAAACAAGGAAGATTGTCGTTCTGTCAGAGGGGAAGGCACTGATCCTGTGTGTCTGCAAAGCAGGAACACTGATCTTTGCCTTGCCCTAGTAAAAGCACCTCCCCCACAGTGCGTAGGCACACAGTTAACCCTTTGATCGCCCCTGGTGTTAACCCCTTTCCTGCCAGTGTCATTAGTACAGTGGCAGTGCATATTTTTTAGCACTAATCACTGTATTACTGCCGGTTCACACAGGGGCGACTTGTCAGGCGACTTAGCCGCCTGAAAAGTCGCCTCCCATTCTGTACTACGGAACCGTTCTAATAGGAGCAACGCAAGTCACTCCGACTTAGAAAAAGGTTCCTGTACTACTTTGGGGGCGACTTGAGGCGACTTGCATAGACTTCTATACAGAAGTCGTTTTGCAAGTCGCCGTGGAAGTCGGTGAGGCGACCTGCAAGTCGTGCCGCCCCTGTGTGAACCGGGGCATAGTGTCACTGGTCCCCGAAAAGTGTCAGTTAGTGTCCAATTTGTCGCAACATCACAGTCCCGCTATAAATCGCTGATCGTCGGCATTACTAGTAAAAAAAAAAAAAAAAAAATCTATCCCATAGTTTGTAGACGCAACTTTTGCGCAAACCAATCAATATACGCTTATTGGGATTTTTTTTACCAAAATCAGGCATCAGAATACATATTGGCCTAAATTGATGAAGAAATTTGATTTTTTTATATTTTTTTATTGGAAATGTTTTATAGCAGAAAGTAAAAAAAAAATAATTATTTTTATTTTTTAAATTGTCTACCTTTTTTTGTTTATAGCGCAAAAAAATAAAAACCGCAGCGGTGATCAAATACCACCAAATAAAAACTCTATTTGTGGGGGGAAAAAAGGACATGAATTTTATTTAGGTACAACGTCGCACGACCACGCAATTGTCAGTTAAAATAACACAGTGCCGTATCCAAAAAATGGCCTGGTCAGGACGGGGGAGGGGTAAAACCTTCCGGAACTCAAGTGGTTAATTAACACTTACAGGTCTGGCTCATCTCCCAGCCTGTGATTGGATAGTAAAAGATGAAGTAACAGGCGGATGAGCTCATCTCTCTATTACTTGGCATTCTCTTCTTATCAGGGTGCCCTTTGTTAGCATCTGAGTACTGCAGCAAAAGTGAACTGGCTCATTGTGCTGCTCCCCCTTCTCCCAGTCTGAGCTCTGCCACACAGAGTCAAATGCAGGTAAGTACACTGCTTGAGTTTTAAAAAAAATCATCATCACAAGCCCATTTACTTTTCTTGCATTGTGTGAACACACGTTATGTTGTACAGTATCTCACAAAAGTAAGTACACCCCTCACATTTTTGTAAATATTTTATTATATCTTTTCATGTGACAACACTGAAGAAATGACACTTTATGGATTCGGCCCCCCGCATTATTGCTTGGATAAAACTCCTCTACACCTCCCCACTGGCCCGCATACGCATTAACTCCCCCACTACAGATACTTTCCCTATTACTAGAGGCACTAGGTGTCCGCTGTCACCCCTCCACCACTTCAATGCCGGGCATTTTCACCCCCTTCCTGCCCAAGCCAATTTTCAGTTTTCAGCGCTGTTGCATTTTGAATGACAATTGCGCGGTCATGTTACACTGCACCCTAATGAATGTTTTATCATTTTTTCCCCACATATAGAGCTTTCTTTTGGTGGTATTTGATCACCTCTACGGTTTTTATTTTTTGCGCTATAAACAAAAGAAGAGCGACAAGTTTGAAAAAAAACACAATATTTTTTACTTTTTACTATAATAAATATCCCAATTTATAAAAAAAAAACACACAATTTTGGCGACTACTCTGGGTTCCGGGTGAACTGGGACAAATCAAATCTTTTCCCTTTGGACCCTGATTCAACCTTACAGATTCACCCGGACTCCAGACTACAGGTGGTGTCCTCTTTTAGGTACCTGGGGGTTATAGTGCAGTTACCCTTGTCCTCATATATTGAAAACAACCTGTGTCCCCTACTGACCCAGCTGCAAATACAGACTAAACAGTGGATGGACTTACCCCTAGACTTAATAGAAGGGCTAATACCCTTAAAATGATTTATCTACCTAGGTTATATGTTCTAGCCAACTCACCCTGGAAAGTCCCTAAATCGATCTTCAAGTGTATAGATACGATCTGCATGGCATTCTTGTGGAATTGTAGGTCCCCTAGGGTGGCACTAGAGACGTTATGGTTGCCGACGCATCTGGCAGGTTTAGCGTTCCCTAACTTTTATCTATATTATTTGGCCTCCCAACTGGTTCATATTCATGACTGGCTGCACCCGGTTGCTGCAAACGCCTGTACGTCCACTGAGGGAGCCAGGGCAGCCATCAGAAATTTTGGGGCCTGGGCCCCCCCAGGGCCTGACCACCAAAATTCTCCAGGGCCCGCCCACTGGCCGTCCCACCGACAGTAGAATGACTTTCTTCCCGTAGAAATAGAGGATGCAAAGAAGTATCTTTGCATAGGTTGAAATGTGGAGATCCCCAAAAATCTCCACCCATTTTCCACAATGCAACTCAATCATGCCAGCTTGTTAGCCTTGGCCCTCAGGTATCCCATCCAAGGTGAAGTAGATTACATAAAGTCCAAATATACAGAGGCAGCACAAGGGGCACAACAGCCCACACACACAACTTTTGTGACTTACCCTCCACGCTGCTCTCTGGAATCTATCTGCAATGCATGCACCTGATAGGGCTGGGTCACTGCGCTGATGAGCTGACCACACCCCCTGACCTTGTCCCGGCTAATCACGGTGTAACGTAACTTAGCAGCAACCAGCCGGCTCCGCCTCAGCGGTGAAGGAAGAGGAGCTAGTGCTGGCCGCGATCACCTTCTGAGTGGGGTGGGGTAGAAAGGCGTCGGCCGGCGGAGGCTCGGGCATGATCTAAGTAATACCTTTCTCCACTTCTTCTGTATGGGGGGGGGGGGCTTGGTGCTAGTGAAAGGAGGCTTCTTTCTCTATAACAGGGACGGACGCTGCGGCGGTGCAGTTGATTTAATGTGCTGCTGTGCTGTAGGTGGAGCGGGCCCTGGCTAGCCGGGCCCCTTGGGACGCTCGGGCCCCTTACTTCAGCCCTGATGGCAGCCATGGAGGGAGCTATCGCCTCCTCTCTAGAGATCCTCCATAATATTATATACAGAGGTCAGGTTCCGGGCCAGCCAGGCACAACCATACTAAATACCTCACTCTCTCTGTTTAAAATAATCGTCTTGAAAATTTCAAGAGAATCATGGTCAACGTCCCCTAACATCCCTCTGTGGTTCAATCCAAACCTAAAAGAACTGTGCTCTGTACCTGAGCCACAGCGTTGGTACTCCAAGGGAGTTAAATACCTGTGTCATCTGTATGACACACAGGGATTTAGGTCCTTTCAACAGATGCGGGTTGATTTTGACCTGCCACGCTCATATCTCTTCTTCTATTACCAACTCCGACACGCTATTCATGCCCAGTTTGGCTCTTCAGAAAACCCTGTCATTATACCTCAGTTAGAGAAAACACTACGACACCCTGACCCTACTAAACTTATCTCCACCTATTATGCTGCCCTTATGACTGACTCTAACCCTAGATTTCGAGTGACCCAGAGGAAATGGGCCTCTATGGACATTACACTTACAGAGGATGACTGGTTGGAATTCAGTAACACATACAAGACCTCAGTAATATCCTCCAAAGATTGTATCATACATATTAAAGTTTTTCACCTATCCCACCTAACCCCTGCTAGGTTACATAAAATGTGATTGGCTCCCACAGCAGACTGTTTTAGAGGATGTGGCCAAGCGGCAGACTTTTTACACTGTTTCTGGACCTGTCCAATAGTACAAGACTTCTGGACGGAGATAGGGTCCTTCATCTCATCAGGAATAGGCCTCCCAAACGTTCTCTACCCCAAGAATTGCCTCCAGGGCATTTTTGGGGATCTCCACATTTCAACCCATGCAAAGAGACTTCTTTGCATCCTCTATTTCTACGTGAAGAAAGCCATTCAACTGTCCTGGAAAGATCACAGGTACCTCTAAAATCCCTCTGGTTGAAACTGATCAATGACTCTTTGCCTCTATACAAACTCACATTTGAGGTTCGGAAAAGAACCAAAACTTTTCACAAAATATGGGGCAGATGGCTGGCAAACCCTCTAACCCTTACTAAAGGGTAAATACTCTGCGGTATACTGTTTCTAAAAGTGCAGTGCACCTTTCCATGTCGACCCCCTGGGCTGCCTCGTGACTGGAGAAGTGCATGTTGACCATTCCTTGGGTTTTAACGCTTGCTTAAGCTCTACCTACTGTGCTTTTTTTACATGTTTATGTGATCACTTTTTTATAGTACCCATCTGCCTTGATGTTGTACTTTTTATTCAAATAAATCCCATCATTTTTGATCTATGCCATGTGGATGCCTTTTTCTCTTTCTTATCTCTAAAGTAACTGCTGTTTGCATCACTGCTTGGAGAGTGTGGTTGGTGAGTGCTGGCATCCCTGATCTCTACACCTGATGACCGTCAGAGAAGGAGCTGGAGCGAGTCCTCATTGAAGTCTGATACCTGCAATCCCGGTTTGCATCCATGCTTGTATGATTCACTGCCGTTGGCGTGTGGATCCACAACTCAGGGTAAGAGTACCGAATCCCCTTTATCCCTAGACAGTGGAGGCACAACCCCAGGTGTTGCTGAATTGGTTGAATGTTCTGATCACCAAACATCTGAATGAAGTATTGCCATTTCACTTGAGAGCACATTGCGATTTTATCTTGGTGTTTCCATAAATATGGACTTACTACATTGCCCTCACTTGTTGGCTTTTCAAGTTGTGGACTGGTCACTCTTTTCACACTCTATGATCCATTTTATCTTTATTTGTGCAAAAGTATTTTTGTTTTACGTTTTTGCACCAGATATTTTTCATGTGGACTATATAACATTTCCTTGTTTCTCTCCAACACTTATATGTGTGTTTCAGTTTTCAGATTAGAGAATTTTTGGATACATTCTGGTGTCACTTTGACTTTGGATAGAAGTAACGGGTGCGTATAAAATTGGTCTTTGGGTGTCGGTGGCGCCTTCCCACCGTAACCCTATAGAGGTAATCTTGATGAAAACAAGAATTGGCATTGCTGTAAAAAAAATGCAATGGTATGCACCTGTCAAACAGGTGCAGAAAAATTGGTCTTTGGGTGTCTGTGGTGCCTTCCCACCGTAACTCTATAGAGCACGGATATGCAATTAGGGTACCTCCAGCTGTTGCAAAACTACAAGTCGCATTATGCCTCTGCCTCTGGGTGTCATGCTTGTGGCTGTCAGAGTCTTGCTATGCCTCATGGGACTTGCAGATCTGCAACAGCTGGAGGTTCGCGAATTGCATATCCCTGCTATAGAGGTACTATTGATAAAAGCAAGAATTGGCCTTGCTGTAAAAAATTGCTATGATATGCACCTGTCAAACAGGTGCAGAAAAATTGGTCTTTGGGTATTAATTGTGCCCATGAAACCTATATCAAAAACATTCTTCCAGATGATTGAACACCCTCAAAGCTAGGCAGAAATTCCACATCCCAAAAAAGACAATCAGTGACACCGGCATCAGGGGCTTCATAGCTGGTAATCCAGGACTGATTCATTTTTATAAAAGTCAAACGGTCCACGGAGTCTGTGGACAGATGCGTTCTATGATCAGTAACGAAACCTCCTGCAGCACCGAATGCCCGTTCTGAAAGCACGCTGGATGCAGGGCAGCCCAACAACTCAATAGCATACTGGGCAAGTTCTGGCCAGTGGTCTATTCTCATGACCCAGTAAGTCAGTGGATCGTCAGCTCTCCATCTCTGTTTTGGCCCCGAGGTAATCGTCCACCATGTGATCCAGACGCTGCCGATGGGATGTGGAAGCTGACAGCCCTGGGTGACGAGGACTAAAAAAATTCCAAAATGCCTCACTTAGGCGGACACCTTCTCCAACGCTCCTCTCTTGACCAACAGAAGACTCAAAATGATGTTTTCCACCACACTGCAACCTACTGGAGTCAGGAAAAATGTTCAATAAAATTCTCTTTAATGTGTCCTCAAGAGATTTTATCTTCTGCACTCTCTGTGGGGACGGGATGAGTTCTGAGACCTTCCCCTTATAACGGTGGTCAAGGAGGGTTGCCAACCAGTAATCATCCTTCTCTTTATGCCACGTATTCTTGGGTCCTTTCGCAGGCTTTGAAGCATGAGGTTGCCCATGCGCCTGAAATTTGCCGAGGCTTGAGAAGCAGACTCCTCGGGGTCACTCAGGATGACAGCATCTGGAACCTCCTCCTCCCAGTCACGTACTACTCCCAGGGGTCCAGGGGTTGGAAAGCCATCGCTTATAGATTGACGCATGTCTTCCTCTTCTTCAGAGCCTATGAAAGTGCCAGAATCCTCCTTCTCATCCCCTCTCTCCTCCTGTGTGTTCTGTGACATAGCAATGATGGTGTCTGGATAAAGTGGGCCTTAAGAGGAAAGGAAGTCCTCCTCTTCCTCCTGCTGCTCTGCCTCCAGTGCCCTGTCCATAATGCCATGCAGAGTCTGCTCCAGCAGGAACACAACAGGGATTGTGTCACTGATGCATGCACTGTCATGGCTCACCATCCTTGTGGCCTCCTCAAATGGTGACAATACAGCGCATGCATTCTTAATGATCAGCCATTGGCGTGAGGAAAAAAAAGCCGAGGCGGCCTGAGCCCGTCGCCGTGCCACACTGGCACAGGTACCCGTTGACGGCCCTCTGCTGCATGTATAACCGCTGCAGCATTGCCAAAGTCGAGTTCCACCTGGTGGGCATGTCACAAATCAGGCAGTTTACAGCAGGTGGAATTTCTGCTGAATTTGAGCCAACCAAGCACTGGCTGTGTATGACCGCCTGAAATGGCTACAGACTCTTCTGGCGTGTTTTAGTTTATCTTGTAACCCTGGGTACGTACTTAGAAAACGCTGCACCACCAAATTAAGGACATGTGCCAGGCATGGCACATGTGTCAATTTTCCCTGTCTAAGGGCTGACAGGAGGTTTGAGCCATTATCGGACACCACGATTCCTGGCTCCAGCTGGCGTTTTGTGAACCACCTCTGGGCCTGCCCCTGCAGAGCTGCAAGAATCTCTGCTCCGCTGTGGTTCCTGTCCCCTAAACACACCAGCTGAAGCACTGCATGGCACCTTTTAGCCTGACTCATGGAATAGCCCTCAGAACGTAGGTTGTTTTTGTAAATCTTATCACTTTATTGGTGCAATGAATCCATGTTGTCCATCGTTCCCTTCGTATCATCTCTGTGGTTTAGAATTCCTAATAAAACACATTCTGGAATATTTTGGGCCTGATTATTATGCAAAAAGTGCCATTTTTTTACAGAATCCCCCCAACATTGGTCTTATATGGACAGGAAGTGATGGGAAAGCTCTACAATAAGGACATGGTCAAAATCCAAAAACATTTTTTATTAAAGCGGTGAGTTAGAATGAGTGAAAATATATTTATTGCTTATGTGCATACTTGTTCTGGGTTAGTAATTTAGAGTAGTGAAGGAAAGGGACTCGCATGTTTTCATTTTTACTTTTTTCAATTTATATAGTTTTAATAGAGTTACCTGCAGTTTCCACCTTGGCCTCAAGATGGCACTACATGATGCAAAAACACATGGTATGGGGGGGGGGGGGGGGACTCAGTATAAAAGAGGGTGCAGCACATTACACATGGGGCTATGGGGGGGGGAGAGGGGTGAGCGCTCAGATAGTCATTTGAACCCTTTCACTGTTGGAGATTTTTGCTGATTTCTGATCTCCCAGCATTCCATAGTTTGTGAAATGATGAAGGCCCCAGTCACACCTCTGACATACACCTGGATGGCAAACACCCAACAAGCATAGCACCCCCAATTGATTTTAGTGCGTTGCCCTATGCCCCACAAGCGTGACAAAGTAGCTCATGGCGCGTTCCTCTTTGTTTTATTTCCCACGCATTTTGCCACATTTGTTGTATTGGGGTCTCACGTTTGGGGGGACATTTACAATAAATGGCACTACAAGCGTGAGGCACATATTTTTGCATGTTCCGGGATTGCGTGGAAACGTGCATTTCTGTGCGCATTACTGGAACACGCAGATTTCCTGGAGACTGATATGGTGGAAAGTTGTCACCACGGCATGCCGTGTTCTGCCATATTTCCATTATTTATCGGTGACCACCATACAAACACGTTTTTTTAGAAGCGGGCAGACATGTGTAAAGTGCGCATGTTTTCTTTGGATGGAAATGTTGGAGGAAAGTTCTTTCTCTCCTTTACTCCTGAGTATGAAGCTGTAAAATGTGCTGTGAATGTGAGCAGACAGGGAATGTCTATGGCTGTGATGAATGAATACTGGACCTTCCTAAGATGAGTGCCTGCAAACCACAAACCTTCCCAAAGCTGCAGAAGACGGAAGGAAATGGGGGGGACACATTTTCTTAGAGGGGTCTCCCCACAATTTCTGGGTTATGGGGGGGTCTCACTGTTGCTTGCTATGGAGATAAAGGGTCTCACTGTGTAATTGGTGTCTCCACAGAGGGCCGTACAAGCACAGAGGACCCCCCGCCACCAACAAACCTGTCCAGGGGTTTGGCAGGAAACCTGCAGGTATTGGTAACAGAGAAGAGGAGTCTGCAGAGCCGATCCAACAGGTAGGCCATGTGATGATGATCAGTCAGTACAGGAGACATTGCAGCTGTGCTCAGTCATCTATTTCCATCCTGTATATCGTACAGTCACAACAGTCTCTGCCCACAAGGAGCTTACAATCTAATCTCCCTAACTCACATTCATACACATACTAGGGCCAATGCACCTCCCAGCATGTCTTTGTAGTGTGGGCGGAAACCAGAGTCTTCGGAGGCAACCCACGCAGGCACAGGGAACACATGCAAACTCCAGGCAGATGGCGCTGTGGTTGGGAATTGAAGCGACGACCCCGGTGCTGCCAGGCAGAAGAGCTAACCACTTAATTCCTCTAACTTGTGGTGGGACTGCAGCTTCTTGTATGTTTCTGTACAATGTAACAGCTCTTATGCTGCACTGCATGTGGATTAAGCTGGACTCGTAGGAACATCTTAGTCTGTCAAAGACAAGCAGTTACTCATTGGGCCATTTTATTTATTTATTTATTTTAACAGAGATGTTTATTTAAAGACAAATCAGCATTACAATATCACATCATTAGAGACATACATTTTGGTGGCACCAAGCCCATTTAGGTTGAGTCAAATATCAGTTAGAGTGTAGTAATACATAACAACCATAGATCCAATGGCCCACATCCTTCCAAGTGGTATCAGGGTGAACCCCACCGAGGAGCGGGGGGGCAAGTATCCGCCCTGAACCCCGGCATCAGGCATCACCGCACCTCCCAAGACCCATCACTGAGACATTAGCCATTGGTCTCCAACCAACCCAACCAGATCTTGTCGAACTTGGCATTGCCTGCTCTGATATGTGAGCCTATAAAGGGGAAGGTCTGAGTTTACGGAAAGGCATCAGGCAGCCTTCGTAGGTGGCTCCAGCGATTTCCATTTGAGAAGGATTTCCCTCCTAGCATAGAACAAGGAAAATGTTAAACAAAGTTTGGTGTACCGGTCACCCTGCAGCTCTTCAAGGTGACTAAGGAGGAGAGTAAGGGGGTCCAGAGAAACCTGGGTCCCACATACCTCGGTTAAAGTGTCAGCTACCTCTTTCCAATACTGTTGAAGTTTAGGGCACGACCAGACCATATGCCAAAATGAGCCAGTTTCCTGGCGGCACCTGGAGCACAGCGGATCACGTTGAGGATAAATACGGACAAGTCTCTGTGGGCTGTTGTAGGCCCTATGAATAAATTTAAGTTGGATAAATCTATCCTTTGCTGCTATCATTGAAGGGATGTACGTAGTTACACAGTCCTCCCATTGTTCATCGTCAAGCGTGGGGATGTCCCCTCGCCACTTGTCTAGAAATTGGGTCGGCTTAGTATGGTGTGCCACCGTCAGATACAAATATAAGGAGGAAAGGGGCCCCCCATGCTACTGGAGATCAAGAGACGCTCCACTGAGTCCAACTCCAGGGTTAAGATTCCCGGGAACTGGGCTTCAAAGGCGTGCCTCTGCTGCCAGTAATGGAACTCCCAACTTCTCGGTAAAGCGTATAGGGACCTAAAGTCAGCGAATGTCATTAATTTCCCATCCCTGACAACATGCTTCATAGTCGTGATCCCTTTTCGTGCCCAGGCTGAGGGGTCCTGCAGGGTGAATAAATGGGGAAGCATCAGGTTACCCCAGAGAGGTGTATGGGGGGAAATATGGAGCGGCTGTTTGTAAATTGCTCTAGCTTCCTGCCAAACTCTCACAGTGGTCTGCATAGGGGTAGTGATCGCCTTGGAAGCCCGCCTGCCCCTGAAGGCAAGATTACTAAGGGCGGCGTATGATCCCAGAATAGCCGCCTCCAAGGTGACTACTGGGCTGGGAGAACCACCACCTCATGGTAACAAGGACCGCAGCCCAATAGTATAGCAGAAAGTTGGGAAGGGCCAGCCCACCACTCGAAAGGGAGAGGTACAGAATGCGTTTCGCCACTTGAGGAGGCTTTCCCGCCCCAGATAAAGGACAGCAGCACCCCCTCCAATCGCTTGAAGAAACTCTTAGGGAGGTATATGCGAGTGTTTCTAAAAAAATACAAAAATTTGGGCAAGAACACCATTTTAACTAAGTTGACCCTTCCTACTGGTGTAAGGGAAAGGGCTCGCCCTGCAGTGCATTTAGTGCTGACTTGTGCCACAAGGGGCTGCAAATGATTCTTCGGGTACTCTGTTATCACCCCGGTTACCCTAATCCCCAGGTATTTCATATTGTCTACCCACTGGAGCTGTGTCTGAGTGTCCGGCGTAGGGGACGAGTGGTATAGAGGGAAAAGAACCGATTAGTCCCAATTTATATGAATACCTGAGAAGTTACTAAATTTATTAAATATAGATAGGGCTGTGTGGAGGGAGGTGGACGTGTCGGCCAGGTAGAGGAGGGCGTTGTCTGTGTATAAGGAGAGTTTTCCTTCAATGGCACCTACCTGTATGCCCCTGACCTTACGGTTGGATCTAATGAGTGCTGCCAAAGGTTCTATCGCGAGGGCGAAAAGCCCTGGGTATAGGGGGCAACCCTGCCTCGTTCCTCTGGCCAGAGAAAGGATTCTAATAGACACGCATTGGTGTACACCCTGGCACGAGGGTTTGCATACAACATCTTGACCCGAATTTGGAAAGGACCGCCCATAGATATCTCCATTCCATGGAGTCAAAGGCCTTTTCCGCATCTAGGGAGGCCACCACTCCCCCATCCTCTTGACCTGCCCTGGCTATGTGGGTGTACAGTCTTCTGATATTAATATCCGTCCCCCTACCTGGCATAAATCCCGTCTGGTTGGGGTGGACCAGCGCCGTGATAACCGTGTTAAGGCGATTGGTTGGGATTTTGGCCAGTACTTCTGCGTTGACGTTAATAAGGGAGATAGGCCTGTAGGATGAGCAGAGGGAAGGGTCCTTCCCATCCTTGGGAATCACTACAATGACTGCCTCCCCCAATGACTCTGGAAAGGATTGCATCTCAGCTGCATTGGTCAACATCTCATGGGGTCTAGTAAGCAGGATATCTGGATAATGTTTATAAAATTCTACGGGGATACCGTCCAGGCCAGGAGTTTTGCCCGGCTGCATGGATTTAAGTGCTTTCTGTATTTCCTCGACCGTGATGGCTTTATCTAGGACCCCCCTGTATTTGTCAGTTAGGATGGGAATGTCTATGTCTGCCAGGTAGTTTGATAGATCACCGTCACTATAGTCCACCCTAGGGGAGTAGAGTGTTCTACAGTAATCAACAAAACACCCACTGATCTCCTCCGGGGTGTAGAGGAGGTCTCCACCATGACCCACAACCCACGGAGCTTGTGCAGAATGCGACCACTCACGTCGCTATCTTGGACACGCCCCGGACCATTTTATATTTAAAAGATCAGAGATGTGGGCAGAGGTCAGCTCCAAACAGACTAAAAATAGTATGGTACCAACATCCCTAAAGTTTATAAGACAAATAGATTGAAGATATGGGACTGAAGGTACACCCCATAGAGAATTATTATTATTATATTTAAAAGAGTTAAATGTGTTCTCTGGGAGTGATTACTGACTGGGGGATGACAGATATCCGTGTTCAGATATCCGTGTTCCTGCTTAGTAGAAACACAGGATCAGCACATTCCCCTCTCACAGAATGGCAATTTGCCTTTACATAAGCAGACCACCGTTCTGCCTGTTTCCTGAACGATCATCGGTTTCTTCTGCCAGAACCCTCTGATTGGCTCCCACTGTTTCCAATCACAGTGGGAGAGGGTCACCTGAGGTGTGTGCGCACTAAGGTGACCATGCATCCCGGAAAGTCCCGCATCTTGGAGGTCTGTCCCGGGTCCCGGGCACCTTCATTCCGGGACAATACAGTGTCCCGGAATTAAATTGACACGGCAGATGCAGCTGTTCACAATTCTGTTACCATGTCTGTCTGTCTCCTCTTCCGGCTCTCCCACCCCACCAACGATTTCATCCTATCAGCACAGAGCAAGGGGGCAGGAGGAGCTGAAGATCTGCACAGACAGCGGGATTGGTGGAGTCTTTTCATAACAGCTCCTCCCACCCCCTGCTCTGCTCTGCTGATAGGCAGGGTCGTCTTTAGCCTCAAGGTAGTAGAGGGTGATTGGTTGGAGGAGCGGGGCTGGCAGTCGGATAGTAGTAAGGTGGATGGAGGTGTAGGTCGGGAATAGCTGTGCTGGCTCCCTGTCAGACTTACAGTGTATGGCGGATCCCGGTGATCGGTGCTCTGGCACTGCTCGTCTCCCGTGACTGAAATGGGGGTGGGGTGCTGCCTGTGTCTGTGTCCCCGAGTCCCTCCCGTGCTTCCCAGTCCTCGGGTCCCTCCTTCTTGGTGCTCGCTCATCCCCAGGTGCTCCCTCCCTGATAGTCTCCCTCAGCTCTGACCCAGGTCATTCCGACCTTTCCAGGCTGTCAATGTCCAGGGCCTCCTCTGATACTGTCCTCTGCCCTCTAATCCTTCATTGAACCCCCCTGTGTGGGAGCCCTCTCTTCTTCCTGTACCTCCCATCTACCCTGCACCCCTCACCCCTCTACTCTACAGAACCCTGCCCCCAACCCATAGTATTCTGCAGCCCTCCACAGAACCCTGCCCCCAACCCATAGTACCCTGCACCCCTCCACAGAACCCTGCCCCCAACACATAGTACCCTGCACCCCTCCACAGAACCCTGCCCCCAACCCATAGTACCCTGCACCCCTCTACAGAACCCTGCCTCCAACCCATAGTACCCTGCACCCCTCTACAGAACCCTGCCCCAACCCATAGTACCCTGCACCCCTCCACAGAACCCTGCCCCCAACCCATAGTACCCTGCACCCCCCGACAGAACCCTGCCCCCAACCCATAGTAGCCTGCACCCCTCTACAGAACCCTGTCCCCAACCCATAGTACCCTGCACCCCTCCACAGAACCCTGCCCCCAATCCATAGTATCCTGCACCCTTCCACAGAACCCTGCCCCCAACCCATAGTACCCTGCACCCCTCTACAGAACCCTGCCCCCAACCCATAGTACCCTGCACCCCTCCACAGAACCCTGCCCCCAACCCATAGTACCCTGCACCCCTCCACAGAACCCTGCCCCCAACCCATAGTACCCTGCACCCCTCTACAGAACCCTGCCTCCAACCCATAGTACCCTGCACCCCTCCACAGAACCCTGCCCCAACCCATAGTACCCTGCACCCCTCTACAGAACCCTGCCCCCAACCCATAGTACCCTGCACCCCTCTACAGAACCCTGCCCCCAACCCATAGTACCCTGCACCCCTCCACAGAACCCTATCCCAACCCATTGTACCCTGCACCCCTCTACAGAACCCTGCACCCCTCCACAGAACCCTGCCCCCAATCCATAGTACCCTGCACCCCTCTACAGAACCCTGCACCCTTCACTATACATCCTCACTATTGGCTGGCAAGTGACACTGCATCTGGTGGCATAGTACCCTGCACCCCTCTACAGAACCCTGCCCCATCCCATAGTACACTGCACCCCTCTACAGAACCCTGCCCCCAACCCATAGTACCCTGCACCCCTGCACAGAACCCTGCCCCCAATCCATAGTACCCTGCACCCCTCTACAGAACCCTGCCCCAACCCATAGTACCCTGCACCCCTCTACAGAACCCTGCCCCCAACCCATAGTACCCTGCACCCCTCCACAGAACCCTGCCCCAACCCATAGTACCCTGCACCCCTCTACAGAACCCTGCACCCCTCCACAGAACCCTGCCCCCAACCCATAGTACCCTGCACCCCTCTACAGAACCCTGCACCCTTCACTATACATCCTCACTATTGGCTGGCAAGCGACACTGCATCTGGTGGCAGGCTGTGGGTGGCAAGTGGCACACAGCATCTGGTGGAAGGGTATGGGTGGCAAATGGCACACTGCATCTGGTGGCAGGCAATAGGTGGCAAGTGGCACACTGCATCTGGTGGCAGGCTATAGGTATAGGTAAAGCGACAAACTGCATCGGATGGCAAGTGACACAATGCATCTGGCAGAAGACGACGGTGGAAAGTGACAAGCTGCATCTGGGGGCAGGCGACGATGGCACGCTGTATCTGGTGGCAAGTGACAAGCTTAGGGTTCCCACTGATTCTGCATTATGGTGAGTTGAACTATTTAATCATATATTACAATGTAGTAATAGAAACAATGTGATTTGATCGTCCTGACACCATATCAAGCATGGTGTCGGGATGATTTAAGTGCTAACATCAGCAATTCACCCGACAAATCATCCGCCGCCGAATTCCCTGTCAACCCAGAGACTATATTCCTCCCTCCCTTCCACGAAACCGGTCCACCATGCAAAAAAGGTTGGGGACCGCTGTTCTAAAGTGACATCACTTCCTCCTAGCGTTCTATGATAGAGATAGCCACGCAGGAGGGAAATGAGTGACAGATTCCATCGTCGGCGAGGGTTTTGAAATCATATTAATATTAACATAATTAACATAATTCATATTTTTGGGAAGGGGGGTGTACCTGAATGGCAGTTTGGAAATGTGGTCACCCTAATTCAACTACACTGACGCTATCTGAACTGTCCCTACTCTAGCTATACACTAATATCAAGATTACTGACACGATCTGAGCTGTCCCTACTCTAGCTGCACACTATGCAAAGCTGAATGATGGTCCTCCTCACTACACTCACACTATCCCTAGACTGACACTAAACTAATATTCTACACTGACAATTGAAGCAAAATAGCACAGTATAGCACAGTAACTAACTGATAGCACTGAACAGAGCCTTGTTCAGTGCTCTCTATATGCCGAAATCACACTGAAAATGGCTGCCATTGAAAGAATACTTTTATACCGTGGGGCGGGAATGAGCGATGATTGGATAAAGTCATGATGACAGTGTCCAATCAGGACTATGACAGTGCTCTGTGAACTGATTGGCTGAAGCTTTCACTGCTTCAGCCAATCAGGGCTTGCAATGCACTGTTCAGCACCGCAATGCATTGTGATTGGTTCGGGGGGCTGAACAAACGGTTGAACGTCCAAACTGCTTAAATTCGGCCCGAACTTATGCTCAGGCCGAACCGTTCGCCTATCCCTAATGCTCAATAGGGTTTAGATCTGGAGACATGCTTGGCCAGTCCATCCCCTTTACCCTCAGCTTCTTTTTTAGCAAGGCAGTGGTCGTCTTGGAGGCGTGTTTGGGGTCGTTATCATGTTGGAATACTGCCCTGCGGTCCAGTCTCTGAAGGGAGGGGATCATGCTTTGCTTCAGTATGTCACAATACATGTTGGCATTAATGGTTCCCTCAATGAACTGTAGCTCCCCAGTGCCAGCAGCACTCATGCAGCCCCAGACCATGACACTCCCACCACCATGCTTGACTGTAGGCAAGACACACTTGTCTTTGTACTCCTCACCTGGTTGCTGCCACACACGCTTGACACCATCTGAACCAAATTATTTTTCTTGGCCTCATAAGACCACAGGGCATGGTTCCAGTAATCCATGTCCTTAAACTGCTTGTCTTCAGCAAACTGTTGGCAGCCTTTCTTGTGCATCATCTTTAGAAGAGGCTTCCTTCTGGGATGACAGCCATGCAGATCAATTTGATGCAGTGTGCGGCATATGGTCTGAGCACTGACAAGCTGACCCTCCACCCCTTCAACCTCTGCAGCAATGCTGGCAGCACTCTTTCGTCTTTTTACTGAAGACAACCTCTAGATATGACGCTGAGCACGTGCACTCAACTTCTTTGGTCAACCATGGCAAGGCCTGTTCTGAGTGGAACCTGTCCTGTTAAACCACTGTATGGTCTTGGCCATAATGCTGCAGCTCATTTTCAGGGTCTTGGTAATCTTCTTATAGCCTAGGCCATCTTTATGTAGAGCAAGAAATCTTTTTTTCAGATCCTCAGAGAATTCTTTGCCAGGAGGTGCCATGTTGAACTTCCAGTGACCAGTATGAGAGAGTGAGAGCGATAACACCAAATTTAACACACCTGCTCCCCATCCACACCTGAGACCTTGTAACACTAACGAGTCACATGGCACCAGGGAGGGAAAATGACTAATTGGGCCCAATTTGGACATTTTCACTTAGAGGTGTACTCACTTTTGTTGCCAGCGGTTTAGACATTAATGGCTGTGTGTTGAGTTATTTTGAGGGGACAGCAAATTTACACTGTTATACAAGCTGTACATTCACTACTTTACATTGTAGCAAAGTGTCATTTCTTCAGTGTTGTCACATCAAAAGATATAATAAAGTATTTACAAAAATGTGAGGGGTGTACTCACTTTTGTGAGATACTGTATGTCGGCAATGCATTGCAGTAAGGCAGCCCACTGAAATCCATGCCAAGGCACCCTAACCTCGTAAAAATCATACCTTACCAGTTTTAATGCAGGTGTGTGTTGGGGTGCTATTTAAAGTGAATGGCACTGGCAATGCAGTAAGGCGCGTTATGCACGTTATTGCGTGCGTTACCACAATGCAGAAGTGTAAATGAGCCTTTTATGAATACAAATTAAAAAAACACAAATCTATTGCGCTTAGGTATATGAGTAAAATTTACTTAACGTTAGCTGCTAGCACAACGTTGTTGGAAACAACATCAATAGTAAAAGATTATAATAGTGCAGCGCTAAACTAAAATAAAGTCCATGGTGGCATGAAGTCCATAGAAGTATCCAAGGAGGTCTTCATAGTAATACATATACGTCTGTGGTGTAAGGAGACCATCACTAACACCTGAACACACTGTCTCTTACCCTCACACGTCGATCCTTAAACAAGGATCACTTAGGCAATAAATATCGCTCAAATGGTAACTTCAACAGCAATCCACCTTAAGAATGTTCTCTGGCATTTCCTCCCCTGATGATGTCATCTGATGCAGTCACCGGCCCCCCAGACCCCCCGTTTTACTTACCTGAGCCCTGGAATTCACTTGGCGGTGATGCGCTGTCCCTCTCTCCATGGGGTCCCAGCTCTTGAATGGATAGATTGATAGCATCGCAGCCATTGGCTCCCGCTGCTGTCAATCAAATCCAATGACGCGAGCGCCTGGGGGGGGGGGCAGGGCCGAGTCCGGTATTCGTGTCTATGGACGCAAATGCTGGACTCAGGTGCGCGCCCACAAGGTAACCCCCCAGGGGGGGGTTATCTGATGTGGGGAGGAGCCGCAAGAGCCGCCGGGGGACCCCAGAAATCGAGGATCGGGGCCACTCTGTGCAAAGTGAACTGCACAGTGGAGGTAAGTATGATATGTTTGTTATTTAATTTAAAAAAACAAAGCTTTACAATCACTTTAAGGTGG
This sequence comes from Lithobates clamitans, assembly GCA_037952925.1. Lineage (NCBI taxonomy): Eukaryota > Metazoa > Chordata > Amphibia > Anura > Ranidae > Lithobates > Lithobates clamitans. The sequence continues at coordinate 455,066 of JBBGZY010000315.1, forward strand.
ATTGCTGTTGAAGTTACCATTTGAGCGATATGCATTGCCTAATTGATCCTTGTTTAAGGGGCCATGTGTGAGGGTAAGAAACAGTGTGTTCGGGTGTTGATGATGGTCTCCTTACACCATTGACGTATGTGTATTACTATGAACACCTTCTTAGATACTTCTATGGACTTCATGCCACCATGGACTTTTTTTTAGTTTAGCGCTGCACCATTATCATCTTTTATGAATACAGAGCTGCATTTATTTGTGTCTTTTATATCTGATTAAAGGGGGGGCTATTGGGGGCAACGGGGGGTTCTTTATTACTTTTGCACTTTCTGTTTATCCACATTCATGCCCATCAGCCACTTAGAAGCTCTCAGTATTGGTGGGTGTTCGGCTTTACTCTACAGCTGTGGCCAAAAGCTTTGAGAATGACAAAAATATAAATTTTCACAAAGTCTGTTGTCTCAGTTTTTATGATGGCAATTTGTATATACTCCAGAATGTTATGAAGAGTGGTCAGACGAATTGTAGTAATTAATTGCAAAGTCCATCTTTTCCATGAAATTAACTTAATCCAATAAAAAAACATTTTCACTGCATTTGTGAAGAAGGCTTCAGGGCTTCAAGTCCAGCAAGCACCGGGACGGTCTCCTACAGTGGATTCAGCTACGGGATCGGGGCACCACCAGTGCAGAGCTTGCTCAGAAATGGCAGCAAGCAGATGTGAGTGCATCTGCACCACAGTGAGGCGAAGATTTTTGGAGGATGGCCCGGTGTCAAGAAGGGCAGCAAAGAAGATACTTCTCTTCAGGAAAAACATCATGAATCCCAAACTGTTTAGGACATCTGGAAAAAACTTTGTCCAGAGAAGAAAAGGCGAGCGCTACCATCAGTCCTGTGTCATGCCAACTGTAAAGCAGCCTGAGACCATTCATGTGTGGGGTTGTTTCTCAGTCAAGGGAGTGGGCTCATTCACAATTTTGCCTAAGAACACAGCTATGAATAAAGAATGGTATAAAAACATCTTTCGAGAGCAACTTCTCCCAACCATCCAAGAACAGTTTGCTGAGGAACAATGCCTTTTCCAGCATGATGAAGCACCTTGCCATAAGGCAAAAGTGATAACTAAGTGGCCTGGGGAGCAAAACATTGAAATTTTGGGTCCATGGCCAGGAAACTTCCCAGGCCTTAATCCTATTGAGAACTTGTGGTCAATCCTCAAGAGGCAGATGAAAAAAAAAAAAAACACAAATTCTGACAAACCCCAAGCATTGATTATGCAAGAATGGGCTGCCATCAATCAGGATGTGACCCAAAAGTTGATGCCAGGGTGAATTGCAGAGGTCTTAAAAAAAGAAGGGTCAACACTGCAAATATTGACTCTTTGCATAAACTTCAGGTAATTGTCAATAAAAGCCTTTGACATTTATGAAATGCGTCTAATTATAGTTCTGTATAACATAGTAACATCTGACAAAACGATCTAAAAACAGGCAGCAGACTTTGTAAAAATTAATATTTTTGTCATTCTCAAAACTTTTGTCCACGGTTGTATCTGTATTCTTCATATAGATATACATCTGTGAAAAGTCCCTCAGTGCTTCAGGGAAACCATGACTGGCTACATCGCTAAAAACAGCCTCAGCTGCAAACCCAGTGTGAGTGCGTTGGCAGGGCATCACAAAAATCCCTGCCAGCAGCTTCTTTGCAGCGGTGTATGAGTGGTGAATACACCGCTCCTACACCGCTCCTCACCATTGAAAACAATGGGGCAGCACCGTGATACCGCCGGCAAAGCGCCGCTATAGCGGCATTTTGCGGGCAGATTTAACCCCTTATTGGCTACTAGCCGGGGGTTAAAACCGCCCCGTTAGTGGCCGAATAGCGCCGCTAAAATGGCGCAAAAATAGCACCGCTTTACCGGGGCGGCTCAGTGTGAAAGGGGTCTTAAGAATCAGGGTGGATTTGATTTAAATCACTAGTAAAAAGGCTCTATTTAAATCATAATTTTTAAAGAGCAACTATCATTTCTGCCCCACAGCAGCTCCTCCTCTGACCCGCTGTTGACTCACCGACAGTCCCGTTCACTTTATAGGGACGGCTGGTGATGCAGCAGTGACACAACAAGGTGAGGGACGTGGCGGCAGCAGGTGAGTAGATGCCCGCTAACAGGCGCTGCCATGATGGATCTAAAATGACAGGTGCTCTTTAAATGTAAGAACTTATTCTTGCTGGTAGTTAGAATCTTTATTATTTGCAAACAAAACAAAGGTTTCCTATTTAGAATAATAAGCTGTCAGGTTAGTAAAACAGCGATATCAGAACCAATTCAATTATACAGTTTGTAGTGTACATAGATTTGCAAAACAATGGGATAAAGGAATATTACTAAACTTTGTTTTATCTCATGGTTACTGTGAAATTGTGTGAATGTATCAATGAAGTGCATGTTATCTCAGCTTGCAGAGCTTGGATTCATTGAATGAGTTTACCAAAAATGTAAATATTGCAGAATATACAGCCTCATGCTACATAACTAAGCTCCATTTCATGCTAAATAAACAAAATTATGAATGTATCTTAAATAGAAAACTATCTTTAGATACATTTTTTTTAATCCAACAAGATCTTTATTGAATTTGCAGGAAAAACAATACAAACATTGTAATCAGGACCATATGACTCCTCTTGTACAATACACAAGCCAATGAACAATCATCAGCATCAATGTAACACATTACAACCCATTGTCCCAGTTATATCCAATCTCATTCTGTACCTCACCCGGCATTGATTCCCAGTAGCCTATCAGTCACCAGCTCCATAGGGGCCAATCCTGGCACATCTAACCATGGTCCCCATATTTTTTCAAATTTTTGCATGCTACCTCTATGTTGATATATTAACTTCCTTTAGATACATTTTAAATTGGATAAAAATAAAAAATATCCGATTTAAATCATAAAAATTATGTTTCAGAGCTGTGTAATTCAGGTCTGAGTCTGAGTATTTGGATACCAAGTAAAACACAGAAGTTTCCCTAATGGCTCCAATCACTATGGAGACATTTAAAATGTGGGATAAGCTCTCCAAAAGTAGATCTTGGCAATATAATAGCCCTCTGATGTCCCTTACAGGTAATAACTACTTTCCTCCAGGGAAGGACAATAAATTATATTTAAAATGGACCTCATTTGACCATTTGAGATTAAAGGATATGTTGAAGGGAAATACCCTCTGTTCCTCATCGGAATTACGAGAAATATGGGGTAGTACTCCTTGGGATGCATGGAGATATAGACAACTTCAACATTTTGTAGAACCTCTTCGTTCAGTAAGGGGGTTGAATCCATGGGAAAGATTAGTCGACCAAGGGGGAAGAAGTAGACAAGGGATCTCTAACATATACAGGCTGTTGATTTCTCCCCTAGATGAGGACGTATGGTGTCCACTGGAAAGCTGTGAATTAGAACTAAATCACTCATTAACCGAAAACAATGAGAAGTAAAGTTTATGATTCCGTTCACTCATCTTCAGTGGACATAAGGATGAAAGAAACAAATTATAAACTATTAATGAGGTGGTACTATGTCCCATTAAAATGACATAAAATGAATTCTGACTTATCTTCTCTTTGCTGGAGGGACTGTGGGGAGGAGGGAACTCATGCACACATATTATGGTGGCAATGTCCCCTAATTCAACCATACTGGAGGGAAGTAGTAGAGTGGATTAAGAAGATTAGCGGGAATGAAATTGAATTCGCTCCCTGGCAATGCCTGTTTCATGTAACTGCGATATCAAGGAAGAAATATCAAGAAGCAATCACACCATTCTTGCAGCAAAAGGTACTAATCCCGAAATTCTGGAAGTTAAAAAATACTACAACGATAAAGGAGTGGTTTAGGGAGATTGATAAAATTAGATGTATGGAGGAAGTAATTAATTTACAAAATAATTCTGAAATAAAATACGCCAACATTTGGAAGAGTTGGCTAGAATTCTAGCAAACTTTGGTTCATGTGAACTATATGGGTGGTAATTAGGAATTTTATTGCTCCTCGTCTCTCCCACCCCCCTCCCCTTATTTTTCCTTTTTTTTTTACTCCCTCCCTTTTCAATTTCTTGAGGGGGGAGGGGAAAATATATATAAAAAATTTTTCTTCTTTTTTTTTTCTCACATAATAGGTTTGGGAAGATATAGCACCATATAAACACAGTTGGGATATAACACGGGATTAATGATTATTATGATTGGGAAAAAGAGTCACAAAAACTTTGGGAAAGGATATGAGATATGCTACAATATAAAGTTTGGAAGGTTGTCACACTTTTTTTTTTTTTTTTCTTCTCACTAAGGAATATTATAATATTGGTAGAAAGTCGCGACTCTCTCTTCTTTAAAATAAACATAATAGGTTTGAGATAGATTATTAAGGTTATAGTATGGGGTAAAAGATAAATATGATTGGGAATAAATAATAAGTGAGCGGGGGTCACTAAAGTAAAGGATTACACCATACTAATAGGTATGGATTTTTTTATAAAAGAAAGAGGAAAGGAAAAGGAAAAGAGGGTTTTTTTTTTTTCTCTAGGGGATGGGAGGGGGAAGAGACCGTGGACAATATTTAAATACTTAACATTTTTATATTTTTGGTACTATGAGATTGATCCAAGAACTATGTAGATTGTGGTGATTTTGTGTTTTGCTTTATTTATATGTATGTTAAGCATGTTTAATAAGGTTTTGTGATGAAATGTCATGGAATGTTTTTATGTGAAAAATTCTTAATAAAAGATATTGAAAACTGAAAATAAATAAATAAATAAATAAAATTCAATCATAAAAATCCGATTTTTTAATTTTTTTAAATCATTGATTTTTATCCACTTTACTAAGATTACATCAGGACGGTGTGAGCGTCGCTCTGACTTATAGAAAACAGTTCTGTTATTCTCTTACTGCCTTAAAAAAATACAATAAAAACACAATTTTCTGGGACCTGTGACACCGATATAGGCTTAGTAGTAGGGTTGCGCTGATACCGAGTATATTCACAATGTAGCAGGGCAGCCGCTCAGCACAGGACCCGGATGCTAGTGGCGATCGCTGTAGTAACGGTGTCTACTTCAGAGATTTCCAGCTTCTAGCGTGATGCCACAGGTATGGTATATGAATAGTTACATTGGTCCAAACTGGACCATGCAAAACAATGCCAAACATAGAATTCAGCTTTAAGAGTTCTCTGGTCACATCATACACTTTCATAACATCAAAATTGTAATAACAATACAAACAATAGTTATATTTGACAATCGAATAGAAGCTAACTCGAAAAATCTCCTTTAATGTTGTGAATGCTGCCTGTCTGTTGGCCGTCGCTTTACACAACTTCCTGGATTCCCAGCATGCTTTGCAGCTTCTCCTCAATGTCTAAGGACTACCTATCCCATGGTACTTTGCTGCCTGCAAGCAGTGATTCCTGTACTGACTCCATCTCCTGAAACTCCTCCTCTCAGCACCTCTGTAGTTAAGAAGGCAGGCTCTGTGAATGTGTGACACAGCAGTGCCTACCCACAGGGCAGAGTGACTACGTGTCACAGAATTTAAGGAAGGAGATGTGTGGGGATCTTCACAAAGTAAGTTTACCAACTTCAAGATTGTTCAGATTAATAGGAGTAGGCTAGAAATAACACAAATACAATGTGGAAATGACTATACACCGATTAGCCATACAGTGATTATCTTGTTACATCTGAAAGTGGGTGGGATAAATTAGGCAGCAATTGAACATGTTGTCCCTGAAGTTGATGTGTTGAAAGCAGAAAAAATGGGCCTAAGTGTAAGGATTTGAGCAACTTTGAGATGGACCAGATTCTAATGACTAGACACAGTGGCGGCCCGTCCATTAGGGGCGCCGCCCCCTCTGACACGCCACCCCCTCTGTGTAGAATGTATAGATTCATGCATATCATGAATTAAAAATAAACCAGTATTCAGCGCAGGAAAAAAAAAACCTCAAATAGCCTAGGGTTGCAAGCTGACACTTAAGGTGAATTCATAGTAACCCTTCGCATGAACAGTAAAATACAATAGTGCAGCGCAATAAATGAAAAACTAATAGTTCATAACAATTGAATAATGCTGGTATATAAATGCAATGCAGGCACTAGGCAAAAATCCAAAAGCAGCTCCCAAAGTGACTCAGGTAGACAGGACAATGTGACAGTAATTCAGGTCCCTCCACCACAGGTAGTCCAAGCCTCTCACCTCATATATTCGACCTGAAACAGGTCACAAAGCCTTGTACCCTCTCCTGGGGTGATGGTAATATATAGGTTAAGCTGTTAGGTTTCTCCCAATAAGTAATCATAATAAGAGAGGAAGGGGACAAACTAGTGCTCTCTGTACAAAATGATTTATTCGACAAATAAAAAGTATAAAATATACTCACATAGATAGCACTCCAATCCAATACCGAGTGCAGGTAAACAAGCAAGTAAGTACACATGTAAGGTTGTTTCCAACTGAGAAGATGGCCGCGGGTGACGTCAGACGTGACTCCTCCCCCCTGTACGCGTTACGTCCTATGGGCGGGGACTTAATCAGCGTGAGGTCGGATGCCGGCTGTATGCAAATATACAGCCTTTTGGCAGTTGGGCCTTAGCGCCGAGTGGCCACATATTAGTGTTCATTGGTGTCAATACAGCTGTGCCGAGAGCGTGCTACTTGCGATCAGGAGCTTTCCGATCATATGACCACTGTGACAACCAATCACGGTGGTCACATGATAATAAACCTTGCCTCGCCTCCCAGCTTTCTAAACCTCTTAAGGGGCTAGGAGGTGCCGCCTCTAAGGGGTTAAAGGGTTAATTCATCTTCATAATAATATTTTCCACACATTCCAGCGCCCCCACTACATTCAAAAACACTGCTCAGGTTTTGGGAAAAAAAAAGCTTCTTTTCAATGTTATTCCTGTAGGCCATGTGTGGCCTCTCCCAAACCTGTCCAAGATAGTGGACCCCTTTCCTGCTGTCTCGCCTAGGTGGCAGGAAGAGCTAGATATTAAATGCGTGCCTCCAGTTGTTCAGGAATGAGCCCTCTGGCTTTTTTGAAAACCCATGCATGCGCAGTGCACTCTCTCTGTTGCACAGCTGAGATCAGCCACTGCGGTGCAAAGGCAGAGAACACATTGCACATATGCGGAGTCTGAACATGCCAGAGCACTTGTTCCTGTGAAAATGGGGGTAATATTTCCTGCCACCTAAGCAGGACGGGGGGAGGGTCATCTACCTAGGAGCTTTTCAGAGAGGTCACACATGACCTACATGGCCCTTAGCAGCTGAGCAGTGTTTTTTAATGTACTGGGAATGCTAGAGTACATAGAAAAGTTTACTGTATAGGACAGGGGGTCTCCAACCTTCTAAATAAAGGGCCAGTTTACTGTCATTCAAACTTTAGGGGGGAGTGTAAGTAGAAAATGTCCTGGTGTCAGAGTGAGCAAACAATGGAATAGTGCGCCATCATTGGTGTCAATGGGAGGAATAGAGCCCCATCACTGGTGTCAATGGGAGCAATATTGCCCCATCGTTGGTGTCAAAGGGAGGAAAAGTGCGCCATTATTGGTGTCAATGGAAGGAATAATACCCAATCATTGGTGACAATGGGGGGAATAGTGTCCCATCATTGGTGTAAATGGGAGGAATAGTGTCCCATCATTGGTGTCAATGGGGGGAATAGTGTCCCATCATTGGTGTCAATGGGGGGAATAGTGTCCCATCATTGGTGTCAATGGGGGAAATAGTGCCCCATCATTTGTGTCAATGGGGGGAATAATGTCCCATCATTGGTGTCAATGGGAGGAATAGCGCCCCATCATTGGTGTCAATGGGGAGAATAGTGCCCCATCATTGGTGGTATTGGTACCAGGTATTGGTACTTTTGTCAGTGTGGGCATGTGCCAAGTCCTGAAAATGAAATCAGCATCTTCATAAAGCTGGTCAGCAGAAGAAAGCATGAAATGCTCTAAAATTTCCTGGTAGAGGGCTACACTGACTTTGGACTTGATAAAACACAGTGGACCAACACCAGCAGATGACATGGGCTCCCCAAATCATCACTGACTGTGGAAACTTCACACTGGACCTCATGCAACTTAGATTCTGTGCCCCTACACTCTTCCCCCAGACTCTGGGACCTTGAATTCCAAATGAAATGCAAAACTTACTTTCATCTGAAAAGAGGACTTTGGACCACTGAGCAGCAGTCCAATCCCTTTTCTCCTTAGCTCAGGTAAGACAATTCTGACGTTGTCTCTGGTTCAGGAGTGGCTTGACACAAGGAATGCGACAGTTGTAGCCCATGTCCTGGATACGTCTGTGTGTGGAGGCTCTTGAATCACTGACACCAGCCATTGCCTACTCCTTGTGAATATCCCCCAAATTCTTGAATGACCTTTGCTTCACATTCCTCTTATGGCTGCAGTTATCCCTGTTGCTTGTGCACCTTTTTCTACCACACTTTTTCCTTCCACTCAACTTTCCATAAATATGCTTGGATACAGCACTATGTGAACATCCAGCTTCTTTGGCAATGACCTCTTGTGACTTACCCTCCTTGTAGAGGATGTCAATGATTTTCTTCTGGACAACTGTCAAGTCAACAGTCTTCCCCATGATTGTCTAACCTACTGAACCAGACTGAGAGACAATTTAAAGGCTCAGGAAACCTTTACAGGTGTTGTGAGTTAATTAGCGGATTAGAGTGTGACACTATTGTGTCTACTACAATATTGAACTTTTTCACAATATTCTGTTTTTCTGAGATACTGAATTTTGGGTTTTCACTAGCTGTAAGCCATAACCATCAAAATTAAAAGAAAATAAATGCTTGAACTATATCACTCTGTGTGTAATGAATCTATATAATATATGAGTTTCACGGTTTGAATTGAATTACTGAAATAAATTAACTTTTTCATGATATTCAAATTTTTTGAGATGCACCTGAAAGGCCGGCCATACACAGAGCGAATTTCTTTCCTGCAACCACGGGTCGCTGTCCCCGCTGGGAGAAGACAGTAAACATCGCTAGCAGGTATCGCAGCCACTAGCGATAATCGCAAGAGGATCCAGCAGGCTGGTTGTACCAAAGTTGATCTATCAATCTGCACCAAAGTTGATCGATCAATCGACTTGGTATATTCAGCCTACCTATTAACAGATTCGAACCATGTATGGCCGGCTGGCCAGTCTTTGTGGAGACACTTTGGAGGATATGCCTGCATAGAGAACTGGAGTAAGAGGGTGATTAATAAAACATCAGATAAAAAAAACGAATAAAATAATGATATTATACAGAACCACAGGACAACAAACAGATGAAAAGGTGTCAGACTTCAGTTTGGTTTGGTTTTAACTAAGACCTAAGGATAATATACAGAACTTTTTCTGAATTGAAGCTGTGACCTGAATCTCGCCTTCTCTCTATAAATGACTTTGCCTACAGATAGTGGTAGGCTCTAGGAAGCAGGATATCGGGTACCATCTGTACTGGTACAAGGTTCCCATTTTACCTACGTAAAATCCATCCACACGTCATGCCCAATAGTTGGCAATGTAAAAGAGAAGATGGCACCCTGTTACTTTGCCCCAGTCCCAGGCTCATTTCATTCTAGTTCCACATGCACTCAGTCCCACAGATGGAGGTTCTCCTCTCTATTACACTTCAATGACGTCCATAAATTGGTTAAAAAAATCTCTCTTGTGATTCATTGGATGAAGACCTTACATCAAGTTCTATTGAAGAAGTGTCTGCTGTGAGGAGAGGTCAGCGGTTTTGTTGGCTGAATGACAGTAAGCATAGGGGAAATCTCACATCCTCATTTAAAGGTCAATTCCATAAGACGTAGATCTTCTGGAAGGAATGGAACCAAACTACAGAATCAACTGAGGCCCGGGAGCACAGTTCCTATCAATGACACCTACCAAGGGTGCACAGTTACTTCACAATGATGCCAACAATGGGGCCCAATGACACCAATGCTCATGGGCGGGGGTGGGGTGGGGCATAATTTTAATGTCACCCATGCTCTTACACTTTTCGACAATGTCATTATCACATTATCACGGTCAGAGGCTGCAGACATGGCACAAGAGACTGTCAGAGACTGCAGACATGGCACAAGAGACTGTCAGAGACTGCAGACATGACACAAGAGCCTGTCAGAGACTGCACACATGGCCCAAGAGACTTCAGTGACTGCATACATGGCTCAAGAGACTTCAGTGACTGCATACATGGCTCAAGAGACTGTCGGAGACTGCATACATGGCCCAAGAGACTTCAGTGACTGCATACATGGCTCAAGAGACTATAAGAGACTGCGGACATGGCACAAGAGACTCTAAGAGACTGCATACATGTGGGGATGACAGAGGGGGTGACAGAAAGAGACAGAGGGGGGTGACAGACAGAGAGGAGTGTGACAGAGAGAGACTGGGGAGGGGCAAAGAGAGAGGGGGGTGAAAAAGACAGAGGGGTGACAGAGAGAGAGAGAGAGGGGGTGACAGAGAGAGAGAGAGAGGGGGTGACAGAGAGAGAGAGAGAGGGGGTGACAGAGAGGGGTGATGGGGGGGTCAGAGAGAGGGACCCCCTAGCCCCGTCTTCAGTCCCTCAAGTGCTGCTATGTCCCAGTGGTGTGTGTAATGCTCAGTACGGTACCTTGCATGCCAGTAGGATGTCCATGGTGGCCAGCAGCTGGCAAGACCCGTTTTCATTCTGGGTGAGGACAGGAGGTGCTCTGTTCCTTCCATCAGATCTATGATGTGACATGGAGCGGTCCCTGGCTGCTTGCATTTCCTGTCCGTCCTTGTTCTCTGAACCCCTGGTCAATCTGTCCTCCAGGCCTGGGAGCAGAGAGGAGGTTTAAGGAGTCCAGGGGTTCCAGGCTCTGAGAGGCTTTGTGCCCGCTGTTCCTGGCGTCTTGCTGCTCTCCTTTCCCCAGCTTCCGTCTCCTGGGCCGCTCGCACTATGTAGACCGGGTGATGTCATCCTGCCCACCCCTTGAGGCCTTCACTGTAACGCTCCTTGCACCAGCTGTCACCAGCCCTGTTAAACTGTGTACAGGTGTGAGAAGGGCCGGCGCTAGGATAAAGACAGAGTAGGGAACTCCTGATTCGAACCCTGATTCCAGGGGGTGGGGCACTTGCCCTCCCTTGCCCCTACCTGCGGACGCCTATGCCAATGCTAGGGCATAATTCCCCCCAGTGACACCAACAACGGGGCCCAATGATGGGGCACAATTACTACCAATGGAACCAATGATGGGGCACAGTTTCTCCCATTAACACCAACAATGGGGCCCGATGATGGGGCACAATTCCTACCAATGACGGGGCACAGTTTCTCCCACTAACACCAACAATAGGGCCCAATGAGACCAATGATGGGTCACAATTCCTACCAATGACCAGAGATGAGGCACTGTTTACTCCAAGTGATGCTGGGACATTTTCTACTCTTGATGGCCACTGTCCAGCCCCACCTAAAGTCTGAAGGACAGTAAACTGGCCCTTTGTTTAGAAAGTTTGGAGACCCCTGCTATAGTGGATACCTTAGCAATACGTTTTTGATCCAGTCCCAGATCCACTTCCTCCTGTTGGGGTGGCAGAAAATATAGAAATAGCTGTACCATTGGGGCTCCATTCACTCTTCACAATTTGGAATCGCAGATGGGATTGCTGTAAAACACACAATATGAATTTGGGCACCCCAAATGCAGTGTGCTTTTCACACACTAGAATCAAGCAGCAATGACGGCAAAATGTGTTTTAAAAAAATAAATAAATGGGACGACACACATGCATAGGGCAGCCCAATCAAGTGAATAGGCTGCCCTGTGCTCAACACACGGGAACGCTCGATCCCGCTACACTGGGCTTTACAGAGAGGTCCAGGAGGTGGCATACATCCAGTTCCACTTAATTCTTCAGGGTCAGCATTTCCTCCAGAGTACCCAGAAGAAACCCATTTAAACACAGGGAGAACGTCCAAACTCCATGCAGATAGTGTCCTGACCAGGACCCAGATTGAGGACCCCAAGACAGACATGCTAACCACTAAGCATCTATGCTGCCAATATGGGAAATGATTCACCTGCAAACACATTTCTCAACCATCTTTGTGATCCAGGTGCCCCCAGACAGATTTTGGACCTAAACTGCACCACCTGCACAGCTAGACCAAGAACAATGGCCAGAACACCCCCCCCCCCCCCAACCTGCTGAAAGGATAAGCGAAGGAGCAGCATCAGACTGATGAGACCATCTCTCTGCTCTTCCTCCTGTTAGCAATTAACAGCGTATGTGTACTGTGGCAGAGTCTGATTGGCTACTGGCGATGACTTTCCCCTCTCTCAGTTTGAGCTCCGCTGTACAATGCGTTATAAAGGAGACTGATGTTGTCACATTCAGTTGCTTTCACACGTTGCAATTACAATATTTTAACATTATAAGAATATGCAATTGCAGCCATTGGTATTTGACATATTTGCCTGGGATAAAAATGATAATTTCTCTGAATTTTAGCCAGCGGACGTGTATTTTTCTGTAAACCTCCAATGACAGTGATAGATGTGTTGTACAATGTACAGTACAGAATAGTAACCTGTTATTATGTACACAGAAAGTGAACGATGTACACTGTAATCAACACATCACATGCATACTTCTCATTGTTGTACTGTTTTGAATTGAAGCCTCTGCGCTTTGCAACTCTTAATAGTTAATAGTTTTTTTTTTCCTGTGCATTCCTGGGATAGCAATGCTTCCAGCGCCCCCAGCAGATGTTTAGAGATACTACCCCCTCAATGAATAACGTAGAACTCCAGACAATATATCATTTTCAATCAAGTAGGAGGTGTTCATGCTGGGAAGGATTTCTGGGAAGGATTTTCTCTTCACTTCCTGCCCCAGGGATTGTTGTCACCAAGACAGGAAGTGTAACTTTCCGACGGACTTTCCGCACACAAATGTTTGATAGCAGGTTCTCAAATTTTCTGCCAACAAAACTTTGTTGTCAGAAAGTCCGATCGTGTGTACACAAGTCGCACAAACGTTCACGCATGCTCGGAATCAAGCAAAAGAGCCGCACTGGCTATTGAACTTCCTTCTTCTCAGCTCGTCATACGTCTTGTACGTCACCGCGTTCCCACGTTCGTAATTGTTGGCCAACATTTGTGTGACCGTGTGTATGCAAGACAAGTTTGAGCCAACATCCTTCGAACAGATGTTTTGTTGGCGGAAAGTCCGATCGTGTGTACGGGGCATAAAACAAATTCCTGAAAGGAACAGAAATGTCATTAATAGAAAAAAGTAGCTCTGTCAGGTTTCTATTGTTGTCAGTAGTGTCTGTGATAGATCCTGATATAAATAAAATAAAAACATGATAGAGGGTATAACCCTTCTCTACTTAAAAATATTAATTTTTTTTTTTTTTTTGAGAGCGATTAGCAGATCTGCCAGTGTGTTCCCCATACAGTGCATCCCGTACAGGTAAGCAGATACAATCTGACAGGAAGAGAGAATGAAATACCATGGCACTCCACAGCACATTTACCCCTTTCCTGCCCAGGCCAATTCTCAGCGTTCAGAGCTGTCATAGTTTGAATGACAAGTGTGTGGTCATGCAACACTGTACCCAAATTAAGTTTTTATTATTTTTTTGAGACAGTGGGTATTTAATCACCGCTGGGTTTTTATTTTTTGCCACAAAAAAAAAAGTTTTTCTTCATTTCGGTTATACAATTTTGTGAATAAGTAATTTTTCTTCTTTAGTGATGGGCACTGATGAGGCGGCACTAAAAGGCACTGATGAGGTGGCAGTGATGAGGAGGCACTAATATGCAGCACTGATGGGCACTGATGGGCGGCACTAATGAGCAGGCACTAATGGGCACTGAAAGTCATCACTGACTGGCATCGTTGCTGGGCACTGTTGGGGCTGCACTGATGATCAGTGCCCGGATTATCTGCAGATCTCCCCTGTGAGGAAATGCTGCCAATCGGCTCTCCTCACACTCTGTCAGTGTGAGGAAAGAAATGCTGATAACCAGCATTTCCTTGTCTACATGTGATCAGCTGTGATTGGACAGAGCTGATCACATAGGTAAAGAGCCTCATAATTGGCTATTTACCGAGATCGGTGATGTGCCGTGTCCCAGGGACAGAGCACACCACTAATGGCCGTGCTGTGTGGGTGGGACAACGTCATTTGTCAATACGGCAGGCGGGAGGTGGTTAAAAACAGTTTTACTTCTGTCTGTGCTTCAATTAGAGAGATTTCTTCTCACTTCCTGTTCTGGGGACAACCTTTTCACCAAACAGGAAGTGAAGGAGCCTCCAACTACAGCATAACCTGACAGAGGTTGTATTCCTTCCATACTATATTTAAAGTATAACTAAAGGCTTTTTTTTTTTTGGTTTTGGACAGAGCGAAGATGGATTAGAACACCTGTCAGGTTTTTTTTGCTCCTCTGTGTCCCCATTAGGTAGAGTCACCGTCTCTATTTGTCCTGTTTACTATTATCATTGAAAACAATTTTAAATCCCAAATTCTGAGGTGTCATCAGAACAGGAATAGAGGGGAAATATTCCAATGGGGATACTAGTCCTAGTGACAACCTGGGATTCCCTCACTTTGAAAGGGATTTTTTCTCACTTCCTGTTTAGGCTATGGGACAGGAAGTGAGGGGTAATCCCCCCCCAAGGGGACAAAGATGGCAAAAAAAGAAACTTACTCTGTCCAAAATGGAATAAAATGTTTTACCTTTAGTTCTACTCTAAAGCTAGAAAAAAAAATGTTTAGAGGTAATTTAAAAAGGAACTTGACCCCCCATAATGTCCTCTCTTATGTTGGGCTGTCTACAGTTCACACACTCACCTGTCCAGTAAATTCATTGTTGTCCTGCTGTCATCCTTTTCCCGCTGCCACACACTGGGTTCCTCTCTGCCTGATGTCATCGGGAGCCGGCTGTCTCTTCTGGATTCATGACATGCCACCAGGCCCGCCCTCCACCACCATCCACTCCATGGAAGCCAATGTCTCCAGAGATATGTGATGTAAATATTCCTGAAGGAACCAGGAGTGGAGAATGTTATACTGGCCCAGGCGGAAATGGAGAACCTCAACTTGGGAGAGGACTATGAGGCAGTGGCGGACGCTCATTAGGGGCGCACGAGCGCTGCCCCCCCCCCCCCAATCCATGCACCCGGCCCCCTTATCTACATGCAGGGTGCCGGACGCATTCATGTCTATGGATTTTTTTTTTCTTAGAAGCACGTGATTAGAGATTGAGACTCTAATTGGCTTCAAAAAAGGGTGGGCTCGGGGCACAGAGCCCACCCACTTGTGTGACATTAGCAAATTAACATTCACTAATGTCTTCCTGTTTCTTCTCCTGGCTATTTAGGAAGCGGGTCCTGAGACCCCATTGGCCGGGAGTCCGAAGACCTGATTGGCGGGGAGGAGAATTAACGGCCGGGACACGGAGGGGGGGAAGCCGCAGCGTTGGTTCAGGTGCGAATCAGGTCTGAATTTTTGCATGAATTTGCACCTGAATCGAACCCAAAGACGCACAGGACCCTTTTTGAATGTGGAGGGCGGCCGCCCCAGACATGTGTGAACTGGCTCCATTGAGAGCCGGTCACACTCTCTTGTCATGCGGATTGGATGTGGAGAGACACGCATCCAATTGGCATATATGTGAACGCAGCCTTAAACAGTTTTTAAAAAGTGGCTGAAGATTGGGTGAGTTCTTAAAGCTGGGGTTTGGTCATATATGGGTTTTATTCTGTTTACAATGCACAGAGGGCAGGCTCCTGGTCATGTGACTGCTGTGAGAGCCAATCGCATGACACAAAAGCCAAGCTTTCCTTCCAGGCATTAAAGACTACAGGGTGGCAGGAGTAAGGGGTTAAATACCACTGTAAGAAAAAAGCAGGCAACTCGGTACAGTACCCCTCTTGTTAATCTTTATTAGCTGCATAATATGGATACAGAACAGAAATACTGAGGGGTTAAATACCACCAAAAGAAAACTCCATTCATCTCACAAAAATGAGATACAATTAAAGTGGTTGTAAAGGCTCAAATGTTTTTTTACCTTCATACATTCTATGCATGAAAGGTAAAAAACCTTCTCTGTGCAGCTCCGCCCACCCAATACTTACCTGAGCACCATAGAAATTAGGGTTGCCACCTGTCTGGGATTCACCCGGACAGTTCGGGTTTGGAATCATGCGTCCAGGTTTCAGACTGCCTGAAACCCGGACACATTATTCAGACTGGACTATGGCCTCCCAGCAGGGTTGCTGGCTGCAGTTGTCTAAGCTGACCATACTGCCCAAAGCCAACACTAACAATCCCCCCCCCCCCCAAACACACACATAGATGGGAGAGGAGAGAGGGCTCGATCTGCACCTCTTCCTCCCAGCCCTACCCCTCTGTGTCTGCCCACACTATCCCCAGGGCTGTGCCTCAGAAAAGGAGAGTGGGGGCTGGAAATTTGAAGTCCAGCAGCCTCAGATACATCTGGATGAGAGGTGCTGACTGCCAAGGGGTGAGTGAGCTCACCATCCATCCCTGTCTGTGACCCTTACATCAGACTTCCCCTTTACACAAATCAGAGTTCTTTCTGTACATCAGAGTTCTCAGTGTTCCCCCTTAAATCAGGGTTCCCAGAGCATCCCTTATGTTAGAGTCCCCTAAGTTCTCCCTTACATCAGAGTCTGCAAAGTCCCCCCCTTACAGTGAAAGGGAACTCTGCGAGTTCAGATGTAAAAGGGGAGCTCTGTGGACTCTGATGTAAAGGGGGACTCTTGTTTTTAATTTCATATGATTAGAAATGTTATTTATTAGCAAAATATATGTATTAAAAAAAAATTGCTGTGGGCGACTAAAGGGTTTGGGTTTGACTTGAAGAAAAGGTGGCAAACCTAATCGCGATCTAGCCATGTGCACAAGAGCCTGGGCTCCCTGTCCTCATTGGCTGAGCCATTGTCTCCTGCTGCTGTCAATTACAGGCAGTGAGCCAATGAGGAGTGAGAGGGGGCGGGGCTGAGTGGACACGCAGAGCAGCGGCTCAGGAGCAAGCCTGCTCGGGTGCCCCCACAGCAAGCTGTTTACTATGGAGGCACTTGGCAGGAGGAAGGGGCCAGGAGTGGCGGCGAGGGACCCGAGGAGGATCTGGGCTAGTAAGTATAACATGTTTGTAAATATATATATATATATATATTTTTTTTTTTTTTAAACTTGCCTTTAATATCTCTTTAACCACTAAGGACCGGAAGGATTTACCCCCTTAATAACCTGGTCATTTTTTGCGATATGGCACTGCGTCGGTTTAACTGACAATTGCGCGGTCGTGCGACGTTGTACCCAAACAAAATTGACGCCCTTTTTTTCCCAGAAATAGAGCTTTCTTTCGGTGGTATTTGATCACCTCTGCGTTTTTTATTTTTTGCGTTATAAACAAGAAAAAAGCAAAAATTCTGAAAAAAAAGCAGTATTTTTTACTTTTTGCTATAATAAATATCCTCAAAAAATATAAAAAAACAAATTTCTTCCTTAGTTTAGGCCAATATGTATTCTATTCTTCTACATATTTTTGGTAAAAAAAAAATCGCAATAAGCGTATATCGATTGGTTTGCGCAAAAGTTATAGCGTTTACAAAATAGGGGGTCGATTTATGGCATTTTTATTTATATTTTTATTTTTTTACTGGTAATTGCGCTGATCTGCGATTTTTAGCGGGACTACAACATTTTTTTCGACCAGTGAGATTTATACAGCGATCAGTGCTATAAAAATGCACTGATTACTGTATAAGTGACATTGGCAGGGAAGGAGTTAACACTAGTGGTGATCAGGGGGTTAAATGTGTTCCCTAGGGAGGTGTTTCTAACTGTAGGGGGAGGGGACTGATTGGAGGAGGAGAGAGATCACTAGGAACAGACCATCTCACCCTACTCCCCTGTCAGAATGGAGATCTGTTTGTTTACATGGACAGATCCCTGTTCTGGCTCTCTGTGGAGAGATCGCGGGTGGCCAGTGGACATCGCATGCGCCGGTCACGCGCATCGGCTCCGGCACCGTGCGCTCGCCCACCGTATCTATTGCACGAACCGACATACAGTTATGCAGATTCGGGCAATAAAGCCAACCTGCCGCATTATAATGACGGCAGCTGGTCGGCAAGTGGTTAAAGCTGAACTCCAGATGTGGATTTTAAAGTGTTAATAAACTCACAGTAAAATCTGTCTGTATATGCAGTAAAGCATGCTTGTTATACTCACTGTGGAACCTAAGGGGGTTAATCATCTACATTGTGTATAGGGCCAATCAGCACTGTCCAGACAGAGGGTCAGGGGAGATTGAAAACTCCTCCTACAAGCTTTACTAGGAGCTGATAGAAGTCACAAGACTGCTATATCCTGCTGATGAGAAAAGGTATTTAGCAGTTTTTATTGACTAAAATAATTGCATTTCCATGTTCTGTGTACTGTGGGAGACCAGATATAGTGAATACAGGCTCCTGGGTTTAGCAACACTAGCTCCTCATAGGAGCAGAGAAATGCGGGGGGGTTCTGCATCCAGCAGACAGTTCTGTGCGCATCTAAACGCAGCACTATAGTATTCAATGAGCCCATGCACACAGCTATGTCTATATAGGAAATACACTGTATTGTCAAAAGTATTGGCCTGCCTTTACACGCACACAAACTTTACTGGCATCCCAGTCTTAGTCCGTAGGATTCAATATTGAGTTGGCCCAACCTTTGCAGGTATAACAACTTCAACTCTTCTGGGAAGGCTGTCCACAAGGTTTAGGAGTGTGTCTATGGGAATGTTCGACCATTATTCCGCTCTAACTTCAGGGGGCTGTAGAGGAGGCCTTGGACTAGGAGGGGAGTGCAAAGGAAGCCCTGGACTTGGAAGGGGGGGTGCAGAAGAAGCCCTTGACCAGGAAATGGTGGTTGTGTGGCAAAGGCCCCTAGATGAGGGGGGGGGGAACAAGGGAGAACTAGGTGAGGGGGTGCCTGGAGACTACAGATTAGGAGAGGGGGTGTCTGGAGGCCCTGGACTAGGACAGCAGGTGTCTGGAGGCCTTGGACTATGGGAGGGGAATAGTGGAACCCCTCTGGATTAGGAAAAAGGGTGCCTGAAGGACCTGCCAGCTTCAAAGAGAAAGAGCCTGAATCTAAAGCCTGGGTTGAGGAAGAGCCTGCCTGGGCCCTGGTGGGTGAGTTCACAACAAAAATGGAAACATTTATCAATTGTCGCAAGTAACGCCAAACAGGAGCAGAGAGACAGGTCATGTGATAGATTTATTGCTTGTTCGGCTGTACCACCCCTGTGGATCACAGCAGCGTAGATTGTTTTTCACTCCTGTGATCCGTTTTCAGCTGACAGCGGGCTGTCGGCTGATGTCACAGAGCCAGTCCAGGCTGGGGAAATATCACAACCCTATGGTCGGGATCCGCTCACATGCCTGGACCGGCACCCAGCTCAGCCTGAGCCGGCCACTCTCGCCCCCTCCACAGCCCAGTGTTTCAGTGAGGGGGGAGGGGGGGGCAGAGACTGACAATCACCAACTCTCTGCCCAGGGAGCACTGAGTGATCGGTGGTGTTTGATTACTCGGTTCTCAGTTTTAGAGCTGGCGGGGAGACAGATGCAGCATCCACCTACATAAGTATGATTACAAAAATAAAAATCCCATACCTGACAACTCTTTCCTGCTATCTGGGCCACATGACAATTAGGCCTCATTCACATGGAGCACATGCCTCCATGCCCAGTGTGATGGCCGTGTACCACGTGGCCATACTTGGTGTTCTGTGCATCCCTGTGCAGGTAGTCCAGTCAAAGTCAATTGGGACACAGCAGCTGCATGGACATATTCGAATGCCAAAATTTGATACGCAGACAGGAAGGGATGCATGTATCCAAACGCCCAGTGTCTGCATTCGGATCTGTGCACCCACTTCTATAGGTGAAGCTCTCTTGTGGATGCAGATGCAACAAAAAGTGGCTCAGCTTACAGGACCTCTCTCAGCGCCTATCTGAATGAGCCGTTAGGGGAATTTATCAAAACTACAGCAGACAGAATCTGGAGCAGCTGTGCATGGCAACCAATCAGCTTATAACCTTCTTTTCGATGCTGAACAAGCAGAAGATAGAAGCTGATTGGCTGCCATGTGCAGCTGTTCCAGATTCTGACTGCACCAGTTTTGATAAATTCCCCTGACTGTGTTTTACATTTGTAGTGGTGCCCCCATGGGGTCGCTGTGTGTACTAGCGTCCACTAGGGATGGGCTTTATGTTCGGGTCAAACATGAGTTCGACTTGAACATTGGCTGTTCGCCCGTTGGCCGAACAGCGAACAATTTGGGGTGTTTGCGGCAAATTCGAAAGCCGCTGAACACCCTGTAAAAGACTATGTGAGAAATCAAAGGTGCTAATTTTAAAGGTTGATATGCATGGTATTGTCATAAAAAGTGTTTGGGGACCCGGTTCCTGCCCCAGGGGACATGTATCAATGCAAAAAGAAGTTATAAAAATGGCTGTTTTTTCGGGAGCAGTAATTTTAATAATGCTTAAAGTGAAACAATAAAAGTGTAATATTCCTTTAAATTTCGTACCTGGGGGGGTATCTATAGTATGCCTGTAAAGGGGCGCATGTTTCCCGTGTTTAGAACATGGGAATTTTCCCACAGGAGAACCCCGTGCCAAATTTTTTTTTAAAAATGCGTGGGGGTCCCCCTAAATTCCATACCAGGCCCTTCAGGTCTGGTATGGATATTAAGGGGAACCCTGCGCCAAAATATGCGTGGGGTCACCCTCAAAATCCAAACCAGACCTGTCTGGTATGGATTTTAAGGGGATCCCCGCACCAAAATTTTTAAAAAAATGGTGTGGGGTCCCCCCAAAAATTCATACCAGACCCTTATCCGAGCACGCAACCTGGCAGGCTGCAGGAAAAGAGGGGGGCGATAGAGCGCCCCCCCTCCTGAACCGTACCAGGCCACATGCCCTCAACATTGGGCGGGTGCTTTGGGGTAGCCACCCAAAGCACCTTGTCCCCATGTTGATAGGGAGAAGGGCCTCATCCCCACAACCCTTGCCCAGTGGTTGTGGGGGTCTCCGGGCGGGGGCTTATCGGAATCTGAAAGCCCCCTATAACAAGGGGACCCCCAGATCCCGGCCCCCCCGTATGAATTGGTAATGGGGGTACAAATGTACCCCTACCATTTCACAAAAAAAGTGTCAAAGAGGTTAAAAAATACAAGAGACGGTTTTTGACAAGTCCTTTATTAATTTCTTCTTCTTTCATCCTCTTTCTTCTGGTCTTCCTTTGGTGTTCTTCTTCTTCCTCCATCTTCTTCTTCTCCATCTTCTTCTTTCTCCGCTCTTCTCGTCTCGCCTCTTCCTCCGGCTTCTTCTACGTTCCGTCCGCACAATCTGCCTCAGTGGGAGTCTTCCGCCATGTGACGCTTTGGTTCTTCTGACACTTCTTAAATAACAGAGGACGGGGCCATCCAGTGACCCCGCCCTCCTCTGACGCACAGGCACTTCACGAGGACTTCCCTGTGGCTTTCCCCGTGTTGTCAGAGGGGGGCGGGGTCAGCCGGTTACATAAAGAGGAGGAAGAAGAAGAACAACGAAGGAAGACCAGAAGAAAGAAGATGTAAGAAGAGGAAATTAATAAAGGACTTGTCAAAAACCGTCTCTTGTGTTTTTTAACCTTTTTGACACTTTTTTTGTAAAATGGTAGGGGTACATTTGTACCCCATTACCAATTCACACAGGGGGGGCCGGGATCTGGGGGTCCCCTTGTTAAAGGGGGCTTCCAGATTCCGATAAGCCCCCCACCCGCAGACCCCCACAACCGCCGGGCAAGGGTTGTGGGGATGAGGCCCTTCTCCCTATCAACATGGGGACAAGGTGCTTTGGGGGGCTACCCCAAAGCACCCTCCTAATGTTGAGGGCATGTGGCCTGGTACGGTTCAGGAGGGGAGAGGGCGCTCTCTCGCCCCCCCTCTTTTCCTGCGGCCTGCCAGGTTGCGTGCTCAGATAAGGGTCTGGTATGGATTTTTGGGGGGACCCCACGCCATTTTAAAAAAAAATTTTGGTGCGGAGTTCCCCTTAAAATCCATACCAGACAGGTCTGGTATGGATTTTGAGGGGGACCCCCACGCCATTTTAAAAAAAAATTCAGGTCTGGATTTTGAGGGGGACCCCCATGCCAGTTTTTTAAAAAATTTTGGCGCGGGGTTCCCCTTAATATCCATACCAGACCTGAAGGGCCTGGTATGGAATTTGGGGGACCCCCACGCATTTTAAAAAAAAAATTTTGGTTCAGGGTTCCCCTGTGGGGAAATTCAATGCCGTTTTATCAATGATCTTTTATGTGTATTGCCGGACCGACAATTCATTATATCCGGCGCTAGCGATAGTAGTTTTACATGACTTTTTTTCCTTTAGAAATGTCATTTTGCTGTCAGACTGTTCTAAACACGGGAAACATGCGCCCCTTTACAGGCATACTATAGACACCTCCCAGGTACAAAATTTAAAGGAATATTACACTTTTATTGTTTCACTTTAAGCATTATTAAAATCACTGCTCCCGAAAAAACGTCAATTTTTAAAACTTCTTTTTCTTGCTTGTTTTTGCTGTTTTTATTAGGGGATTAAACTTGGATGGGGAAAAGGGACATGGGATGCCCATATGATGAATACTTCTTAATGAATCAAATTAGTTGAGTCTAGATCTGACAGTCTCTTCCTCTGCACATCTCCTCCAGCACACTACTTGAGATCAACTGTGTCACTCCACCGTCCAAATCTAGGTTTCTGTCTCCATTAGCACATGGCTAGGCCTCACTCTGAATAAGTCCTAACGTTTCCTAATAGCCCATTACAGGCAGGGGCCTGCAGACCCCTTGTGGGCAGCAACCATTTTAGTATAGAAGAATAAATGTGCTAGCTGATGCTTGGTGGACTACTGATCCCAGCACGTCCGATGCAAATCCTGACAGCCCTAGTGGCTGCAACGACTTGACTCCATAACAACACCACAGTCTCTCCCTCTGGCTCCACATCCAACTCCTGGCATGTCTCTCCCAGAGCTTCACACTGTGCTTCTCACTCACTGACCCCGGCATGGATCCCTCCTGAATGACTTGCCTGGCAGTGCTCTCTTTCCTGCTCCTCTTCTAGGACACCTCTCAATGACCGTGTAATGAGAGGCTCCCTCCCAGCTCCCGGCCTGAGGTACACCCCCCCCCCCCCCAGAAAGGGGGTTTCCTCAGCCTACGACAGTTGGCCTCAAAGTTGTCTTGCATACACACGGTCACACAAATGTTGGCCAACAACTACGAACGTAGTGATGTACTAGACGTACTACGTGGTTTTTCAGCTCTTTTGTGCCACCCTTTGGGCTCCTTCTGCTAATTTCGTGTTAGTAGAAGTTTGATGAGTGTTGGTTCGCGCTTTTCTTTTCGTGTTTTTCAGTTAGTTTCTGAACGGCCGTGTTGCATAATCTGAGGAGATAATGTGTTATTTATTATTGGCCTTGGAGTTATTGCTTTGACATTATTTTTTGGGTTGAATAATGATTTGATTTGGTAAATTTTCTATATTTTTTGATGCATAGAATGCACTTTTTGGTTAAGTTCTATTGGCAGATAGCATGTCTATCATAAAAAAAATTGTGTAGAATAATACTTGGCTATGTGTTTTACTTCAAATGACAGTTTGGGAGTAGGCAGTTACATTTTATAAAATACAATGTAAAATTAACAAGGGACACCAACATAGTTATATCTTTGATCTTAAAAACTACGGGATAATGGTGTTGTGGTAACTTGCCCCAAAAAATAAAATAAAGCATAATAATATTATTCTTGATATCACTAGAAAAAAAAAAGCCTTTGAAACTTCGATTGCAAGAACTCCATCAGTATCACCAGCAAAGCAGCTTCATTATTATACCATTAAAGAAGAAGAGAATTGTGCGCTGCATTTGGAGATTTCATAATTTTCCACGTCATGAATGTTAATTCTCCATTACGAACGCTAGTTTACAAGACCGACCGCTTCTGGCTCATCCTTGCTTCCGAGCATGCGTGTTTGTACTTTGGACTTTTGTCCGACAGACTTGTGTACACACGATCATAAAATCCGACAACAGACATTTGTTGGCGGAAAATTTGAGAACATGCTAGCCAACATTTGTTGGCGGAAAGTCCGACAACAATTATCTGATGGAGCGTACACACGGTTGGACTTTCCGCCAACAAGCTCACATCCAACATTTCCCATCGGAAAGTCCGATCGTGTGTACGGGGCATAACACTCCATCATTCAGTTCTTCCACCCGACAACTCCTCCCACAGCAGGCTGACCATGGGTATGTATAGGAGGCCTGCCCCCCTGCCAATCCTAGTTGGGGATTGGTCAGGGCTCCTACATACACCCCATGTCACTCCAACTCTCTGCCCTACCTCCTTTCCAGAACCTTCTGAAAACAAAGGAGGCGCCCAAGAGCTGAAGCATATGTCAGTCATCTGCTGCTACACTACACCACTCCCCTGCCCCCAGATCAAAACAAACAGGCCTAGCTCACAGCATAGGCCTGCCTAAATTTACCTGCGCTGACAGTACAAAAACAAACCCACTACACTAGCACCTGCCTACCTAAGGTAGAGGGTGCTACACTTTTCTTACTACTGCATTCTAAGTACAGGACATACTTTGTTAAAGTGGTGGTAAAGGCACAAGTTTTTTACCTTCATGCATTCTATGCATGAAGGTAAAAAACCTTCTGTGTGCAGCGGCCCCCCAGCCCCACCTAATACTTACTCGAGCCCCCTCTCGATTCAGGGATGTCCATGAGAGCCTTGGCTATCCAGGGACTCACACTCCTGATTGGCTTTTGGCATCAGCGAGAGCCATTGGCTCCCGCTGCTGTTAATCACAGCCAGTGGGCCAATCAGGAGACAGAGTGGGCGGTAGGATGCCCCCATAGTAGGCTGCTTGCTGTGGGGGCAGCCGAAAGGACAGAGGGGCGCCAACGAGGGACCCGAGAAGAGGAGGTTCCAGGCTGCTCTGTGCAAAACCATTACACAGAGCAGTATAACATGTTTGTTATTAAAAAAAATAAAAAAACAAGACTTTAATATCACTTTAAGGTTAGCTGTGTGTAGTAAAGGATATGCAATAGAACAGTTTTATTTTATTAAAATGAGTGTACTGAGGTTTGCACTGTCTGTCACATACTGGCTTGTGGCACAGTCATTAAAGCATATGACCATTTAAGTCCCTCCCACTGTTGATGCAATCTGACCACAGCGCCTGCTATATTACCACATACCATTTTTCTTGGGGGGGGGGGGGGGGGGGTGCAAAAAAATGACCAGCCCCAGGGGTCAGATGTTCAGATGTGCTAGCTACGCCACTGAATATAGTGTATTTCTCCGCAAAAAAAAAAAAGTACACAAATGTGGATACTTTAGGCACGTATTGTACACAGGATCTTCTAGCTCTGCCAGCGGTAGTATGTGCTGCTCCAGTGATCTCCATGAGCGTCTGGGTTGTGTGCCGAGCGTCTGCCCTGCTGCATAGTGAACACAGGAGGTCGCTCTCCAAGAACGGCGCCATTTATAGAATGCCTCGCATCTTCCTATATTAATACATGGCATTCTTTGATTGGACAGGAAGGATATTGTGATGTCATCTCTCCATCCCATCCAATCAGAGAAGGCCTTGCATTCAATTAAAAAAGGTGTTCTGTGAATGGCAGCAGCGCCGAGCAAGCAACCTCCTGTGTTCAATGTGCAGCCGCTGGGCACAGGACCTGGAAGATATAACAGATCATGTCCATGTATGGGGGATACAACTCCCAGCACGGGATACAGAAAGATCTGGATGCATTATGGACCCCTTTATCACAGTGCTATGCATGCAGCAGGTGGGGGAGCATTAATGCCCCGCCACCTCATATATGTGCGCTTGTACTGCTCTCCATCTGTGTCCCCAGGACTGTCAGGTTTTTATTGCTGTCTGTGTGTCATTGGGGAGAATCCCCTTCTCTACTGACTATTGTCATAGTAACAGGAGGTGATGGGAAATCTACAATCTTTCTTGTTGTCCCCAGAACAGGAAGAGAGGGGACATCTCCCAATGGGGACACCTGTCTAAGCAGGATGTTTGTTGAGATTTCCTTTCACTTCCTGTTCTGTCCCCACAAGGGAAATCTCCCCCAGATCTGAGAATATGACATACTATGACATAGGGCTCTCTGCACACAGGACTTTGGGGGACATTCCTCCAACTTCACACAGAGAACTACAAGTCCCAGCATGGGATAGATGTATACACAGCGCAGGATGAGGGGTGTACACTCCGAGCATGTCCCCTCTCCTACGCCGCACACCTTCCATGCTGGGACTTGTAGTCACACAGCCAGCTGGGACCTCCGACGTCCGCTCCGGGATAGGCTGTCTCCTACGTGACGTGTTTCCGCTTCCGGTCCGTCTATTGCTCAGTGAAGATGGCGTCCTCTGTACCGGAGGCCGAGGATTCCGGGACTGACAGCGAGCTGTTGGCCTGCTCCGCCCGGGATGTGGCGCTGGTAAGTGTCCCCTCCGTGTACCGGGGCCCCTGAGTATGAGCCAGGGCCCCACCATCACCACACCGACCTGTCCACACTGCCAGCTTCTAGAAGGATCCAACTGCACCCTATCCCTTAACCACTGCACCTCTGTGTCACCTGTCCTACCCACTGCACCACCCCCACTACACACCTCTGTCCTGTGTGCCACCTGTCCTACCCACTGCACCACCTCTACTACCCACCTCACACCTCTGTCCTGTGTGCCACCTGTCCTACCCACTGCACCACCCCCACTACACACCTCTGTCCTGTGTGCCACCTGTCCTACCCACTGCACCACCCCCACTACACACCTCTGTCCTGTGTGCCACCTGTCCTACCCACTGCACCACCTCTACTACCCACCTCACACCTCTGTCCTGTGTGCCACCTGTCCTACCCACTGCACCACCCCCACTACACACCTCTGTCCTGTGTGCCACCTGTCCTACCCACTGCACCACCCCCACTACACACCTCTGTCCTGTGTGCCACCTGTCCTACTCACTGCACCACCCCTACTACCCACCTCTGTCCTGTGTGCCACCTGTCCTACCCACTGCACCACCTCTACTACCCACCTCACACCTCTGTCCTGTGTGCCACCTGTCCTACCCACTGCACCACCCCCACTACACACCTCTGTCCTGTGTGCCACCTGTCCTACTCACTGCACCACCCCTACTACCCACCTCTGTCCTGTGTGCCACCTGTCCTACCCACTGCACCACCTCTACTACCCACCTCACACCTCTGTCCTGTGTGCCACCTGTCCTACCCACTGCACCACCTCTACTACCCATCACACACCTCTGTCCTGTGTGCCACCTGTCCTACCCACTGCACCACCTCTACTACCCACCACACACCTCTGTCCTGTGTGCCACCTGTCCTACCCACTGCACCACCTCTACTGCCCATCACACACCTCTGTCCTGTGTGCCACCTGTCCTACCCACTGCACCACCTCTACTACCCACCACACACCTCTGTCCTGTGTGCCACCTGTCCTACCCACTGCACCACCACACACCTCTGTCCTGTGTGCCACCTGTCCTACCCACTGCACCACCTCTACTACCCACCACACACCTCTGTCCTGTGTGCCACCTGTCCTACCCACTGCACCACCTCTACTACCCACCACACACCTCTGTCCTGTGTGTCACCAGTCCTACCCACTGCACCACCTCTACTACCCACCTCACACCTCTGTCCTGTGCACCACCTCTCCTACCCAGTGCACCATCTCTCCTACCAACCGCACCTCTGCCCTGTGTGCCACCTGTCCTACCCACTGCACCACCTCTCCTACCAACCGCACCTCTGCCCTGTGTGCCACCTGTCCTACCCACTGCAACACCTCTACTACCCACCGCACCTCTATCCTGTGTGCCACCTGTCCTACCCACTGCACCACCTCTACTACCCACCTCACACCTCTGTCCTGTGTGCCACCTGTCCTACCCAGTGCACCATCTCTACTACCCACCGCACCTCTGCCCTGTGTGCCACCTGTCCTACCCACTGCAACACCTCTACTACCCACTGCACCTCTGTCCTGTGTGCCACCTGTCCTACCCACTGCACCAACTCTACTACCCACCGCACCTCACACCTGCAACAACTCTACTACCCACCACACACCTTTGTCCTGTGTGCCACCTGTCCTACCCATTGCACCACCTGTCCTACCCACTGCATCTCACACCCCTGCCCTGTGTGCCACCTTTCCTACCCACCGCATCATTTCCTCTACTCACTGCACCTCTTTTCCTACCTACTGTGCAGTATTGTGTACTCACTACACCTCTTATCTACCGTACCATCTCCCCTACTTACTGAATTTCTTCTCCTGCCCACTGAACATCTGCCCTACTCACTGTACCCTCTTCCCTATGTATTCCACTTCTTCACTTACCCACTATACCATCTCCTCCTTATCGCTGCATCTCCCCTACTCACTGCACCTTCTCTCCTACCCACTGTACCATTTCTACTACTCACTCTACCTTCTATTTCACCCACTGTACAATGTCCCTGCTCACTGCTCCACCTGCACTATCCTATCTACCACCTGTGTTACTCCCAGAAATGTCTTACCTACCCACTGCACCCTTTGTCCCCATCCTCCTCCTCATCTGTCATACTCGCAGTGTATGTATTGTGTCTCCTCTCCAACTCATTGCACTATCTTCTCTATTATTTGTAGCACCTGGCCTGCCCACTGCACCAGTTGAGCTGCTTTGGTTATTGCAGAAATTGTCCTAACCACTGCACCCTCTGCCTCACTGTACCACGCACCCGGTTTTCTGCTTTGCCTGCTTTATTCCATGCACCATCTTTACATGGGAAGTTCCCAGAGCTGAGTGATTGAGAAGTTTCACTTTGCAAAAAATTTCCAATCATGTGCAGGGAGAAAAAGTGAAAGTGAAACAGTATTCCTCTTCTGCTGATTGAAGGACACAGCCAGATCTCTACATTGTCACCCATGATTGAGGCCGGGTTCACACATATGTGACATGGATTCAGCTTTCCCAGCATCTGAATCGCATCACAGGAGAGTGTGACTGACTCTCTATGGAGCTGGATCACACAGCTCCGGGGCGGCCGCAGTACACATTTAAAAAGGGGTCCTGTTCGTCTTTGGTTCCGATTCAGGTGCAAATCCAGGCAGAAATTCGGACCCGATTCGCACCTGAATTGGTGAACAGGGACTCACCGGACCCCCTACTGTGACCCGCGGCTGCAACATATGTGAACCCAGCCTAAAGCCGCGTACACACGATCGGATTTTCTGACGGGAATTGTGTGATGACAGGCTGTTTGCGGAAAATCCGGCCGTTTGTACGCTCCATCGGACAATTGTTGGCTAGAAGGTTTTTAAATTTTCCGCGGACAAATGTCTGTTGTTGGGTTTTCCGATCGTGTGTACACAAGTCCGTCGGACAAAAGTCCCAAGTACAAACACGCATGCTCGGAAGCAGAAGCGGTCGGTCTTGTAAACTGGCGTTCGTAATGGAGAATTAACATTCGTGACGTGGCAAATTTTGAAATCTCGAAATGCAGCGCACAATTCTCTTCTTCTTTAATGGGGTAATAATGAAGCTGCTTTGATGGTGACACTGATGGAGTTTTTGCAAACATATTTTCAAAGGCTTTTTTTTTTCTAGCGATATCAAGAATAATATTATTATGCTTTTTTTTGGCCAAGTTACCACAACAACATTATCTCGTAGTTTTTAAGATCAAAGATACAACTATGTTGGTGTCCCTTGTTAATTTTACATTGTATTTTTTTAAATATAACTGCCTACTCCCAAACTGTCATTTGAAGTAAAACACATAGCCAAGTATTAGTCTACACAATTTTTTTTATTGTGCATTAAAAAAAGAAAACAAATAAAATTAGACATGCTATCTGCCAATAGAACTTAACCAAAAAGTGCATTCTATGCATCTATGCAGGTGCAGCAGGCAACATGTCATAATCTATGGCAGCCTGCAGCTGGATGGAGCTAAATGCACAATGTCCGTAACACAGGGAGGGGAGCACTGCAGCGGGAAAGCCCTGTGTGCAAGGGACCTAACAATAATTGATAGTTTTATATTTACATTACTCAAGTCACCTTACATACAAAGAAAAAAAGCCAATAGATTCTGTAAGAGTGCTTGATTCAGAGCCTAATGTCAGCTGCTTTATTCCTCATTCACACGACAAAATTGTTCAAGCTGCTGCAAATTTTTGAAGATGGACTCTCAGGTGGATGCGGATATTTGCAGCCACTGAGCGCCTGTACAAAGCAATGACAATCTGTCAGTGGCTTCAACTTTTCTCCAGTGTTCAGATTTGATCATATGTGGAGTGACGCGGTTAGGGACAGTCAATGTAGGCTTGCAGTAGCTGTCCGAGTGAATCCTAGCATTGATTCCTGGGATTAGTGTAACATAGCAATCCCAGAAGGCAGTGAGTTACTTAGACCCCTTTCACACTGAGATGCTTTTCAGGAGATTTCACGCTAAAAAAAAGCACCTGAAAAGATCACAAAAACCTATTTCCGTTAAAATCAATGAATGCTTTCATACTAGGACAGTGCGCTGCCAGGGAGGTGAAAAAACATCCCTCTCCATTAAAATGACTGGAAAGCTCTTCAAAAGCACCTGAAAAGCTCTTCAAAATCGTTCAGTGTTTTACCGGCAGTTTAGAAGCGCCTCAGTGTGAAGGCGGCCTAAATGTGCGCACAGAAAGATGCAGCACATACACAGAACCGAAATGAGGAGGGGGGGCTT
The DNA here is from genome assembly GCA_037952925.1 of Lithobates clamitans. Lineage (NCBI taxonomy): Eukaryota > Metazoa > Chordata > Amphibia > Anura > Ranidae > Lithobates > Lithobates clamitans. The sequence goes on from JBBGZY010000315.1 coordinate 486,061, forward strand.
GTACACAGAAATCCGTCACATGTGCAGATGTTTCGCCGGTCTTTGCCAGATCCCACATAAATGGAAGATACCGCCGGCGTATCTGCACACATGGAGGATTACTGAAATATTTTGAAAAATGGCAGAGTAAAAGAGGGGCGGAGAGGGAGATTTATTCAGAGGTTGAATTCCGCTTTAAAAACCGCGTGCAATGCACGCAGTGATAATGCGATGGATTTTTAGGGGTTAAAACAGGTGGTGAGGAGGCCAAATAACAATTCCTTACAGCCTGTCAAACACCTCCTGAAAAGTAGTCTACCAGGGATTGATTTTCAAAGAGCATTGTTATTGTAAACATTTTAAAACAAAAATAATTATCTTTATTGATACAGTAGCATAACAGTTCTAATTGGATGTACTATTTTCTACAAAAATGCCAATAAAAGGAATGAAATACAAAGCGAAGTATTAGACCTAAAAAGCCAGCAACAATGCAACTGCCGACATTTATCATCCTCTTCCCCACAGATGCCCCATAGAGGGTTCTCTTGCGCACCGCAGAAGCCCCATCAATTGCTCTCATCCGGAGATGGCCCTAGGCTCAATCTCCTTCTGGCGGCCATATATACAGTTTTGGCAACCCTCTATGAATTAGCACTATGCCTTACAAAAGCCAGGCATAGCAGTTTTTTGTTTGAGACTCTGTCACCAACACCATATCACCAACCTAAAAAATTACAGCGAAAATACAGGAAATCAAGTACTTTGCATGGTTACTGGCAGCGTTTTTTTCCTTACGTAAATTAAAGTGGTTCTAAAGCCTTAAAGTTTTTTTTCCTTATTGCATTCTCTGCATTAAGGTAAAAATCCTTCTGTGCACAGGATGCCCCCCAGATACTGCCAGCGTATCTGTGCACACATGGAGGATTCTTGAATGTTGGTGATAACTGAGCTCAATCTCGATCAGCTCTGTGCAAAATGGGAAGTACTCGGAATGGTCTGGTGTGGAAAGTGGGGTCCCCCAAGGATCTGTCCTGGGACCAATCCTGTTAATTTATTCATAAACGATCTGGAGGATGGGATAAACGGCTCAATCTCAGTATTTGCAGACAATACTAAGCTAAGCAGGGCAATAACTTCTCCGCAGGATGTGGAAACCTCGCAAGAAGACCTAAACAAATAAATGGGGTGGACAACTACAGGGCAATCGAGGTTTAATGTTGAAAAATGTAAGGTAATGCATTTGGGTGCCAAAAATATATGAATGCAAGTTACTTGCTAGGGGGAGAACCTCTGGGGGAATCTAGGATGGAAAAGGACCTGGGGGTCCTAGTAGATGATAGGCTCAGTAATGGCATGCAATGCCAGGCTGCTGCAAGAAAAGCCAACAGAATATTGGCATGCATTAAAAAGGGAGATAAAATGATAATTCTCCTAATCTACAAGACTCTGGTCCGGTCGCATCTGGAATATGCTGTCCAGTTCTGTAAAAAACAGCAAGAAGCGCCAATCTAAGTGCAGTATCATGAAGCTTTAATGAAATGATGATGAACGGACAAACAGCCAAATGGCTACTCACAAAAATGAAATAGGTTAAGGCAAGGATAGATGATGGGTCCAGGGACGTCCTCCTCAGGTGTGGGCAGAGTGCCTGGTGCAGGTTCTCCTGGAAGCGCTGTCCACGTGGAGATGTACAAGTGATCTCCACGTGGACAGCGCTTCCAGGAGAACCTGCACCAGGCACTCTGCCCACACCTGAGGAGGACGTCCCTGGACCCATCATCTATCCTTGCCTTAACCTATTTCATTTTTGTGAGTAGCCATTTGGCTGTTTGTCCGTTCATCATCATTTCATTAAAGCTTCATGATACTGCACTTAGATTGGCGCTTCTTGCTGTTTTTTACATTGTTGTTTCAGAGTTGTCTGCTTCCACTCTCAAGTGAGCTGCCGCTGGTGCTTTTTATCAGATCTTTAATTTCAGTGACTATATATATATATATATATATATATATATATATATATATATATATATATATATATATATATATATATATATATATATATATATATATATATATATATATATATATATATATGTATGTATATGTAATTTTTTTATATATATATATAATTTTATTGACTATCACACCCTGGATAATTTCTATATTTACTTTGGACTCTTTATATGCATGTTTGTATGTTCTAGCGCCATTTCTCCTTTTTGCTGTCCAGTTCTGGGCACCAGTCCTCAGGAAGGATTTGCTGGAGCTGGAGAGAGTCCAGAGAAGGCCAACAAAGCTAATAAAGGGACTGGAGGACCTCAGCTATGGGGAAAGACTACAAGCATTGAACCTATTCCCGCTTGAGATGGTATATGATATCGATGTACAAATACCATACTGGTGACCCCAGCATAGAGAAAAAACTTTTCAGCGAAAGGGGATTTAAAAAGACACGTGGTCAATCACTAAGATTAGAAGAGCAGCAGTTTAACCTTAAACTGCGTAGAGGGTTCTTTACGGTCAGAGCAGCAAGGATGTGGAATTCTCTTCCACAAGCAGAGGTATTAACATGGATCATCGATAATTTCAAAAAAACTATTAGATGGGCATCTTAACAACCACAACATACAGGGCTATACGATGTACTATTGACATAAACACAAGCACACACACAGGTTGAACTGGGTGGACCTGTGTCTTTTTTTCAACCTTACCGACTATATAACAAGAGCAGTGGCTCTCTCCTTTCTCTCCCTTTTTAGAGAGTGTCAGTTGAGTGACCCCTCTGAATTTGCTGAGGCTGTTGACATCATATCTATGATGACTCGGCCCAGGAGCAGTCTTTGTGCTTTTTGATGTCTTAAGGGAAGTTTTTACAGGTAAATAACATAAATACAATACAATGAAGGCATGTATAATTTTATGGGAATACTTTTGTTAAAATAAACGGTCTGGCAACTGGGTCTCTTTGGAGCTGAACTCGCGGAATAAGAAACCATGTACCCTTGCACTGCGCCCCCTCCCCCCATCCATACCTGTGTTAATTTCTCATTTAGGGATGCAAGGATAAGCTCTATTGCTTACCATATCCCTGGCCCTGGTAGACTCCAGCGCTGTTCTCAAGCTCGAGGCTGTGGGCAGTCCCTTGTCGCCATCACTTGCAGTGCAGGATTAATAACCCTGCATTGTGAGTGAGGGGGATAGCCTATAACCACAGCCTAAAGTACTTTAGAAAGGATTCTTTGAAGGACCAGTCACATGGATTGAGGAAGCCTGCTGGAGCCAGGGATAAGGCAAGTAATGCAGCTTATCCCTGCACCCCTATTCTAATGAGCATTCAACATTTGAAGTACAGGGGAGCCCTGCTTCAAGCGTAGATTTTGTCTCATTCCCAGAGCTGAGGTTTAATAACAAATCCACACACCGGCCTCTTGTCAGATGTGCAGCTGATGAACACTGCTGGAAAAGCAAGATGTGACTTCTCATGCTTTGTGTGTCATCTGACATGACACATAGCTCAGGGGAAACCGGGTGCTTTCTGCTTGCTTAAAAAATATGTCTAGGTAAAGAAGCTCAACGGGCAAAACATCCTGCTATAGTAGCATTTTCTCCAATCATCAGTGACCACCCTTACTTTAACAGCTACATTTAGGAAATATAGAATATTAGGACCAGTGTGTGGCCACTCTGTATGTGTCATAGCTGAGAGGAGGTGAACCAGGAGAAACTCTGCTGCCATGATGATGTGTTGATTTCCCCCATTTTATATGTGTTTCTTTTGTCTTTAATAGAAATGGCTCCAAGCAACTGATCTGCCTAAAGAAGTCTACCAGCATCTTGCCCACTATGTCCCTCAAATATACTGCCGGCAGGCAGACCCAGTTACTGATCATGAAGAAATGCTGGCACAGCATGTCCTCCTGGGACCATTGGAGTGGTACGTGTGCGGAGAAGACCCAGCCATCGGGTTTCACAAGTTGGAACAAGCAAATAAACCCTCCCAGCTCTGTGGTCGTGTGTTTAAAGTGGGTGAACCAACTTACTCCTGCAGGTGAGTTCTGTGCTCCAATTTACTTTCAAACTCTTCACAAAGCCTTATAGTTTGTAGAAAAGAGTATGTCTTGGAAGAACAATTTGCCTCCACTTGGCAGGCATAATCACTTGTTTCCGCTGACTAGTAATCCTCATAAATTATAATGTTTATCTGTACTAAAGTTGTCTAGGTTTTTTTTTTCACAGCAGTACAGGGACAGGTTCTAACACTAGTAATCACTGTGATTGGCTATCGGTCTCTGTGGTGGGGGCACCCGAAAGAGCGCGATCTCAACACAAACTCTTGAGATTTTATTTTTATCTATCTATGTGTGTATATGTATGTGTGTGTGTATATGTATATGTATATGTATGTATATATATATAATATGCGCCACATGTGCTACGCCATCGTTGAAAGAACAGTACCCCCTTACCTAACACCTCTTACATCTCCTGCGCTGTCCCGGCTGCAGCACCGCTCTCTTCTGCTTCGGTCTCACAGGAGACACTGGCGCCATTGTTTTCTGCTGCTGTCAGTCACACTTCTTTGAGGGGGGAATGAGGGAGTGACTTGCCAGCACTGTGTGTGTCTATGGACGCACACACCCCGGCTTGGGAGCACTCACATGCACAGGTCCCCCCTTAGCAGCTGGCTTGCTAAGGGGCACTCGCTGGAGAAAGGAGCAGACAGTGCCAGTGAAGGACGGCCAAATAGGAGGTAAGCGACCGTTTTGTGCAATATCCTTTCACAGAGCAGGTAAGTAGAACACTTTTTTTTTTTCTATGTTAAAGAATCACTTTAACTGACTAAATAAACTTTAGTGATATTTAGAGTGTCCAGGACCCCTTTAACCCAGGATGTTATGTTGTGTTATGTGAGTGGGGAAATAAATCCTACCTAGCTGCGCTATTGGCTTTTCACTATTGATCGCTGTGGTAAGTGTGACTATTGCAGCTAATATACAAGTTTATTTATAATAGAGTTTATAATAAAGAGTTATAATGGAGTTACCATCACAGTGGTATCCTGAACATATTTGAGATTGTAAATGGAGGACTGCAGAGAAACAGGTACAACTTATATAGGAGGTTTTGTTTCTTCTTTGTGTATCACATAAAACAAGTCACTTTGCTGGGTATATAAGTGTTTACACTCACTTTAATGTAGTCAGGGAAGCAGAAGTTTGGTCCTGGACTTTGCTTGCTTACTCCTTTATTCAGCAGTTTGAACTACATCAGCTACAATCACCCTTCACATCTGAAAGTTCTGAGTCCTTATATTGCTGGGGTTTAGCTTGCTGGGTCATATGTTTTCACAGTAGCATATGAGATAAATACAGTTTAGTGTTGCCCTTATTATAAATTCTTCAAGTAGACTGCCATTATTATCTGCCATTGTGGCCCTCTGGAATAAGGATGCCGTAAGGATGTCATTGACAAATGGGCCTGCAGCGTTGTATCGCGGGGTTAAAAGCTGACACACTCCCTCTCGTTGTTGCCCCCCCCTGCCCCCGTGCTTTCAGCATCTTCTTGGAGCCACAAAAAATCGACCTTGTGCTGGTAAGGCTTCTCTCTCAGGGTATTATGGTACCTGTGCTGGAAGGGAGGGGTTTTCTCGAGATCTTTTCCAACCTATATACTGTTCCTATGCCAAATGGCCTATTCAGGACCTCTAGGGTCACAACAGTGATGATACCACTGTGATGGCTGGAAACTGGAAAACTCCAAATTAACTTGTATAATAGCTGCAGTAGTCAAGCTTATCACAGGTGTGGATCAATACTGAGAAGCCAAGGTGCAGGTAGGTAGGACTTTTTTTCACACTACCATAACACAACTACAAAAAATCATGTGACACCACCACACCAGTCAGTGTCACCACGCTAGTTTAAGCCAGCAATGGCTTTGCTGACTGTCACCACACCCCAGTGTCATTAGACCAGGGTAAGTCAGCAGCTGTGTTTCTGATTGCTGCCACACTAGTCCCCAGTGTAAAAAGTGTTCCTGATCACCGCTACACAAGTCCCTCTGTCACCAGACCAGTGCAACCAGCAACAGTGTTTCTGATCACCGTCATACCAGTGCGGTGTTGCCTCTGCCTGTGCTAACCCAGGCCTGTTGACTATGTTTCTGCCTATTTGGACCGATCCTTTCCCTGTTTTTTTTGACCATGTCTCTGCTTGCTGCCTAAACTGACCATCTGAACATGTTTTTGCGAGACGCCAGTCCTAGCCATCCACTGCAGACAACTGCACTCCTGGAACCACAGGAAACATGGCATCCCTGGGGGCAGCCACATACCAGCAGGCTAGGCTTGTTTGGCTTAGACAAACTGTGGCTGCTATAGGTGAAACTACCAGGGCTGCTATTAGAAATAACAGGGGCCCCATACAGCCTATCTGACAGCCCCCCCCCCCAGCCAAAAGTGACTGAGGACATAGATTTATTACTTTCCTTCTCTGCAGCCTCTGCTGCACAGATGAATGAATAGGAAGCACTCTGACGCTTCCTGCTCATTGACAAACTGAAGCATTGTAAACAGTTTACTATGCTTCAGTGATGAATGGACACAGGAGTGCTTGGTACCGATCGCTCACTGTGTTCATTCAGAAAGGGCCTAGTAAATAACGTATTTACCAGCCACTTCTCCCGCTCTCCATCCTGAAACATTCCTCTGTGTGCCCGCAGCAGCTGCTGGCGGGAGAGGATGGAAGCCGGCAGCGCTGCGGGGAAAGGGGACACAGAGACCTGGACAGCAGTTGGAAGGGGTGCATGTGCTAGACCCAATTCCCCTGCAGTGTAGCCAGAGGGAGGGAGAGCAGGAGAAGCTGGCAGCGGTTTAGGGGGAGGCAGAAGAGGATCAGTGTCTGCAATAAGTACGGCTGACCTTCGTGCTCAGCAGGTGTTCGGGCCCACCTTTTGAACTGATGGGCCCAGGTCCTGTACTGCCTTATCAGCTGCCCTGGACACTACACTAAGCTATATTCTCTGGCCACTCGTATAGGGGTGATCATTACAGTACATTGGTTTTGATACAATTTATTGATTTGTGTGATACAATATTTGCTGCAAAATTAGTCCAGACACTGAAAAAGTCTCACGCATCTGTTATTGCCATACTTGGCAGAAGTAGTAGAATGTGTTTTGGGCTGCAATTCTTCGTATGCCCAAGCTGTGTGTGAGAAATATAAAATGAAGTTTTCAAAAGACTCGCCATGCCACTTAGATAATACCTAGAGGTGCTTACTCTCCAAAATGTGGTCATTGTGTGGGTGCTTCCACTCTCCTGGTGCTGCAAAAATGTGATAGGTCATGAAATTAGATTTGTAATTTATGCCCCTAGAAAGCCTGAAGGTGCTCTCTGGATTTTGGGCCCTCTTTGTGGCTAGGCTGTGAAAAAGTCTCACATATGTTGTATCCCCTTACTTAGGAGGAGTAGCAGAATGAGTTGGGGTGTAATTCTAAGTATGCCTATGATGTGTGTTGGAAATTTCTCATTAATTTACAACTTTGTGTAAAATAAAATAAATTTTTAATTTTCTTTCCTGCACTTGTGGAAAAAAAATTACATTTTCAAAAAACTCACTATGCCTTTCAGAAAAATACATTGGATTGTTTGCTTTCCAAAAGGGGATCGTTTTGTGGTTATTTCCACTGTCCTGGTGCTCCAGGACCTCCATAAATGTGATGGGTTGTTAGAGAATTAGATGCGTAATTTATGTTCCTTGAAAGCCCAAAGGTGCTCCTTGGATTTTGGGGTCCCTCTATGCATTTAGGCTGTGAAAGAGTCTTACACATGTGGTATCCCCATACTTGGGAGGCATAGCAGAATGTTTTTTGGGTGTAATTATAAGTATTACTATGCTGTTTGTGAGAAATAACTTGGTAAAATTACAACTTTGTGAAAAAAAAAAATCTTTAATTTCTTAATTTTTCAAAAAATGGTGACAAAAAAATTACAACTTCAAAAAATTCACTATCCTACTAAATATCTTGGATTTTCTACTTTACAAAAAGGGGTAATTTGGGGGGTATTTATAATGTCACATGTACATTAGTATTCACAACCTTTGACAGTCAAAATTGAGCTCAGGTGCATCCTGTTTCCACTGATCATCCTTGAGATGTTTCTACAACTTGATTGGAGTCCACCTGTGGTAAATTCAGTTGATTGGACATGATTTGGAGAGGCACACACCTGTCTATATAAGGTCCCACAGTTAACAGTGCATGTCAGAGCACAAACCAAGCCATGAAATCCAAGGAATTGTCTTTAGACCTCCGAGACAGGATTGTATCAAGGCACAGATCTGGGGAAGGGTACAGAAAAATGACTGCAGCATTGAAGGCCCCAATGAGCACAGTGGCCTTCATCATCCATAAATGGAGGAAGTTTGGAACACCAGGACTCTTCCTAGAGCGCGCTGCCCAGTCAAACTAAGCGATTGAGGGAGAAGGGTCTTAGTCCGGGAGGTGAACAAGAACCTGATGGTCACTCTGACAGAGCTCCAGCGTTTCTTTTTGGAGAGAGGAGAACCTTTCAGAAGAACAACCATCTCTGCAGCACTCCACCAATCAGGCCTGTATGGTAGATGGCCAGACAGAAGCCACTCCTCAGTAAAAGGCACATGACAGTCCACCTGGAGTTTGCCAAAAGGCAGCTGAAGGACTCTCAGACCATGAGAAACAAAATTCTCTGGTCTGATGAAATCCAGATTGAACTCTTTGGCCTGAATGGCAAGCGTCATGTCTGAAGGAAACAAGGCACTGCTCATCACCTGGCCAATACCATCCCTACAGAGAAGCATGGTGGTGGCGGCATCATGTTGTGGGGATTTTTTTCAGCAGCAGATACTGGGAGACTAGTCAGGATCGAGGGACTGATGAATGCAGCAATGTACAGAGACATCCTTGATGAAAACCTGCTCCAAAGTGCTCTGGACCTCAGACTGGGCGAAGGTTCATCTTCTAACAGGACAACGATCCTAAACACACAGCCAAGATAACAAAGGAGTGGCTATGGGACAACTCTGTGAATGTCCTTGAGTGGCCCAGTCAGAGCCCAGACTTGAACCCGATTGAACATCTCTGGAGAGATCTGAAAATAGCTGTGCACCGATGCTCTCCATCCAACCTGATGGAGCTTGAGAGGTCCTGCAAAGAAGAGTGGGAGAAACTGCCCAAAAATAGGTGTGCCAAGCTTGTAGGAACATACTCAAAAAGACTTGAGGCTGTAATTGGTGCCAAAGATGCTTCAACAAAGTATTGAGCAAAGGCTGTGAATACTTCATGTACATTGGATTTGTTTTATTTTATTTTTTTGTTTTTTAGTCTTTAATAATTTGCAAAGATATCAAACAAACTGTGAAGTGCTGTGAATACTTTCCGGATACGCTGTGTGTGTATGCATGCATACATACATAGATATATACATATACATATACATGCTACTTTCAGACTAAAAACATCGATTTAGGTTATTTTTAATAAAGAAAAGTAGCAGTATACATTTTGGCCTAAATTTTTGAAGAAATATATATTTTCAAAATTTATAATAGAAACTAAGAAAAAAATTTTTTTTTTTTTTTTTTTTTCTCTCTAGATTTTCAGTATTTTTTCGTTTATATTGCAAAAAACAAACAAACAGTGGTGATAAAATACCCACTAAAGAACGCTTTATTTAACTGAAAAATTAACAAATTTAATTTTGGGTGTTGCATGCCTGAGTCATTTTCATTCAAGATGTGACCTGTACTGAAAACTGATAAATGGCCTGGGCAGGAATGGGGTGAAAGTGTCCAGTCTTGAGGTGGTTAATATGTCCAAGATGTTTTCAGCTCAATGCACTGCAAGTTAATATCATTTATTTTTAGCCTTCTTTATTGCCTGGCCTTTCACTCGGCCTGGTTGCTCTTGATTTACTTCAGAGCGCAGTTCCAATCAAAAGATTCAACTATTTAATTGACAATCCCATCCAACAAACACTGCAGCTATGCTGAAGATGGTGCGTGGTTCATTACCCTTTGTCACTCCTACTACCTGACACTTCTGGGTCTGTCACACAGAACGTCTCCTGCAGGGCACTTTAATTTCTCCCGCAGGCTGCCACTTCACTACAGAATAGTGATGTAGGGCTGGTGGACAGAATCACAGTGCCCAGCAGGGGGCATTCTATCCAAAACGTCTGGAAGTGATAGATACCTGTAGGTGCGTCTGGAGCTCTGCAAGAGAGGATTTATATTCACTGGAATGGGAGGTTTCAAACTTATTCTTACAGGACTTGCTGGTCGAATTCTACTTTAGTTAAAGTGGTGGTAAAACCTTACATATACCCAGTGAAGTGACGGGCCTGAGGTGATACACAGAGATGGAACAAATCTTCCTACATGAGTTGTACCTGTTTATCTGCTGTTTTCTTGTCTCAACATCAGTTCAAAGTGCAGAATTTATAAGGCTTGTCTGAGCTGTCAGAAAAAATGGGGAGGGAAGCTGAATTTACATTCTGAAGATCTCCAGTGAGGAGAACTTGTCAGAAGGGACTCATGCAGATAAGAAGAACAGGCAGCAGACAAATGACACTTGAGGCTTGTTAACACGACCCTATAGCGTTTGTATGGTGTTAGTATGGGCGTCAGACAGGCGTCAATGAGCTTTAGTATGGGGCGTTTTACAAGCGTTAAAAACTCTCCCTAAAGCCCTATGCGCTTTTGAAGTATTTGATGAGCGTTGAAAAGTGACAGAAATAAACTAATTTTAACGCACCAAAACCATGCCTCAAACGCCTGCCAGAGAGTTTGCAAAACGTTAAAATAGACTTGAATGGGAGGCGTTTAAAGGGCTTCAAATGCTTCCTGACTCTACATTAGGCTTCAATTTGGAAGAGAAGCAACGCTAACACTTCATATTTTGATAGTGTGAACAGCACAATGTGCTGTCTATTGTATTTTTGTGCATAGGCATATGAGGGGCGTTTGTAACACCTCTCAAACACCTGCTTTTAATGCCAGTGTGAACTTCGCCTAAGTGATGTGGATAGAGACAAGTGCACACTATAGAAGGATACACTTTGTTCATATTTCATGTCTGAGGTTTACAACCACTTTACCTGCAGCCAGATTTTACAGATCACCTCACATGAGTTGTGGGTAGGTCTCACTGGTCTCCTAAACCAGTGGTTCTCAACTCCTGTCCTCAGGACCCACTAACAGGCCAGGTTTGCAACATAACTGAAAGAAATCGCAGGTGATATCATTTGCTGCTCAGTGATTGCAGTATTCTAGTCTGCATCTCCCCCAAGGTAATACATAAAACCTGGCTTGTTAGTGGGTCCTGAGAACCGCTGGCCTAAACTCTGTCCTCTTTGCCTGTACTAGTATTCTTTCTCTATACCAGTGTTTCTGAACTCCAGTCCTCAAGGCGCACCAACAGGTCATGTTTTCAGGCCATCCATTATTTTGCACAGGTGATTTTATCAGTTTGACTGCCTTAATAATTACCACAGCCGTTTCATCTGAGAGAAATCCTGAAAACATGACCTGTTGGGCCCCTTGAGGACTGGAGTTGAGAAACCCTGCCCTATACCATAGTCACACTTCTTCTAAGGCAGGTTTGCGTCTGGTGGATGTCTGTTAGAAGCACGTTATTATAGACTTTCACATGCAGAAACCCGGATATGTCAGAGACAGCAGGAAACCTAGAGTGGGTGTATTTGGGAACACCTCTTCTGTATTACAAGCAGGTAGACAAAAGAAGATACCACTTCAACAGATGACTAAGAGATTGTAGGATGGATTCGTAACATGATAGAGCTATGCCTGGGAGAAAAAAAGAAAAGAAAGCCTTGAGCAGCTAGGTTGTGTCCTAGTGTGATTTTTATGTACGATTTGCACTGCCTGTCTTCTGAGGCTGCTGTGAGCTGCATTATGCATAGATTACACATGCATTTAGGTTAGAGTATCTTCCAGCAGCCTCTCCTGAACCTTAAGAGGCTCCTGTATGTACAATATCAGGTGCCCGATCAATAAGGTCCAAGGAAGTGGCCGGTACAAGGAGGACACCGCAAAGTGAAGTATGAGAAGAACATAAAGATCACTGAATGTAGATAAGAAAATTATGAATGCAGTAGATCTGTCAGATGTGAAGAAAGTGAAAAGGCTGAACTTGGGCTGCCTCATTTGCAAACAGGAAACAAACACTGAGCAACTCTTAACTTGACCTGGTTTACAGCAACTACTCCCCAGTGCTTCCCGCCACATCACCTTATCTAGCCCTGAGCATCTTAAGAGTAGCATCCCCCAAAAATAGCTTCTCTAGAGATCCGGTTACCTTCTGCGCTGCTCTGTGCCCTCGCCTTACACTCTGCCTTTTTGTCAGCAATGTCACCACAGTGGACTGGGGTCTCATCTGCCCAGCTCTGTTATGGCAGAAAGTTAAAAGTAATCTTCGATCAAAACTAAGAATGATACAATACAGTTTACTGAACTCCTTGAAATCTAGTTAGGCTTCATTCTCACTTGTGCGACTTGTCGTGCGACTTTGGACACATAAGCTTGCATAGCAAGTCTCAGCCCATTGCATTTAATGGCACTCGTTCAAATCAGTGCAACTTAGAAAAGGTCCCTGCACTACTTTGATGCGACTTTTGATCTGAGTTAGTGCCAGAGTGTAAAATCGGATCAAGTTGTTCTGCAAAGGCGCACTGGAAATCGCGTGACTTTGGAGTCGTGCAAGTGTGAATGAATCCTTACAGTTTTAGTTGTATTTATTTTAAAGATGATATCTAGGTTTGGTAACTTTGCATATACCATACCTTTTTGTGATCTTGCTGGAAATTACTGTAGTAGACACAACTAGTCCAGTGATCTCCACTAGCTTTCAGGCCCTGTGCCGAGTGGCTGCCCTGCTACATTGTGAACAAAGGAAGTCTCACTCTCGGCATGGGTGCCATTCTCAAAATACTTTGCGTTTTTCTCAATAAATGCCAAGCATTCACTGATTGGGCAGGGTGGAGTGTGACATCACTGCCCTGCCTCTCCACCTCATCCTGTCACAGAATGCTTTGCATTCTTTCAGAGAATGCAAAGCGCTCCCTGCGCCTGTGCCGAGCAGGCGACTTCCTATGTTCACAAAGCAGTAGGGTCCAGAAGCTAGTGGAGATCACTGGAGTAGTGGTTTCTACTACAGTGACTTTCAGCTTCTGGAATACCCCCCCCCCCACCACTGGTATGGAAAATGCAGAAACGCACCAAAAACTCACCTTCCCATTGAAAGCAATGGAAAACATGAAAAAAAAGGGACCCCAATGCGTTTTTCGTGCGTTTTTTGAGTCGCGTTTCCTTTAAAAATCACACCACAAACAAGGTAAAATCGATGTGAATTTTTTGCAGCAGATCAGTGTGAAAGAAGCCTAAAGTTTTATATTTGTTTTGGGGTTTTTTTTTCCTATCAATATACAATCTCTTTATTTTACATGCAGACATTTAAAGCGGGGTTCCACCCAAATTTTGAACAATATCTGTATGTATTCTCTTCCTTGCCTAGATGCTGACATGCCGTTTAAAAAAATTTAAATCGACGTAATTACCTTTTATTTTTCCATTCTTCTTTGCACTTCCTGGTTCTCCTCCCGTGGGAGTAGGCGTGTTTCTAGCCTCTCCCAGACTCCTGGGAGCTAGTCTCAGGCTTCCCAGGATGCCACTGAGCATGTGCGGGAACGAGCGGTGAATGCTGGGAGCACAGCATTCACCACATCCAGGAAATAAATGCTTGTGGGCTTCAAATGCCCACAACGAAGATGGAAACCGCCTGCAGTGAATAATATAAGTTATTCTTTACGACGAAATCTGACACAGGCGGGCATATTACACACAATATGTGAGTATGTAATGCTGAGAAGAAAAGTTTGTGAATGAACTCAAAAAAAAAAAAAAAAACGATAGATAGGTGGACCCCCGCTTTAATACATGGCCAAAGATTCCTAGAGCACCATGGGTTAGTTAATCTCACACTATACATTTGCTAAGCAGTAAGAAGAAATCTGAGCAAGGAATTTATTAATCCTTATAAAGGCTATTAAAAAAAGAATGAACAACATACATTTAAAAAAATGTAACTTTTTTTTTTTTTTTTTTTTTCAGTCCTGGCAATAAATGTACAAACAGCTATGCTTTCCTCTTCAAATGTGTATTGTTTCGGTCAATTACATTAGGATTTGTTAATCAGTTTTTGGTAGACACTATAGAGCTAATCCATTATATTCTGAAGTTTTTGGTGGAATCCAGTGATATCACTGCACTGGAATTCCCAGGCCTGCATTCCTAGCATGGTCATTATAAGGTGTGTGTGTGCGCGCTCCTTCTTCCCCCTTTTTTTTTTTTTTTTTTGCAATGTAAGAAATAGATATGGGTGTAAACAGAAACTGTATCTCCACTGGAAAACTGAAGAGTTGTTGATGCCAGCTGATGAACTTTTTAACTTTGAATCAATAATTTAAAATGCTCTGATGAGGATATGGTAAGGGGAAGACATACAGTTAGGTCCATATACATTTGTACACAGGCACAATTTTCATATCTTTGGCTCTGTATGCCACCAGAATAAAATTAAAACAAAACAATCCAGATTATTATTATTATTATACAAGATTTATATAGCGCCGACAGTTTGCGCAGCGCTTTGCAACACAAGGGCAGACAGTACAGTTACAATACAATCAATACAGTAGGAATCAGAGGGCCCTGCTCGTTAGAGCTTACAATCTAGGAGGGAGGGTCAAGTGATAAAAAAGGTAATAATTGTGCAGAATGATCTGATGGAGAAAATAAAAGTACCGTTGTTAGGTGGGGGCATGATAGGCTTCTTTGAAGAGAAGGGTTTTCAGGGATTGTCTAAAAGCAAGCAGAGTAAGAGCTAGTCAGACGGATTGGGATAGGGAGTTCCAGAGGTTGGGAGAGGCTCTGGAAAAGTCCTGGAGGCAAGCATGGGAGCAGGGGGGGGGAGGCAAGGGAACTAGAGAGCAGGAGGTCTTGGGAGGAACGAAGGGAACGAGTAGGTTGGTGTTTTGAGACTAGGTTAGTGATGTAGGTGGGGGCCGAGTTGAATTTGAATGAATTTGAAGTGCAGATTTTCAGCTTTAATTCAAGGGGTTGAACATAAATATCAAGTACAAGTTTTAGGAACTGCAACCATTTTTATACACAATCCCCACATTTTCAGGTGCTCAAATGTAATTGGACAAATAAATATAATCATAAATAAAATGGTCATTTGTATTTTGTTGAGAATCCTTTTACTGGCAATGACTGCCTGAAGTCTGGAACCCATGGACATTACCAAAGACTGGGTTTCCTCCTTTCTAATGCTTTGCCAGGCTCTAACTGCAGCTGTCTTCAGTTGTTTTTTGTTTGTGGGTCTTTCTGCCTTTAGTTTTGCCTTCAGCAAGTGAAATGCATGCTCAATTGGGTTGAGATCAGGTGATTGACTCGGCCATTGCAGAATATTCCATTTTTTTCTCTTCAAAAGCTCCTGGGTTGCTTTTGCAGTATGTTTTTTGGATTATTGTCCATCTGTACTGTGAAGCACCGTCCAATCAACTTTGCTGCATTTGGCTGAATCTGGGCTGACAGTATATCTCTAAACTCTGCAGAATTCATCCATCTTCTGTCTTCTGTCACTTCATCAATAAACACCAATGACCCAGTGCACTGGAAGCCATGCATGCCCATGCCATCACACTGCCTCCACCATGTTTTACAGATGACGTTGTGTGCTTTGGCTCATGAGCTTTTCCAAGCCTTCTCCACACATTTTTATTCCCGTCATTCTGGTACAGATTAATCTTAGTTTTATCCATCCAAAGAATGCGTTTCCAGAACTTGTCTGGCTTTTTTAGATGTTTTTTGGCAAAGTCTAAACTGACTTTTCTATTTTTCGGGCTTATGAATGGTTTGCACCTTGTGGTGAACCCTCTGTCTTTGCTCTCATGAAGTCTTCTCTTGATTGTAGACTTTGACAATGATACGCCCCCCTCCTGGAGAGTGTCCTTCACTTGTCTGGATGTTGTGAATGGGTTTTCTTTACCATAGAGAGGATCCTGCACTCATCCATCACGGTTTTCTTCCGTGGACGTGCAGGGCTTTTTATGTTGCTGAGCTCACTAATGTGGTCTTTCCTCAGAATGTACCAAACTGTTGATTTGGCCACTCCTAATGTTGCTGCTATCTCTCTGATGGATTTGTTTTTGTTTTTGAAACCTTACAATGGCTTTTTTCACTTGCATGGACAGCTCTTTTGAACACATGATGTTTGTTTACATCAATAGATTCTAAATGCAAATATCACACTTATGGCCCCGTACACACGGTCGGATTTTCTGACGGAAAATGTGTGATAGGACCTTGTTGTCGGAAATTCCGACCGTGTGTAGGCTCCATCACACATTTTCCATCTGATTTTCCGACACACAAAGTTTGAGAGCAAGCTATAAAATCTTCCGACAACAAAATCCGTTGTCGGAATTTCCGATCGTGTGTACACAAATCCGACGCACAAAGTGCCACACATGCTCAGAATAAATAAAGAGATGAAAGCTATTAGCTACTGCCCCGTTTATAGTCCCGACGTACGTGTTTTACGTCACCGCATTCAGAATGATCGGATTTTCCGACAACTTTGTGTGACCGTGTGAATGCAAGACAAGTTTGAGCCAACATCCGTCAGAAAAAATCCTAGGATTTTGTTGTCATAATGTCCGACCGTGTGTACGGGGCATTAGAATCAACTCGGACCTTTTACCTGCTTGATTGATGAAGAAATAATGAAGGAGTAGCCCACACCTGGCTATGAAACAGCTTTTGATTTAATTGTCCAATTACTTTTGGTACATTGAAAAAGGGGGGATGGCTATTCTTAAGAGCTGTAATTTCCTAAACCCTTCCTCCAATTTGGATGTACATACCCCCAAATTAAACCGGAGAGTGCGCACCTTCAGCCCATATCCGTTATATAACTATAGCTTGAATATGGTTTGGTAAATACCAGAAAAAATCTAAAATTGTGCCTGTGTCCAAATGTATATGGACCTAACTGTATAATAGAGGCATTTCTTCCTTTCTTCCCCATTAAACTGACTTTGGCTTTCCAGACTCCATGACTAAGGCTTCATGTACACTGGCCTACATTTATCTTTTTTTTTTGGTTGAACAACTACCCAGCTTTACTCATATGTCACTAATACCCTTACCTGCAGTATTTTATGCCAGTCAGTCAACTCCATAGACGCAAGCTGCTAAATTTTCTATACAGAGCAGAACGTTTCCTGTAAAATTATTTTTGTTTTTGTCTCCCGGTACGTCTACTCCATTAATGTTTAGGACCACGCTTTACATTTACAGGAAAGGTGTTGTAGCATTGTGTGGTCTCTGTTTCACCGAACCAATACTGGGAGAGCGTCCTGTATAATATGATGTTTTTTTCTTTTCAGAGATTGCGCAGTTGACCCAACATGTGTCCTGTGCATGGAGTGTTTCCTGGGAAGTATTCACAAGGAGCATCGATACAGGGTAAGCCATTAATTTTAGTTTCTTTAAAGCTGATCTTTAAGATGATGATAAAGGAATTTTTTATTTTAAAATAATAAAAAACATAATATTTTTCTTACCTGCTCTGTGCAGTGGGTTTGCACAGAGCAGCCTTGAAGCTCCTCTTCTCAGGTCCCCCCCCCCCCCGACTATCCTTGTCCCTCCTCTTGTCTGAGTGACCCCATAGCAAGCTGCTTGCTATAGGGGAAATTGTGCATTCTTGCTCCCGAGCCTTGCTCTTAGACACACAGAATGGGGATTGGGCCACCCCTTGCTTCCTCCTCACTGGCTGTGATCTGCGATTAAAAGCCAATCAGGAGGCAGAGACCCGGGAGAGCAGCCACTCTCATGCACGTTGCTGGATCGGGCTCGGGTAAATATTAAGGGGGGGCTGTGGGGGGAGCTACATACTGAAGGTTTTTTTGCCTTCATGCATAGAATGCATGAAGGTAAAAAACCTACAGCCTTTACAACCACTTTAATCTGTGTACAGTTTAATTTTCATGGTTCCTCCTTTCCCCCTCTTATTAACATCTACAAGTCCTTTTTAAATAAAACCTTTTCTGTTTTCATTACGTATCTTATTTTAGACTCTGTGAAGTCTTCACTGGGTGTCTGTGCTTCTCTATGCAATGTAGGCAGATCATGGCTTGTGGGAGAGCCCTGCAGGGTGCTGTACATAGCTTCCTAAAATCATCACTGCACTCTGCCTCAGTACTTCTCTAAAGAGCCTTCAGCTCTGATGCAAACAATAGGCTGGTTCTTCGTAGGATTATGCAAATATCACAATGACTTGATGGGTGGATGGTGAGGCTGGAGAAGTCTGTGTAGTTAGGCAGACTGCATTTGCATGCAGACCTCTCTGGGTAACACCCACATGTGATACTGAGCTCCCAGTGACTGAAAACAATGAAATCTAATAAATGAAACAGGTGGGCCGAGGACAGTCAGGCAGGGCTGTGAAGAGCTAGATGATGCTGGATGTCCTCCAGCCAGTAAATGAGGTGAACTCTATCTGACTTGCACAGCTTCTAATGCACACTGTGAGAAGCTCACTGCCCGTCACTGCTCTCCCCCTCCAACACTCAGCTGACTCGAGAGCCAAAGTAAATGCACATCTGTGACCCAGAACAGAAGAATGGCTGAAAGAGCTTTGGCCATACTTCTCTTTTAGGGCTCATTTACACTTGCTGTGGCTTCAACACATTAATCCCTTCCCGCCGAGCGTACGCAGATGTGCGTACTCGGCTTTCGGGGGTTATACCAGGATGATGCCCGCAGCTGCAGGCATCGTCCCGGTACTGTTTTTTTGAGCCGGTGATCAGCTTTCCAGATATAACAACCGATGCGGCTAAAAGCCGCTTGCCTGTTATGTCGGAGGAGTGGGAGGGGACTCCCCCCACCCCTCCCGCCGCCTTCCGCTGCTCTTACCGGGAGACCTGATCTACAATACACCGCCTCCGGCGGCTAGTGACAGTCTGGAACGAAGCCATGAGCGGCTTCGTTCCAGCCTCCTAATTGTAAACATGGAGGCGACGTCATGACGTCACTTCCCATTTACTCGGCTGCCAATGGCGCCGGTTTTAAAAAAAAAATATGTACAGTATTGAGAATCACCAAAAACGGCGATCTGAATACTTTGAAGTGCAAAGGAGGGATCGGGGGTCTTTTAGAACCTGTCACCACCTATTACTGTCACAAGGGATGTTTACATTCCTTGTGACAGCAATAAAAGTGATCAATTTTCTTTTTAAAACACAATTTATTAATATAAAAATAAATAGGAAAAAAAAATTAAAAATTTTAAAGCGACCCCATCCCCGTGAACTCGCGCAGCAAAGAAAACGCATACGGAAGTCGCGCCCGCACATGTAAACGGTGTTCAAATCACACATGTGGGGTATCGCCGCGATCGTCATTCTAGCACTAGACCTCCTCTGTAACTCTAACCTGGTAACCGTAAAAAATATTTAAAGCGACGCCTATGGAGATTTTTAGGTACTGTAGTTTGTCGCCATTCCACGAGTGCGTGCAATTATAAAGCTTGACATGTTTGGTATCTATTTATTCGGCGTAACATCATCTTTCACATTATACAAAAAAATTGGGCTAATTTTACTGTATGTTTTTTTTTTTTTAAATCCATGAAAGTCTCCCTTTTCCCAAAAAGTTGCGTTTAAAAGACCACTGCACAAATACCGTGTGACATAAAATATTGCAACAATCGCCATTTTATTCTCTAGATTTTCTGCTAAAAAATATATATATGTTTGCTTTGGCCTCTCTTCAAAAATGATATCCCATGTAGCTTTAGTTAGTGCTTGAAACTGTCTTCAAAGCCTCCATAGAAGTCTATGGCAAATCTCGCTTGAAGCCCCACCAAAGCTCCTAGCGGTGTGGGGAGGAAGACGGGGTGGTGGTGCACTGCTGAATCCGGGCTCCTGGAAAGAGGCTGTTGCTGCCGGGTCCATTGCTTCTCCTCCCGACCGAACAGGACCTGATACCCTGATTGGCCGGGAGTCCTAACACTGATTGGTCGGAAGGAGAAGCGGGAAGACAATAGCGAATATTGATTTGCTAATGTCACACAAGTGGGTGGGCTCGGGGCACAGAGCAAGCCCTCCCTTTTTAAAGCCAATTAGAGCCTCCGGCTCTAATCACGTGCTTAAAAAAAAGAAAAGAAAAACACTTTTGAAATCCATGCGTCTGGTGCTCTGCATGGAAATTAGGGGCCGGGTGCATGGATTAGGGGGTGCGGCGCCCCTAATGGATGGGCCGCCACTGAAATTGTGAATGATCTCTCGCTGATACAGGCCCTTGACTGTATTTCTGTGTTTTAGATGACCACGTCTGGAGGTGGAGGCTTCTGTGACTGCGGAGATGCTGAAGCGTGGAAGGAAGGTGCATACTGCCAGAAGCATGGAATGCACATCTCTGAAAAGGAATCTGAGGTAATGAGATGGGCACATAAATCAACGGCTTTCTTTTCCTCTAGTGTAGTTCTAAAAGAAAAGGAAACTATTTCTGAAACTGATTGGATAGTGTGTCTTCATGATGATCAATGCAAGGATTTTCAGAAGGCTGGTTTACTACCTTGCCATGATAGCCCTAAATATCCTGTTTTGTAAAGTACCTTGATATTGCAAAGCGGAATCTAAAATGATGATTATTCATTAAGTCAATGTTGGCTCCTGGTGTTTCTTCTGGGTAATCTGTTTTTATAAAGGTCTTCAATCTTCACACCATCATGTTTCATATTTTTATTTTTTCACCTGGATCTGCTCACCCTATTGCTGTTTTTTGTCTTCTTTTCTCTTTTAAAGCAGTCTAAACCCAAAAGCAAACATTTAATATACTGCAGCTTACCAATTCTTACCAAAGAACAAGCTCTCTTCCAGATGTATCAATTTACAAGCAGGAGACAAATCATTTAACACTGGCCGGGGTGATTACAATGATCAGCTTTTATTTATTTATTTTTTTAATGCAAAACCTTTAACTGATTATCTAGTGTTAGCTGGAGTTTGGCTTTAATTTGTTAGTGTATCTAAATCTGCTAGTACATTTAAAGCTGGATACACACTTTTTTTTTTTTCAGTTAACCAGTGGGGTAAACAAAAAAAACTGACGGATTGCTGGATCAACACAAGCAATGGTGAGGCAGGAATCTCTCCTGCCGAGAGATTGTATTCTGTCAGGGGAACTCCACCTACCAGGGTACACTGATCAGCGCTTGCAGCCATTGGCTGTGAGCGTTGACCAAATGCTGGTTTTCCAGCATGCCGTTTGACAGAACAGACAACGGCGTACACGGACCAAAAGTCGTCCGTCCTCTGCTGCTGTGTATACCGGGCTTAGAAGAGAAGTATAGGATTTGTTTTTTTTTCTGAATCATACTTACCTAGGTGGATGCTGCATCCATCCCCTGCCGGTTTTAACACTGAGAACCGAGCAATCACTCGTTCGGCCCTCTGCTTCACTGGAACACTGGGCTGTGAAGGGGGAGGGAGTGGCTGGCTCAGGCTCTCAGCAGCTCGCTGAGAGGCTGAGCCAGGTGCCGGTCCAGGCATGTGGGCAGATCTTGACCCTATGGTTACAATCTTTTCTGAGCCTGGACCGGTTCTGTGACGTCAGCCAACCACAGGCTTCAGCTGAAAATGGGTCACAGGAGTACAAAATGAACTGCAGTCCTGTGATCCACATGAGAAGCACAGTCAAAGAAGCTTTGGCTGTACTTCTCCTTTAACATTCCCCCCCAGACTGAAAATGCTGGTGCCTACTGTGCCCTCTTGTGCTCCTTCATCCAGAGTGGAGGCACGCTAATACAGGAGGTGTGTTACTGGCCAGATCACCAGGTAAAAACAGATGGAAAATTTCTAAGGCTGCTTTCACACTGAGGCGTTGGGGTAGTCGGCAGTAAAGCGCCGCTATTTTTAGCGGAGCTTTCCGTCATTTTAGCGCCGTTATTCGGCCTCTTGCAAGGTGCTTTTAACCCCCGCTAGTGGCCAAAAAAGGACTAAACTGCCAGCAAGTGATAGATTCCAATGGGCAGGGGCGCTTTACAAGCTGCAAAGATGCTGCTTGCAGGACTTTTTTACTGTCCTGCAAGCGCGCCACTCCAACATGAAAGCACTCGGGCTTTCACACTGGAGTGAGGGGAGAGGCTCTTTACAGGCGCTATTTTTAGCGCTATAGCGCCTGTAGAGTGCCTCAGTGTGAAAGCAGCCTTAAAAAGAAAACTGATGCAACCACATCATCTAATGATTGGTAAACTGTAATTGTAATATATCATGTTTTGGCTTTGGGCTTATTACCGCTTTAACTTTTCAATGCATAATTCTCTTTTTCAGAAAATTGGTTCTTCTCATAATATATCAAAAATGAGAACTTGGGTTTGATAAAGGATTCATTTCATTTGTTTGTTTTCCTAGCTGTCAATAATATTCTTAGAATTTTTCACCAGCACCAAAGTTCAAAGGCTTCCATACTTTATCTTGTTTTTTCATTGCCCTACTTTTACATTCATAGAGAGCTACATAGAATACCAAAGTCTGGTCTTTTTTTTTTTAGTTCAACATTCTTTATTTGTTGTTTTCAAGGTATACAGAAAAAAAAAACAATCCTTACATTTTCATGCACAAAAATATATTGTGGTCTGGACTCTACAGGATTCATACATTGACAACCTCCAATTATAAATTGGAGCAAACCGCATATCCTCCATTCACACTTGTGTGACTTGTCATGCAACTTTGGACATCAAAATGGCATGACAAGTTGTTCCCCATGTTTTACAATGATGACCATTCATATACTGTAGTTACATAGTAAGGTTGAATAAAGACACCAGTCTATCTAGTTCAACCTGAGTGAGTGTGGGTGCGTGTCTACAATTATCCTTATTTATTGTATATATATGTGCATCTTAAAGTTGCAGCGGCTTCAGAGTAGTTCACCCACTACTTTGGTCCGACTTTCATGCAACCCAAGGGCCAAAAACTTCAATGTTAACCCTCAAAAGTTGAAAGTTGTATCTGGATGTTATACAAGTTGTCCATTTTCACTGGTCAAAGCCCTATCCAAGTCGCACCCATCTAAAGTTGCATCCCAAAGTCTGCACAACTTTGGAGTCGTACAAGTGTGAATGGAGCCTTACTGGTGACACGTCACTCCAGGAGGACCCAGAGGTCCATAACACAGAAAATACAAACAAGGAAAAGCAATCTTGTCGGACCCGTTCCAGTTGAACAGTGTAAATAAAAATCCAGCCCCTCAATCGCCCGTTCTACCACTTAAAAATGGGTGCAAAAAACAAAACGAAAGACAAAAAAAGTGTGTGTGTGTAACAAGAGATGGGTGTTTGTCTGGACTCACTGTCAGAGTTCCCAGACATTTTAGGAAGTGATGATTTGTCATGATGTCCTGGTACGCGGTGGAACATGTAGAGTCTAATAGAACCACATTTTCCAGAAATGTTTCTCCATCTTATTTGCTGAGGGAATAGTTTCCTCCATAAGGTTAATTTAAATCATCTTCGTAAAAAAAAAAAGCTAATGGTTTGTTTGCAAAATAAGGGGTGCAACTCTTTGCAGGTGTAATAGAGAGCGCTTGTAGCATTTCATTGACATGGGGGTGAGGTGTAGAAGAATAGCAACCGTTAACAGGCATTGGGACACAAGTGAATTGGAAAATCCAGTGTCCAGAAACCTTGTATGACCGGGCATGACCAGAAGATGTGGAGCAAGTCTGCTCTTTTTACTTGTAGACACATCAGTACATTTGAAGATCTTTTTTTTGTCTTTTATCCTTGCTTTTTCCCTATACGCTTGCTCTGACTTTAGATTTTTTTTTTGGCTTTTACTCAGGATCCACTTGTTCAGTTATCGGAAGATATGGTGGCAAGAGCTTACAATATTTTTGCAATAATGTTTCAATATACAGTGGATATACTCACATGGGAGAAAGAAAACGAGCTGCCGCCAGGACTGGAGTGTGTGTAAGTACAAGGTCATGTCTGCCGATTTTTGCTGGCGTGCTCCTCTTAAAGAAGATAAGGCTTACCTAATACCTTGCTTCACAGGCACATAATGTTAGAAATTTTTATATATATATATATATATATATATATATATATATATATATATATATATATATATATATATATATATATATATATATATATATATAATTTTTATTATTTTTTTTTTTTGTGTAATCGATAACTGTAGGAAACGTGCCAAACTGGTAAGTCGGTATCTGTAGCCAGATATAGTTTTTTGTTTGCTATGCATTTGATGTGGGCTAGATTGGGTTTTTTAATCACTGTACTGTATCACTACCTGTGTGGCAAGTTCAGAGTTCCTTAAAGGATAAGTTCACCTTTTAAAAAAAAAATAACTGCACATCTTTTTGCAGGTAAAAAATATGCATTTATTATATTATATTTTATTTTATTTTTTTTTTTAATTGGGAGCCCTTTGCACTCATGATTAGCAGATTGTGGGTGTAATGCAGGGCACTTGCAGACTCTGTGTGTAAACTGTTTATCCATACAGTGTAGGGCCAAGCAGTTACACAGGAAGAGGAAGCATCAATGAACTACATGGAGCGCTTAACAGCGCTGTGGTAGTTCATGGAGAACTACAAGCTAAGGGCCCCAAAGGCTGCTGGACCTTATAGTTTTCTATTCACAGAACACGACCACTGTCTTTGCAGAGTGTGACAGAACAGGAGAGCATCTAGTACCAAAATGCTAGTAATGCTGAGTGAGGAGTACACATGTCCCATTTCATTTCTGATTGGTTACTGTTGGTGACCACACATTATACCTCATCAGTATTTTTGCATGGTCATTGTGCAGGAAAAGCAGAACTGCTATCTTAGGTTTTGATGACTTAGCCTCCAGTTCAGCCTTGGATTTGTTGCATTTTTGTCCTTTAGTATTTGCAAGAAGTAAAGTGATCTCTAAAGAAAATGCTAAGCAAAACCGCATTCTTATATAATAGTGAACACCACAGGTGGCAGGATATACCTTCAGCTATAGTAGGCAAAGCATCATAGAGCTGTACACACTTTTCAGCCTGCATCGAGCAATACAGTGCAGGTGTTTCACTGACCTCGGCATGGGGAAAAGGGCATTCCTAAGCACCGACACAGACAAACCTTGGTATATGCATGTGATGTGCACAGAGATTTCATTTCAAAAACTGAAGGTGTGTTTGAGCACCTTTATGTTATTATATATTGTTGGTATATGAAAAATTAAACGTAGCACAACCTATTCCGATATGCAAGGTTTGGAATAAAAGTTTTGTTTGATAAAAAAAGCCAGCGCTTCAGGGGACTGCACATTTCTTCAGGGCTCCATATAAACCGCTAAACAAAATCTCATGGCAAAATGTAGGTCCAAAAAAAACCCAAGAAGGTATTTAGAATGCGTATAGCAGAAACTTATAGAGATGGAGCTTTCCTTTGTTATAGTTTAATATTCTAGTTCACTGGTCTGCAAACTGCGGCCTTTTGCTTGCCTTTATCTGGCTCTTGGGGCACCTTTCCTTCCCACTGATACAAGGCACTATTTCTCCTACTGATAGCAATGAGGCATCATTCCTACCACTGACACCAACAGTGGCACAAAATTCCTGCCACTTCCACTGTCCAACAATGGGAATTAAGTTCTTCCTTGACACCAATGATGGAGCACTATTCCTCCCACAGACACCAACAATAGGGTGCTATTCCTTTACACGATGGTGTACTATTCCTCCACAGGTACTATGTAATGTCCTTACTCCCAAGGCTAAAACATTGTTGCTCCCACTGACACTGGGGCATTTTCCCTTACCACTGGCCACAGTCCGGACCCCCTAACGTCCAAATGACAGTAAACTGGCCCTTTGTTTAGGAAGTATATAAAATAATTAGAACGAGGCATCGGCAGCTGGTCCCAGTCCACGCCGAGGGAGCTGACATTTCCCCTCGGCGTGTCTTCCGGGTTCGCGGCTCCGGCACTGAGTGGCCGGAGCCGTGATGCATGCGCGCGGGAAAGTTCTTTCCGGCAAGGACCTTCACAGCGTTGCTGGCGTCAGCGGCTGCATGCAAAGTGAATATCTCCTAAACCGTACAGGTTTAGGAGATATTCATTATACCTACAGGTAAGCCTTATTATAGGCTTACCTGTAGGTAAAAATACAAAAAAAGGGTATACAACCATTTTAATTAATGTTTGCTTTCTATAATCAGGTTTACTTTAAAGCTCTGTTCACACTGGGGCAGCTTCAATGTGTGCCGACTCTGAAGCCACTCCGTACAGCTCAATTTCATTGCGGCTTGTAAACGACTTCTTTAATGGAAGTCAATGCAAGCCGTTCCAAAGTCGCCCCCAAGTAGTGCAGAAACCTTTTTCTAAGTTAGTTAATTAGATCGGTTCTATTGCACTGAATGGAACGCGACTAGTCGCCCCAGTGTGAACCAAGCCTAATAAATGATGTGGCAGACAAGCTTCTGTTTGGATATAGTGATTTGTAGCATTTTGTATTTTTCTTCCAGAGAGAAGGATGACACCTATTACTGCATGCTGTTTAATGATGAAGTTCATACCTACGAGCAAGTGATCTACACTCTGCAGAAGGCGGTCAACTGTAGCCAGAAAGAAGCCATTAGTTTTGCAACCACTGTTGACAGAGATGTGAGTTTTTCACATTTGTGTATGTTGGTAGAACCTCTCTTTAGAATTTGACCTATTTATGCATAAATTGTCATGAATGTACTATTGAAGGATTTGGAAAATGATTTGTTGCTTTTGTCTCGTAGGGGCGTAGATCTGTGCTGTACGGGAGTTTTCAGAGCTGCGATCAAGCCAAGTCGGTCATAGTGGTAAGTGTCACATATAAGAAATGTTTAAAGTGTATCTTAAAGAGGCGGTCCAGCCCCCCAAAAAATGTAAAAGTCAGCTACAAATACTGCAGCTGCTGACTTTTAATATTAGAGCACTTACCTGTCCAGGGAGCCCGTGATGTCGGCACCCCAGCCGATCTTCGGATCGACTCCCGGGTGCTGCCGCCGCCATTAGTGAAGCCTTTTTCTGCTTCACTGCTGGTTCCCTACTGCGCATGCGCAAAGCGTGCTGCGCTTTCCAATTGGTACGTGCAGTTCAGGATAACCTTGTCACTAAGGCGGTGTTAAACCCAAAAGTAAGGATGAGCTCAGGCGTGTTCGCAACCCGCACGTGCAGAGCCCACCAGGAAGTTGGCACTGCACATCGCTAATCGCAGGCAGTGAGACATTTACCCGATTCGCAGGTGCAGAGATTGCGAAAATCTCTCGCTGCTTGTGATTAGCGCTGTGCAGTGCCGACTTCCTGGCGGGCTCTGCACGTGTGAGTTGCGAACACGCCTGATCTCATCCTTACGCAAAACCATAAATGTAATATTTTGCAGCTTACAAATCAGTTGTTACATAGTTACATAGTAGGTGAGGTTGAAAAAAGACACAAGTCCATCAAGTCCAACCTATGTGTGTGATTATGTGTCAGTATTACATTGTATATCCCTGTATGTTGCGGTCATTCTGGTGATTATCTAATAGTTTCTTGAAGCTATCAATGCTCCCCGCTGAGACCACCGCCTGTGGAAGGCAATGCCACATCCTTGCCGCTCTTACAGTAAAGAACCCTCTACGTAGTTTAAGGTTAAACCTCTTTTCTTCTAATTGTAATGAGTGGCCACTAGTCTTATTAAACTCTCTTCTGCGAAAAAGTTTTATCCCTATTGTGGGGTCACCAGTACGGTATTTGTAAATTGAAATCATATCCCCTCTCAAGCGTCTATTCTCCAGAGAGAATAAGTTCAGTGTTTGCAACCTTTCCTCATAACTAAGATCCTCCAGACCCTTTATTAGCTTTGTTGCCCTTCTTTGTACTCGCTCCATTTCCAGTACATCCTTCCTAAGGACTGGTGCCCAGAACTGGACAGCATATTCCAGGTGCGGCCGGACCAGAGTCTTGTAGAGTGGGAGAATTATCGTTTTATCTCTGGAGTTGATCCCCTTTTAATGCATGCCAATATTCTGTTTGCTTTGTTAGCAGCAGCTTGGCATTGCATGCCGTTGCTGAGCCTATCATCTACTAGGACCCCCAGGTCCTTTTCCATCCTAGATTCCCCCAGAGGTTCTCCCCCCAGTGTATAGATTTCATTCATATTTTTGCCACCCAAATGCATTATTTTACATTTTCTACATTGAACCTCATTTGCCATGTAGTTGCCCACCCCATTAATTTTTTCAGGTCTTTTTGCAAGGTTTCCACATCCTGCCGAGAAGTTATTGCCCTGCTTAGCTTAGTATTGTCTGCAAATACAGAGATTGAACTGTTTATCCCATCCTCTAGATCGTTTATGAACAAATTAAATAGGATTGGTCCCAGCACAGAACCCTGGGGGACCCCACAACCCACCCCTGACCATTCCGAGTACTCCCCATTTATCACCACCCTCTGAACTCGCCCTTGTAGCCAGTTTTCAATGCATTTTTGTGACCTTATTTTGTACAGTAAACATTTATGGGGAACTGTGTCAAATGCTTTTGCAAAATCCAGATACACCACGTCTATGGGCCTTCCTTTATCTAGATGGCAACTCACCTCCTCATAGAACGTTAATAGATTGGTTTGGCAAGAACGATTCTTCATGAATCCATGCTGATTACTGCATTTGCATTCGTTTTTTTTTTCTGTTTTCACCTGGTGATCTGGCCAGTAACACACCTCCTGTAATAGAGTGCCCCTGTTCTGGATAAAGGAGCACAGGAGACACCTTTGGACAGCAGCATTGTCAGTCTGGGGGTAATGTTAGATGTACTAGCAGATTTTAAAACACTAACAAATTGAAGCCAAACACCAGCTCACACTTTTTCTTCAAAACGATACACCCCTACCACTTTTGATATAGGGGGAAAAAAAATGAAATGGCAGTTCAAATAAAAAACAAAAATAATTGTGCTTTATATACTGACCTGGTATTTCTTTTTCTTTTCAGAGGAACACCAGCCGGCAGACTAAACCTCTTAAAGTCCAGGTCATGTACTCCGGTATTGTGGCACACCAGACATTTGGACTCCGAATCCTCAGCTGGCTGGGACAGATCCTTGGCTACTCAGGTATGTTTTAGTGCTTTTTAGAGTTCCAATGTCAGAGCTTACCCAGGTAGATGGCATCACTGCCCTCCATGCAACAATGTTCGGACCTGGTGATTGGCTGCTCAGGCCATTGTCGTATAGGAGAAGTTCTTTCATACCTGTAAGTCCTACTGTATTGTTCTGGAGGTGGTAAAGAAGTGCGGATCGTTTAGTATACTTTGCTAGTGGATGTGGGTTACCAGGCCCCTATTCATTGTCTGTCTAGAATTTTACAATGGGGCAGCCTTACCTCTCAGGAAAAAGCTGTGTGTATTATTCCACCTCTTGATCTAAAGCAGGGATCTCCAAACTAAGGTCCTCCAGCTGTTGTGGAACTACACGTCCCATGAGGCATTGTAAACCTCTGGCATTCACAGACATGACTAGGCATGATGGGAATTGTAGTTCCTGAACAAATGGAGGGCCATAGTTTGAGGACCCCTGATATAGAGCCTCACCCTAGATAAATTATGTTCAAATAGTACAAGGTGTACTACATGATATGTAAAATGAGAAGGGAAAGGGTTTTTTTTTTAATGTTTGCGATTGTCAACCAATGATATGTTGCATTTAATCCTTACATGTATGATTTATTCTGCCTCTCTCCAGATGGGCTAAGGAGAATCTTGTGTCAGGTCGGTTTACAAGAAGGTCCAGATGGTGAAAACTCATCTCTCGTAGACAAATTAATGCTGTGTGATTCCATATTATGGAAAGGTAATATTCCACAGATGTTTGTATGTACTTTTATCTCCTTTTGTAGTTGAACAGTACAATCGATTTAAATGTGCAGGGCCACAGGTAAGCTCAAAATTGTATCACAAAGAGTGTATTACTCTACATTACAGGTCAACATCTAAATACATATGAAAGCTGTTTTACCTGGCAAAGAGTCTGTGATCTTGTCCATTCAGTCCTGATATTTATACATCTCTGATAGGCCCCACAGTCAGGCTAGTGGCCTGACCTGTCTCTGCTGCAGTTAAGCAACAAATCTAGATCACCTTCCTTGCCCAGCCTGTGACGAGACCATGAAGGAGTGGCAACAGAAAGATGGTGACATCCTTTAGCTCTCGTCTCCTGTCTTCATGTTTCTTATTGGTACATACAGTAACTGCAGTACATATAATTTTTTGCTTAAAGTTCAATTTTATATAAAACCTCACAAAGAGAGTCTACAAAGTAGGTTACACAAAATACCCACACATACCCTACCTGCTATTTGTCTGTTGCCAGTCTGCACCCTGCACCGTGAAATTTATTAATTGCGGGCATTGGCAAAGTACACTCTCTGGCCAAAAGTTTGTGAACACCCTTTTTCACTCCACTTAGATCAGCCTCATCTGCTGGTGAACACACACAGGCTTCAGCTACAGTCCTCGCATCTTGTCTATGTCCTTTGATGTATTTCACCCTGATTGGGCTTAGTGGTAGAGATAGGCCTGGGGCATCATGAGCCCATAATGTGATTGTGTACAGTTTTTTTGAGCGGGACTGTTTTCTATATATGTTGTCATTCTTTTCAAATGTTTGCATTTGGGTGCACAAAGGTAGCTCCATAAAGACATGATTTGGTGTGGGGTGGGGCGTGTGGCCTGTACAGAGCCTTGACTTCCACTCTATTGAACACTTTTGGGATGAAAGCCTTTCCCGTAAGAGGAACCTGTTACAGCATAAAGGGTTGGCAATGCCATATTGTTGCCAACAGTAAAATCCTTGCTGCTGCTTTGCATGCCTTAAATCTTAAAGTGGAACCGCGCTTCATCTGAGAACCACAAATAAAAAATGCTATTTAATTAATTTTTAATATTCAAAGCAAACTCCATCATCCATCCATGTCTCCATGCTTTATTTAGTTGAGAAATCACTTTGAAAAACAGCCCCTAGCAATTCTGGCTGTGGCCATCTTCAG
Source organism: Lithobates clamitans (assembly GCA_037952925.1). Lineage (NCBI taxonomy): Eukaryota > Metazoa > Chordata > Amphibia > Anura > Ranidae > Lithobates > Lithobates clamitans. The sequence goes on from JBBGZY010000315.1 coordinate 517,237, forward strand.
TTAGGGCAGATAGTTCATGTAGCATTTGCTTCCTGGAATCCCTCTGCCCTTAGGCATGCAAGCAGCAGTGAGTGTGCTTAGCCCCTCCTCCTCTACTGAAGACTCCTGGGATGTATGACATTATTTGCCTAGGCATGGAAATCAGAAAGTCGAAGAAATGTTAAAAAAAAAAAAAAAGTTTCAAATAAGATATACTTTCCTATCTATTTACTAATGCTAACAGCATGTAGTGGGGAAAATAATTATTTGATCCCCTGCAGATTTTATAAGTTTTATCATAGGTGTATTTTAAATAATAGAGACAGAATATCAACCACAAAACCAGAAAAAACACATGATACAAATGTTATAAATTGAGTTGCAGTTCACTGAGTAAAAAAAGTATTTGATTCACAAGCAAAACACGACTTAGTACTTGGTGGATAAACCCTTTTTGGCAAGCGCAGAGGTAGGACGTTTCTTGTAGTTGGTTACCAGGTTTGCACACATCTCAGATTACAAATAAAATTCAAAACACTAACATACAAAGCCATTCACAAGCCTGCCCTGAGCTACATCACCAATCTTATCTCCAAATATCACCCAAACCGTCCTCTCCGCTCCTACCAAGACCTTCTGCTCTCTAGCTCCCTCGTCTCCTCCCTCTCATGCTAGTCTCCAGGACTATTCCAAAGCCTCTTCCATCCTCTGGAACTCACTACCCCAATCTGTCCGGCGATCTCCTACTCTGTCCACTTTTAGGCCATCACTGAAAACTCATCTCTTCAGAGTGGCTTATCCTGCCTCCAGCTTACAACCAAATCTTCTACTCCCTCATCATTTCATCCCTCACAATCCCTACCTTTTTTATTTCACCAGCCCCACCCTCTTAGATTGTAAGCTCGCAGGAGCAGGGCTCCTCTAACCCTCTTGTTTTGAATTGTACTGTTGGCGTAGTGTCTCACTACATTGTAAATTTCAAACTCTTGGCGTTATAAAAAACCTGTATAATAATCTCAGGAGGGATTTTGGTCCACTCTTCTTTACAGATCTTCTCTAAATCCTTAAGGTTTCTTGGCTTTTGCTTGGCAAATCGAAATTTCAGCTCCCTTCATACATTTTCTATATGATGAAGGTCTGGAAACTGGCTAGGCCACTCCATAACCTTAATGTGCTCCTTCTTGAGCCACTTTTTGTTCCCTTGGTGGTATATTTTGGGTCATTGTCATGTTATAAGACCCATTCACGACCCATCTTCAGTGTTCTGGCGGGTAGAAAGTTCTCATGCAAGATTTTACAATACATGTTCCCGTCCATTGACTCCTTAACCACTTCAGCCCCGGAAGGTTTTACCCCCTTCCTGACCAGAGCACTTTTTACAATTCGGCACTGCGTCGCTTTAACTGCTAATTGCGCGGTCATGCAATGCTGTACCCAAACGAAATTTGCGTCCTTTTCTTCCCACAAATAGAGCTTTCTTTTGATGGTATTTGATCACCTCTGCCGTTTTTATTTTTTGCGCTATACGCGGAAAAAGACCGAAAATTTTGAAAAAAAATGATATTTTCTACTTTTTGTTCTAAAAAAAATCCAATAAACTCAATTTTAGTCATACATTTAGGCCAAAATGTATTCGGCCACATGTCTTTGGTAAAAAAAATGTCAATAAGTGTATATTTATTGGTTTGCGCAAAAGTTATAGCGTCTACAAACTAGGGTACATTTTCTGGAATTTACACAGCCTTTAATTTATGACTGCCTATGTCGTTTCTTGAGGTGCTAAAATGGCAGGGCAGTACAAAACCCCCACAAATGACCCCATTTTGGAAAGTAGACACCCCAAGGAAATTGCTGAGAGGCATGTTGAGCCCATTGAATATTCGTTTTTTTTGTCCCAAGTGATTGAATAATGACAAAAAAAAAAAAAAAAAAAATTACAAAAAGTTGTCACTAAATGATATATTGCTCACACAGGCCATGGGCATATGTGGAATTGCACCCCAAAATACATTCAGCTGCTTCTCCTGAGTATGGGGATACCACATGTGTGGGACTTTTTGGGAGCCTAGCCGCGTACGGGACCCCGAAAACCAAGCACCGCCTTCAGGATTTCTAAGGGCGTACATTTTTGATTTTACTCCTCACTACCTATCACAGTTTTGAAGGCCATAAAATGCCCATATGACATAAAACCCCCCCAAATGACCCCATTTTGGAAAGTAGACACCCCAAGCTATTTGCTTTGAGGCATATTGAGTCCATGGAATGTTTTATATTTTGACACAAGTTGCGGGAAAGTGACAAATTTTTTTTTTTTTTTTTTTTTTTTTTTTTTTTGCACAAAGTTGTCACTAAATGATATATTGCTCACACAGGCCATGGGCATATGTGGAATTGCACCCCAAAATACATTTAGCTGCTTCTCCTGAGTACGGGGATACCACATGTGTGGGACTTCTTAGGAGCCTAGCCGCGTACGGGACCCCGAAAACCAATCACTGCCTTCAGGATTTCTAAGGGCGTACATTTTTGATTTTACTCCTCACTGCCTATCACAGTTTCGGAGGCCATGGAATGCCCAGGTGGCACAAACCCCCCCCCCAAATGACCCCATTTTGGAAAGTAGACACCCCAAGCTATTTGCTGAGAGGCATGGTGAGTATTTTGCAGCTCTCATTTGTTTTTGAAAATAAAGAAAGACGAGAAAAAAATTTTTTTTTTTTCTTTTTTCAATTTTCAAAACTTTGTGACAAAAAGTGAGGTCTGCAAAATACTCACTATACCTCTCATCAAATAGCTTGGGGTGTCTACTTTCCAAAATGGGGTCATTTGGGGGGGGTTTGTGCCACCTGGGCATTCCATGGCCTCCGAAACTGTGATAGGAGTGAAATCAAAAATTTACGGCCTTAGAAAGCCTGAAGGCGGTGCTTGGTTTTCGGGGTCCCGTACGCGGCTAGGCTCCCAAAAAGTCCCACACATGTGGTATCCCCGTACTCAGGAGAAGCAACAGAATGTATTTTGGGGTGTAATTTCACATATTCCCATGGCATGTTTGAGCAATATATCATTTAGTGACAACTTTGCGCAAAAAAAAATAAAAAAAATAAAAAATTTGTCTCTTTCCCGCAACTTGTGTCTCAATATAAATTATTCCATGGACTCAACATGACTCTCAGCAAATAGCTTGGGGTGTCTACTTTCCAAAATGGGGTCATTTGGGGGGGGGTTTGAACTGTCCTGGCATTTTATGCACAACATCTAGAAGCTTATGTCACACATCACCCACTCTTCTAACCACTTGAAGACAAAGCCCTTTCTGACACTTATTGTTTACATAAAAAAATAATTTTTTTTGCAAGAAAATTACTTTGAACCCCCAAACATTATATATTTTTTTTAAAGCAAATGCCCTACAGATTAAAATGGTGGGTGTTTCATTTTTTTTTTTTCACACAGTATTTGCGCAGCGATTTTTCAAACGCATTTTTTGGGGAAAAAACACACTTTTTTACATTTTAATGCACTAAAACACACTATATTGCCCAAATGTTTGATGAGATAAAAAAGATGATCTTAGGCCGAGTACATGGATACCAAACATGACATGCTTTAAAATTGCGCACAAACGTGCAGTGGCGACAAACTAAATACATTTTTAAAAGACTTTAAAAGCCTTTACAGGTTACCACTTTAGATTTACAGAGGAGGTCTACTGCTAAAATTACTGCACTCGATCTGACCTTCGCGGCGATACCTCACATGCATGGTGCAATTGCTGTTTACATTTGACGCCAGACCAACGCTTGCGTTCACCTTAGCGCGAGAGCAGGGGGGACAGGGGTGCTTTTTTTTTTTTTTTTTTTTTTTTTTTTCTTTATTATTATTATTTTTTTATCTTATTTTTAAACTGTTCCTTTCATTTTTTTTTTTTTAAATCATTTTTATTGTTATCTCAGGGAATGTAAATATCCCCTATGATAGCAATAGGTAGTGACAGGTACTCTTTTTTGCAAAAATTGGGGTCTATTAGACCCTAGATTTCTCCTCTGCCCTCAAAGCATCTGATCACACCAAGATCGGTGTGATAAAATGCTTTCCCAATTTCCCAATGGCGCTGTTTACATCCGGCGAAATCTACGTCATAAAATGCTCGTAGCTTCCGGTTTCTTAGGTCATAGAGATGTTTGGAGCCACTCTGGTCTCTGATCAGCTCTATGGTCAGCTGGCTGAATCACCGGCTGCATTTTCAGGTTCCCTGTTGAGACAGGAGAGCCAGAGAAAAACACGGAAGATGTTGGGGGGGGGGGGGGCATTCCCTCCCACTGCTTGTAAAAGCAGTCTAGAGGCTAATTAGCCACTAGGATTGCTTTTACATGAAAGCCGACCGCTGGCTGAAAAGAATGATACCAAGATAATACCTAAACCTGCAGGCATCATTCTGGTATAACCACTCAAAGTCGTGAATGGCATACCTGAAGACAAAAAAATGGTTAACAATAAAGCACAGTAAACGGTAAGGTATAAAAAATTGCATACCTGAAAAGCAAACATGATAAAACATAATAACAATAAAACATTGCAGAATAGAATACAGTAAAAAAGAGCAGAACAATAGAGAGAGAATAGAGAGAGAGAGAACAATAAAACGACAACTATTTTTATTTTATATTTTTGTTTGTGTTTTTTTTTTTTGTAACTAACTTTTATAACTGTAACCGGTTCCAGGTTCGGGTCTCTCAAAATGCGATGGCATCTCGGGAGACCCTGTGAAAGTGTGCCTAGTCTGTGGAATGCTGTACCCTACGCTAATACTCAACTAGTGCATGGTAGCGTTCAAAACATTCACCAATGCAAAGACCAGGATTGTCAGGACAGGAGGGACAATAATAGTGGGCGTCACGCCTATATCTGCGCTTGCTGCAGACACAACATCTTTTTTGGGGGGTTCGTTGGGTAGGGGTACTCGGGAGGACATAAAGAAAATGCCTCTCATGCAGCCGACTGCATTTGGTTGGGGATGTGAATGGGGGAAGTACGGGCGCTGCAGAAGTGGTGGGCTCCCAATTAGGATTGGCGAATGCAGCAGGAAGGGCACTATGGGCACGACGGGCCTGTGTTTGTCTTTTTGGTGGCAGCGGGACACTACTTGTGCTTGCCACCTCACCAGCTTGAACTGCACTTATGGGACTCGCCACGTCACCAAGTGTTACTGCAGTGCTGGTTTGACTACGACCGGGGTGTACTATGCCTCTGGTGCTTGCCAGTTCACCAAAACGCTACAAAAAAAACTGTTAGCGATCACAGGGATCCGGCCTGACTCTGCGAACGCTGCAGTTATGCGTTTAGTGTTTTGTAAGTGACAGTGATCGATCGATACTGCACTTGGGTGGGCTGGGCTGGGCTGGGCGGAGGGGCAAAACGCAGGTGCTAGCAGGTATCTGGGCTGATCCCGCTAACACTGCGTTTTCGGGAACCCTAAACTGCTGGGGACGCTAGTATAGATCTGATCGGATCAGATATTGATCCGATCAGATACTATACCACTAAGGGAGGTGTACGGTGCGTGCGTGGGGGTTAGCGGTACTGGCGCTAATCTGACGCTGCCTGGGGCTGGTGCTTGCCAGCTCACCAAAACGCTACCAAGAAAACTGTTAGCGATCGCAGGGATCAGGCCTGACTCTGCGAACGCTGCAGTTATGCGTTTAGTGTTTTGTAAGTGTCAGTGATCGATCGATACTGCACTTGGGTGGGCTGGGCTGGGCTGGGCTGGGCGGAGGGGCAAAACGCAGGTGCTAGCAGGTATCTGGGCTGATCCCGCTAACACTGCGTTTTTGGAAACCCTAAACTGCTGGGGACGCTAGTATAGATCTGATCAGATCAGATATTGATCCGATCAGATACTATACCACTAAGGGAGGTGTATGCTGCGTGCGTGGGTGTTCGCGGTACTGGCGCTAATCTGACGCTGCCTGGGGCGACGCATATCACCGCCGGGCGATCGGGGGGCTAAACCTTTATTCGGTAATAAACGGCGGGTGCCCTGACACTATAAAAAATAAACGAACTAACCAGCGTCACCCGTAACGGTTATACGGTGATCAGTGGTGAAAGGGTTAACTAGGGGGCAATCAAGGGGTTAAAACATTTATTCGGTAGTATATGGGGGTCCCTGTCGCTATAAAACGCTGACGGCGAACCTAAATATTTACGTCCCTAACTAGCGTCACCAGCGACACTAATACAGCGATCAGAAAAATGATCGCTTAGCGACACTGGTGACAGGGGGTGATCAAGGGGTTAAAACTTTATTAGGGGGGGTTAGGGGGGTATCCTAGACCTAAAGGGGGGTAATACTCACTGCCCTAACACGAACTGTCACAAACTGACACTATGCAGTAATCAGAAAAAAAAAAAAAAAAAATACTGCTAATGTCAGTTTGTGACAGGGGGGGGGGTGATTGGGGGGGGATCGGGGGGCGATCGGGGGGGGGATCGGGGTGTAAGGTATGCCTGGCATGTTCTACTGTGTGTGTGTGTGTTTTGTGCACTCACTTGTCATCTCTCCTCGGCGCTGGAACGGAAACTGCCAGACCGAGGAGAGATGACATCACATCCTCTGCCTGTGTGAAACGACACACAGGCAGAGGAGGATTCCCATTGGCTGGGAGCGATCGCGAGGGGGGGGCCACGATCGGATGGTCTCCCCCTCGCCTCCCGACGCTCCCAGTCAAATGCCGACCGCCGATGGCACCGGGGGGGGGTCCGATCGGACCCCCCGCCCGCGGGAGGCAGATCACGTACGGGTACGTGATTTTGCCTGCCCGTGCCATTCTGCCGCAGTATATATGCGGTAGGCGGTCGGCAAGTGGTTAATGCTGGAAAAGTCAGTCTCTACCTTCAGCAAAGAAACAGCCCCAAAGCATCATGTTTCCACCTCCATGCTTGACTGTAGGGATGGTGTTCTTGGGGTCATAGCCTTTACAGAGTCTCCAAGGCTAAATTCCCCTTTAGTAATATGTTACACCCGTATTTAGGGTGTAACATGTTAGTTTGCAGCAGTCCCCTTCACCCCCTGATTCCCACACACTCCCCCATCATTCATTCACAAGCATCTGTGTATGAACAAATTACAAGTGCTGTCTAACACCGTGGCAGATGGACTGTGAGTGTGCTGATCAGCACACCTGTAGTCCATTCACTCTTCCTGCAGCTCTGAAACTGACAGCCTGTACAGAGGTACGGCCTCAGAACTGTAGTAGGAGTCTGCAGGAGCCTGACATTGCACCTGCAATACACAGATCATAGCGGCAATGCTCTGCAGACCCCTGAATGTTCTGGCATGTTGGACCTTTTTTTTTTAAAAACGAACAAATTTCTAATGAATGATGGGAGAATCGTGCAAGAAATTGAAAAAGAAATGCGCTGTGACCTGGAAAGAAAAGAAGATTCCCTGCCATTAAATTTATTTTCTGTACCTGGTGAAACAGAAGGGGGGGGTTAATCGAATTTCAAAATCAGTGGTGGCGCCAGTGGATCACAAAACACAAAAGCTCTGATTTGCAAAAAAAAAAAATATTTGTTTGGCATTCCACCTATGTATGGCCTGCATAAGGCTCTGGGTGCTGCAGAATAATACAAACATTGTGCAAGCACATGTCAGAACTACTTTAATTATAGCAGAATCCGTGTTTATAATTTTTTTTTTTTTTTTTTTTTTTAGGGGCAAGAAACTGCTACCACCAGCTTTTCATGAGCAGCTTGTTGATGGACTTAAAATACAAGAAACTTTTTGCCATTCGATTTGCAAAAGTAAGTTTGATATTGCCTTCTTTATGCTTTAATCTTATTCAGTGCAGTCTTTGTTATTTAGCTTAGAATCGGTACCTTTATGTTCCTGGTAATAGGCCTGAAGGGTACTGCAGCTATTTTATCAGGAAATATGTAATGTGGAAATATTTGACATGTGATTCTGTAACGGGATCTGATTTAGTTTCTGATTAACTGTCTTTATCTGGGAGGCCCTGATTATTTCAGTGTGTAAAAATCCTTAATCCTTTAAAATTAGATGAACAATAATAATTTGTGTTACAGAGAATAGTAATATTTGGATGTTAAAGTGTATGTAATGCCTAAATGCCATGGCACATGACAGGATTACCAACAAACCATTTAACTGTTTTAATGGAGCTGCTGTCTCCCTAGCTGGATAGGGGAGCTCTAGCATTGTAGGCCAACTTGAAAGGGATTCTGTAGATGTAAATGAAAGCGTTTCTTTGGAGATTCTGCAGAATTGTCCATGTCACAACAGCTTAATGAACCAATTGGTTTACATGTTTAGCGGCGCATTAGTACATCACGATTAACAAAACAAAAAAACAAAAAAAAACCTTATGCATCCACCCATCTCATGAAAAGTAAGGAAAATGGGGTAAGTGGCGCTACCCTAATAGATACCGGGTGGGTTTAAGGAGAATAATAGAGTAGATGACACTACCTGTGATGGGGAGAGTTTCCTATCCCTAATAGTGCTAGATATGTGTATTAGTGTCTTCCACTATTAAATATACAAATACTTAATTAAGTATAGCAGGTGTGTACCATTCAGATAAAAATATATAAATTGTATACCAAGTTAAATCAAAAACACAAGTATAGAGTGATCAAAAAGACCTAATCCATAAACATAAAAAATAAACACACTGGTGTGATAAAACATAACATAAATATTCTGGTGTGATAGCCATAAATAAATCCCAAAGTTGTCAAGTTCATCCAAAAAAAATTATTTCAAAAAATATGTGTCAGAAAATCACTCTAAAGTGATATTGTATTGGTGAAGCTCCAAAATAACCAAAAAATTCAAACCAATAATCCCAAGAAAAAAGTGTGTCAAAAACAGTCAGTCAAAGTTGTACAAAGTCCCAAAGGTGGTATGAATATAGCATTGGTGAAGCTCCAAAGTGACCAAATGTCCAAAGTAATCAGGAGACCCTTGTGCTCAGCAAATCAAGGAACTCGTGTGCTCCCCCTTATGGGTCCCCACTCACCAGCTCCTATTACCCCTGCAGAGGTGACAGGCATGTATGGGTAACCATGGGTGGTCTTCCTTGATGGCTCTCCCAGTGACCCGTCCATGGTCTGTCGGGCCTCTGCAGCTCGCTCCACTAGATCAGGGCATCCACGTAAGGCTTGTAACATGAAAGGAGATTTTTCAAGACCCAGCCCTGAGAAGCTGTGGAGTAATCTCTCGGTGAGGTGCTGACCGGTGTGAACGCCCTGATTTATCCGGAGTATACCATAATTTTGATCCACCCATCTTCTTCCCCCAGTTCACATTATTGTGGGGTGGGAAACTGCATTTGATTCCCACAGGAATCTCATCACATTCCTGTTCAAATCACATCCCATTCTTTGCAGTGTGATTTGAGCCATACATTTTTGTAGGCGCCGTTGTTTTAGCAGTGCTTTTCAGGCGCTAGCGGGTCGCCTTTAACCCCCGCTTGCGGCTGAAAAAGGGTTAAAATTTTCAGCAGGGCTGCCCATTGATTTCAATGGTCAGGGGTGCTTTAGGAGCAATGTATACACCAATCCTAAATCGCCTGAAAGAAGCTCCTTGCAGTACTTTTTTTGACCGCTCCAGTGTGAAAGCCCTCAGGCTTTCACATTGGAGTGACAGGAGAGGCTCTTAACAGGCACTTTGCAGGCGCTATTTTTTAGCGCTATAGCACCAGTTAAAGCGTCTGTGTGAAAGGGATCTAAGTTATACCTTAACTAATCCCTAGTCTATGTAAAATAAAGAAAAAAAAATAAGTTTTGGCTTTACATACACTTTAATACCTTGTGAACAAAATGAACAACACTGATGTTAGTTTCTGACATTGCTTGTGAGTTTCTTCCCATATTGGTTCTGTAATGAAGAATTTCAGGGATGGTATATTTTTACCTAGTTACATGTACCTAACCAATGTAACTATGCATTCACTATATCTGGCTGATGCACCTGGAAGCTGCCTATGCTGCTTCAGCGATCTCCACTTCCAGTCCCGTACTGAGCGGCCAGCCTGATGCACACAGGAGGTTAACCGCTGAGCATGGGAAGCCCTTCAGAGAATGCTTTGCATCTTGTGAATGAATGAAAAGCGTTCTCTGATTGGACGAGGTGGAGAGGCAGAGTGACTGATCTCCTGTAATCACAATGCATCAGGCCAGCCACCCAGCATAGGAACTGGAAGCAAGTGGAAAGCACTGGAGTATTGGTGTCTACTTTAGTGATTTTGAGCTTTCAGGAGCATTGGCCAGGTCTGGTATATGGATAGTTGCATTGGTCCAAGCTGGACCAATGTACCATACCTGGTATTTATCTTTACATTTTTACAGGAATATATAACATTCTTTTAGATACATTCATTCTTTCAAAAACCTTTCTTAAATATATTTTATTTAAATGCATAGGGGGGCCATTATATCTGCCCATTACATATAATTACTGTGCTGCACAGTGATTATATTTTACTGTTTTTATTCCTCGGTGCAGATCTATCAGTCAGAAAACAGACTGCATTTAAAATCTTATTTTATGGATTATTTAGCAGGGAAGTTGGCTGAGGGCCTGATCCATAGATAAATACTTTTGAGAGATTCAATGAACCTGTTTAATACTCAAATTATGGTACAGCAAGTGTTTAAACTGTTACTAAACCCACAACCGTAAAATCAATCTGTATATGCAGTAAAGCATACTTGTTATACTCACTGTGGAACCTAAGGGGTTAATCCTCTGCATTGTGTAAAAAGGCTGTTTGAGCCTGTCTTCTCTGATCTTCCCTTTTTACATTCCCCAATCCATCTGCTGATAGAACAGAGCCCAGGGGGCATTCTGCACATGCTCAGTTTAGTGTGTATTGCTAGAGACGTCTTTTCTTTTTTGGGGGGGGGTGGGGGGGTGCATGTGATCATTCAGCACTGTCCAGACAGAGGGTCAGGGGTCATGCATATTTACTAAAATAATTTCATTTACACGTTCTGTGTACTGTAGCAGACCAGATATAGTGAATTGAGGGTACTGGGTTTATTAACACTTTAAACTGCTTGCAGGTATAAAGTACAGCCACCTAGAGGTGTCTATGTGTATCTGTCGCAGCTTCCATTCCCCTGGATGCCAGACTTTTGGGAAACTGCAAAACACCAATACCTGTTCATTTCAGAGCTCGCCGGCTTCCTCCTGTTTTCCCTACATTCCTGTGGACCCATTACCAGGGTTGGCTGCCTCTCTGGTCAACAGAAATAGGTGGTAGGCATTAATACCAGGCCCTCTAGATGCTCGCACTTTATACCTGCCTTCAGCCTGATGTATTTATAATAAATTGAAAGTCAAAATTTACTTTTACAATAACTGGTAAACTTTATTCAGTGACAATGAACTATAGTTTACCTTGAAATACTTTAAAGATATGAAGCCTAGTTTACAAGGCCAGTATGGATTGGAGGTGAATTTCCCACTTGTTGTTTAGAATTACCAGCAGTTGCAGAAAGATTTTATGGAGGATGATCACGAGCGAGCCGTGTCGGTGGCTGCTCTGTCTGTCCAACTCTTCACTGTCCCCACCCTGGTGAGTAAATGCCCACGTTTGTTGTGAACTGATAGATGGCACCCCTTGTCTTTCTTACCTTCCTCTCATTAGAACTATGAGCGATTGCAGAGTGATTATGTCAAAGATGACCACGACAGGGAGTTCTCAATCACTGACCTATCCGTACAGATATTCACAGTCCCTTCACTTGTAAGTATCCGAGTCACTGTACATACACGCAGCGTCCTTGGATTCGTAAGTATTCGCCAAGCTGACGGGCCGTGTCAACCAGCGCAAACAGTTCACCTCTTATCATGGGTTGCATGAGTAAGTGCGTGCGCTAATTTCACTTCATAGTTTTCCCCCTACGTGCTTATCATATAATTTGCCTTCACATAATGGAGAAATACATGTTATAGGGTAACAGACCTAAATGCAGGTGTATGTAAAGTGGTTAGAGCACCCATGGCAGGCTTTCCTAGTAATAAACTTTGCAACACAAAAAATATTTCCTTAAGAAAACTATACAGTGAGATAGGAGGCTAAACCTACTGATAAATAGATTTGGGGTTTGTATACACTTTAATAACTATTTTGGCTTATAGCATTTTCCCCTATAACCTTTATCTGTCAAATTAATATTAAAGTGAACCTCATGATAAAAATAAGGGAGCTGTCATTGCTGGTTTCTTTTTTTATTTGTTATTTAATATTTTCCAGGTCTCTGACTAATATCATTTTTGCATCACTGACTTGAACAAGCATTCAGCAAATAAAGTAAAAAAAAAAAAAAAAAACAGCCTTGATGCTTGTTCCTGGTCAAAAATTCTGTAAGTAGTGAAACCTTAAGACTTTGTTCACACCTAAGCGTTTTTGGGCATTTTTCTGCTGTAAGCCTCAGCTCTAAAAACGCCTTACAAGACAAATCCTATTAATTTCAATGGCCCCTGTTCACATCTGAGCGTTTTGTCATCTGACGCAAAACACCTGAAGCTCAAAAAAGTACAGGAGCTTCTTTTTTGGCAGATTACAGGCATTTTCTGCTTTTTACATTGGTGACCTTTTGACCTATACAAAATCGCCCGACTTTCTGCCTGAAAACAAAACGCCTAGGTGTCAACAGAGCCTAAAAGAAGTATGGCCAAAGCTCTTTTGGCCATACTTTTCATGTGGGGCACGAGTGCACTTCCAGGTGCTCTCCTGTGACCCAGAATCAGCAGACAGCAGGCTAAAGCCCGCTGACGGCACAGACCCGCTCCAAATTCTGAAGGGATGTCAGGATCCACCCAGATGCTTTACAGGCAGCTGGCTCAGCCTCTCAGCGCACCGCTACAAGACTGAGCCAACCGCAGCCACCTCCTCTCCTGCACGGAGTAGTGGTGCTGAGCAGAGAGCTGGTGACTGACAGTCGCTGCTCTCTGCCCAGTGAAAAGCAAGAACTGCGACTTCAGCGGTCATGTGATCTCTCAGTTCTCGGCTTCGAGCCGGCAGGGGACAGCTTGTAACATCGTTGCTGCAGACGTTATCTAAGTATGTACAGTGGGGAAAAAAAATATTTAATCCACTGCAGATTTTGTAAGTCTGCCCACTCACAAAGAAATGAAGGGTCTATCATTTTTATAATGGGTGTATTTTAAATGACAGAGAAAGAATATCAACCAAAAATCCAGAAAAAACACATGATACAAATGTTGGGTTGCAGTTCAGTGAGTAAAATAAGTATTTGATCCCCAAGCAGAACATGACTTAGTACTTGGTGAAGAAACCCTTGTTGGCAAGCACAGAGGTAAGACGTTTTTTGTAGTTGGTTACCAGGTTTGCACACATCTCAGGAGGAATTTTGGTCCACTCTTCTTTACAGATCTTCTCTAAATCCTTAAAGCGGAGTTCCACCCAAAAGTGGAAGTTCTGCTTATCTGCGCCCCCCCCATGGCCACATTTGGCACCTTTCCGGGGGTGTACCTGTTTTTGATAGGTACCTGTCCCCACTTTCGGGAGACCTGGCTGCGGCGAGGTCGTCCTCATGTTCGGCCCCCCTCATCCTCCAAATGCCGCCGGGCCATTAAGAAAGCGCAGCGCAGTAGGTAATCGGCAGTGAAGCCACAAGGCTTCACTGCCTGTTTCCCTTACAGGCAATGGCGGCAGCACTCGAAAGCTGATGGAAGCATTGGCTGGGATACCAACATCGCTGGATTCCAGGACAGGTAAGTGTCCTAATAACTTTTTTGTGGGAGAGGGGGGCTGGACCTCTTCTTTAAGGTTTCTTGGCTGTCGCTTGGCAACTCAAAGTTTCAGCTCCATCCATAAATTTTCTATAGGATTGCGGTCTGGAGACTGACCAGGCCACTCCATGACCTTAATGTGCTTCTTCTTCTTAAACCACTTAGTTGCCTTGGCGATATGTTTTGGGTCATTTTCATGCTGGAAGATCCATCTTCAGTGTTCTAGCTGAGGGAAGAAGGTTCATCTCCAAGATTTTTCACTACATGGCCTTGTCCATTGGCCCCCCAAAGCGGCAAAGTCGACCTGTACCTTTAGCAGAGAAATGGCCCCAGAGCATAATGTTTTCACCTCTGTGCTTGACTGTAGAAATGGTGTTCTTAGGATCTTAGTCAGCTTTTTTCTTCCTCTAAACACAGCGAGTCAAGTTAATGCCAAAGAGCTTTATTTTGGTCTCATCTGACCACAGCACTTTCTCCCAATCATTCTCTGAATCATTTAGACGTTCATTGGCAAACCTCAGACAGACCTGTACCATCTGCCTTTTTGAGGAGGGGGACCTTGCGGGCGCTTCAGGATTTCAATCCATGGCGGCGTATTGTGTTACCAATGGCTTGTTTAGTGACTGCGGTCCCAACTGCCTTGAGATCATTCACAAGTTCCTCCTGTGTAGTTCTGAGCTGATCTCTCATTTTTCTCATGATCATCCTTACCCCATGAGGCGAAATCTTGCATGGAGCCCCAGTCTGAGGGCCATTAATGGTTATTTTGTATTTCTTCCATTTGCAAATAATCCCTCAATCAGTTGTCTCCTTCTCACCAAGCATCTTGCTGATGGTCTTGTAGCCCATTCCAGCCTTCTGTAGGTCTACAGTTTTGTCCCTGACATCCTTTGACAGCTCTTTGGTCTTGCCTGTGATTGTGAAGTTTGAATGGAATAGAGAGATTCTGTGGGTTTTCGTTGGGAGCACCTTCCTAAATTGAGAGGACTAATCTGTGTACCACATAGTGTAGCCAGTCTGTGGGAACCCGAATTATTGTTGATAGGGGATCAAATAGTTATTTTACTCACTGAACTGCAACTCTTTTTATAACATTTGTACCATGTGTTTTTTCTTTTCTGGATTATTGGTTGGTTTTCTGTCTCTATCATTTAAATAAGACATTCTTGACCCTTCATTTATTTGTACGTTGTCAAACTCTGTAGATGTTTAATTCTTTTTCCAACTGTGCGTTTTGTTTTTTTTACAATCCCGCACTTCCCCTTTTAAAGATGAGCATATTTCTATTACAACAGGCTTACCTAGATAAAGGGTTATTGTAGTTTAGCCAAAGGCAGTCACTACATATCCAAATTCCTATGCGATATTTCCATGGAAGTGAGACTGAACTTGTGATGATGCTGTTTGATTGTTTATTCAGTGTAGGGTTCAGAAAATATTGGCGATCCTTTAAAAAAAAAAAAAAAAAAAAAGAAGAAAAATCAGGGTCCTGCCAATACCCTAAAATTTTTGAGCCGTTTCATGATCTTTTCTACTTCCACCAACCTTTTTGCTTAGTTAGAGTAGGTTAAGATAGTTTATTGTGAGTACAGCAAACTTAACTCATTTCATGCTTTATTTCCATGAATGGATGTTCATTACAAGTATAACTGGTTCACACTTCTTTATTACTTTCAGGTTTTTCACCATTATAGCACCAGATTCTCAGTGCATGTCGACCCAATGTCCCTTATTGTTACTACTACTATTTACTAAAGATGAAACATTTTGATCTTGCCTAGGCCCGGATGTTAATCACTGAAGAGAACCTAATGACCATCATAATAAGGACATTTATGGATCATTTGAGACATCGGGATGTCCAGGGCAGGTTTCAGTTTGAACGATACACAGCACTGCAAGCTTTCAAGTTTAGAAGAGTTCAGAGCCTAGTTTTGGATCTGAAGTAAGTAGGCAAATGGCAACCTAAATATACCCTTCCAGCTTATATGAGCCCTGGCCAATCTGTAGTGTTGGGGCGCTTTCACACTGATGTAGTGCAGCTTTCCCACACCGCATGTGCAGCACAATGTACCTGTGGGTTTCATGGAGGTTACCTGCACTTTCCTGAAGACCTTTTTTGGAGTTGTTGGCTCTGGTGCTATCCTGCTCCTGTAAATCATGTTAGTTGGCGGAGCAATAAAACTAAATTTGATCCTATCATTAAAGCGGGGTTCCACTCAAATTTTTGACTTAATCTTACCCCCTTCAGTTAATTGCATAGATGTTCAAATGCCGCACGAAAATTTTTTTATCGCTGTAATTACCTTTATATTGTACTTTATTGTGGCACTTCCTGTCTCTCCTCCCATGGGAGTAGGCGTGTTTATTGCCTTTCCACGGCGCCGCACTGTCTCCTGGGAGCTTAGTGTCATGCTTCCCAAGATTCAGTGCGGGAACAATGATCATGTGTGTGAACAAGCTGTGAATGACCAGCATTCACTGCATCCAGGAAATCAATGCTTGTGGGCTTCACATGCCCACAAGCAAGATGGAAACAGCCAGCATCACATTTTTTAAGTTATTCTTCAGTACGAAAACAGACAGAGGCAGAAATATTACACCCAAACTGTAAGTGTTATTTTGGGGTTAGCAAAGTGTCTCAATGACCTAAAAAAAAAAAAAAAAGATTGATCGCCAGACTCCCGCTTTAAGATCGATTTTAGGAAACTATGCTGGCAGTAGGGAGTCTGTGAAAGAAGATCAAGAAATGTTTTATTTTTTTCCTTGCTAGGTATCTGCTTATTAGCAAACCTCCTGAGTGGTCATCAGCTCTACGCTTCAAATTTCTTGAAGGGTTCTATGCCTTTTTAGAACTGCTGAAGTGCATGCAGGTATGTCCTTTGTCCTCTGTCTTTCATTATACGCAAATTCTTTATTGTTAGAAATTTCTCCTGTATTGCTGCTTCACCTTTCTGTGTGTGTGTGTGTGCAGGGGATGGACCCGATAACCCGCCAGGTAGGCCAGCATATTGAGATGGAGCCAGAGTGGGAGGCGGCTTTCACTTTACAGATGAAGCTAACCCATATCATTTCCATGATGCAAGATTGGTGTTCTATTGATGTAAGCATGACATCCTACTTTTTTCTTCAATGCATTGATTTTATCACTTTTTTTTTTCTTCTTCTTATTCAATCCTTCTATGCCCAGCCATAGCATAATCTCAAAGTGAGCGAAGAACAATATAAAAAAGTAAAGTTGTGTCTTATTGGTCTCCAGGAGCATGTTCTGATTGAAGCCTATAAGAAATGCCTGGAGGTGCTGACACATTGTCACGGTGGATTCACGGATGGGGAACAGCCTATAACTCTCAGCATGGCGGGTCACTCGGTGGATACCATACGATATTGTGTGTCTCAGGAGAAAGTTAGCATCCACCTCCCGGTCTCACGACTTCTAGCAGGTAGGTTTTGCAGATTTAGCCATTAAGTTGAAAACACAACGGTAGATCTCTGCTCTGTTCAAATAAAATGTAGGAAAAGGGTATTTTTCACTTGTGCTCTGTATGCTGGTACTGATGTCCGGCCAGAAACTGTATCCTGGGATTCTTGAGCTCTTAACCAGTTCAGGTCCGCCCCAGAGCAGTTTTACTACGTTTCACGTTTGCGTAGGGTGCCCGCCGCCGGCGGCTTGCTCCTGCTGAGCTCACACACAGCGGGAGCTTAGCAGCGGGTACTGCAGACTCTGTCTGCCAGCACCCACCGATTGTTCAGTATGCAGGCAGAACAGCTATCTGCCTATGTAGAAAAGGCAGATCACCGTTCTGTCAGTAGGGAATGCATGGATCCTGTGTCCCTGCAAAGCAAGAACATGGATCCATGCCTTCCCCTAGTAAAAGCACCTCCCACACTGTAGAAAACACTGGCTAGGCACACAGTTAACCCTTTGATGCCCCTGATGTTATCCCCTTCCCAGCCAGTGTCATGAATACAGTGACAGTGTATATTTTTTAGAACTGATCTCTGTATTAATGTCACTATTCCACAAAAAGTGTCAATATCGCAATCCTGCTATAAGTCGCTGATCGCCGCCATTATTAGTAAAAAAATAAATAAAAAAGAAAATCCTATAGTTTGTAGATGCTATAACTTTTACGTTTGCTCAAACCAATATAAGCTCATTGGGATTTTTTTTTTACCAAAAACATGTAGCCGAGTACATATTGGCCTAAATTGATGAAATTAGATTTTTAAAAACATTTTTATTGGATATGTTTTATAGCAGAAATTGTTGTGTTTTTTTTTTTTGTTTTGTTTATAGCGCATATAATACAAAACGCATGGGCGATCAAATACCACCAAAAGAAAGCTCTATTTGTGGAAATAAAAGGACATACATTTTATTTGGGTACAGCATCGCACGACCACACAAATTGTCAGTTAAAGTAATACAGTGCCGTATCACAAAAAATGGCCTGGTCAAGAAGGGGTGTAAATCTTCCGGGGGGTCAAGTGGTTAATCTGTGTTTTTGAGTTTAATACCAATTTGACAAGCAGCAAAAAAAGCTTTTAAACAAGCCATCAGTGACCTTGGTGGTCAGAGCCACTTTAGGCTTCAATTCCCCCTCGGAGTTCACAATAGAAGCCAGGTCTCAGCACTCTGTTTCCTCCTCCCCATGTGTACCTTCTCTGTTTACATCACAGATGAGAAGGTTGGTAGGCTGCCAAGTCACTGCTGGGAGAGGGGAGTTGAGCTACCAAGAGAAAGTGAAAGAAAAACTGATAAGGTTTAACTGCTGACAAACTTTGAGGACAAACTACTCCTCAGTGGCCAAAGCTACAGAGACTAGCAAGTGTCTGTTTTAAAATTCATAAATTGCTTGTTAAATTGTTATTAACACCAAGCTAAAAATGTCATATATTGAAGCTTACAAGGCAGATGTGGAGGCTGCATTCGTTTTTACTTTCTAAGGCTTTTTTCCCTCTGTTTCCACCTGGTGATCTGGCCAAATTTCTGTATTAGGATGCTCCCCACTCCTAATGAAGGCGCAGAGGGGCACCTTTTGGACAGCAGAATTGTCAGTCTGAGGGGAGGGATGGGTTAGCTGGAGTTTGGCTCCAATTTGTTAGTGTATTTAAATCCGCTAGTACATCTAAAACTTTACAAGCAGTTACAGATAAAGATTTAATGGTTTGTCTCAACCCTCCAACTGCTACATCTGCAGCACAGCTTGTTGTGTTTAAAAATAACATACCTACTGGCTGAATCACTAGGTGAAAATAAAAAGAAAGCTTGTAAAACAAAACTATTGCAGCCAGTGCCACCACATCTAAGAAGTGTTAAGCTGCAATATAATAAGTTTGCTTTTGCATTTATTACTGAAGGTCCATAAGCTGTCCTCGGTTCTACTTTAAGTAGTGCCTAATGGAATAATTAACTGGATCTTTGTCCTAATTCTTATTGCTTTCTTTTTCACTCCTAGGGCTGCATGCATTGCTCAGTAAAAGTGAAGTGGCCTACAAGTGTCCTGAGCTTCTGCCATTTGTAAGTAGGTGTATGTCTGCCTGTCCACACCAAACACAATCCTAACATTGTTCAGGACATTTTTAATGAAAGCACTCTGTTCATTAAAGTGGTTATAAAGCCTAAACATTTTTTACATTCCTTGCATTAAGGTAAGAAACGTTTAGGTTGTCCGCACCCCCTTCACCCCCCCTTCTTACCTGAGCCCTCATTCGATCCAGCGCTGTGCACGTCTGCAGCTCTTCACTTCTGGGTCTCACTGGCTTTGCTGGGGCACCGGGAGCCATTGGCTCCCCGTGCTGCCAATCAATGCCAGTGACGAGGGAACGGGGCCGATTCCCACTGTCTGTCTCTGTCAATGGATTCAGCAGCAGGGCTCGAGTCCAAGCACGCATGAGTGCCCCCATGGCAAGCGGCTTCCCATGGGGGCACTGGACAGAGGGGGGGGCCAGGAGCGCCAACGGGGGACCCAAAAAGGTTTGCGCCCGCTCTGTGCAATTCCTTTGCACAGAGCAGGTAAAAATAGACTTTTTTTTTTTTTTTTTTTAATTACCTTTTACAATCACTTTACTTTTGACTAAACTGCAGAACTTTACTGTCTATGGTCAAATATATAGAGTAAAACCAGATTCATTTTTTCTAAGGACTTATTTGGTTCATTGATTGACAGTAGCCGTATGTTGGAAGTTTGGCTAGAGTAAGAAAACCCCTTCAGAAAAAGATGGGTTGAAAGTACAAGCACATAACCTCTTAAATATAATTTTGGCTTATTTTGGCTTATTATTATTATTTATTATTATTTAATGTATGAATGTGCTTTGTAGTTGTCATGTTTGTTGACTGTTTCTTACTCAGAGTGAACTGAGTCCACCAATGCTGATTGAGCACCCACTCCGCTGTTTAGTGCTATGTGCCCAGGTGCATGCTGGAATGTGGAGAAGAAATGGATTCTCTTTAGTAAACCAGGTGGGTGATAGTCTTTTAATGTGTGCCAAACATTTCTGTACTCTTGTTAAAGTGGACCTATGCTGCTGCAGGTCCTCAGGGCTCTTACCATAATGCGCAACTTTGCACAGCTTACTTAAAGCGGAGTTCCAGGCAAAAATGGAACTCCTTACAAAACGTAAGCACAACCTCGCCCCCACCCCCCCGTTTTTTGGATTTTTTTTTTTTTTTTGGTCCATACCTTTTTATCTAATATCTTCTTCGGGACTTCCTCTGGGTTTTTTTTGCCCTCCTCCCCCACCCCACCCCCGTCGCCTTCTGAGACCTGTGTTTGTCCTAGAAGACAATGGGACCATTCAGACCCGCGCAACTGGTGCATGCACAGTAGCAAACAGGCTGTGAAAGCCGCAAGCCTTCACTTCCTGTTTCCCTTAGTAAGGATGCCGGTGCCTGCACCTGGAGCCGATGGACGGGTCGGCTTCAGATGCCGACAACGTGGGCTCCCTGGACAGGTAAGTGTCCTTATATTTAAAGTCAGCAGCTACATATTTGTAGCTGCTGACTTTTTCAATTTTTTTTTCATCCAGGCTGGAACGCCGCTTTAAAGTGGATCGTCACTGCAACTGAGCACCACAAACCAAAAGCACAAATTAATTTATTTTTAATATTCAAAGCAAACTCCCCAATCCCTCCGTCTCTCTATTCTTTATTTTGTTGGGCAATCACTTTGAAAAACACCCTCTTAGCATTTCTGGCCGTTGCATCTTAAGTAAGTGCAGATGATTCATGTAGCATTTGCTTCCTGGAATCCATCTGCTTTGAGCTCAAGCATGCATGCAAGAGAGTGGGCTTAGCTGAGAAAACCCCTCCTCCCGTCGTCCTCTCCTGAAGATTCTTGGGATGTATGACATCATCTGCCTAGGAAAGAAACCAGGAAGTAACTGATGAAATGTAAAACAAAAAAGTTTATAACAAGTTAATATGATCTACTTTCCTATCTATTTACAAATGCTAGCAGCATGAGGATTAAAAATAATGAATGTTGATTGGGAGAGTGATGTTCCACTTTAACCCCTTGGCACCGGCCGCACACAAATATGCAGCCTCTCGTTGGGTGGACTTTTGCACTGAGCAGCTGCAAATTTGTGTGCATTAATGTGATTACAGCTGTGCCAAGAGCGCACTCCCGGCACAGTTACCGGCAGCTAACAGCTCCTGATCTGGAGATTTCCGATCGTGTGACCGCCATGAAAGCCAATCATGGTGGTCACGTGATCATAAACCCTGCCTGCCTTCCAGCATCCTAAACCCCTTAAAGGGCCAGGAGGTGCCGGCTCCAAGGGGTTAACCCATTTTGGCACTCTCACCTCCCAAAGTGCCCTGTGCTAGGGATGAAACTTCACTTCATCAATGCTGCCACATTATGCCAATCATCTTCAGCTGCTCATATGCATAGGAGTTATTACGTCCCTGCAGTTACTTCCAGAATCGTACACTGAACTGCACATGCACAACACCCAGTGTACATTTAGAAAAAAAAAATGATAGCAGGCAGGGGAAGAGAGACAAGACCTACATAGTTTTTTCTGCCATAAAAACCTACCTGCTAGCAATTTTTAAACTGGTTTAGTTGCACTTTAACCTACAGTCTACCCTACATACAGCCCATTATGACACTGACAATGGCCTGTCAGTGTGCTCATGTTCAAAGGGTTTAGGGGAAGAAAATTTTAGAGGACCAAGAATGTTATGGGGTTGTGAGAAATATCAGGATCTACTGACTCAGGAGCTTCTTTGAAGAAACCTTCATATTATGCCGATGTGTTTTAATAAGCAGCAGAAACATTTTTATTTATTATAAATCATTTTTTTAACCTGATATGTTTTTTCACAGATTTACTACTATCATAATGTGAAATGCAGAAGAGAGATGTTTGACAAAGACATTGTGATGTTACAAGTAAGCAGTTGTTCGTTTTTTTTTTTTTTTTTTTTCAAAATACATCTATTTATACTGCTCCCTTTTAATGCATTCACTTGTCAGTGAAATCGATAAAAGTTAAAAACCATCAAATCCAAAAAGCCTAGAATAAGACAGAATATACTTACCATATCTACATTGAAGGGTGTCTTTAGGCTACCTGCATTTTCTTAAACCATTCAAGGCAAAGTAACAGTGGGGTTTATTTACTAAAACTGAACAGTGCAAAATATGGCACAGCTCTGCATTTAAACCAATCGGCTTCCAATTTTGTATCAAAGTTTAATTAAACAATTTGAAATTAAAAGCTGATTGGCTACCATGCACAGCTGTTCCAGATTTTGCAATCTCCAGTTTTAGTAAATAAATACCAGTGTCTCGGCAATTGACCTCACAGACTCTTATACTTGCCTGCGCTCCCTCGCCTCTTTCATCATCAGTCAGCCCTGAAATCAGCAGTCTCTGTGATCTGGCAGGGTGGAACATCAGCTACAGTGGAGGAAGGAGCCGTGAGGGAGCACAAGAAAGGCGAGTATTGGAATGTGGTAGCCCTTTTGCAGAGAAACTGTCACTTTGCCCTGCGTGGGCAAGGTGACGGTGTCTCTTTAAAAAGTATAGGCAAAAACTATGCGGTACATCTCTGCAATTCAACCACAATACCTTTTATTTTGTCTTCCAAAATGCTGCAAGTACAGAAAAATAGCTGTTGATCCTGCCAACAAAAAAAAAACTGAGCTCCCAATTTCTTGCGAATGGTTAAATTTGACTCTGCTGCACTATTACAAGTGGTGTTATCAACCCTTCTTAAGTTTCCATCTGCAAGACTACAGAACACCTCCCGCTTATGTTATAGAAATGAGGAGAGGCCACGCCACTGCGCAAATACAGTTTCTGTAACATACGATGTCCACTCAACCAGAAATATGTGCTTTTAATTCTAGGCCGGAGCTTCCATGATGGATCCCAACCATTTTCTGATGATCGTGCTCAGCCGGTTTGAACTCTTCCAGATATTTAGCACCCCTGATTATGGGAAGAGGTTCAAAAAAGACAATTCGAACAAGGTATGATTTCATCCTCTGTTCCTCTACATAGTTACATAGTAGGTAAGGTTGAAAAAAGACACAAGTCCATCAAGTCCAACCTATGTGTGTGATTATATGTCAGTATTACATTGTATATCCCTGTATGTTGTGGTCGTTCAGGTGCTTATCTAATAGTTTTTTGAAACTATCGATGCCCCTCACTGAGACCACCGCCTGTGAAAGGGAATTCCACATCCTTGCCGCTCTTACAGTAAAGAAACCTCTACGTAGTTTAAGGTTAAACCTCTTTTCTTTTCTAATTTTAATGAGTGGCCACGTGTCTTGTTAAACTCCCTTTAGCAAAAAAGTTTTATCTCTATTGTGGGGTCACCAGTATATTTGTAAATTTAAATCATATCCCCTCTCAAGAGCCTCTTCTCCAGAGATAAGTTCAGTGCTCGCAACTCATAACTAATATCCTCCAGACCCTTTATTAGCTTTGTTGCCCTCCTTTGTACTCGCTCCATTTTCAGTACATCCTTCCTGAGGACTGGTGCCCAGAACTGGACAGCATACTCCAGGTGAGGCCGGACCAGAGTCTTGTAGAGTGGGAGAATTATCGTTTTATCTCTGGAGTTGATCCCCTTTTTAATGCATGCCAATATTCTGTTTGCTTTGTTAGCAGCAGCTGGCATTGCACGCCATTGCTGAGCCTATCATCTACTTGGACCCCCAGGTCCTTTTCCATCCTAGATTCCCCCCAGATGTCCTAGATGCCACCCAAATGCGTTATTTTAAATTTTTCTACACTAAACCTCATTTGCCATGTAGTTGCCCACCCCATTAATTTGTTCAGATCTTTTTGCAAGATTTCCACATCCTGCAGAGAAGTTATTGCCCTACTTAGCTTAGTATCGTCCCTAAATACAGAGATTGAGCTGTTTACCCCATCCTTCAGGTCGTTTATGAACAAATTAAATAGGATTGGTCCCAGCACAAAACCCTGGGGGACCCCACTTACCCACCCCTTACCATTCCGAGTACTTCCCATTTCTCACCACCCGTTTATGGGGAACTGTATCAAATGCTTTTACAAAATCCAGATACACCACGTCTACGGGGCTTCCTTTATCTGGATGGCAACTCACCTCCTCATAAAAGGTTAATAGATTGGTTTGGCAAGAAGGATTCTTCATGAATCCATGCTGATTACTGCTAACGATACCCTTCTCATTACTAAAATCTTGTATATAGTCCCTTATCACTCCCTCCAAAGCTTGCATACTATTGATGATAGGCTAGCTGGTCTGTAATTCCCAGGGATGTATTTTGGGCCCTTTTTAAATATTGGTGCTACATTGGCTTTTCTCCAATAAGCTGGTACCATTCCAGTCAGTAAACTGTCAGTAAAAATTAGGAACACTGGTCTGGCAATTACTTGACTGAGTTCTCTAAGTACCCTCGGATGCAAGCAATCTGGTCC
Organism: Lithobates clamitans; assembly: GCA_037952925.1. Classification (NCBI taxonomy): domain Eukaryota; kingdom Metazoa; phylum Chordata; class Amphibia; order Anura; family Ranidae; genus Lithobates; species Lithobates clamitans. The sequence goes on from JBBGZY010000315.1 coordinate 541,945, forward strand.
CGGTGATTTATTAATGTTAAGTTTCCCAAGTCTAATTTTAATTCTGTCCTCTGTTAACCATGGAGGTGCTTCCTGTGATGTGTCACGAGGATAAACACTTCATGCATTATTATTTCACACTTGGGTTGGTTTTGCACAGCCTGGTTCTGGTATGATTTTCTGTGAAAAGTGGTAGGGAAGATGAGTAGAGCTTCCGACAAAACGGAATTGCTTACTGGACGCAAAGATTTTTCCTCTTGTGTGGACTTTGAGTGGTGGGCACCATTGCTTCCTAATAAAACCTGCTTCACAACTGTCCAGTCTTGGCCGAGATGCAAAGCAGAAAGCACAAGGTCCAGAAATCATAAAATATCAATTTGGCAGCAAGACCTCTTATTTTACTGTTTGGCTTCTCTTGCTATTACTTATTTTCGTCTGAAAGGATGAGTTCACTTTAAAAAAAAAATAAATGCACATTTTTTGCAGGTAAAAAAATGTGCATATATTTTATCTTTTTTGTTGCAGGACCCTGTAAAGCATTGCACAAGCGATCAGCAGATTGCTGGCTCTTACAGGAAGACGCTATGAACTACCACAGCGTTCATAGCGCAGTGGTACTCCATGGAAAACTACAAGCTGACAGCCGCAAAGGCTGCCGGACCTTGTAGTTTTCCATTCCTAGAGGACTATAAATGAGTGACTTGGCATGGCGGGTGTCATTTTTTAATTCTGGCAGCAGACATGGGTAGAAGATCCCTGGTCTGCTTTCACAGCGGGGATCGGGGGGCAGTGCATTGATAACATGTTATACCCTGAATATACTGTAGTAGTAACATGTTATGAAAGGTGAACTTATCCTTTAATATATTTAGATCTTGTTTTATAATGTTGCATGTGCTTTTTCCAATGAAGAGACTAAAGGGACAGTGTCTGCTGACAGCCAATCCATCACCAACAAGTTATACTCTCCCATCAGCTCCTTCACTGCCTGCTACCTTTCAGTCATTGCTGTAATAGAACAGGACTTTTTGGTAAGGGGGAACATGTGACCTCCCCCCCATGTGACAGTGCTCAGACCTGCGCTACCAGTCATCAAGACCTGTGCACCTGTATTTCTGTGCAGCCAAGTATGACATTATGCAAAGTTCAAAAATAGATTTATTACTGAAGATAATATGAATTTCCCCTCAAAAGCATACTTGAGTGATCAGGGTCAGGGTTTATTCAGTCACAAATGTGACTTTAGAGCAGCTAAAAGGAGGAATTTATGACTTCAGCTGTAACCTTGTAATAAATCTGTCACAGTGCATCTCACTGCTCCTGTTTAGCATTGGTTTTCCTTGCAAAAGTATTGATGAATGTCCCCCACTATCTTTCTAGGCATAAATTTTGGCTTTGTCCTTCTAATCACTCTGTGTGTCTTCTCTTCTTCCAGGACATAGTGCAGCAGAATAACACCCTCATTGAGGAAATGTTACATCTCATCATTATGATTGTTGGTAAGCTTGCTTGCTGTCATTCCTCCTGATTGGCTTAAAGCGGTAGTAAGCCGCAGTTGGAGAAAAAAAAAATAAAGCTTATGGGATATTCAGAGTACCTACAGGCAAGCCTTATTATAGACTAACCTGTAGGTGTAACAGAGTTTAGTACCACTTTAAGTCTGATGTGGGCCATATGTTGCACATGTTAAAGTGGAACTAACCCCTGCCTATCTTTTTTTTTTTACCCAACAAAGCTACCATCTTAGCTTTTGTTTGTTCTGCAACTGCCATGGTTCTGCACATAGGAGCAGTTATGACACCAGCCATTTCATGGTTTATCAGTTTGGTTGAGGACACAAGCAAATGTGACATTCTTGGCAGGCATGTAACTGGGAACCGGTTACATGGTACCCGGCAATGTAACTGTTTTTGAAACCGTTAAATAGATGGGGTTATTTACGCTTTAAGGGCCCTTTCACACTGGGGTGGGGGCGGCGTCGGCGGTAAAGCGCCGCTATTTTACGCGGCACTTTGCCGTTGGTATTCGGCCGAGCAAGGGTTAATAACCACCGCAAAGCGCCTCTGCAAAGGCGCTTTGCTGGCGGTATAACCGCGCTGTCCCATTGATTTTAATGGGCAGGAGCAGTATATACTCCGCACCTTCACCGCTCCAAAAATGCTGCTAGCAGGACTTTTTCTCCTGTCCTGCTAGCGCACCGCTCCAGTGTGAAAGCCCCGAGGGCTTTCACACTGGAGACAAAGCAGAGCCACTTTCGGGTCGGTTTGCAGGCGCTATTATTAGCGCAATAGCGCCTGCAAACCGCTCCAGTGTGAAAGGGCCCTAATGGTGCACATAAAGCTGATCAATGTTTTGATGTTTTAAAGGTTCATTAAAAAGAGTTCGTTCACATTTACAAAAAAAACTGCCTATGCAGGTAAGGAGTGTGTGTAAATAAAAATAAACTGCGGCTCTGACTAAAGTTGAATAATACCCTTGCTATAAGTGAAGGCCATTTATGTACCTCATGAAGCCTGACTGAAATTACTCCCTGGACGGTGCTAATTAAGGCCTACTGCCCCCCCCCCCTTCCACCATCACAGAAGTGAGCTCTTTCTCTGATTCAAACCCCCCACATGCTCTTTCTCTCCGCTGATGGAGTAGCTCTGAGCTTAACGTTTTGTGCGCTCACTTCTGTGATTGTGAAGGTGAGCTGTAACAACTTGCCCTCGCTTAGCAATGTCCTGGGAATTTTCAGGTCAGGCTTCAGGAGGTATGTGAAGGGCCTACACCTACAGTATGGGCATTATTCAACTTTAGTCAAAGCTGCCCAGTTTGTTTTCATCTACAGACCTGCATAGGCAGTTTTTTGGTAGAGGTGAACTAAACCTTTAATGTTGTTGTATTCCTATATACCCTGGCAGTTAACTCATCTTTGCAGTAGCATAAAGTCCACCAAACTAAGCTAAATGGACTGTTCGGTTTAAGATACAAATCTCACACATGGACCCCAATCACCTTCATATTACATTTTATCAAAGTTGCAGATTTTCCCTCACTTTCTGTCTGATAAAACTGTTAGCAGGACATTAAGCAATGGGAAATCTTAATGGAGCCCAGATATCACTAATCACTGGACAGAGGTTTTAATCCATCTCAACCTATCACAATTGAAGAAAACAATTTTTAGCTTGACACATGCTTTAAGTTCTCAGCAACACAAACATGTTGGTGGCATGGCCTGGGAACTTCCTGTTCTTGCGTCGGAAATTATTTCGGACAACAAATCCCATATGCATTTGTGCTCTAATTGTAGGTGTGACACAAGAGGTAGACAGTAATGAAGCATTTCCTGCAACTTATTAATAGGGACAGATGGCAGGAGGTGCCAGAGCACTGCGCTTTGGTACATAATCCTGTAATCCAGAGCACAACCAGCGTTGTCACCCTCTGACAGGAAGTGGCTGAAGAACCTCTACTGTTCATATCAACAGCTGAAATAAAAAAAAGCACTGAAAGGTTCTTCATAAAACATACCGAACAAATAATACAATGCCAGGCAAAGTAACATGTATAATTTTTGATACTTGGGTTTAGATACCTTTTTAAAAAGCAAGTACCTAGATCTGTGTTGGCTTTTAGAAACTTCCAGATCTGCTTAGTAGGATGTGTTCTGCATAATGGATGAAGGCAGCCTAGGTTATATGGTATTTACTACATATGTTTTTGCTCCAGGTGAAAGATTTTGCCCTGGCGTAGGGCAGGTGTCTGTCAATGATGAGATAAAGCGGGAAATCATCCACCAGCTCAGCATTAGACCTATGGCCCACAGTGAACTGGTTAAGGCCTTGCCGGAAGATGTAAGTGTGCCTAAGTTTAATAGGCAGGTTTTCTCCTATGTTGAAAGGTGATGAATGTATAGCGCATGATGTCAGCTAAGGTTAATATACCCATCGCTCAAAGCAGAAATAGCCACTTTTCATGAACATACTTGCATGTTATGACTACAGTTCTACTTTAATAGTTGAGTACATCACACTGCAGTACACAGTGACTGTGCCCTGCAGTCTCTCCAGTGCCAGTCCTCTTTGAGTTGAATGAAATCTCTTGTTATTTAACCCACACTCTGTCAGCCTAGGACTGGATGGGTCTTCAAGGTGCTCTGAGCTCATAGGTGTATGCTGCGTTCACCTTCAAATAAACCCTGTTATGCAGTTACAGTACACCATAGTAGCCCCAATGCTAATCATGATTGCCCCCTGATAATATACCTATTTGTCATAGTTGCAATAGCCAAAGCCTTCCAGAAAAACTGCCACTGCTTCAGGGCTACATGGCTCCATTCTGTCATCTTATAGGGATAGAGCAGGCGTTGGGAGGAGTGCCCACTATAAAAACAAACCCCTTGGATCGGACTTTTCTTTTTATTATCCAGAAAAAAGCTTTATTGAGAAAAGCGTAAGATAACAAAGCCAAACTGTTTACTGTGCATTGTGTACATATAACACTCATTGCTATGTGAGACATTCTTTAATTACATAGTACGCATCCTTGAAATCAATAACACACTCCCATTTCATCATAAGCGTCATCACCCAACATTAAACCGCAATAGTCTATCCATGATCAGGTCCTCCGGGGCTAGCCCAGGGACCTCTAGCCATGGAGCCCATAACTTTTCATACTTATGTGGAAACCCTCTGTGTTAATGGCCTATCTAGTATGGTTTTCTCATTCAAATTCATCCAACAGACTGAGCAAGCACTGACTTGACTTTAGGGTCAAGATGAAGAGATACCTGGAATACCCTGTTTACGGCATTGACCACTGCACGCCAATACCTATGCAATTTTGGGCACCCCTTGGATTTGACTTTAAAGGCAGATTGGACCACAACAAAGTATTAAAAACCTATATTTTATTATACATAGAAAACATAAAAGTAGACATTTCCACATGAATGGACATGATTAAAAACATGTATTCACATCTTGTACAAAGTTCGGCCTACCATGGCCAATTAGATTCAAATTAAAGGAGAAATCCAGCCTGAGCTTTAAGGCTGGGCTTCTCCTATGGACTGATTCCAGTGACGTCAGCAGACTTCAGACCGTTCTCCGCTGAAAACGGGTCACAGGAGTGCAAAACGGCTAGCACTCCTGTGACCCGTTTTCAGCGGAGATCGGTCTGAAGTCTGCTGACGTCACTGGAATCAGTCCAGGCAGCGCGACTTAGGAAGAGTGGATCTGCCAGGTGCTTGGACTCATGGCAGTCTCAGCCTCTCAGCGAGCCGCTGAGATGGCTGCTCCCCGCCCCTCCACAGCTCAGCGCCCCAATGAGCATGGAGGAGAGAGAGCTGCTGACTCAGCAGCTCTCCGCTCGGGGAGGAGAAAGAACCGAGCCATCGGCGGTGTTCGGTGGCTCGGTTCTCAGTGCAGAGGCGGCGGGAGACAGATGCAGCATCGGTCTGATGCTGCATTCACCTAGGCAAGTATGAATCTCCCCCCAAAAAAAACCCCATACTTCTCTTTTAATTTTTACATAGTAACAGGTAAGTGAGTCCCTGTGCGTCAATGCGTTTGGCTTCCTCAGGACACACAGAAGGATGACATAGGTTAAAACAGGCCTCACTATATAAACAAAAAGATATACAGCATATTTGAATGTCTGTTTGTTACATGTGTAGAATAGCATATATTGTACATACATCATAAACAATGTAGTCAATTCCATTTTCATGTTCACCTTGTCTGGATGTGAGCATGCGCACACACACAAAGTACTCAAATTAGTGTGTAGGGATGTGGCAATGGAGTGTTTTTAGTACTTTTGAATCCCCACTATAGTTATAGGAGGGAGCACGGTCTTTTTCCTGAGGGGGGCTCATGCACCGTGCTCACTCTTCTGTCGGCTCAGGTGAGTTCAGCTTCTGCGACAGGAGAGAGAGAGCACACAAATCGTTTGTGGCCCTCATGAAAAGCGCAGCGCTCCCTCCTGTAGCATTAGGGGGTACTCTCCTTAAAGGCTGTAAGATGACATGATGAAGTCATGTAAAGCAGTGGCAATTTTTTATGGCAAGTTAATGTTATCACAAATATGGTCCACAGATATGTTACTAGAGAAGAGCCATGGTTGTAAGATCCAATCAGCCGAGGGTGCTGTTATGATGTACAGTCACTGCATAGTGGCTTTTTAATTAAAGGATAAGTGTACCTTCTGCACATGTTACACCTGTATTTAGGGTGTAACATGTTTAGCATCCCCCCAAATAACACCCACTCCCTGTAACAGAGGGCGTGGGTTCTTCTCCCCACATCCGCTGTCTCATTTTAAAAATAACACTGCTCTGCGGAGCTCCGCATCCTTCATTGTCATTCATCCTTCACTTCCTTGTAATTCACAATGAACTACCAGGGTGCTAATCAACACGCTCGTAGTTAACCGACAGTTCCTGCAGCTGAATAATGTGGAGCTACATGCAGAGAGCTCTCATCAGTGTCTGCAGGAGCAGGACATTGCATCGTGATTTAATGATCATGGGTGCAATGCTCTGCAGGCTCAAGTGTAAAGAATTAATAAATATGCATTTTTTACCTGGAAAATCATGTACCTTTTATCACTTCCCCTTTAAGGTGAACTAACCTTTTAAAATCATATGGCCCCATTCCCTGGAGCTTTCAGGACTATCCCCACTGGAGCAGGAGAAAGGTGTTTGAACAGATCACCTCCAGAAAAAAAATCTATATACACACATTTGTAAAGACAATTGTTTGTGGGAGGGGTCCCCTTCCTGGAGTTCTCTAATGCCGCGTAAACACGGGCGGACTTGCCAACGGGCTAAACTTCATCGGCATTTCCGACGGAAAGATTTAGAACATGTTCTATATCTGAGTCCATCGGAAATGCCGACAGAAAAAGTCTGATGGGGCATACACACTGTCGGAATGTCCGATCGAAAGCTCCCATCGGACTTTTGCTGTCGGGAAGTCTGGCCGTGTGTATGCGGCATTAGTGTTGGGTATGGAGGTGTTTAGGGTTAAGTGTTAGGGGGTGTTGGAGCAAAAAATGTTGCTAATTCTCACTGATTCTCATCACAGGCAGCCTTGTGCTGATAACTCACTGGTAAACAAACAATACAATAAAGGTTCAATGGATCTGCTTACTGAAGATCTCTACAGATTGTTCATGTGTTCCCCTGCAGATGGCACCCTACTCTTTCCTCCCTCATATCTTCCCATTTCATGTCTGCAAGTGCACACACTGTTAATTTATTGTTGAAGTACTCTGCAGGTACTGTGTGATCGACCTGATTTAAGATATGCCTTTAATATCGAGTCAATTACTTTCTTTCCTTGAACTAATAGGAGAACAAAGAGACCGGAATGGAGCAAGTGATTGAAACGATAGCGTCTTTTAAGTAAGTTGAGTGAAGTAAGACCTTTGTGTCATTTTATTCAAGATTTCTAGATGATGTGCTTATCCTCTTTGTTGCTTTTCTGTTTAGAAAGCCAGGCTTAACAGGAAGAGGTCTGTACGAGTTGAAGCCTGAATGTGCCAAGGAGTTTAACCTGTTCTATCACCATTACTCCAGAGCTGAACAGTCTAAGGTAAATGCTGTGTTTCTGAACCCAGTCACTAAAACTTCTTATAAGCCTTGACATGACAATACCGTTTCATAAGTCAATCACAGCAGTAATGGAATCCAGTAGAGTTATTACAGAAAGTTTTGAGTTTAACCCTTTCACTACCAACACAATTTTTTTGAATTTTGCATAAAATCTGCATTTTTAGCTACAAATGAACTTAACCCCTTCACGCCGACCATACAAAAATATGCGTCCTCGACTTGAAGGGGCTATACTGTTTTTTAGAGCCAGTGGTTGGCTTTTTAGTGATAATTGATGTGGCTAAAAGCCACTCGGCTGTTTTCCTAAAGGAGCGGGAGGGGATGTTCTCTCCCCCCCCCCGCCTCTCCTTCCGCCGTTCTTCCCGGGCCTCCCGTTTTACCGGGAGACCCGAGCCGCCGCCTAGGCTGAGACCCAAACAAAGCTTGATTTGTCTTTGATCGGGTCTCCGATTGTAAAAATCCCAGAAGCAATGTCACATTGTCACTTCCGCTTTACTCTGCTGCTAATGCCGCTGATTTAAAAAAAAAATACAGTATTCAGAAATGGTGATTTTGGCGACCTGAATACTAAAGAAGTGCAAAGGAGGGATTTGGGGTCTTTTAAGAGTACCTGTCACCACCTATTGCTGTCACAGGGGATGTTTACAATCCTTGTGACAGCAATAAAAGCGATCAGATTTTTTTCTTTTTTTAATGAATAAAAAAATAATAATTTTAAAGCACCCCTGTCCCCACGTGCTTGCGCAGCAAAGTAAACACATACGTAAGTCGCACCCACAAATGTAAAAAGTGTTCAAGTCACACATGTGAGGTATCGCCGCGATCGCCAGAGTGAGAGCAATAATTTTAGCAGAAGACCCCCTCTGTAACTCTAACCTGCTAACTGTCATTTTTAAAGCGTCGCCTATGGAGATTTTTAAGTACCGTAGTTTGTCGCCATTCCACGAGTGTGCGCAATTTCAAAGCATGATATGTTAGGTATCTATTTACTCGGCGTAACATCATCTTTCACATTATACAAAAAAATTGGGCTAATTTTACTGTTTTGTGTTTTTGTTTTTTTTTAATTCATGAAAGTGTATTTTTTCCCCAAAAAAATTGCCTTTCAAATACCGTGTGACATAAAAAATTTGCAACGATCACCATTTTATTCTCTAGGGTCTCTGCTAAAAATATATATAGAATGTTTGGGGTTTCTAAGAAATTTTCTAGAAAAAAATATGTATTTTATCTTGTAACCTACAAGTGTCAGAAATAGGCTTAGGCATGAAGGGGTTAAAAAGTTCAAAACGTTTATTTTCTCAAAGCAGAGGGCCCAGTAGAATAAAAAGATAGTAATTGCAATATTTTATATCACATAATTTCAGAACTCTATTAAATCTATAGTTTCAGAAAAAAACTAAATATAAAAACTAAAAGATAAAATGAATTCTAGTGCACACAAAATTTGTAAAGCCATTTTTTGGAGAAAAAAGAAAGATGAGGTTGTATTGAGTAAATAGACCAAATATGTCAAGCCTCAAACTGTGTGCATTCGCAAAATATTACATTTCTCAAGGTTATCAATAGGCAACGTTTAAATACTTTTACAGCTCTTTAGTTTAGGGACCTAGAATTATTTCTTTTACTCTGACGTTCACAGCAATAACCAATGTGTTGTGAAATTGTAGTTGACATATGCATGGCTTACCTGCGCGTTAGCATTCATATGTGGTAATGGATCTCCAGGGATGTGGTTTAATTGAAAAAATAAAATAAAAATGTATATTCATTTTACAATTGTTTTTATATTAACCACTTCAATACTGGCCACTTTCACCCCCTTCCTGCCAGGCCAATTTTCAGCTTTCAGTGCTGTCGCACTTTGACGATTGTGCGGTCATGCAACAATGTTCATAAATGAAATTTTTATTATTTTTTTTCACACTTTCTTTTGGTGGTTTTTAATCATCACTGTGTTTGTTTTTTTGCTAAACAAATAAAAAAAAGACTGAAAATTTTGAGGAAAAAAAAAAGTTTTCTTTGTTTTTGCAAATAAGTAACTTTTCTTCTTTTTTGATGTGTGATGATTAGGCTTCACTGATGGGCACAGATAGGTGGCGCTGATGGGAGGACCGCGCTGTAGCTGTCTTTTTGGCTATAGCGCAGTCAGCAAGAGGTTAAAATTATTGCTTTAATAAGGGTGCTAATAAAGGCCCCTATGTGATAGCATTAAGTAGATGACAGGTACTCATTATGGAGACTTTAAAGCGGGGGTCCACCTATCTATCGTTTTTTGTTTTTTTTTTAGTTCATTCACAAAGTTTTCTTCTCAGCATTACATACTCACATATTGTGTGTAATATGTCCGCCTGTGTCAGATTTCGTCGGAAAGAATAACTTATATTATTCACTGCAGGCGGTTTCCATCTTCATTGTGGGCATTTGAAGCCCACAAGCATTTATTTCCTGGATGTGGTGAATGCTGTGCTCCCAGCATTCACCGCTCATTCCCGCACATGCTCAGTGGCATCCTGGGAAGCCTGAGACTAGCTCCCAGGAGCTTGGGAGAGGCTAGAAACACGCCTACTCCCACGGGAGGAGAACCAGGAAGTGCAAAGAAGAATAGAAAAATAAAAGGTAATTACGGCGATTTAAATATTTTTAAACGGCATGTCAGCATCTAGGCAATGAAGAGAATACATGCAGATATTGTTCAAAATTTGGGTGGAACCCCGCTTTAAGGGTCTCTATTGTATCTCTTTTCCACTGCTCCAGCTGAGCACAGACTGTGTTCAGTCTGTGGTCTGGTCAGGTTTGCAGTCAAGATTTTAACAGCTCTGAACCTGGAAGCGCTCAGAGCTGAGTGCTTCCAGGTTTACACTTTGCAGAGGCCATCAGGGAATGGATGTTCCTCTGTGTCCATCTGCTCACCATCCTGACAACATTTACATTAGTCCTGGGCAGCACCCTGCAAAAAGTGATTATGTGGTTCTGAATAGACCTTGGCTTACCGATTACAAAAAAAAAATCAAACTCACCCCTGAAGTAGCAGCAGTGAAATTGTTTAATCCTTTGAAAGCCATGACATGTATTTTGAAATATTGTATGAAGTAATCCATAATGAGCAGATGACAAGAAAACATCATCAGTAGATCTGGAGACCAATCAAGGTTTACCCAGACTTTGACTGTCCTGTAACATATCAAAGCTGCCCCACCCGCTCCCTGTTGCTAAATAAGAGCCATGTCTCACAATCCTGCTGTTCGTGAAAAATTTTGAGCTACAGCATCACTAGAAAATGCACGGAGGACACATTCTGTATCTGCTTTGTATGTGTTCCCTCCCTGACTTTGTCAGCAAGGCATCAATCCCACTCTGCCAAAACGGCTGAAGGGAAAGCACCCCTCACTCAACACAAAAGCAGGTGAGTGTTTCTTTGCCTGAATGTGTCCTCCAAGTGATTGCAGCCTATATTTCTTTCTGCTTTTTTTTTTTTTTTTGTGGTTTTATTGATAACCGTGCATATACATCTGTTCATCAAATACTCCATTTGTTGCAAATGTTAAATGCAAATATACCGTATTTAAGCTCACTCTAGGAACTGTCTTATCTTCTGCAGGCTGAAGAGGCCCAACGTAAACTGAAGAGACTGAATGAAGAAGATACAGGTACAGGGATTTCCGCTATTCTCTCAGCTGGGCAGCCTAATACAATGTGTTTAAGGGTCAATCAAATATGAGCTTCGTGAATTTTCAAAAATATTTCGGTTTGTTTTTTGAGTTTGCTTGTTTTTTGTTTTGACCGATGACTGGTATATCTTTGAGATTATCAAAAGGGCAGCGTTGTGATCTCTCCTATTCTCAGTGCTCTAATCCTATGACTAAAAATGAATACATTATGGTGTAATACACTCACATATATGTAGTAAACCCCGCCTGGTCATTTTAACCTACAGGTAAGCCTAAAGGAGGGCTTACCTGTAGGTAAAATGAATATCATTTAAACGTGCACTGTTCTGTTCACCCTGCATGCAGCCAGTAGCATCACTGGCGCATGCGCTCTGAAGGTCCGGCAATACCTTGCCACGAACTTCAGAGCTAATTGCCGAAACCACGGTGTCCCATGCGCATGTGCGATGTCATTGCGGCTCCGACCAATCACATAGCCAGAAAGACGGGGAACATGTCCCTCTCAGTGGTGACATTACAGCACTGGAGGGCTTTGTTCCACACTAAGTATTTCATAATGTGCTAATACATTATGCCATTGCCTTTCAATTTTATGGTTTAGAAGTCCATGATATAGATATATATATATATATATATATATATATATATATATATATATATATATATATATATATATATATATATATATATATATATATATATATATATATATATATATATACATTTATATATATATATATATATATATATATACACATTTATTTATATACATTTATATATATATATATATATATATATATATATATATATATATATATATATATATATATATATATATATATATATATATATATATATATATACATACACATTTATATTGCCGGCGGTATAGCCGCGCCGTCCCATTGATTTCAATGGGCAGGAGCGGTAAAGGAGCGGTATACACACCGCTCCGAAGATGCTGCTGGCAGCACTTTTTTTTTTACCGTCCTGCCAGCGCATCGCTCCAGTGTGAAAGCCCTCTGGGCTTTCACACTGGAATGCAAGCAGCGGCACTTTGCAGTTTCGGTTTGCAGGTGCTATTATTAGCGCAATAGCGCCTGAAACCGCCCCAGTGTGAAAGGGCTCTTATTGTAAGTGTACAAACAAAAGAATTCACAAAATCTTTTCTGTTGCAGCTTTGCCACCTCCTGTGCTGCCTCCGTTTTGTCCTCTCTTTGCCAGCCTCATTAACATTCTCCAATCTGATGTTATGCTCTCCATTATGGGAACTGTTCTTCAGTGGGCTGTAGAACCCAATGGATATTCCTGGTCAGAGGCCATGCTACAGAGGGTAAGCTGAGTCAACTTCTTATATGTCCTATGGTAATATTTAGTACGCATGCACCAATTTCAGCTGGTTTATGCGCTGTATTAAACGGAATATATTATCACCATTAAAAGGTGGTAGAATGAAGTAGTCCTTAATGAGACCTGGATTTTCTGCCCTTTTTGGCCAGTGTCTATTCGCCTGAAGGTGGCAGCATAACCCAGTAGTCATGAATATGTACACCTCATTATTATTATTATTATATACGATTTATATAGTGCCAACAGTTTGAGCAGCGCTTTACAATGTAGTCCTCATATGATGTATGGAAGAAATGGCTTTTAGTTAGTTTTATTTATACATTTTTTTTCAATGCTTACAGGTAAATGTACTGATTGTCCCTTTTTTTAATATTCGTATAAAATATTAAGTGGCTGCATAACCCAAGTAGTCACGAATTTGAACTCCTTTGTGTCATGTGCTATAAGAAAAGGATTTTAGAGGGAAACCAAAAATCTTAGTTTGTTTCCACGTTAGACAAGTTCCACCTTGTGATTTGGACATGTATCGTACATCTTGTTTGTGAGATACGGTGATGAAGAATAGTCACTAATCAGGACTTATAGGTATGAAAAATGGCAATCATATGCAAATGTGTGCCTCAAACAAATATTCCTCCAATATATTAGGCCAGCCTCACATTTTGGGTTCATGCACCTGGGCAGTTCAGCCCATACGGCATAAAATCCAAGTATTTGCATATGTCTCTGAGTGCTTGTGGCCGTTAATGTGAGTACGTCTCAGAGCAGTGTTCAGCCGCAGCATATTTCAGCCTTTCATATATTTTGACATGCTGCTGTACGCTGCACCTGTGCCTCCTGAGCATCTGAAAACATATGGATTTTATGCTGTATGGGCTGTGCTACCCATGTGTGTCTCGGGTGCCTGAAAACACCAGGATTTTAACACTATAGGGGCAGAAACACCCCTGAACATGAGCTCCAAATGATTCAGTTGGTGGCAGTTACTTTAATGACACCCTAGTGCACAAACTCAATGCACCAGTGTTTTGCAACACTTGCTAACATACGGTTACATGATCCTAGGATGTTACATAATGCTACTCTGCTGATTTCATTCTCCTAAACCATGCTGACAATTGGTTGTTTGTATTGCATGGGTTGACCCTGACCCCTGAGACATGTTAGTGGCCTCTTTACAATGCTTATGTAAGTTCATTGCTGTATAGCCTGGACCCTTTCTTATCAGTTGTTTTTTGCCATGTTTATTGTAACGTGTTGTATGACTATTGGCACAATAAAAACTTTTTCTGATTTAACCGCTTCAATACAGGGCATTTTCACCCCCTTCCTGCCCAGACCAATTTTTATTTTTCAGCGCTGTCGCACTTTGTATAACAATTGCGCAGTCATGCAACACTGTACCCCCCAAATAGAGCTTTCTTTTGGTGGTATTTGATCACCTGCAGTTTTTATTTTTTTTGTGCTATAAACAAAAGAAGAGCGACAATTTTGATAAAAACACAATATTTTTTAGTTTTTGCTATAATAAATATCCCAATTAAAAAAAAAAAAAAACAAATGTTTTCCTCAGTTCAGGCCGATATGTATTCTACATATCTTTGGTAAATAAAATGGCAATAAGCTTATATTGATTGCTATATAGATTTATGGCATTTTTATTTATTTATATATTTTTTTTTACTAGTAATGGCGGCGATCTGCGTGTCCTTGACAGGACATGGATCTGTGTGTTCACACACACACACAGATCGACGTTCATGGGCAATCGCGGGTGCCCGGCGGACACCGCAGCCACCTGGCGCACGCACTGGGTCCTGAGCAACACGGCCAGGAAGCCAAGGACGTCATATGACGCCCGCCCAGGATGGGAGATCCCTCCTGCGGACGTCATATTACTATAGCCGGGTAATGAAGTGGTTAAACCTACTATTATGCGTTGTGGCACGCTGTGCGGGCATATTTGTACAGTTGCTTTTCAAGGTCCCTTATGATGTGTTAGAAATCGTTTAAAAGTATGGGCTGCCCTAACAACGCATGCTAAGATGTGACATAACCTGCGTTAATTTGCTGCATCAGAGCTACAAGTGTGCATGGGGTCTTCAACTTCTGTTTAATTTGTCGTGCACCAGCTCACTGTTAATTCTCTGCATAATTGCTGAAGCACCCACTGACCTTATGTAGTAGGTTCGCTGTGTCCTTGGCATGCCCACAAATGCAGTGTGTGTGTATTTGTGTGTGTGTGTGTGTGTGTGTGTATGTGTGTGTGTATGTGTGTGTGTATATCGCACTGGGCCCCCAAAGTGCCCTGGCCTTACACATTCAATGAGGGGAATTTATTAAAACTGGAGCAGACAAAATCTTGACAGCTGTGCATGGCAACCAATCGGCGTCTATCTTCAACTTGTTCAGTTAAAGGGTAACTACACTTTAATGGGGGAAAAAAATGGCAAATAAAGAAAAAATAATAAAGCGTATACAGTTGCGATACAAGTCGTATTGTAATTGATGGTTTTTAAAAAATACCTTTCCTATTCAATCTGCAGCCGCTGTGATTTTCTATGAATGCAATTTGGCTACCTGGAGTTGTTCTGTACACAGAATGTGTACTGACCACTCCCCAGAAACATCATTTCCTGCTTGTGTGATTGGCTTACCAATTTTCCCAGAAGTCCACATTAAGATACAAGTCAGATTTCAGTTATCCCCTGCAACAAAAATGTCATTTTTGGTTAGATATTTCCAATAGGAACCCGTCTAAAGGGATGCAGGCCCAGCAGCTTTCCTCATTAGTGCCCTGCAGCTGCTTTATGAAACCACTCCCATTAGACCCACTTAGCACAGAGGCACAGACAAACACACATGGATTTCTTCAGAATAACAGAAGGTAGGAATCTGCAACAAAGGTTGTTAGAATCCTTGCAATGTACATAGATTATCCAGGGTGGAATGTTTTTTTTTCCTCAACAAAAGTGGAGTTGCGCTTTTAAGCTTTGAAAATGAAAGATCGAAACTGATTGGTGGCCATTCATAGTTGTTCCAGTTTTGATTATCTTCCCTCCGTGTTTTTTTTTTTTTTTTTTTAATGCCAGTAATGAATGTAATGTCCTTGGCAATATTATTTTACCAGTGACACCAACTTGCCACAATGGCTTCTATTCAACCATAGCAATTGACTGAATACCTATATCATGTGGGTAATAAACACAGAAAAACTGGAAACTTTTTAAAGGAGAGTTCTAAATAAAACCGTTTCAAAGAAAAATATGTTGCATAGGCGTTTTAGCCTGGAAAAGTATGTAAAACCCTAAAAACTTTCTGCCTTTGTGTTCTGGACACTTATCCATTACACCAATGCAATTTTATCAGTGGACCCTTCATAAAATGCTAGATTAGAAATATGTCTTTAGTTTCTGGCCAGGGATTTGCAATCTACAGTGCACCTAGTGTACATAACCTGACAGTATATAAGCTTGCTGGTGATCTTTGCCCTTATATAAGCTTGCTGGTGATTTTTGCCCTGACGGTCATTCTTCTCATTCTGCAATTGTGTAGGTTCTACATCTGATCGGAATGGCGTTACAGGAGGAGAACCAGCATCTGCAGATTGAAAGTGAGGACAACATTGTCACCTTTACTTTCTCAGAGAAGATCTCAAGTAAGTTGAAAGACCAAAAATATATTACTATTTGTATCTATTTCAGAGGTGTTCCTATTTAGGCCCCTTTCACACCTGTGTGACTTGTCCTGCGACTTGGGACTGCAAAGTCGCATGACAAGTCGTATCCCATGATGTCCAATGAGTACCGTTCATATCTGTGCGACTTCAAAGTAGTCCATGCTCTACTTTGACCCAACTTTGATGTAACTTGAGGTCCATAGACCTCAAGATTACACAGGGATTGCTTCAAGTCGCATCAAAACTGCGGCACAATTGCGTGACTTTCAGGTCACACAAGTGTGAAAGGGGCCTTAATCCTTTATTAATTCCTTAGGCTGGTCATACAGGGTTCAAATTTCTGCCAATTTTTGCTAAAATCGGCTGAAATTAGAGCTTTGAGTGGATCTGTCAGTATCACCCAACTCAACAAACTTTAACTGAAAAATCAATGCAGTTAGGTGGTAGATAGTTGGATATTCAGCTCTAATTAGCTCCTTTTCTCCCCTCCTTCAGATTTAGATGAAAACTCCTCCAATCTTCTGTGCCAGGATGTTGCTGAACCTGCAGTAGTTCTAATATTTAAAGAGGAACTCCAGGATTGCAAAATCTCAGGATGGGGTTGAGCAAAGTGTAATGATGTGCTTTGCACTTTCTGTACCCCCTGATTTCCTGAGTACTCCAGCTGTAAAATTTGGGTCTGAGCCTGCTTCCATTCTGCAACCAACCAGTTGTTTGGGCAATCTCTTAAAGTAGTAGTAAACTATGTTCTACCACTTATACCTACAGGTAAGCCTATAATAAGGCTTACCTGTAGATACTGTGAATATCTCCTAAACTTGCACTGTTTAGGAGATATTCAGAGTGCATGCAGTCCGGTCGGACTTTCAGAGCCCGTGCTGTGAACGGCAGTTCCTGCGCCATGCATGGGAGAGACGTCGTCGTGCCTCCGGCCACTCATTTAACCGGAAGCCGCGAACCCGGAAGGAAGACTGGGTGCAGATAGAAGCTCTCTGTGGTGACAGCGCAATGCCTCGTTTTAGGGTAAGTCCCTCATAATGTGCTAGTATGCGATGCATACTAGCACATTATGGGATTGCCTTGCAGGGGAATTTGTTTTGTTTTTTTATCTTCAACTGCGGTTTACTACCGCTTTAAAGAGACCCTGTTGCCTTGCCATTTAGGGCAATGTGGTAGTGCCTCCTAACAGTCCACCCCTCCACCAGCAAAGTATATTTTGAGTTGTCACCAGAACAGGAATAGAGGAGAAATCTTCCAATGGGGGGCACTCGTTCTTGTGACAACCATGGATTTGCTTGTTTTGGAGGGACTTCCTGCTTTGACAAGACAGGAATTGAAGGGAAATTTCCCCAATGGAACACAGATAGAAAAAAACTGACAGGGGTTATAACCTAACCTAACCTTACCCTATCCATATGAAGAGAAAAAAGTATCTTAATTCTACAGTACAGGACACAGGAAGGCAAATCAGACCATGGGTTTTATGCCACTATCTTCAGATGGTTGGCAAAAGCTTTGCTGAGAATGCACCCTCCTATAAGCCTCACCCACTCTGTGGGCGTCCAATTTTGCTAGTGTTCTTCGGTGATGGACATCTTTTGGTATGGAGAAGTTTTCTGAACATTTGTTTGTTTTTTTTTTGTTTTTTTTTTTATTTATGGCTCCAAGTGACACATCTATCACTTCTGTACCCTGCTGTTTATTGCCTTAGAGCTCACTAGCAGTTTCTGAATCCGTTATCCTCCTGGGAATCATACATGGACCCTGAAATAGCAGGGCCAGCCTGTAATGAGATCTTTGGACACTGAATTCTGCATCTAGAGCTCACCTTGGCACGTGGTGTGATGAGTGTAGTTAGCTGCAGGGTGCTCTCACAGGTTTGCGGTTGTGATGTTTTAGTGCGCAGGGAGAGACAGGTGCAGATTCAAGCCCCACTGCAGGCAACCTTCATCCCTCCAGGCCATTGCAGCCATGTCAATTTGTGAGACTGTTGCTAACTGGACTAACCGAGAATATGATCCTGCTTTTGAGGATCCTGTCCTGCTGTTCTTCACTGCTATTTTGTGTTGATTCCTTAGAGAATGTACTCTGCCAGATCTCTAAGATGACACTGCATGTGTGCAGAATTTTGTGGTTAAAGACTTGGTCTGCTTGCAAAACGGCATATTTTGCTCACACCTTTCAATGGAGAACGCCTGTTTGGTGAATCATTTGATCATTTTATTAAGGAAGTTACTAGGAGGAAGGTACTTGTACCCACAAAAAAAAAAACAGCCTAAGCCTATTATTATGACTACTACTACTTACCGAATGTGGTCCTTTCTGTCCACCCAGGCACCTTTCTCTAAGTCAAAGGCAGATCCATCAATCGTCGCAAGTCTTGGAACCCAGAACCTTCCAAACCTACCTAGAGGCCCACCTCACATCAAGGGGTTGTCCTCACTCTCCAGAAATGGGAGTGTCAGATAGGAGACCGTCTTTCCCCCCCAAATAAAGATGGTTTCTTCCTTTCAACTTGGTGGGGATATTGTGCTTCCCTTTGTCCTGTTCCAAAACATGCCAAGAATATTTCACTCCACAGCCCCTCTGGAGGAAGGACTTCTGCTCCTTCTTCAGCCATTGTTAGCTGGCTCAGGCTGCTCATTTCACCAGATCTGTAGGTGTTTTCTTGAGCCTTTCAGAATCGAGCACCAGTTTTGTGGGTTTGCAAGGCTGCTGCTTGTTCTGTTCATAATTTTTCTCAGTTTTACTGGGTGGATGTTCAGGCCTCTGCTGATACAAGCTTTCACATCAAGGTGCTTCAAGCTGTCATCTGAGTGTTGGGGGTCTGTTGACCTTTCCTTTTGTGGGCTTGTTTGCTGCTCTTTACTATGTTATTATTCATTCCTCGGTTAATTGCTTAGGGATGTCCCATTCACTATGACTTCCTACTATGTGCTGTAAAATAATGGGAATTTCTACTTAAAAGAAAACTCCACATCTTGAAGTATAGTACAGGACACGGGTCCTTCCTTTCTGTCCTCTGTCTTCATTTTGCTGCAACACTGGAATTCCATGGAGTGGGTGGAGTTACATGAGTGTGCCCTGGGGGTGTTCTTAGCAAATGTTTTTGCAAGTGTCTAATCACCTGAAGGTAGCAGCATATAATCCAAAGTCTGTGACTTCTTGTTCTGTACTGTACTCCAAGGTATGGAATTTACTGGAAAGTCAAAATTCTATTTTTTGCCTTTTAATTCTATTTTACGTGGATTATTTTCCTTGTTGGCTAACCTTTGATCAAAGTGAGTATAGTAGATAATTTGATTGTAAGCTGCTCTGGATGGGAGGTGATATGAGTTATTATGTTCCCTGCTAAGCAGTCCATAATATATAATGGCTATATAAATCAGAGTATGTGAAAATAGGATGACTTTTATATTCTTTTCATGCTTTCAGGACCTGGTGAAGGCTCCAACACATCCCCCAGCATACTGGCTTTATTGGAGACGCTGCAGAACGCCGCTCACCTGGAGGTCCACAAGGACATGATCCGCTGGATACTGAAGGTGTTAGATTGGTGGTGTTTTGTTATACAGATCTAGAAAGATACGTTCACTTTAAAAAAGTAAAATAAAATAAATGCAGGCAAAAAAAAAAATGCATTTATTTTTTATTATTTTTTTATTTGAAGCCTGTAAAGCATTGCACATGCAATTAGCAGATTGCGGCTGCCATGCAGGACTCCTGCAGATTTGTCAGTGTATCTGTCTGCTCGTACCTCGTACAGACAGGCAGATGCACAATGACAGGAAGAGACCATGAACTACCACAGTGCTCAACATTGAGAACTAGAAGCCGACAGCTGTCGGTACTTGTATTTTCCCATTCACAGAACTCTGTGAATGAATGACATGGCCGGGCAGACCCCACCTGGTCACGTTCTTTTCAAACAGTGACAGCAGGCGCCCGGAGAAGATGCCCGCTCGCTGTCACTGGGTGTGGGAGAGTAGAGAGGAGAGGCTGCAGCTGCTGCAACATGTAACATGTTCCAAAAAATCCTTTAAAGCAGAACTGCAGGCGCATAGATAAATACACCATTTTACCTGTCAAAGGATTTGTAATCCTGTACAGCAAGTGATAACATTTTAACAGCCCTGCCGGACAGTACAGACAGGTGGGTCATCTCACATTTCTGCGCTGTAGTTAAGTAGTACAGCCTGGTCACTTTCTTGCCCCCAGCCTGTGATTGAAAGGTGGAGGAGCAGCAGCACGCTGAGGAGATTGGTGCTTTCCATAGTCCTCTGGTCATCCTACTCCTTTTAGCACTTGTGCATGCAGAACACTTGATTGGCTCCTAGTGCTGCAGGTCCCTATCCTAGTCTGCTGTACAGGGAATTACAATGCTAATACAAAATCAATTTCAAGTACAAGTTGCATTTCAAAATTATTATATATATATATATATATATATATATATATATATATATATATATATATATATATATATATATATATATATATATATATAGAGCTAATCTTTAAAATGTCTAATCTAAGGGTTATCATACATGTTGCAATCTGACCGTACAAACTTTGTACAATCCCCTTTAGATTTACCATAACTATGTAACTTGAAGACCTGGAAAGAGTATGTGTGCCGCTCTGGCTCATTGAGGAGGGCCATGACTAAGCTCCAGGGGGCGAAGTGAAACACATTGAGGGCGTGGCCTGGTTTGAGTCCAGGCTGAGGTTGCCACTTCATTCACCTCTCTAGATGTGCAACTTCCAGAACTTCCAGGGGCCGTCCCTCTTTTCACTTGTATGTAACTTTAAGACTAACCTAATCTATCCAATTAATTTGTATCCTATCTGGCAGACCCTTGCATTACATACTTGTTGGTAGATCTAAAGGCGATTGTACAATCTGATTGTAATGTGTAGTGAGCTGAATGGCCATGCATTATGTGAAAAGGCTGATGTCTAAAGGATTTCTGTATTGCAGATGTTCAGCACTATTAAGAAGATCAGGGAGAGCTCATCGGCCACGCCTGTGTTGGAGACAGCAGGAAGTGGGTTAGAGGAGGTAAGTGTGTACAGGCAATGGTATTATAATATTTATAAATGGGTCCATCACAAATGTATTCATTTACATTGGTATCTGTGTTGGGAAATTTTAATACTGTATAGGTAGAACAATGAAACTTGGAAACAACTTAGAAACTCTGATCCCAGCAGTTTTTCACTAATCTCCAGTATACAGACAGCTATAAAGTGTAAAAAAAGGGTATGTATTGGCAGGGTTATCAGGGAAAAAAAAGAGCCTGAAAACAGAAATGCAGCCACCACATTTAAAGTAGAACTACAGGCAAAATTTTTTATTTTTTTTTCATTTTGGATAGAGTAAGAGAGGATTATTACCCCGTCAGTTATATTTTTGTGCCATCTGTGTCCCATTTGGGAGATTTACCTTCACTTTGTGTCTTAGCCAAAACAAGAAGTGAGAGGAAATCCCTGCAAATCAAAGACGATCTTCATGCTAACCCCCCCTCCTTTTTTTTTTTTTTTTTTAAAAACTCCCACTTACCTGTTTGCGAGTCCTGCACATTTAAGTTACTCACCTGACCAGTAAATTGTGCACCACACAAAAACGAGTTAGTTACTAATGGCACCCTCATGCATCTAGCGAATGCACACGCATTGACGCCTGTCAAAATGCTTGATACCGCAGTAACATGCGTTTAAGTGCGGGGCCATCCTTAAAACCTTGGCGGCACCTTTTTTGTGCTTGGAAATTAATGGGCTGCCCTAAACTCTACGCAGTTCCTGATGTAAATGAGTCCTAAAAAAAATATAATTTTTAAAGAAATTGTGTTTTAGTGTCAATATTTCTTAAAATAAAAATTGAAATAGATATTTTTTTTAATGTGCTCATTGCCATAGGGCTCAGTATACAGATGTATTTAGTTCTTCATCTACTGTGCAGTTCTCTGAAAAGTATCACTCCAGAATCTCAAGGTTGCTCCCTAGTTACAGTGTATAAAACATAAGAGATTTTCAAAACTCTATGAAGACTATTATTGGAGGGTACAACAAAAAAAAAAAGTTCTAAACCTCCCTTTGCCAATTAATGTAGAGCTTCATGTTCATACCCATGAGTATTTTCACATTCATTACGTTCCCCAAGTACCTATACATAGGAAATAGTAGGGCTAGGTTCACACTTTGTTTATGCAACGAACACAAGCTGATTTCCACATGTTGTCATGTGTAGGACAGACCATTAATTTCAATAGGTTGCCCTACACATGAGAGATGAAACTTCACGTGTTAGCAGATGCGTGGGAGTGCCATTAACAATTAGTTTCTATGTGTGAGAGTGTGCGATTTTTGCATGGATTCCCGACATGCACAAAGTGTGAACCTAGTCTGACACCGTTTGAAAATGATCTTTTGCCGAAATCTGCATGTCTTGTTTTTTGTAATACTTCCTTATGATCATTTAGGCATTGTGCCTTGATGGTGTGTTTCACTTTTCTGTCAATTTTAATAAAAATCTTTTTAAAACTTGGTGAAAACCTAGAAAAGACTTAAAAAGATTTAAAAACTTGATAATATTGCAGGCTTATCCCGTCTTAGCATTTGTAAGAACTTTTTAATGGATATATTACATTTGACATTTGTTAGATTATAATATGTTCTAGGCAGTTCAGTTTCTGCATGTGCCACTAAAACATGCTACGTTGTGCTTTTTAGAGCACGCGCGATAAAGACAAAGCAGAGCGGAAAAGGAAGGCAGAGATTGCCCGCCTCCGGAAGGAGAAGATCATGGCACAGATGTCCGAAATGCAGAGGCACTTCATTGATGAGAACAGGGAGCTTTTCCAGCAGTCGTTAGATGAACTCAGCGTATCGGCATCCACATCCCACGATCACAGGTGAGATCAGCACCTTCTGACAGGATGATACTCCTAGTCTGTGAATGAGGAGAGGACTGGGGGCTATTTACTGTATACATAGCCTTCCATTTTTCTAGTGCTGGATCTGGTGTTCAGGTGTTAGCAAACAGAAAAAACATCAGACACTTAATTTAAACCTTGCATGGGCAGTGTACATTGGGAACGGTAATGCACCAATAGATCATGTAATATAACTTCCCTCACACTCATCCTAACTTTGTTAGGAGGGGGATCCTCGTTTACAAACATTGACCTCATTTGAGGGAAGCCACACTGCTTCAAGGTGCCCTGTATCATGTTATCCTAATCTAGTCACTGAGCGCATTAAATACATTGAAATCTGGTTGACACATGGACATTGATATACCAGAGTTGGCTAATGGGCAGACAAAGATGCCTCATGTAAATGCACTCTGTCAGATAACTAGTGTTTTCCTTTCTTGCTCACCCTCCAGATTTTTACTCTAAGGACACACTGACTTTGCTTTACTTTACTTTTCCTAATATGCATACATTGTTCTGGATCAAAGAAGCAAGTGAGTAAGATTCCGCTCACACTGAATCTGACTTTGAAATCGTGCTTCACTTGAAGCCACATGATTTCAAAGGCGCATGTCAGTGCGACTTGAAGACATCTGTTCAACTTCATGCACAGATGTCTATGCAAGTCGACCCAGAGAAAGTAGTGCAGGAACTACTTTCAAAATCAGCGTGACTCCGATTTGATCACTTCCATTGCGGTTAAAAAGGTGCGACTTGTCATGTGATTTGAAACGATCAAATCGCATCAGAAGTCGCACCGGGGTGATCAACATTTATGGAAACTTTAGTAAAGTACTTGCATAACTATTAGGCCCCTTTAACACGGGGCGGGTCTGTTTTGATGTACTCCACTTGCTCAGCGGGCTTCACTTGTCTCCACTTGCGCAATGGGGATTGATCTGTTGATTCCCCCCCCTCGAGCAGGCGGATGAAAGGTCCATATCCGCTCACTGTGCTGAGATGGATCTGTGAGAGTCTCTCTTTCCTCTATGGGGAGATTGGATGAAAATGGACCGCCTGTCCATTTACATCAGATCCACCAGACGGATGGAAAACAGGGGGAACCGTCCCTCTGGATTTGGCAGATCGGATTGGATAGCGGCGGGTGTCAGCTCACCGCTGACATCCGTTGTTTCATAGAGGTGAATGGAGGGTCTGATCAGGTCCGCCTGAAAAACAGACAGGCGGACATAATCAGACAGCCCCTACGAAAGGGGCCTTAAAGTGATAGTAATGTCTTCTTTGTTTAAAAATAAGAAACGTTATACTTACCTGCTCTGTGTAGTGGTTTTGCACAGTGCAGCTTGGGTCCTCCTCTTCTCGGGTCCTCTGCTGCCGTTCCTGGCCCCTCCCTCCTGCCGAGTGCACTTACAGCAAGCAGCTTGCTATGGGGGCACTCAAGCCGAGCCCCAGCTGTGTGTGTCCGTTCAGACATGGAGCCCCAGCTCAGTCCCCCCCTCTCTCTCTCCTTGTTGGCTCACTGACTTTGATTGACAGCAACGGGAGCCTATGGCACCCGCTGCTGTCTCAGCCAATGGGGAGGGATAGTCCCCAGACAGCCGAGGCTCTCGTTTAACATCGCTGGATCGAGATGGGGCTCAGGTAAGATAAAATGAAAAAAAAACTTCTGCCTTTAGAATCACTTTAACTGACCCATGGCCACAAATCTAAATTCCAATTAGAAAAACAAATTAAAAATTAATTACTTTTTATTACTTGGTATTTCAACAGTTGATTTCACACGTTGCTAAGCTATAGCCCTAAAAAAAAGAATGATGCGCTTTTCTTTTTTTTTTCTTTAAAGTATTTTAGTTTATAGTTTAATAGTATATACAATTGGTTCAAATGTTTGTTTAATACTTAAAGAATTCCTAGAGCACTCTGTTGAAAAAGAATAAAGGAAGATTCACTGGGTTGAGTCATTTAGTTCTCCATCTTAATTAAAGCTTGAACTACAATTGTAAAGAATTGGTAAATGGAGGTGAAGATGTGAAAAGTAGCCCTAATGCTCAATCTGCTGGTTGGACAAAAGTCTGCATAATCTACATTTGCAGTATTTCATATTTACCTGAATAAAAAAAAAAATTTATAATCTTGAACTTCACAGAAAATATATACAAAACCACTAATTGTTCCTTTTAATGTTTTATCTTCTCAGTGGTCCTGCAATTTTGGACACCAAGCTTGTTGCTCTTGGCCCTCATCAGACCCGCTTCACAGAACAGAGCCAGCTGGTGACCTGCATTCTATGCCAGGAGGAGCAGGCATTCAGTGTGGATAACAAAGCCATGGTTCTTGCTGCCTTCATTCAAAGATCAACAGTCTTCTCAAAGAACAGGGCAAAGATTATTCAAGATCCAGGTGAGCAGCTTTATTTAAATGATGTGCTGCCAGTATCTAATATATTTCTGGAATAGAACTTTTACTCTGCAGAATTAGCCTTTCCCTTGTATATGAAGCAAACAGGGAATAGGTCTGCTCCCCTCCAGGTCTAAGCCACTATATGCCAGTGATGGCTAACCTTGGCACCCCAGATGTTTTGGAACTACATTTCCCACTCTGCAGTGTAGTTGAGCATCATGGGAAATGTAGTTCCAAAACATCTGGGGTGCCAAGGTTCACCATCACTGCTATATGCCATTGGCCTATGTTTTCTACTGAAGATTGGCCTGCGCTAACCCTATTTGGGGCTTGCTGCTACCGTTGGGCTAACAATTGAGGGTTTTACCTACATTGGCTCCTGCTGCAAAATAACCAACAATGGGATACTGTTCAAGTAACTTTGCTAGCTTGATTTTGTAGTACCAGTCTTTAGCCTGATCCTTCCTCTTGCCTAAAGGCCTGCTGTATCCCCATCAGTTCTCTGTACTTGACTCTTTTATATTGTTACCATAATAATTTCTCATTATTCTAAATCACGCCATCTCTTGAAAGTATGAATTCGTTAACTATCTTCTATCACACTTGGACTTTTGGACATCAGTTTTAGCATACCAAAGGCATGTGACCAACTGGGATGCACAGTACCCAGTAACGGAGCCAAAGACGCACAGTACCCTTTTCCAAATGCGGACCGCGGCCGCCCCCAAAGCTGTGTGAACCGGCTCCATTGAGAGCTGGTCAACCTCTCCTGTCATTCAAATTGGATGCGGGGAAACCCTCATCCGATTTGCATCAGTGTGAACTCAGCCTTAAGGTAATAGTGAAGGCACAACTGGAAAGACTAGTTCTTTCGATAGAGGGGAAACAATATTGACAATACATACTTTTGCCCATATCTCATTAAATTACATATAAATATAATAATGGTATACATTACATACAAATATTTATTTTATTAGGCAATGTAATTTGTTTCACTGCCCACCATCCTTCCAGCGACTCCACCAGTGACTAATGCCTAAATGCTGACTTTCAGAAAGTCATGGATCAGGGTAATGAGTAGCCCTGTGAAGGTTAGATGATGTGCAAATTGGCGCTTTCTTTACACCAACTGGTCACCTTAATAAAAATATAATCCTAAACCCAGCATTTAAAACAAACCTAACCCTAATACTATAAGGAAAATATCAAAGCTAACCTAAAACTGTCATTCTGATAATACTGACAATATAATATCAGAGATTTTGCTCAACGTCAACCACATGTAAAAATCTGTGAGCCTGACTCAGCAATGAAATTCTATCAATAAAAGCTATTAATTTGAGAAAACAATTGGTTTATCATTCTAGCATTGTAGACTTCACTTGTGTATGGTACTGATGTACAATTGTACGTGCAGTGAGTTTGTTTCATTTGCTGTCTCTGCAGAAAACTACGATCCTCTAATCATGCATCCAGACTTGGCATGTGGAACGCACACAGGAAGTTGTGGGCATATTATGCACGCACACTGCTGGCAGAGGTAATTTTTACATTATTTTCATGACCGTACTACATTTTCTGTAAATGTGATGAATAAAATCAACCAAATCAGTGTATATTTATATAACCCTCCAGGATAGAAACCTACTGAATAGGATCAGCTTCATAGCTCCAGAATTAAATGTTCAACTTGTATTTAGGGTGGAACATGTAACATGTTTTATCTCCTGCCTCCTCTCTCTATACCCCCCTCCTTGACAACAGGATCTTCTCAATTTCTATCACAATTTAAAAACAGCAGCTCACATGGCCGCGTCATTTATTTACAGAGTTTTGGGAATGAACAACAAGTACCCTGATGGCTTGCAGTTTTCAATGAACTGAGAAGGGTGCTGGTGAATGCTTTCGTAGTGCATTGATTCTTCCTGCAATTGAGTAACTGCCTGCCCATATCGGAGGTAAGGGCAGACCGTGTTTTAAGAGTCAGCAGGATCCTGGCATTGCACCTGCAATCTGCTGATCGCAGGTGTAATGCTTTACAGGCTCCAGTGAAAAAATATAAAAAATGCACTTTTTTTTTTTACCTTTAAACAGATGTGCATTCATTTATTTATTTTTTAATAAGAGGTGAACTTATCCTTTAACATGCAGCACAGGAGTCAAGAAAAAAGGCAGCATCCATCTGAGCCTTTTGGTGTTTGGTTTAATATACAGAACTAATGATTGCCTGTGGTTAGTCTGCCACTGGGTTACTTTAAGGTAGTTTTACTCGTAGACAGTTGGATGATGTAGCTGATCATGTAGCAGTTCTTCATTAATGCAGCACTAAAGTGTTCTATAAGATCAGATTTAAAAACAGTTGGGGGCTTGAAAATTTTAGGCCTGGTTCACACCTATGCATTTTTTAGCGTGTGCTTAGTTTTGCAGAAGCACTACAGTCCATTTAACATGGTTACTTATGAATGTAGTTCACATCTGTGCATTTTATGGAAAGGGCCAGGGACTTTTTTCTGATTTTTGGTTCCATAGACGTCAATAGATGGAAAGCATGTATAGAAAAACGCAAAATGCCCCTGCACTATGCAAACTGCAACCTGTCTGATTTTTACTTTTTCGTTATTAATGATTAGGTAAACTGATAAAGACAACCCAGTTTTCCCCATGACTGCCTTGTAAGTCACCCAGTATGACGTGATGATTGCTGCCATTACTTCTAAAAAAAAAAAAATTAAAAAATAAAAAATTCCAGTGTGTCTATATACCATATTTTGTAGACGCTATAAGTTTTGCACAGACCAATCAATACACGCTTATTGGGTTTTTGTTTACCAAAGACAAGTAGCAGAATACATGCTACGTCAATGAAGAAAAAAAAAATATATATATATATATATATATATATATATATATATATATATATATATATATATATATATATTTATTTTCAAAAAATGGACGTTTTTTAGTATATAGTACAAAATATAAAAAAACGCAGAGGTAAATAAATACCATCAAAAGGTAGCTTTATATGTGGGGGAAAAAAAAGGACATACCGTATATACTCGAGTATAAGTCGAGGCCCTAATTTACTACAAAAAAAATGGGAAAAACTTATTGACCCGAGTATAAGACGAGGGTGAGAAATGCACAGCTACTGTAAGTGGAAAAGAGGGTCAACCATGCCCATTTGTAGCATCACTGTGCCCATTTGCATGCCTCACTGTGCCCATTTGCAGCCATAGGTCCCCTGAACTTCAAACTCGGTACTTAAGGTTCCTAGATGCCCCCTAGCTGCAGCCAAAATTTGGGGTCTCTGAACCCAAAGGGTCCTGAAATGACATTGCTGCAGATGGACACAGTTGACCGAATTTGGGGCCCCGTATCTCGGGGCCACTTAGTGCTAGGAACCCCAAATTTGGTGTGCAAACCCAGATACAGGGCCCCAAATATCAGTTCAGAAAATGTCAAGCACTTTTCTGCAGCAGAGAATGACATTTTCTGAACCAGTTTTGGGGCCCCGTATCTCAGGGCCACTTGGAGCTAGGAACCCCAGCTTTGGATATGTTATGGTACCAGTTCCACTGGGTTTGCACACCAAATTTGGGGTTCCTAGCACCAAGTGGCCCTGAGATACGGGGCCCCAAAGTCGGTTCGGAAAATGAAATTTTTTGCTGCAGAAAAGTGCCTGACTCCAGTATAAGTCGAGGGGGGCACTTTCAGCACAAAAAAATGTGCTGAAAAATTCGACTTATACTCGAGTATATACGGTAAGTTTATTTTGAGTACAGTGTTGCATGACCGCACAATTGTTAAAGTGCCGTATCGCAAAAAAAATGGCCTGGTTATGAAGGGAGGTAAATCTTCTGGAGGTCAAGTGCTTAAAGCTGAAATTCAGACTAAACAAATCTGGTCTAAATACATAAACCATGTGTATTCCTAAGTGTCTTTTGTGTATTCCTTCTAAAATTGTGCAAAAATCCAGCATTGGAACTCCTGTACTTTGCAGAAGTTTCCTGTAATGAAGACGAGTCAGTGCTGCTCTATCACCTTGTGCAGGGAGACTGGTCTTGTCTCCGCTCCCTCCTGTACTTTCCTGCGCACAACCTGTAGTGAGTGGGACTCCCTTCTACAGTTTTGCTTTCTGCGCAGGTTATGTGTAGCACAGTCATGATGTCATTGTTACTTTTACAAGGTAATATCTAGGTTTTCAACGGGATTTGGTGCACAGTTGCACACAAAGTGGATTTTTATCTCTTGTGGCTATTGAGGATACTATTTAAAGTGTAAGTTCACCTTTACAGAAAACCTGTAAGATGAACTTACACTGGGACCCCCTCCCCATCCTCACTGGTCCCCCTAACCTGGAGTCCGACGATCTCCCCTTCTGACAGATTGCATTGCCGCTGTACCGATACAGGGATTTGAAATCCCCGCAGTTTTCTCTCCTCTTCGCCAACGGTGACAGGACGGGCTACGTGGGCTCTGATTGGTCGGCGCCACCCATTTGGCGGCACTGACCAATTAGAACTCACCTAAACGTACCTCCTGATGAGGTACGTTTTGAAGATCAAGCTGCGGAGGATTTCAAAGCCCCGGAACAGTGAGGTGGCAATCCGATGTCTCCTAGCAGGTGGTCGCCGTGCTCCTGGTCAGCAGGACTAGGGGGTCCAGTGTAAGGTCACCTTACTGATTTTTCTGTAAAGGTAAACTTACCTTTTAAAGGGGTTGTGTTTTTTTCACCTTCATGCATTCTATGAATTTAAGGTGAAAAAACTTCTGACACTACGTCGTCACCCAAAACCCCCCCCCCCCCCCCCAGCCCGTTCGTTCCCTCGGCAGAGACATGCTCTACCTCTCTGCCCGGGGTTCTCGGCTCTTGATTGGATAAATTGATAGCAGCGCAGCCATTGGTTCCAGCTGCTGTCAATCAAATCCAATGACGCGGGCGCCAGGGGGCACGCCCGCAAGGTAACCTTCTGGGAGCCCTTCTCCCAGGGGGTTTACCGATGCGAGGAGGAGCCACGAGCGCTCCCGGGAGACGATGAACGGGGCCACACTGTGCAAAACGAACTGCACAGTGGGGGTAAGTATGATATGTATATGTTCAAAAAAAAAAAAAAAAAGGTTTACAATCACTTTAAGGGTTTTTGTGCCCTAAAGTGTAGCCTTAAAGACCATTCTAGTCAGGGTGGTCACTGTCAGATATGCTTTAGGGAACATAGTAGATTGACACACCTAAAAGGGTGAGTTTCTGAGGAAACTTCACAGCAGAATTTCTTTTCATTGGAGCAACGTTCAGTAAGGAAGGCATCGGGCGTTTATGTGAAATTTTATTTAAGCAATATGGAGTCTCTTTATTGTGGTGAGTTGCTCTGCTGACCGACAGCTAGGCCACAGGGGAAGGAGGCTGGGGAATCTGAAGATAGTTTTAAGGTTGACTATATTTTTTATTGACAAATTTTCAAAAAAAATATTACAAAAACTGTCACTCAACGTAAGCGAGATCAAATGCACATAAGAAGTATTTACAGATCGGTAAGTAAATTGCACTATAATGAATCTCGAAAAGGGTCAAGGTTCAATGTGAGATACTTTTCATAAAACTGAGCACGACACACTTATAGAGGTTCAGAAGACAGCTGTAGAATTGCTAGAGATAATTGCAAAGCGACAAGCAGGAGCAATGTCCTCCGTAGGAACCTCCGGTACATTTATACAGTACAATAATAAATGAACCAATAGTAACAGGGCCAGTGCATATCATTACTCATGAAGAGAGCCAGAGGATAATAAAGAAAGGAATAATGAGAAAGAATGACGAAAAAGGGGGGGAAAGAACAGTGGATACGAGTTCCCTTGGTATGAAGAGCGAAAAAGACTTTTTATTAAAGGGTAACTCCACTTTCGTGGGGGAAAAAAATAGCAAATAAAGAAAAAATATTATAGCGTATACAATTGCGACACAAGTCATATTGTAATTAACTGTTATTAAAAAAATTACCTTTCCTTTTCAATCTGCAGCCCTTGTAATTTTCTGAAAATACAATGCAACATGGATACCTGGTGGTGTTCTGTACACAAAATGTGTACAGAACGCCCCCCCAAAAACATAATTTCCT
The DNA here is from genome assembly GCA_037952925.1 of Lithobates clamitans. Classification (NCBI taxonomy): domain Eukaryota; kingdom Metazoa; phylum Chordata; class Amphibia; order Anura; family Ranidae; genus Lithobates; species Lithobates clamitans. The sequence goes on from JBBGZY010000315.1 coordinate 573,690, forward strand.
ACTTGTGTGATTGGCTCACTGATTTTCCCAGAAGTCTGCAGGAAGATACAAGTCAGATTTCAGGCATTACCTGCAACAAAACTGTAATTTTTTTAGTGAGATAATCCCAATAGGAACACGTCTAAAGGGACGCAGGCCCTGCAGCTTTTCTCAGTGCCCTGCAGCTGCTGTTTGATAATTATGAAACCACTCCCATTAGATTCACTTTTCCACATTGACACAGACAAACACAGGAATTTCTTTAGAATAATAAAGGTAGGAATCTGCAACAAAGTTTGTTAAAATCCTTGCAATGGGGGGGGGGGGGTTCCCAACAAAAGTGAAGTTACTCTTTTAGGCACCTTTCACACATACGGACTGTTCAGGTCCCCCTGTCAGTTTTTCAGGCGGACCTTAATGGACGCTCCGCTGTGTGCCGCTAAATGTAAACCCTCTTTTCCATCCGTCTATCGGATCAGATGAAAACGGACAGGCAGTCCCATAGAAGGGGGCGGGGCTCTGACAGGTCTGTCCCAGCACAGTTACCAGAGACGGACCTGTCATCCGCCTGCTGAGAAAAGCGTAGTCCGTCAAAGCAGACATATATGTGTGAAAGAGCCTAAAGTGATACTAAAGTTTTTGTTTTTTGTTTTTTTGTTTAGTTATAGATAAACATGTTACACTTACCTGCCCTGTGCAGTGTATTTGCCCAGAGCAGCCTGGATCATCTTCTTCTTGGCTCTCCTGGATTCTCCCTCCTGAGTGCCCCCACAGCAAGCAGCTTGCTATGGGGGGCACACGAGCCGAGCCTCAGCTCCCTGTGTCAATTCAGACACTGAGATGTGACCCGGCCCCGCCCCTCTTCTCTCCCCATTGGCTGACCGACTTTGACATGAGGGGGAGCCAATAGCGCCGCACTGCTGTCTCAGCCAATAAGGAAGGGAGTCCCGGGCAGTCGAGACACTCCTACAACATCGCTGGATCTAGACAGGGCTCAGGTAAGTATTAGGGAGGCTGAGAGGGGCTGCTGCACACAGAAGGCTTATTATCCTAAGACCCCTTTCACACTGGGACGGTTTGCAGGCGGTAATGCGCTAAAAATACAGCCTGCAAACCGCCCCTAAACAGCCTCCACTGTTTGTTCAGTGTGAAAGCCCGAGGGCTTTCACACTGAAGCGGTGCGCAGGCAGGACGATGAAAAAAGTCCTGCAAACCGCTTTTTGGAGCGGGGAAGGAGCGGTGTATTCACCGCTCCTGCCCATTGAAATCAATGGGACAGCACGGCTATAGCCGCGCTGTACGAGGGATTTTAACCCTTTTCGGCCGCCAGCGGGGGTTAAAACCGCACCGCTAGCGGCCGAATACAGCTGCAAGAACGACGGTACAGCAGCACTAAAAATAGCGCTGTTGTACCGCCGACGCCCCCACCGCCCCAGTGTGAAAGGGGCCTAATGCATACAATGCTTCAAGATAAAAAACCTTCTGCCTTTAAAATCACTTTAAGTCTGTTGCCCAACTTCTCAGAGGAGGAATAGTGCATCCATATGTACCAAAAGGTGTAGAATTTTTCCCACTTATCCAACTCTCTGGTTTGCATCTTCTCCATAAGATTGAAGATAGTTTTAGAAGTGACTCATGTGGCTGTTCATCTTTCTGTTATCAGTCAGTGGTAGGTATAGCATTATAGGATACATGGCCTTTCTACCGCAGAATAGACACTTGGATGATGGTTTCCCTAGACATGTAACCTCTAATAGGAAAAAGATGATCCACATTTTGATTACCATGGAAGGCAGATTAGAATAGCACTGGAAGAGTCTTATTTGACCTTTCATATCCGTGTATTTGCAGGTATTTTGATGCCGTACAGATGAAGGAGCAACGCAGACAGCAAAGATTGCGGGTCCACACAAGCTACGATGTGGAGAATGGAGAGTTCCTATGTCCGTTGTGTGAATGTTTAAGCAACACAGTTATCCCGATGCTTCCACCACCCAGGAGCTTGTATCACAGGTGAGATTTTTAACAAGCTGCGTCAGGCCAAATGTTGGGGCCTAAAGTGGATGTAAACCCGTTTGATGAAATTTGAGCTGGTTACATATATCTGCAGTGTTTTCTTATCCCTCTTCAAGAGTCCCGTAGCTTTCTCCTGCTCAGCAGGTCTGTTATCAGCCTGATAACTTCTGACAAGGTCTCTGAATTGGCAGCCTGACGTGTGTATGTCGCGGAGGTTGCTATAGATTAGCAGACAGCTCGCCCTCTCACAGGAGAGCTCTGCACATTCCTTCCTTCCTTTGCCAATGTGGAGTGGGGTGTGTGCCTTTCCTCCAATCAGCTGTCTTGGCTGTATGCCAATAATCCACTCCCAGTGCTGACCAGTAAGAGAAAATCTGTAACACTAAGTGCACCCTCTAAAGGATATATAAAGGAGAAGACAGCAGATATGCATTAAAAACTTATGTAGGGAGATTTATTTCATCTCTGTGTATCATCTGAGTCTGTTCACTTCACTGGGTATATGTGAGGGTTTACATCCACTTTAAAGTATAACTAAAGACAAAACTTTTTTGGTCGTGCGGAGAGGGATTAGAACACCTATTGCAGTATCTCACAAAAGTAAGTACACCCCTCACATTTTTATAAATATTTTATTATATCTTTTCATGTAACAACACTGTTATACACTCACTACTCTAAATTGTCATTTCTTCAGTGTTGTCACTAAGGATGAGCTCAGGTGTGTTCGCAAGCTGCACGTGCTGAGCCCGCCAGGAAGTCGGCAATGCACTGCGCTAATCGCAGGCAGTGAGACATTTCCCAATGTCTGCAGCCGCACATCGGGAAATGTCTCACTGCTTGTGATTAGCGCAGCGCATTGCCGACTTCCTGGCTGGCTCGGCATGTGCAGCTTGCGAACACGCCGGAGCTCATCACTGAAGAAATGACAATTTAGAGTAGTGAGTGTATAACAGTGCAAATTTGTTGTCCCCTCAAAATAACTCAACACACAGCCATTCATGTCTAAACCGCTGGCAACAAAAGTGAGTACACCCCTAAGTGAAAATGTCCAAATTGGGCCCAATTAGCCATTTTCCCTCCCCGGTGTCATCTGACTCATTAGTGTTACTAGGTCTCGGGTGTGAATGGGGAGCAGGTGTGTTAAGTTTGGTGTTATCGCTCTCATTCTCTCATACTGGTCACTGGAAGTTCAACATGGCACCTCATGGCAAAGAACTCTCTGAGGATCTGAAAAAAAGAATTGTTGCCCTACATAGAGATGGCCTAGGCTATGAGAAGATTGCCAAGACCCTGAAACTGAGCAGCAACACGGTGGCCAAGACCATACAGCGGTTTAACAGGACAGGTTCCACTCAGAACAGGCCTCGCCATACTGGAACAAAGAAGTTGAGTGCACATGCTCAGCGTCATATCCAGAGGTTGTCTTTGGGAAATAGATGTATGAGTGCTGCCAGCATTGCTGCAGAGGTTGAAGGGGTGGGGGGTCAGCCTGTCAGTGCTCAGACCATACGCCGCACACTACATCAAATTGGTCTGCGTGGCTGACGTCCCAGAAGGAAGCCTCTTCTAAAGATGATGTACAAGAAAGCCTGCAAACAGTCTGCTGAAGACAAGCAGACTAAGGACATGGAATACTGGAACCATGTCCTGTGGTCTGATGAGACCAAGATAAACTAATTTGGTTCAGACGGTGTCAAGCGTGTGTGGAGGCAACCAGGTGAGGAGTATAAAGACAAGTGTGTCTTGCCTACAGTCAAGCCTGGTGGTGGGAGTGTCATGGTCTGGGGCTGCATGAGTGCTGCCGGCACTGGGAAGCTACAGTTCATTGAGGGAACCATGAAGGCCAACATGTACTGTGACGTACTCAAGCAGAGCATGATCCCCTCCTTTGGGAGACTGGACCGCAGGGCAGTATTCTAACACAACAACTCCAAACATATTTCCAAGATGTGACCACTGCCTTGCTAAAGAAGCTGAGGGTAAAGGTGATGGACTGGCCAAGCATGTCTCCACACTTAAACCCTATTGAGCATCTGTGGGGCATCCTCAAATGGAAGGTGGAGGAGCGCAAGGTTTCTAACATCCACCAGCTCTGTGATGTCGTCATGGAGGAGTGGAAGAGGACTCCAGTGGCAACCTGTGAAGCTCTGGTGAACTCCATGCCCAAGAGGGTTAAGTCAGTGCTGAAAAATAATGGTGGCCACACAAAATATTAACACTTTGGGTCCAATTTGGACATTTTCACTCAGGGGTGTACTCACTTTTGTTGCCAGTGGTTTAGACATTAATGGCTGTGTGTTGAGTTATTTTGAGGGGACAGCAAATTTACACTGTTATACAAGCTGTACACTCACTACTTTACATTGTAGCAAAGTGTCATTTCTTCAGTGTTGTCACATGAAAAGATAGAATAAAATATTTACAAAAATGTGAGGGGTGTACTCACTTTTGTGAGATACTGCAGGTTTTTATTGCTGCCTGGGCCCCTGTTAAGGAGACTCACCCTCTCTATTTGTCTACATTATCATTAGAGTTGCCACCTCATCACTTTAAACCCGAACACATATGAATTACACAGGTTCTGTGGCTAATTGAATGCAGGTAAGGCACTAAGTGAGTTTAATTACCACCTTAATCAGCCACAGAACCTGTGTAATTAATATGTGTTTGGGTTTAAAGGGATGAGGTGGCAACCTTAATTATCATTGAAAGTGAAAGTAAAACAAAATCACAAATTTTGAGTTGTCCCCAGAAAAGTCCATTGAGGGGAAATCTTCCAAAGGGGACACTAGTTCTGGTGAGCTGGGGGTCCCCAAGGAATTCCCTTAATTTCCTCACACCTCCTGTTTGGCAATGGGACAGGGAGTAAAGGAAAATCTTCCCAATGAGACACATGGCAAAAAAAAAAATCTGGCAGGGGTAGAACACTCCCTTACTCCGTTCAAAATGAAAAAAAAAGTTTTGCCTATAGTTCTACTTTACGATGAAACTCCAGGCGACTGAAATACACAAATGTGCATTGTTTTACTTGACAAAATTTTTCGGATTCATTCTGCAGCTTTACAAGTGCTTTGTTCCCTCCAGCCTACTCAGGCCCCGCTCACACCTGAGTGTTTCATAGCCCAGAGCTCCAAAATGCCCAACATCCAAAATACCATATTTTTTATTTATGTCCGTTCACACCTGAGTGTAGTCTCTTGTAGCTCCAAAACGTAATGAGCTTCTTCTGTGCTGCAAGCTTCAAGTGTTTTTGGCCCCAATTATTTGAGGCACCTGAAGAACACACGTAAAAACACACATACCACAAGGTTTTTCCCTCCTATTTACCAGCTTTCTATTCGCTAAAAAAAAATGCTCAAGCTTCAGATGCTTGCAAAAAGGCCTTTACAGACACTAAAAAGCCTGCAAAACACCCAAAGGCACTCCGCTAAAATGTGAATGCACCCTGATTGCTCTACTAATGAGCTGGGCCAGACACCTTACGCCTATTATTCCCACTGCCTGAAACATGTTAGTATGATGGAATTATTTTGATCTTAGTCATTTCCAACCTCTTGAACAGTGAACTATAGGAAGATCATAGTTTTCAGGTCTTTTTATTTGTAGGAGTATTTAATAATAGCGATTTTTAAATCCTTCATTTGACTGAAAGACAACTTTATACATTACCTTAAAGTAGAAGCGCAGTGAAATCCTAAGTATACTTAACCACTTCAGCCCCGGAAGGATTTACCCCCTTCCTGACCAGAGCACTTTTTACAATTCGGCACTGCGTCGCTTTAACTGCTAATTGCGCGGTCATGCAATGCTCTACCCAAACGAAATTTGCGTCCTTTTCTTCCCACAAATAGAGCTTTCTTTTGATGGTATTTGATCACCTCTGCCGTTTTTATTTTTTGCGCTATAAACGGAAAAAGACTGAAAATTTTGAAAAAAAATGATATTTTCTACTTTTTGTTATAAAAAAAATCCAATAAACTAAATTTTAGTCATACATTTAGGCCAAAATGTATTCGGCCACATGTCTTTGGTAAAAAAAATGTCAATAAGCGTATATTTATTGGTTTGCGCAAAAGTTATAGCGTCTACAAACTAGGGTACATTTTCTGGAATTTACACAGCTTTTAGTTTCTGACTGCCTATGTCATTTCTTGAGGTGCTAAAATGGCAGGGCAGTACAAAACCCCCCCAAATGACCCCATTTTGGAAAGTAGACACCCCAAGGAAATTGCTGAGAGGCATGTTGAGCCCATTGAATATTTATTTTTTTTGTCCCAAGTGATTGAATAATGACAAAAAAAAGAAAAAAAAAAAAAATTACAAAAAGTTGTCACTAAATGATATATTGCTCACACAGGCCATGGGCATATGTGGAATTGCACCCCAAAATACATTCAGCTGCTTCTCCTGAGTACGGGGATACCACATGTGTGGCACTTTTTGAGAGCCTAGCCGCGTACGGGGCCCCGAAAACCCAGCACCACCTTCAGGATTTCTAAGGGCATACATTTTTGATTTTACTCCTCACTACCTATCACAGTTTTGAAGGCCATAAAATGCCAAGATGGCACAAACCCCCCCCAAATGACCCCATTTTGGAAAGTAGACACCCCAAGCTATTTGCTGAGAGGCATGGTGAGTATTTTGCAGCTCTCATTTGTTTTTGAAAATGAAGAAAGACCAGAAAAAAAATTTTTTTTTTTCAATTTTCAAAACTTTGTGACAAAAAGTGAGGTCTGCAAAATACTCACTATACCTCTCAGCAAATAGCTTGGGGTGTCTACTTTCCAAAATGGGGTAATTTGGGGGGGGGGTTTGTGCCACCTGGGCATTCCATGGCCTCCGAAACTGTGATAGGTAGTGAGGAGTGAAATCAAAAATTTACGGCCTTAGAAAGCCTGAAGGCGGTGCTTGGTTTTCGGGGTCCCGTGCGCGGCTAGGCTCCCAAAAAGTCCCACACATGTGGTATCCCCGTACTCAGGAGAAGCAACAGAATGTATTTTGGGGTGTAATTTCACATATTCCCATGGCATGTTTGAGCAATATAACATTTAGTGACAACTTTGTGCAAAAAAAAAAAAAAAAATTGTCTCTTTCCCGCAACTTGTGTCACAATATAAAATATTCCATGGACTCGACATGCCTCTCAGCAAATAGCTTGGGGTGTCTACTTTCCAAAATGGGGTCATTTGGGGGGGGTTTGAACTGTCCTGGCATTTTATGCACAACATTTAGAAGCTTATGTCACACATCACCCACTCTTCTAACCACTTGAAGACAAAGCCCTTTCTGACACTTTTTGATTACATGAAAAAATTATTTTTTTTTGCAAGAAAATTACTTTGAACCCCCAAACATTATATATTATTTTAAAGCAATTGCCCTACAGATTAAAATGGTGGGTGTTTCATTTTTTTTTTTCACACAGTATTTGCGCAGCGATTTTCAAACGCATTTTTTGGGGAAAAAACACACTTTTTTAAATTTTAATGCACTAAAACACACTATATTGCCCAAATGTTTGATGAAATAAAAAAGATGATCTTAGGCCGAGTACATGGATACCAAACATGACATGCTTTAAAATTGCGCACAAACGTGCAGTGGCAACAAAATTACTACATTTTTAAAAGCCTTTAAAAGCCTTTACAGGTTACCACTTTAGATTTACAGAGGAGGTCTACTGCTAAAATTACTGCCCTCGATCTGACCTTCGCGGTGATACCTCACATGCATGGTGCAATTGCTGTTTACGTTTGACGCCAGACCGCCGCTTGCGTTCGCCTTAGCGCGAGAGCAGGGGGCGACAGGGGTGCTTTTTTTTTATTTTATTTTTTTTTTTGCTTTTTTTATCTTATTTTTAAACTGTTCCTTTCATTTTTTTTTTTTTTAAATCATTTTTATTGTTATCTCAGGGAATGTAAATATCCCCTATGATAGCAATAGGTAGTGACAGGTACTCTTTTTTGAAAAAAATTGGGGTCTATTAGACCCTAGATCTCTCCTCTGCCCTCAAAGCATCTGACCACACCAAGATCGGTGTGATAAAATGCTTCCCCAATTTCCCAATGGCGCTATTTACATCCGGCGAAATCTAAGTCATAAAATGCTCGTAGCTTCCGGTTTCTTAGGCCATAGAGATGTTTGGAGCCACTCTGGTCTCTGATCAGCTCTATGGTCAGCTGGCTGAATCACCGGCTGCATTCTCAGGTTCCCTGTTGAGACAGGAGAGCCAGAGAAAAACACGGAAGACGGTGGGGGGGGGCATTCCCTCCCACTGCTTGTAAAAGCAGTCTAGAGGCTAATTAGCCGCTAGGATTGCTTTTACATGAAAGCCGACCGCTGGCTAAAAAGAATGATACCAAGATGATACCTAAACCTGCAGGCATCATTCTGGTATAACCACTCAAAGTCGTGAATGGCGTACCTGAGGACAAAAAAATGGTTAACAATAAAGCACAGTAAACGGTAAAGTATAAATAATTACATACCTGAAAAGCAAACATGATAAAACATAATAACAATAAAACATTGCAGAATAGAATACAGTAAAAAAGAGCAGAAGAATAGAGAGAGAGAGAGAACAATAAAACGACAACTATTTTTTTTTATTTTTGTTTGTGTTTTTTTTTTTTTTTTTACACTTTTTTTTTGTAACTGTAACTTTTATAACTGTAACCGGTTCCAGGTTCGAGTCTCTCAAAATGCGATGGCATCTTGGGAGACCCTGTGAAAGTGTGCCTAGTCTGTGCAATGCTGTACGCTACGCTAATACTCAACTAGTGCATGGTAGCGTTCAAAACATTCACCAAGTGTTACTGCAGTGCTGGTTTGACTACGACCGGGGTGTACTACGCCGCTGGTGCTTGCCAGTTCACCAAAACGCTACAAAGAAAAGTGTCAGTGATCGATCGATACTGCACTTGGGTGGGCTGGACTGGGCTGGGCCGGGCGGAGGGGCAAAACGCAGGTGCTAGCATATATCTGGGCTGATCCCGCTAACACTGCGTTTTTGGGAACCCTAAACTGCTGGTGACGCTAGTATAGATCTGATCAGATCAGATATTGATGCGTTCAGATACTATACCACTAAGGGAGGTGTACGGTGCGTGCGTGGGTGTTCGCGGTACTGGCGCTAATCTGACGCTGCCTAGGGCGACGCATATCACCGCCGGGCGATCAGGGGGCTAAACCTTTATTCGGTAATAAACGGCGGGTGCCCTGACACTATAAAAAATAAACGAACTAACCAGCGTCACCCGTAACGGTTATACGGTGATCAGTGGTGAAAGGGTTAACTAGGGGGCCATCAAGGGGTTAAAACATTTATTAGATAGTATATGGGGGTCCCTGTCGCTATAAAACACTGACGGCGAACCTAAATATTTACGTCCCTAACTAGCGTCACCAGTGACACTAATACAGCGATCAGAAAAATGATCGCTTAGCGACACTGGCGACGGGGTGATCAAGGGGTTAAAACTTTATTAGGGGGGTAAGGGGGGTACCCTAGACCTACAGGGGGCTAAACCTTTATTCGGTAATAAACGGCGGGTGCCCTGACACTATAAAAAATAAACGAACTAACCAGCGTCACCCGTAACGGTTATACGGTGATCAGTGGTGAAAGGGTTAACTAGGGGGCAATCAAGGGGTTAAAACATTTATTGGATAGTATATGGGGGTCCCTGTCGCTATAAAACGCTGACGGCGAACCTAAATATTTACGTCCCTAACTACCGTCACCAGCGACACTAATACAGCGATCAGAAAAATGATCGCTTAGCGACACTGGTGAGGGGGGGTGATCAAGGGGTTAAAACTTTATTAGGGGGGGTAAGGGGGGTATCCTAGACCTACAGGGGGGTAATACTAACTGTCCCACCACTGCTAACTGTCACAAACTGACACTATGCAGTAATCAGGAAAAAAAAAAAAACCTGCTTGGTGTCAGTTTGTGACAGGGGGGGGGGTGATTGGGGGGGGATCGGGGGTGTAATGTATGCCTGGCATGTTCTACTGTGTGTGTGTGTTTGTGTTGGTGCACTTACATGTCATCTCTCCTCGGCGCTGGAACGGAAACTGCCAGACCGAGGAGAGATGACATCACATCCTCTGCCTCTGTGTACTATACAGAGGCAGGGGATGTTTCTCATTGGCTGGGAGCGATCGCGAGGGGGGGGCCACGATCGGATGGCCTCCCCCTCGTCTGTCATCGCTCTCAACCAAATGCCGACCGCAGCTGGCACCGGGGGGGGGTCCGATCGGACCCCCCACCCGCGGGAAGGCAATCACGTTTCAGGTACGTGATTTTGCCTGCCCGTGCCGCTCTGCTCACGTATATAGGCGTGAGGCGGTCGGCAAGTGGTTAAACCTGCCCCCATTCTAAGTCTATTCTAACTACACTGTAAAGGAAAGATCCCTCATCTATGCTGAGGGAGCTCTGGTCACATGATCTTCCCAGCGGCTGGCTTCAGTGAAGAGGTGAGCTTGCCGACAACAACTGTAGAGCTTATGTGGTGGCATCACCCATAGGCTTACTATGGGGCATTCATTGCCGGCTGTCCCTCCTCTACACTGAAGCCAGTGCTGGAAGCCGATCATGTGCCCAGATCGGAGCGCCCTCAGCATAGGTAAGTATAGACATCTTTTCTTTACAGGGTGATAAGAATAGGATAGGCTTAGAATGGGAGTGGGAGCAGGTGCAAAGGGTAACTCCACTTTCGTGTGGGGGAAAAAATATCTAAAAAAAAAATTATATATATATATATACATATATATATATACATACATATATATCTGTAGATATATATATATATATATATATATATATATATATAATCTATATCTATATCTCTATCATATACAATTGCGACTCAAGTCATTGTAATTGAATGTTTTTTTTTTTTTAAATTACCTTTCCTTATCAATCTGCAGTGCTGTAATTTTCTGTAAAATGTAATGCAATATGCCTGCCTGGAGGTGTTCTCTACACAGTATGCCCCCCATATATGTAATTTCTTTCTTCTGTGATTGGCTCACTGATTTTCCCAGAAGTCTGCAATAAGATACAAGTCAGATTTCAGGCAATGCTTTTGGTGAGATATGTTTAAAGGGATGCAGACCCTGCCACTTTCCTCATTAAAGCCCTGCAAGTACAGCAGCTGATTGATTATCCACTTGCTGACCGCATAACGCGGTTATACGGTGGCAGAATGGCTCTCCTACCTAGTGCGTGATCCGGCACTTCCGGGTAAGGGGCGCACCCACCGCTTCTGCTGTGATTAGTCACAGCAGAAGCTAATCAGTGGATGCCGATCAATGGATGTCCACCGGTACCCACTGATCGTGGAGGAGAAAGGCAGAGCTCTGTGCTGTCAGTGGGGATTGCTGGATTTTGTTTCCCTGCAAAGCACCACACTGTACACACAAAACACTAGTTAGAAAAACATTTGACCCTTTAATCGCCATAAGATGTTTAACCCCTTCCCAGCCAGCGTCAGTACAGTGACAGTGCATATTTTTAGCACTGGTCACTGTATTAGTGTCACTGGTTCACACAAAGTTTAAAAAGTGTCTGTGTCCGATTGTCAGCTGCAATATCGCAGTCCCACTATAAGTTGCTGATTGCTGCCATTACTAGTAAAAAATAAATAAATTAAAATTCCAGTGTGTGTGCGTATCTATCCCATAGTTTGTAGACATTATAACTTTTGCGCAAACCAATCGATATACGCTTAGTGTGATTTTTTTTTCTTCTTTTTTTTTAAACAAATATATGTAGCAGAATACATATTGGACTAAATTCATGAAGAAATTTGATTTACATTATATTTTTTTTTTATTGAATGTTTTATAGCAGAAAGTAAACAAAATTGTTTTTGGGTTTCTTTTGTTTGTTTTTTCAAAATGGTCGTCACTTGTTTGTTTATAGCGCAAAAAAAACAAAACTCCAAATACCACCAAAAGAAATCTATTTGTGGGGAGACGGATGGAAATGTAATTTATGTACAGCGTTGCGTGACCGCGCAATTGGTAGTTAAAGTAACAGTGCCGTATAGCAAAAAAATGGCCTGGTCATGAAGGGGGGTTAAATCTTCCAGAGGGCAAGTGGTTATGAAACCACTCCCATTAGATTCACTTTCCACATGGACACAGAGCAACACACAGTGCTTTCTTTAGAATGGCAAGAGGTAGTAGTTTGTTAAAATCCTTGCAATGTACATGGATCACCCGGATGGGAATGATTTTTTTTCTAAACAAAAGTGGTGTCACTCTTTAAGTATAGTTAGGATTTATCTGGACTTACTCTTTAGCCACTTCAGCTCTGGAAGATTTACCACCTTCATGACCAGGTCATTTTTTGCCATACGGCACTGCGTTACTTTAATTGACAATTGTGTGGTCGTGTGACACTGTACCCCCCCACCAAAAAAAAATTTTGAATTTTTTTTACCCCAAAAATAGAGCAAACTTTTGGTGGTATTTTGATCACCACTGCGCTTTTTGATTTATTTTTTGCGCTAGAAACAAAAAAAGACCGACAATTTTGAAAATAAATAAGTACACTTTTTACCTTCTGCTATAAAACACATCCAATACAAAAATGTAAAACTAATTTCTTCAAAAATTTAGGACAAAATTTATTCTACCACACATTTTTGGTAAACAAAAATCCCAATAGGCATATATTGGTTTGCACAAAAGTTATAGCATCTACTAACTATGGGATATATATATGGAATTTTTATTTATTTTTTACTAGTAATGACAGTGATCAGCGACTTATAGTGGGACTGCGATATTGTGGCAGACAAATCGGACACCTAACTGACACTTTTTGGGGTCCAGGGACACTAATACAGTGATCAGTGCTAAAAAAATATGCACTGTCACTGTACTAATGACACTGGCTGTGAAGGGGTTAACAGGGGGCAATCAAAGGGTTAACTGTGAGCCTAGCCTGTGTTTTTGTTCAGTGCGTGGGGTGTGCTTTAACTAGGGGAAGACATGGATCCTTATCCTTGCTTTTCCGGAACACAGGATCCATACTTTGTCTACTGACAGAACGGCAATCTGCCTTGTTTACATTGGTAGACTGCCGTTCTGCCTCTGTCCCGAATGATCGTCGGGTGCCAATTGATATTGAGTCTAAGGTACCCACCTATCGGCTCCCTCTGTGTTTAATCGCAGTGGTAGCGAGCCAGCGCACATTCACGCTCGCTACCCGGAAGTGCAGGAGAAAATATATATATGTGTGTGTGTGTGTGATCCTGCGCACAGCGGCCGCCCTGTAGCAGTAAAACGGCTATAGGGCGGTTGTCAACTGGTAACTTGATGTTAACCTACATTTTTGTGTTTTTAAGAACACCAATTGTCTCTGCTTGCGTAATTTTTTTAAAAATTTTTGTTTTACTTTCTCTGTGCCTGCTTGCTATTTTGAAATGACAGGTCCCACAATTCTTATTGGAGTGACTTGTTCAATATATTTATAGCAGTATGGCCATATAGGGTTGGCCATACATGGTCCAAATGAATCAAAGCTTGCAATGGTTGGGAAAGAAACAGATCATGTATGATGTCCCTATGGGTGAAATTACTTCTGATTTGTTAAGTGTCCCTTGTTACTGTTGTACAAGCTTTCTAATAGGTATGAAATTGGGATGGATCTCTGCAGCCTGGCAGTTTGATCAACGACACAGTAGATGTTCTTAGTAAGGCATTTGTCCCTTTTTATGACCATGTTTTAGAATGATCTGTAACCTTCAAGGCTATTGGACAAGAGGTCTCCCTTCACTTTAATGCCCATCTGTACCTGGCTGTACTTTGCTGATTTGGAAAGCAGAGATGAAAAGACCCATTCTAGCTTTTCCACTGTCTGGGAGGAACTGAATATTCTGACTTGTCATTTCAGTCAGCTGCAGGTCGAATCTAGTGATTCAGGTCAATCGCCTTCACATTCCCACTGCCCCGACAACCAGTCTCTGTAAATTGTCAGCACACTTGGAATATAACTGAATTCAAGTATTAATTGAGTTTCCGTGAGCCAGACTAAATGGCAAGTTTTTTCCCAAAAACAAATTAGGTGCTGTAATTGCTTCTTTGAATCTTCCCTTTTCAGACTAGATTTCTCAGATCAGCCAGACTTAGCAGAATGGATCTCTGTTACCGGGCAGCAGAACAGAGCCCTAAATGAACTGGAAGCAGAAAAGATTAGCACAGGTAAGTGGGGTAAGAGTTTTTTACATCCACATCCCCTCCCACAGGAGGCAGTCCAGTAAAGCATAGTCTGCGTATGAGTAAAGTATGTCGGCCACTCAATCCAACCATTGTTCAGTCGAAGTGGAGAGGATTTCTTCCATATAGCTGATACAAGCCTTTGCTGCATTGAGAAGGTACATAGAGTGCCTTGAAAAGTATTCATACCCCTTGAAGTTTTCCACATTTTGTCATGGTACAAACAAAATTGTAAATGTGTTTATTGGAATTTTATGTGATGGACCAACACAAAGGGGCACATAATTGTAAAGTGGAAGGAAAATGATAAGTGGTTTTTAAAAAAAAATATCTGAAAAGTGTGGCATGCATTTGTATTCAACCCCCTTTACTCTGGTATCCCTAACTAAAATCTAGTGGAACCAATTGCCTTCAGAAGTCATCTAATTAGTAAAGTCCACCTGTGTGTAATTTAATCTCAGTATAAATACAGCTGTTCTGTGAAGCCTTCAGAGGTTTGTCAGGGAACCTTAGTGAGCAAACCGCATCATGAAGGCCAAGGGACACACCAGACAGTTCAGGGAAAACGTTGTGAAGAAGTTTAAAGCAGGGTTAGGTTATAAAAAATAATATCCAAAGCTTTGAACATCTCACTGAGCACTGTTCAATCCATCAAATGGCAAGAGTATGGTACAACTGCAAACCTACCAAGACATGGCCGTCCACCTAAACTGGGAGGCCGGGCAAGGAGAGCATTCATCAGGTAATCAACCAAGAAGCCTATGGTAGCTCGGGTGGGAGAATCTGTCCACAGGACAACTATTAGTCATGCACTCCACAAATCTGGCCTTTATAGAAGAGTGGCAAGAAAGCCATTTTTGAAAGAAAGCCATAAGAAGTCCAGTTTGCAGTTAGCGAGAAGCCTTGTGGGGGACAAAGCAAACGTGTGTAAGAAGGTGCTCTGGTCAGATGAAACCATTATTGAACTTTTTGGCCTAAAAGCAAAATGCTGTGTGTGGCGGAAAACAAACACTGCACATCACCCTGAACAAACCATCTCCACCGTGAAATATGGTGGTGGCAGCATCATGTTGTGGAGATGCTTTTCTTCAGCAGGGACAGGGAAGCTGGTCAGAGTTGATGGGAAGATGAATGGAGCCAAATACAGGGCAAACCTGTGAGAGTCAGCAAAAGACTTGAGACTGGGGTGGAGGTTCACCTTCCAGCAGGACAACGAGTGCTACAATGGAATGGTTTAAATCAAAGCATATTCATGTGTTAGAATGGCCCAGTCAAAGTCCAAACCAAAGTCTAATTGAGAATCTGTAGTATGACTTGAAAATTGCTGTTCACAGACGCTCTTCTTCCAATCTGACAGAGGTAAATAATGGGCAAAAATGTCACTCTCTAGATGCGCAAAGCTGGTATAGACATCCCCAAAAAGACTTGCAGCTGCAATTGCAGTGAAAGTTGGTTCTACAAAGTATTGACTCAGGGGGGCTAAATATAAAATATATATATATATATATATATATATATATATATATATATATATATATATATATATAATTTTCAGATATTTATTTGTTAAAAAGTTTGAAAAACATTTATCATTTCTTTATCGTACATCACGGGACACAGAGCACCATAATAATGACTATGTGGGTTATACGCTTACCTTCAGGTGATTGGACACTGGCAACCAATAATAAGACGGTTCCTCCTATATAACCCCTCCTATACAGGAAGTGCCTCAGTTTTTTCGCCAGTGTCTTGAAGGTGATGGTCATGGCTGTTGAAGCTCTTCAGTTTCTTCAAAGAATGTCCCACTGAGGACGTTCTAATCGGATCCATTCGGATGGCTTACTAAGCTAAAGTGGATGGTACCCGAACCATATGGGGGACCCGGTCCCTGAAGGTCCTTAGAGGCGCTACCCGCCGTGATGGAAGATTGGGCCTGGCAGGACAGTTGGGGTTCATTATATATATTTATTATGTGTGTGTATTTTCCCCTGTTATTTTCAGAACTACCAGTGATCCTTGATCCAATGTCCGGGGTTACAGAGGCCGATTGGCACGCTTTTTTAAAATTTACAGGCAAATGCGCGCCCCGCGTCCACCGCGTGCGTGCCGCTGGCGTGTGAGTGCGACGCTGTCCACGTCACGGCGCCGCGTGTGTCAGTGTTTATCCTGGGGGTGGACAATTGGCAGGCAGATTTCCTGAGTCACCAGAAATTGTTACCAGGGGAATGGTCCCTGCATCCCGAGGTGTTTCTACAGATCTGCCCAGAGGTGGATCTGCTGGCTTCCAGATTCAAGGCCAAACTGGACAGGTTTGTATCCAGGACCAAGGATCCGCTTGCTGTCGGGATAGATGCATTAGTGGTTCCTTGGGATCAGTATTCTCTGATATATGCCTTTCCTCCAATCCAGATTCTGCCGCACTTACTACGCAGAATACGGGAGGATCGGAAGCCAGTGATCTTAGTGGCCCCAGCGTGGCCCAGGAGATCATGGTACTCGGAGATTGTAAAGTTGGCAGTAGGGGACCCGTTGGTCCTTCCTTGCTGCCCAGACCTGTTGTCTCAAGGGCCCATATTCCATCCTTCTTTACGGTCGCTGAATTTGATGGCCTGGCTATTGAGACCAGACTATTGAAAGACTGTGGTATTATGGGTTCAGTCTTGTCCACTTTGATAAACACTAGAAAGTCAGTTTCTAGAGCTATCTATTACAGAGTATGGAAGTCATACAATTCTTGGTGTGAGAAAAGGAAATCGAACCCTCGTAGGTATACGATTGGAAGAGTTCTCGCCTTTCTCCAAACAGGAGTAGACTTGCAGTTCGCTTTAGGGACAATTAAGGGACAGATTTCGGCCTTATCGTTTTTTTTCCAGAGACCAATTGCATCCCATTCTTTGGTGCGGACCTTTGTCAAAGGAGTAACGCACCTGAGACCGCCGCTTAAACCACCTTTATGTCCTTGGGACCTAAATTTGGTACTTTCAGCCTTACAGAGTCAACCCTTTGAACCTATTAGGCATATTCTGTTTGTCCTATTGACCAGAAAATTACTTTTCCTAGTGGCTATAACATCGGCTAGAAGGGTGTCAGAATTGGCCGCCCTTTCTTGCAGGGAAACTTTTATGGTTCTTCATCAGGACAGAGTGGTCATGCGTCCTCGTCCGGATTTTCTACCGAAGGTAGTGTCCAAATTTCATTTGAATCAGGATATCATTTTACCTTCCTTTTTTCCAAACCCTAAAACTAGGGAGGAAAGGTCGCTTCACTCACTGGATGTGGTGAGAGCGATAAAAGTTTACTTGGAAATGTCAGCTCCTTTTCGGAAAACTGACTACTTTTTTGTCTTGCCTGAGGGTCCTAAAAAAAGGACAGCCGGCAACAAGTTCATCTATATCCAGGTGGATTCACCAGACTATTGTCCAGGCGTATGGATTAAAGCGCAGGGTTCCACCCCGGGATTTAAGAGCACACTCCACTAGAGGGGTTAGTGCATCATGGGCAGTACGCCAGCAGGTGTCTATGGCTCAGGTTTGCAAAGCAGCCGTTTGGTCTTCAGTTCATACGTTCACCAGGTGGATGTGAGATCTCAAAATGAGACTGTTTTTGGCCACAGCGTGTTGCAGGCTGCTTTATAATCTCAGGCCCATTGGGCTTAGGGATAATGTGTCGCCCCCCCCCCAGTTGCATTGCTTTAGGACATCCCACATAGTCATTATTATGGTGCTCTGTGTCCCGTGATGTACAATAAAGAAAAACGGATTTTTAAAACAGCTTACCTGTAAAATCCTTTTCTTGGAGTACATCATGGGACACAGAGGTCCCTCCCCTCTTTCTAGGATCGTCGTTGCTTGCTACAAAACTGAGGCACTTCCTGTATAGGAGGGGTTATATAGGAGGAACCATCTTACTATTGGTTGCCAGTGTCCAATCACCTGAAGGTAAGCGTATAACCCACATAGTTATTATTATGGTGCTCTGTGTCGTGTGATGTACTCCAAGAAAAGGATTTTACAGGTAAGCTGTTTTAAAAATCCGTTTTTTCCTTCCACTTCACAATTGTGCCATTTTGTGTTGGTCTATCACGCCAATAAAATACATTTTACGTTTTTGGTTATAACATGACAAAAAATTTCAAGGGGTATGAATACTTTTTCAAGGCACTGTACAAGTATGTTTTTGGAATGTGGATGGAATTTCCCAAAAAACACAAACTGTGCAGATGGGTCACTAGTATGTATTCGTTTCAGAACCCCTTTGATCACTTTATGCACAAAATGCATGAGCAGAAGGGAGGGTTTTACTCCTGTACTTAATTTAATGCCAGTCCATCACTCATCGACCACCTCTTTCAACATTGCAATGTTACCTTTCTTTCATAATGGGTTAAAGTGGTTGTAAACCCTTACAGACCACTTTGACCTACAGGTAAGCCTAGATTAAGGCTTACCTGTAGGTCCAAGAAATATCTCCTAATCCTACACGGTTTAGGAGATATCTGCAAAAAGACAGGCGCCGCTGTCTACGGCGCAATCGCCGTAGACAGTATCGCGCAGGCGCATTGTGCATGCCGCTGCTAACAGCGATATGCCGTTAGTGGTGGCTCCCATGCGCATGCGCGGAAGTGACGTCATCGCGGCTCCGGCCAATCACAGCGCCGGAGCCACGAAACCCGGAAGGAAGATGGACGCTCCGTAACAGAGGGGACAGCAGTGACATTGCAGGCTCCTGTGTCAGGTAAGTGACACATAATGGGCTACTATGCATCATTATGCTTTACCTTTGCAGGGAAACAAAGAGGAATAAACCCACCAGGGTTTACTTCCTCTTTAAGGTTTACAAAAAAAAAGCACTATACAGAATAGCATCACTCTACAATAGGATGGAGCAGCCTTTAAGATAAGTGTCCCATAGCACTATGGGGCTTTTCCCGAGGGCCGCACATGCACAGTGCATTCTCTCTCCTGCTGACGAGAATGAACATAGTGGGTGCAACTGGAGAGAGAGACTTGAGCTTATGCCCTCAGGGCAATGCTCCCTCCTAAGGCACTTGTCCTATTAGCTGCTGCATCCTAGTAAGAAGACAGGACAGAGCCATAAAAAGCATTTCCAGTTTTTCTGGCAGGCTTCTGTCTTTGCTAGAATGGCCTACAGAAAAATCATAGTTTTAAAATCTTAGAGCGATGCTATTGTATATAGAGACTGCAGAGAGCGTTTTTTTTTGTTGTTGTTTAAATGAATTACCATTTTAAAGGTTTTAGATATTTTCCTTTCTGTTGATTACAGATGAATCTGAAACTCCTAGACAAGTGAATATTCCTGAAGGGTTGCGGCCTTCCTTCCAGCCAAAGTATGCATCTTTGTTTTTACTGTAGTTCTGGGCTTGGGAAATATTGGTTCATTAACATCATACTGATGGCCATGTTTGATCCACTCCATCTTAGGAACCCGTACTCCGATAGCATTAAAGAGATGCTGACAACCTTTGGGACAGCAACATACAAGGTGGGACTTAATGTCCATCCCAACGAGCAGGACCAACGAGTCTCCATAATGTGCTGGGCCAGCTGTGCATATACGATACAGACTATTGGTAAGGCTAATCCTGTCTGGCTGAAGTTGCTTTGTGCATTAACATACTGGCAAGGTAACTTACATGATGGTTTATTTTTTCTTTTAGAGCGCATATTGACAGATGAAGAGAGACCTTTATTTGGAAATTTGCCATGTCGACAGGTGAGAATTGCTTTGCAGAAGTACCAAATTTAATTAAAGCGGAAGTAAACCCACCCATAGAACAGTTTCATTTCCGGCACGTGCCGGAAATGTAACACTACCATTGGTTGTGCTCTCAACCAAACTCTCAAGCCATTCAATAGCTGGTGTCTAAACTGATCACATATGCAGCATCATTGCAGTTGTAGAGTAAACAGAGGCAAAGATGGCAGCTTCCTTGTCTGAAAATGATAGGGGGGTTTACTTACACTTTAAGTGAATTCTAAATATTAATACATAAAAAGGATTTGCCGGCAGACCTAAAGTGTTTGTTACCCCAAAACTTCATATTCCTGATATGTGGCTGCTGTACCATATTGTATAAGAAAGTATCCTGTTCACTTTGTATTACTTCCTTTATGTAAAATCCCTGGTATTCCTGCTAGTCCCCTTGCTTTCCTATTAAAAACTGACCACAGTAAGCAGGAGAACACAGTGTGGTCAGTTCTCTAGCTATGCTGGGAACTTGGTGTGCTCTCCTCCAATGATCTGACTTGTTCTGAAACCCCCCCCATGCACAGCCATTCACTAGGAAGCTCGGTATACTGCTACTTCTCCTCCTCCCCCAGCTCTTATGCAGCTGAGAACAGAGGGAATGTGATCACTTATAAAAAAGGGAAAAAAGGTATTTATAATGGTTTTTTTATATCTATACAGAAATGTTTTTCGTTTCGTTTCTATTTTAAACTGAATGGGTTGTTTTACAAGGTGATCGTTTACAATCGCTTTAAGCTGGCCAATCTCGTCTGGTTCAGCAGGGTCTGGACGAGATTCAAACCATCTATGGGAAGGCTTATTGTACCAAGTCGATCCTTCGATCGACTTGGGTACAACCAGCATTTTGGATTTTCGTCATGTGATTATTGCTAGCAATAATAAGCGTTCTCCCGGCAGGGACGGCTCCCCCCGCGCAAACCGCTCTCCCCACCGAGATAACATAGCTCCTTGGGACTAATCAAGCAATTTGGTTGCAGGGAAGAAAACCACATCTATGCACTTTTGAAAAACTGCACCAAAAAGTCACCCTTCATTGTAACTCAATGGAGCATGCAGGATTTTTCAAAGTGCAGCACACCTGCAGTGTGAACAGTTGCATAGGTTTTAATATGGAGTAGTTTTCATGCTCTTTTGTCACCCTGGCAAAGCGTAGCACAAGCACACAAGTGTCTAAGGGGCCTTATTAGTATCATGGAAGCCGCCCTGGGATATTATGTACAGCAGTTGCTGCTGTGCATGCATGTAGATTGGAAGTGACTTCAAAGAGGCTGCAGGAGATAACTGTGCTCATATGCAACAAAGGATGAAAAAATATGAAAAAAATGTTCAAACAAAAAAAAAAAATAATTGTGTGTGATACACTGTGCTTTTAGCAAACTATAACTGTCAGTCATTTAGTGTTTACATCTACTTTGCTATGATGTTTGCATGACAAAAAGTGTCCCCTTTGCCACCAAACTGAGATGACATAAAAATGGATAACTATCCTCAATATATGATCTCTTTAATGTTCTTTGTGGCATTTTCATAATTCAGATGTTTTATTTTCAACTTTTAGGATGACTGCTTGAAGTCACTGACCAGGTTTGCAGCAGCGCACTGGACGGTGTGTCCTTTGACAGTGGTACAGAAACACTTCTCACGGCTTTTTAAGTGTAAGTCTCTACCATCTCTTCCTTTTAAGGACTTGCTCCCGAATTCCTGGTGTTTTCCTTCTACCCCTGAAGGGGTGGAGGAGGGCTTTATCCTGATCTGTCAATACAACCTAATGGCCAATAGGGACTGTACCCGGAGACCGCATGCAAGAGCAGGGATGGCCTGTAATATCAGCCTATTGGTGCTGGATCCAGCAGCCATCAATCATCTAGGTACAGTATATCTGGTGACCAAGCTGGCAAAGTACTTTTGCAGGTCCGAGGGTGTGAACCACCTGGAGTGGAGTGTTTGCTCCTCCAGTACCTCTTGGACAGTCCAACGGAGAAAATATCCTATACCGCAAATTACCTGGAAGACTGGGAACTGCTGTTCTGTTTCAAGTGCCTTTGGAACGTAGCAATAATCCAGGAGTAAGGCCGAAACGCATTAGCGTGTCACTGCTGTATCCTGCCATGTAGCCAATAATAAGTTGATGCAATGGATGTTACTGTGTAGCCAGCTCCATTATATTAGAGGATTAGTTTTCCATGGAGGAGAAATAGTTCTTTCTTGCTATTGACCCAAGAGTTTTCTCCCTAAATAAGACCCTTAGCCTCGGTTCACACCAGAGGCGGCACGACTTGCAGGTCGCCTCACCGAGGCGACCTGCAAACGACTGCCCGGGCGACTTGCAAAACGACTTCTGTATAGAAGTCTATACAAGTCGCCCCCGAAGTAGTACAGGAACCTTTTTCTAAGTCGGAGCGACTTGCGTCGCTCCCCTTAGAACGGTTCCATAGCACAGAACAGGAGGCAATTTGTCAGGCGACTAGGTCGCCTGACAAGTCGTCCCAGTGTGAACCGGGGCTAATGGTCCTGTTGGGTGAGGTTCTGGTCTTTAAAGCTGAGCTCCAGCTTTACCTTTGATCTTGCCCCTTTGTACATACTCCTCTCCTGAAATTGCTTACTATGATTTCACTGTACACTGTGAGCTTCTTATAATGTGCATTAGAAACTGCAGAAAGTCGGTTAGTGCCTGTGATTTTCTGACTCGAGAATATCCAGTACCATCTCTTTCCTCCCCAGCCTGATCATCTCTAGCCCAACTTTTTCATTCATTGGATTTTACGTGTGGGCATTACCTGGGGCAGTCTGAATGAAAGTATAGTGTGCTTAGATTTAAAATAAGGTATGATTGAAAACATAAAGGTTTTATATAAAATTTAATTAGCATATTAATAATGGGAAAAGGCTAAAAATAAGTGGATCAAACTTCAGCTCTAAAAACGGCATGCATTTCTAAAAGGGTTTTGCGAGAGGGGGGGGGATATTGTACTTGTATTGTTTAATAAAAAACCTAATAAAGACTGCATGGAAGAGAGGCCCTCTTTAAGGTGCCCGTCTCTCTGTTGGGAGTGGCTTGGCAGCTTCTCCAATCTCCTCACAGGGTCTCAGAGTTGGCTACACTTTTCTGCAAGCAACTTTTCCTTGTTTTTCACCAGGATGAGGTGGTGGTAAGGCCTCAATCCTCTTTCCTACCTCAGGTGGTGTCTTTGTTCCAACTGAATCGGGACATTGCGTTGCCATCTTTTTGTCTTAATCCTAAGGATTCAAAGGAAATGTGCTTCACTATTTTGGATGTTATTTGAGCTGTGAGAGTATATCTAAAGTCTATAGGTTCATTATGACAGTCTGATTCCTTGTTTGTTCTGCCTGAGGGTCCTAATAAGGGTCAGGCTGCTTCTCAATGTGCTATTTAGAGGTGGAATCATCTGCTTTTTTTTCTCTGGCCTATGGAATCAAGGGCAAGGTTTCTCCTTTCTCAGTCAAGGCCAATTCCACCAATTGTCAGTTCTTCCTGGGCTATTCAGTATCACGCTTTTGTTGTTGAAATTAGTAAGGCTTGCTACCTAGTCTTCCCTTCACATGCACTAAGTTCTACCAGGTAGATGTTCACAGCTCTGCGGATGACAATTTTGGATGGAAGGTCCTGCATGCGGATTTGTAGTGGTGTTTCCCAAGTTCTATTTTTGCCGTGTTTCTGCCTTGTTGCTGTGTTTTGGGACGTGCCATGTACAGTAGTCATAATATGATGTTCTCTGTGTCCTGTGATGGACAGTTAAGAAACTAGAATATTTTTGGAGTACATCACAGGACACAGAGATCCCTTCCCTCTTGTCTGCTCCCCCATGCTTGTTAAAAAATAGAGGCTTAGCTGAGCTGGGGGGGGTCTTTGGGGGGGGAGACCCTTGCCTCTTTTGGCCAGTGTCCATTCACTTGAAAGCGACAGCATAACTTAAGAATTCTTAAACATCAAGACCCCTGTGTCCTGTGAGGTACTCCAAGAAAGGAACTTAAGAGATAAACCAAAAATCCTAATTCATTTTCTTTTTAAAGTATATCAAAAGAAGAAAAAAAAATTATTTTACAGAGTTGGGATTGGTTGTAACCCCTGTCAAGTTTTCTTGCCCTCTGTCCCATTGGGGAGTTTGCTCTTTAATTCCTGTCCTACAGACACATCAGGCAATTTGCGGAATGGTCGTCTCATAGACAGGTGTTACAGGAAGTTCACATTGAAGATTTCCTATTCTGGTGACAGAATTTTGTATTTTCTCTTTTAGTCTTAGTGACAAGGATCACCAAGAGAAACAAAGGTGGTGAATCACCCCAGATGGCAGTAGAAAAAACTGTCAGTTCTAGCTATTTCTCAGTAAATCCTAAACAGAAAAAATAATTGTTGGCTTTAGATACACTTCAACAAGTTTTCCCTTTACATTGTACAAGATTTCTGTAGGATAGAATTGGGTAATCTAGAAGTGCTGTATAACACATATCCATGACATGCTAATTAACATATGTTCTTTATCACAGCAATTGTGCCTCAAGAAGATGGACAGGAGTCACAGAGTATACTTGACATCGACATGTTCCATTTAATGGTAAGAGTATGCAATGTTAATAACTGATACAGATTTTAAAGGGTCATTCTACCCTTAAATAATATGTTTGTGGAGTACAGCAGGCTTCGTCACTGTACTGTATCTCCTGATAAATCCAGTGGCCTGATCTCCAGTCAGAGTCATAGTTGCTGTTCCTATTCACCCAAGGTCTGCTACTAATGTTCTATAGGGGATGTCACCATTCCTTCTCTTCTTCTCTTGCATGCCTGATTAGATCATATGTATGGTGACAGCCAGGAGTGCTCATATCCCATTGGTGGAGTAGAGCACACCCAGAAATAAGTGTTGCTTAATGTGCATACCTGAATATATCTTGCAATGAAGCATACTCCAATACACTGTTGCGTTGAATGCCGTGTGCATGAAAAAACTGCTTAAATTGGGCATTTAATATCTCCAATATTCCAAAAGTCACCTGGAGAAAGGGCTTGGATATCCAATTATTTTATCTATACACCTTTTTATTAAAGTGGAAGCAGACCTCTGTTAGATTCTGGAAGAGCCTAGTGAATACCAGTTTGCCCCTTTATAAAGCCACCTACTCAGGCAGGGGTTGTCCCCAAAAATTTGAAAAGGTATGGACCTGTTGGTTAGATGATAATACCATGGCAACTGATACAGTCATCAATTCCTAAATTAGCATTATGGTTATAATATGTTGGCAAGTTGACCCACTATCTCTCGTTCATATATCCTGTTCAATGCAGAGCATGGATTTTCCTGAATTAAACCTCTGCCCCCATCGGGGTATAGTTAAGTAAGTTTGTTTATGTTGAATAATGTGCCCTGGTGCGGTCTATAGCCGCATCAGAGGATATGCCCCTGCGTGGGTAATGTTTTGCCCCTGTGTGGGTACCTTTTGTATTACAATATAAAACTTAATAAAAAGATTTTGCAAAAAAAAAAGTGGAAGCAGACAGCAGCAACCTGTAGTATAAAAAAAAATTCATATCAAAAAGCAAGGTTTCTACTGATGACTTTTGCAATATTGGATAATGGGCATACTTTCCCATGAGGAGAAATGCTAACTGGCCATCCCTTCTGTAAGATTCTTTAACCTCCTTGGCGGTATGATTATCAGATTTTTGCGTCTCAAAGCGGTACATTATTTTACATAGAAATTTGGCGTTTTATATTGTAGGCCTGTAATTCTTAGTAATAATTCATTTAAATCTGTCCAAACTAGAGTCTAGTCCCGGGTATGATAAAAGTCTGAAACATTAAATCATAAATGATAATATAAGAACTATAAATAATTATAAAAAATATTATAATTGTAATAAAATGAATTTCCCCACGATTCACTTTCGCTCAATTCTTGTGTTCTAATTTACTATCGCTGTTTTCTAGCTGGTCTAAAACCACTTTTGACATAAAGGGACACTTTTTGGTTGCCATGGACAATCTCAAGTTTCCAGGCAGAAAGAGCAACATATATAAGATAAAACTGCATGCAGGGCACTGAACAAAGCATAAGGGCCAAAAGGGATGTGAAGTGATTTGATACAGTAATGTAATCTGTAAGATTACAGTTACTGTATGTGTTTTGTTTTGTGTACTTTTTGAATTTGCTGCCGGGCTCCATCCCCATGCGTCACGACGCTCGCATGGAACCAAGTCTGGCACACAGATCATCGGGCGGAGGATCTGGTGGAGGACACAGCAGGGGGGGCATTGCAGGATCCTGGTGACAAGGTAAGTATGTTGTACCAGGATTCTGCAATGCAAATCTGAGTGTGGCTCGGGGTTACCCCTAATGGTAGTGAAATTTAACCTCTGTTGTATGCATATAGTAAAAGGGCATCTCCCGTTGTGTAATATTGTGTGCCTGATGACTGTGTGTTTCTTTGTACAGGTCAGCTTGGTGCTATCTTTCCCAGCTGTACAGTGCCAGGACTTTTCTGGGTACAGCTTGGCCACTGGAGACCTCCATCTCTTCCACCTTATAACCATGGCGCATATCGTTCAGATAATGCTGACTTCATGTTTAGGTAACGCTCTAGATTGTAGAAAAATGTAATTTAGAAATCAAAAATCATGATTGTGCGTTTAATATTTGACAGCAAAGGGAATATATGCCGCAACAATTTTTGAGACCACTCCCGTGTACCTCTACAGCCAAGAATATCCAGCCTATTGGCCTTGTCTTTTCCCCCATACATACAACATTTAACAGTATGGTTGATTCGCTCCCCCTACTAGGGAAAAGTCAATAGGGGAGCTTTACTAAAACTAGAGAGTGCAAAATCGTGTGGGGCTCTGCATAAAAACCAATCAGCTTCCAGGTTTGTCAAAACTGAACAAGCTGAAGTTGGAAGCTGATTGGCTGCCATGGACAACTACACCAGATTCAGGAGTGCTCCAGTTTGGTAAATCTCTCCCAATATGTCTAAATTTGAAAAGATGGCCAGGAACTGTATTTGATACTTAATTATTTGAGCTTTGAGCCTTTGGGTACAAGCGTAAGGCAAGACATACAACTTATAGCTTCCAATAGTCACTTAATTCCAAGTTTTTTTACGGTTCAGTGATGAAAATCTCTTTTCTGCAGAGGAAGATGGGATGGAACAGGAATGTTCAGATGGAGAAGAGGAACAAGCTGTGATGTCTCTGTACAGAACAATCTGCCAGTGCACTGGAAGGTCTGTTGCACTCCATTACATAAGCCGTTTATAAATTCTGTTTTATCTGTATTATCCCCACCCCCTTTCATTTAGTGAAAAGACCAAATAAGATCCAGTGGGAGCAAAAGATGAGAATAAGGTTAACATGTATGTCCAGCCACAGTGTTTTTTTCTTAGTTTTGGATTGCATGGTGAAAATATATATGTGGATCCGGTTTCGGTGTCGAGGCAGGAGCTGTTTCCATTCAGCGGCTCAGTCGCAGAATTGACACTGAAATCGCACCTGAACCAGATTGAAAACTGCACAGGACCCTTTTTTAATTTGCACCGCAACTGGCCCGCATATATGTGGCTCCATTGAAAGCCGGTCTGGTTCACATATTATGCGAATTGGATGCAGTTGAAAACGCATCCGATTTGCATATATGTAAAGCGAGCCAAAAGCATTGCTAGCCATGACAGGGTTAGGTAGAAGTTAAGGCACTTAAAAATAAAAAAAATCTGTCAAACATTACCCTCAGTAAAAACATAAAAAGTAACAGTAGATCCAATTTAATAGGCTGTTAAATGGTATATGCAATATTCTCCTTTTTCTGTAAATATTGTCTAGCCTAGGCATCTTCCTATCCATTTTCTGTCTGATAGGCAGCCTCACTGACATCTAGGGAGGTATGGGGCCAATCTAGATTTTGAGGAAAACGGGCTTAATATTTAAAAGCTCCTGAATGCTCTGTAATCTGACTGATCATATTTAGTATGTGTTTATTTTTCTGGATCCAAAAATGTCTTTTTGAAAAGCGAATAAAAATGTATTGAAGAAAAAAAATGTTTTGATGTTTGCTTTCTGCTTTAAAGCACGCCAAGGTGGTCATCAGGATGGCACCTCTACAGAGCAATAAAAGTGGCAGTTCTTCCATTCTTGAGGTGCTCCGCTGTCTTCTTCCATTATTTGAATGGTGTCCCTCCGCCCACAGACCTTCCAGGTATGTCTCCAGTTTTCCAACATTTTATTAAAGTACTGTCAGTAAACCTGTCACCTTTGTTTCCCTGGTATTCCACTTAACTTGTTCGAAATTATATGCTAGTGACTTTCCAGATAAAGAGTCATTTTACTAAGAATGTTTATTTCAGTTCTGTGACTACACCACACCAAGTAATTTTACTAAAGGGGTGATTTCAATTCTAATTTGTGGTTAGTTGAAGTACACCTAGAGAGTGTGCATGACAGTCCAAATAGATTTACTATGTAATGCACAAGCCTCCTAAAGTTAATTAAAAAGAAAACTTACTTTACGATCTTTGAATGAGCCAAATCTTCCTTCTTCATTTATGTGTTACTTGTTTCCCCCTCCCAGACACTGCAGCTCACAGTGGGAGGGTTTCAGCAACAAAGGAAGTGCTGTCAATCCAGAAAGCAGTGGGTGGGGCTAGGTGTGGTCAACTGCTGATTGACTACCTACATACAGATTTATGAATCTGCAGTGACAATCCTGAAAGCCACACCCCCTGCAACATATTCTCATCTCACTAGAGTGCATGCAGGCACAGCCGGCCTGAGGGTGGCAATGCTTCTTGATTTCAGGAGCAGTTCAGCAGCATTGTCACCTCATCAGAGGAAGCTGAATGAGGTGGACTTCACTGACAGGGTTAACAGGTATTTGTGGGACTTTGCAGGAGTCTAAGGTTAAGTTCTGAAGCCAATACTTTTTTAATAGGAGGCCATAGTTCTACTATCTTATTTAATGTTAACTCCTTCACACTGACAGTACGCATATATGTTGCCTAACCGGACTGACCTTTTTTGCGTGTTGCTGATTATATGCGTATCTGTCTTTGTGGTGAGAGCGTGCTGCACAGCATACTCCCACCACAGAGACCAGGGTCTCACTGGGAGCCCCGGTCCCATACAAACTCCCAGCTCCAGGTCACCTCATCACAGTGATAGCCTCTGATTGGCTATCACAGTGATGAGTCACTGTGAAGCCCGCCCCTGTGTTTTCTTTCTCTCTGAATGGCGGGGAGAGATACAGTGTATCTCTTTCTCTCCTTGTAGGGAGAAAAATAAACAAAACTGTGTGTAAAAAAAAATAGAGAAATATCTAGATTAACATTTGATCTAGGTCAGTGCCAGGGTTAATGTTTGGGTTAAGTCAGGGTCAAAGGTCATGGTCAGTATATTTTTAAAAAAAAGCATGTTTTTTAATTAGTATTGGTGTCAGCATGTTGTAGAATAAACAAAACAAGATGCACACGATTGTTTCTGGGCTGTACTACGGGTACATAAAACAACTAACGTACACATATGTGGCATAGCTGCGATCATAGGGCACAGAGAAGGTTAGGTTTTTCTTTGGTGGTAGGTTATGATAGTAACAAGAAATGTACAGCTAAATTTAAAAAAAAAGATTTTGTTCTCTATTTTGGGCCAGTTTTCCTTGATAAAAATTTGGAAATCTGATCAATTACCAATTACCATTTGCCACCAAATGAAAGCCCAGTTTGTCTTAAAAAAAAACAACATGATGCACCTGGATACATTATTTTTTTAGTTGTGATAATATGTACAATTTTACTAATGCATGTCAAAGTTGCAAAATTGTGCTTAGACATTAACATTTGTTTTACCCTAGGGCTGTACACATGGGCCGAATATCAGGTGGCATTCGGCCCGTGTGTACAGCAGCTGGTCTGACGGAAACCAGCTTTTCTCAGGGGCATGACCAAAAAAGATCTTCCGATCGGCATCCGACTGGAGGGGTGACCCCCTCGCTGTCAGAACACAATAGCTCAGCGGGGGAGATCGCTGTACTAACATCCCATAGTACAGCGGCTCCTCCTGAGCTCTTCACTTTTTTTTTTTTTTTTAGTTCAGTCTGCTGGGTTGCACGGAAAAAAAAAACGAATAGTGTGTGCTAGACTTTAGGCACGAAAGAGTTAAGGTTGCACTAGAATATAAATCTGCCCCGTGTTTGAAGTGAGAGGTGAGTTGGGTGATAATGATTTCTAATATATAAATATTATTCCTTTTTAACCATTTTAGTGAGTGGTCTGAGCCAGATTGAACACCTGTGTACTTACCTGTCACTTCCCACCAACCTGATCAGCATCTTTCAGGAGAAACCCCAAGTGACAGAGGCCATGATTAACAGGTAAGCCACTGGCATTTTTTTATTGTTGGCTCAGGGTTCTATCCAGTTTTAGTCACTTGGAGAAGAAGAAACAAATAGTTATAGTAACCTGGCAGAGAATCTTGACTTGCTACGTTTCAGTTAAAAAAGATGATTGGGTGCAGTCTTTTCTGAATTTCTTCCTGTCCCAATCAGTAAAATCGCCCCCTAAGAGTGAAATAGACAACAAATAGAAACCTGATAGATGCTCCAACTCTTCGCTTCTCGAACCCTTTTGTGTCTGGAGCTGGGTTTTCAATAGAAGAATTTGTCATCCTTGCACAGGGGGCCTTTTCCTTTGCTATGCTTGCTGTACCTCATCATACATGTGACTTTTTTTTCTGAGGATACAGTTTGTTTCATAACATTGCTTCTATTGGCTTATTTTTTGGGGGGTTTTGGGGTTTTTTCCCACTTTCAATCTCTGTATTTACCAATGTGTAAATGTTTTATTGAAGCGTATGTATAGCTAAAACCTATGTTTAACCACTTCAGCCCCGGAAGGATTTACCCCCTTAATGACCAGGCCATTTTTTGCGATACGGCACTGCGTCGCTTAAACTGAGAATTGGGCGGTTGTGCGACGCTGTACCCAGACAAAATTGAGGTCCTTTTTCCCACAAATAGAGCTTTCTTTTGGTGGTATTTGATCACCTCTGCCATTTTTATTTTTTGCGCTATAAACAAGAAAAGACTGTCAATTTTGAAAAAAAAACAATATTTTTAACATTTTGCTATAATAAATATCCCCCAAAGTCCATCAGTTTAGGCCAATATGTATTCTACAGATTTTTGGTAAAAAAAAATTCACAATAATCGAATATTGATTGATTTGCACAAAAGTTATAGCGTCTACAAAATAGGGGATATATTTATGGCATTTTTATTAAATTTTTTTTTTTTTTTTTTTTTTTTTACTAGTAATGGTGGTGATCAGCGATTTTTAGCGGGATTGCAGCGGACAGATCAGACACTTTTGACACTTTTTTGGGACCCGTGACGTTATTACAGTGATCAGAACTAAAATAAATCGACATTGATTACTATATATAGATGACACTGACAGGGAATGGGTTAACATTAGGGGGTGGTCAAGGGGTTAAGTGTTCCCTAGGGAGGTGTTTATAACTGGGGGGGGAGTGTACTGACTGGGAGTAGAGGGAGATCGCTGTTCCTAATCAATAGGAACAGACGATCTCTCTCTCTCCTCTGACAGAACAGGGATCTGTTTGTTTACATCGACAGATCCCCGTTCTGGCGCTCTGGAGCTATCCCAGGGGGCTGGCGGATATTGCGGCCGCCTGCCACGCACATCGGCTCCTGCGTCGCGCTGCAGTACGGCGATTTGCTTAGCCGAGCCATTCTAAAGCAGTATAATTGCGGCGGCTCGTTGGCAAGCAGTTAAATAGAGTAGGGAATGATTGGTACCAGTGTCAGATTTCTGCTGCTGTTAGTGTCCCCATTAAAGTGGTAGTAAAGCCTGCTTTGTTATTTTTACCTACAGGTAAGCATATAATAAGGCTTACCTGTAGGTAAAATGAATATCTCAAAAATGTGCACCATTTAGAAGATATTCACCGTGCATGCAGTCACTGACGTCAGCGGTGCATGCTTTTTGAAAGTCCAGTGTATCGCGCTGGAACTTCAGAGCTTCTTGCCGGAACTAAGGGCTCCTACGCACATCCGTGGGAGTGACGTCATCGTGGCCCAGCCACTCACAGCGCTGGAGCCCGTGAACCCAGAAGTAACGCCGGGGAAACGCCTGCCTTCTCAGCGGTGTGCGGGCGCCGCTGCAAGGGCTTAGTTCTAAGGGAAGTATTTCATAATGTGCTAATATGTGATGCATACACTAGCACATTATTCCATTGTCTTGCAGGATTTTTTCTTTTTTTCTCCAGCGGTTCACTACGGTTTTAAGTAGACTTACCTTTTCTATTTGACCTTTGTCAGAAAGACAGACCGGGAAATGCAACATAAATCTTCTAAGGGGGACACCTGCTCTGGGGACAATGGTGTAAGAGGGGAATACCCTTTTCCCACTCGCTTTTTAGAGATTTCCTTTTACTTCTGTTGTATTCTTAGGACAGGAAGTGAACCAAAATCAGGGAAACAGACAGCAAAAAAAAGAAAAAAATGTTTTTAACCCTTACCTATTTTAAAATGCACACAATAATACTCCTGTTCTGGAAGACCTATGAGTGCCTACTTTAGCCTGTGGTGTGTGTGTATATATGTGTGTGTGTGTGTGTGTGCATATATATATATATATATATATATATTTATTGTTTTTTGTAGTGGTAACTGCTAAAGTAAAAAAAAAAATTTAATGCAAGCAAACTTGGTATACCTGACACATACCTTCCCTTTCTGAATGAGATTTTCTTCTATGTTTGAAGTTGGTGCAAGCACAAGGAGGTGAGAAGATTTGTGACTGGTGAACGGACGGCGATCAGGTAGGTGACATTTCTGCTGTGATTATACAGGACTGAGTATCTGATAGTAACAGACTGCTATTATTGTACAGAGTATTCTGTACAGGTTTGTGTGAAGATCTAATTATATTAGAGTAGTTTAATGTCTTCATTCCTTTTTTTTTTTTTCCCCCTGTCAATTAATGGTTCTATCGTCCCTGTTAGCTTTCCACGAGAGTCTAATAAATTGATAAACCTCCCGGAGGACTACAGCAGTCTCATCAATCAAGCATCCAATTTCTCGTAAGTAACTGACTTGTTTTAACCCCTTCATGACTAGAGGTCATCAAAGCCTAGATGCTATCAACAAATTTAGCAGCATAAAGAACATGCAGCAGCAAACTCGACAATAAAATAATTATCTTAATCGTGGGTGAAACATGGTCCTAATAAAAAGAACTTGTCAAAAAAAAAAGCATGAAACATGATCCTAAAAATTGATTATGGTTTACATAAAACGAAAATTGACCTAAAATCTATTTCAAATGGCTTATTCACTAAAACAACATAATCTGCAAATTATGCTGCAGAGTTACAGATTGGAATTCTTCTTGTCCTGGTCTGAGATAAAGCGGTTGTATACCCACCAAAAAAAAAACCTGTAAGGGAAAGACATAATGAGCTAGTATGCACCGCATACTAGCTCATTATGAAATGCCTTAGAACGAAGCGCTGGCATCGCCTCCCGGTCACCGCTGAGGGAGCTGATATGTTCCCTCGGCGTTTCCTCTGGGTTAGCGGCTTCAGCGCTGGGAGTGGCCAGAGCCGTGATGACGTCGCTCCCGCGCATGAGTCCTCTTTCCAGCAAGGAGCTCTGATTTTCCGGCAGCATCCGCCAGACCTGACGTCAACGGCTGCATGCAAGGTGAATATCTCCACAACCATACAGGTTTAAGAGATCTTCATTTTACCTACAGGTAAGCTGCCTTATAGGCTTTCCTGTAGGTAAAAATGTGAAAGCGGGGTATACAACTGCTTTAAGATAATTCAGAAGAGTTGCTTTCACTGAGGTAGTTTGCACTTAGCACTTGTTCTTGCCTTGTTATGGTGGTTTATTGTTATTAGTGTATTATAGTGGCCATATATGTTGTGATTTGTGATCAGTCTAGGTATCAGAGTTTGCAAGCGATTATTAGGATCTTTGGTTTGTGATTTTTTTATTTAAACGATCGATTGTATGATCATTAATATTGATAGGTGTATGGGCTCTATTAAATAGATGCTACAGCCTGTTTAATGAAAAGAGTTTAGTTCTTTCCATTATGTAAATAAACAAAACTTCCAGTGAGGTGTATTGATGGTCTGCTGTGATTACTGAAATCAATATGAAACTGACTAATCAATGTTTTGGTTCCAGGTGTCCAAAGTCAGGGGGGGATAAGAGCAGAGCCCCCACTTTGTGCCTGGTATGTGGAGCCATGCTCTGCTCTCAAAGTTACTGCTGTCAGACTGAGCTGGAAGGGGATGACGTGGGGGCCTGTACTGCGCACACGTATACCTGTGGATCCGGAATGGGAATCTTCCTCAGGTCAGTACGCTTGCTTAATATGTCTGTTGTTTTTTTTTTTTTTTTTTTGTTTGTTTGTTTTTTGCAGGGTCACGTTTTACAAAGTACAGGGATAGTGTATGCAGTTTACACTTCTCTGTAAGTAACTTTGAGGATGGTTTACTAAAACTGGAGAGTGCAAAATCTGGTGCAGCTCTGCATAGAAATCAATCGGTATCCAGATTTCTCTTTCATTGACAGACACATCGCTTCCTTATTCAGAACCATAGGGTTATATCCCCAACTACAGGAGTAGGACACTAGGCAGAAAAAAGACTTGGCTACGCCCATGGGCAGTCCTGGGTGATATACACCCCCTCTCTGCTATAGGCCTTCAGTTTTTTTTCTGCCTAGTCAGTAGTAAGGACCTAGTTCCCTGCTGGGATCTCTAGTCCTGGCAAATTTTATTTTTTGTTTGTTGTTTTCCTGGATTATTTCTGGTGAGATCTGCAATCAACTGCTGGACTGGGCGACGGCTAGACACTTGATCCAGTGGTCTCCCCAGTCTGGCCAGCGAGCGCATGCAGAACCGACGCTACGCGATAGGTCGGCCGTGACATAGCCCCACTGGACGGTGGCTGGCCCTGCGAGTTAAACATCTTGCGAAGTCACATACGACCAGTTCCTGGCTCGAGTCACAGCGTCCCTCATGGCCGACAGCCCCCCCACTTCGGTGGCGAGGAGGTTTTGTCTGGAGCAGTGCCCACCTGGTCCTGGTATGGTTAGTAAATGTCCCCCCTCTCCCCTTGGTGGGTTTGCGGTGGACGCGGGCCCTTCCCCGGGTTGGTCGGTCCTGCGGGTTTCCCTCCGCCCTTGCACCCTCTCTTCCTGGGGTGGATGGTCCCTGGAGATCCCCTGGTAGCCTCCCTTTCCCCATCCCTAATCTATATTGGGTACTGTGGTGCCATGATGGATCCTGGGGGGTCGGGTTGAGTACTAGTGGGCAGGGGGTGCGCGCAGGTGCAGTGCTTACTGGGAGGGGGGGAGGCACTGGGTGCTCCTGGTGGTCCGGTGCCCACATTCTCTCTTTCAGGGGCTTTCCTGGGGTCTGTGCGGCCATGATTTAGTGTTTTTTGTGCTCAGGGGTGGCTATTACTGTGTAGCAGGCTGAAACTCCTCCTTTTAACCCGATGTTCACTCCTGTGTTATCCTCTTCCTCGGACGCCACATGTGGCAGCAATCGCTGCGCCGGTGGGGTGGTGAGTCTGGTGGGGTCCCTTCCCCTCTCTGCTGCAGGCTGTAGGGTGTCCTGGTGTTCTGGTACCACTATTGGCATGGGGGGTGTCACTTTGCAGTGGTCGCTCTTGGTGTGGAGTTTCAGGAGCATGTTTCCCAACCTGACCCCCTATTAGAGGCTGCAGGTCCCTTTGGATCCTAGCCATCCATTGACGCACTGACGGCAGCCCTGGAGTCCTTTGTGCCCTGGGTGGAGGTGGCTCTTGGGCGGCGCATTAGCAAGAAGCATCCCCTGCCTTCCCCTGCTTCATCTGTCTCGTGGACAGGGCCCACCCTGTTGGGTGTGCGGCCCCGCTACCAGATTTTTTTGACGGTGTGGATGATTCCTCTGCACCGGTGGCTGCGCACTAGAAGGCGCTGGTGGACGCACTGATTCCATCTGTGTGGGAAATTTTAAAAATGGAGGATGCGGCTGCGGTGGAGGTGCCGATCCCATTTGGCACTCTCAAGCCATCTCACGCGACAAAAGTGTTCCCTTATCCCTCCTTTTTTTGACAAGTTTGTCTAAAAGGAATGGGAGCGTCCAAAAGTCCCTTTGCAGTCCCAAAGTGCTTCGCTGTGCATTATCCTTTTGAGGAGGGTCTTCTCAAGAAGTGGACAACTCCACCTGTGATGGATCCTCCAGTCTCTCGATTGAATAAAACCACCATGATTCCGGTGGAAGACTCTCTGGCTTTTAAAGATCTGGCTGACAGGAAGGCAGAGTCTCTGAGCCGCACTATGTTCACTATTGCGGGTTCGGCGCTTCCACTGGTCCTGGCCATTGCCCTGGTGTCTCAAACGCTGACAGAGTGGGCGAAGCTGTTACGCCACGATTTGGAGGGTGATCAGTTTCCTCCTGCCTTCACTGAATTGGCGGACCGGCGGCTCCAGGGGCTGCAGTTTGTCTGTGATGCCTCTTTGGACGCAGCTCCCTTGCTTTCTAAGCTGTCTGTTTCAGTGCTTCTGCGGGGGTTTGTGGCTGAAGTGTTGGACTGCGGACCAGGCCTCTAAAAAAAAAAAAAAAGCCCTAGCTGATCTGCCTTTTCAAGGCGATCGTTTGTTTGGGGCCACTCTGGATGATATCATTAAGGGAGTGTCATGGGTGAGGGAAGAGTACTTTTTCTTCCACAGTCAAAAAAGGGGAAGGAGCCACGTCGCAAGCGTGGTCCTTCCTTCTCGGCACACAGAAAGTTTTTTCGTCCCTCAAGGTCCACTGATAAAGGCTCAGTCTTTCAAGCCCCCCTCGGGAGGTTCCAAGCCACCCTGGTTGGGCAAAATGAGAGCGGGGTTTTCCAGACCCCCAGATAAGGCTCCATCGGCATGAAGGGGCGCCCTCACCCACAGTCCGGGTGGGGGGACGTCTTCGCTGGTTTCCAGGCCTGTTTACCTCTCTGATAAACAACATGTGGGTCCACAAAGTGATTCTGTCTGGTTACAGGATCGATTCCCAGTCTTGTCCCCCAAGCATATTTTTTTCCATCCAATCTGCGTCGGTCTCCGGACCGTTTGTTAGCCCTCCGTGGCGCGGTACAAGACCTGTTGCTTCAAGGGGTGATTGCCCGGGTTCCGGTGTTGGAACATTTCCAGGGTTTCTATTCAAACCTGTTTACTACCCCCAAAAACAGGGTACGCGGTACGTTTGATTCTGGACCTCAAGGCCCTGAACCGCTTTGTGCAGGTGCAGAAGTTCAGAATGGAGTCCATTCACTCCGTGGTGGCATCTCTTCATCAGGGGGACTTTCTTGCCTCCATCGACATCAAGGATGCCTACCTGCACATTCTGATATGCGCACAATGCCAGGGGTTCCTCCGCTTTGCTGTGGGGAGAGGAGCATTATCAGTTTGCGGCGTTACCCTTTGGCCTCGCCTGCGCGCTTCAGGTCTTCACTAAGGTGTTGGCCCCGGTTCTGGTGCTGCTGCACCAGTGGGGAATTGCTGTTCTGGGCTACCTGGACGACCTTCTGCTGCGAGCAGTGTCCCCAGCGACCCTGAGGGGCGTCGTGGAGATCCCTATTCAGACTGGCAGATTTTGGGTGGCTGATAAATTACAAAAAGTCTGCACTGATTCCAGTTCAGAAATTGGTTTTATCTGGGTCTGACTCTGGATTCCGCACTGGCCAGAGTGTTCCTTCCGCAGGACAAACTCCAGAAGTTACAGGTGGCAACCCGCTTACTGCTGTCCAGCAGGTGGGTCTCCCTGTGGACTTGCATGCGTGTGCTAGGCCTGATGGTGTCTACGTTCGAGGCGGTCCCGTTTGCTCAGTTACATACTAGACCCATGCAAAAGGAGATCTTGTTAAAATGGGTCAAATGTCCACGGTCTCTGGACAGTCAGATTCGGCTGAGCCAAGGAACCAAACAGTCCCTGATCTGGTGGCTTAGTTCCCCGGCTCTTCGGCAGGGGAAATCCTTTCTCCCTCTGTACTGGATGTTGGTCACCACTGATGCCAGTCTTTCCAGGTAGGGAGGAGTCCTGGGCCTGAGCTCTGCTTATAGTCACTGGGAGTCCTGGGCCTGAGCTCTGCTCAGGGTCGCTGGACACTGGAAGAATCCAGGCTACCTATCAACGTCTTGGAACTCCGGGCGATCAGACTCTGTCTGGATCATTGGACGGAAAGACTTCAGGGGCTCCCGATACGGATCCAGTCAGACAGTGCCATGGCGGTGGCTTATGTCAACCACCAGGGAGTAACAAGGAGTATGTTAGCGGGCATGGAAGTAGCCGGCATTCTCCGGTGGGCAGAGCATTTCGTCCCGACCATCTCCGCCGTCCACATTCCGGGGGGTGGACAACTGGCAGGCGGATTACCTCAGTCGACAAGTGTTGGACCAAGAGGAGTGGTCCCTTCATTAGGAGGTATTTCAACAGATATGTCTGCGTTTGGGGCTCTCCAGAGGTAGATCTGATGGCATCCTGGGTCAACAGGAAGGTGCAGAGGTTTGTGGCCAGGTCTCAGGACCCTCTGGCGGATGCCTCAGACACTCTGGTGGCTCCGTGGGGCCAGTATCGTCTGATCTACGCCTTTCCTCCTCTCGAGCGTCTGCCTCGGCTATTACGCAGGAAGAGAAGAGGACTGGATCGAGGCCGAAGGAAATCCGGTCTTTCTAGTGGTGCCGGACTGGCCTTGTCGGTCCTGGTACGCCGACCTGGTGCGTCTGGTGGCTGCCTCTCAGGGAGGATCTGCTATCCCAAGGGCCGATCTTCCACCCTGCTTTACCGTTGCTGGCTTTAACGACCTGGCTGTTGTAAGCCAGGTGTTGAAGGATAGAGGCTTACCTGCATCGGTGATTCCAACACTACTCAAAGCTAGGATGTCTACTTCCAGGAAGGTATATCATCGGATGTGGAAAGCATACATTTCATGGTGTGAGTCAGTGGGGTTTCACCCACATTCCTTTTCGGTGGCTAGGAATTTGACTTTTCTTCAGAGGGGCATTGAAAAGAATTTGGCCTTGAGTACTATCAAGGACCAGGTGTTGGCTTTGGCGGTTTTCTTTCAACGCCCCCTGGCTTTGCACTCCCTGGTGTGTACCTTCATTCAGGGGGTTGCGATATGTGGTTCCACCGGTGCAATCTCCCTTGTCACCGTGGGACTTGAATCTGGTGCT